>OX459112.1:105406478-106006478 GCA_949775065.1 Brachyopa scutellaris
TATGCTTCTTTGTCTATTGTCCTCTAAATAGGTTTCTCTTTTTTTTTTTAACAATGGTCTGCTATCTCTCAGACGGTCAACCAAGAAGTGCTAGTAGCCGCACTGAGAGCTTTGGACCGCCATTCACACACACATACGCACACATCCATAGCATGCGAATTCAGCCATCTCGCCTTCGTTAAGCTCTCATTGAGAGCACTTCACCAACACTTCCTGACGCACTGTCTCTTTGGCGGGAAAGGTTTAGTGGTGTTAGTGATGATGAATTCGCCTTGCCATTGTTAGTTGATTCAGCTGCCAGAACAAAGGGAATCACATCCCGAGTTCCGACAGCTGCCTCCTCTGTAATTTCCAGTCACACTTCCAATATTCGCAAGCTCTAGTTCTGTTTGTTTTTAGGTACTAGTGACTGTTTTGGTTCGTATCTCTACCCGCCCACAATAACCATTAATTAACTTTTACCCCCAACAATGAACCTGACTCGGAAGGATAAGTATCTCTCGCGGATTTTAACGAAGTAAACCTCTGGGCACCGTAGCGCAAGTGGTTAGTGCGTCGGACTACTGAGCCAGCGGTCTTGGGTTCGAATCCCGCCGCAAACACCTAAAAGTTTTTCACAGTGCCCACCTCTTTCGAATGTCTGACAAACATCAAAGAGTAACATTTGTCTCGATTGAGCTTCTCAACTCGCCGTTCGGAGTCGGCAAAAAAACTGTAGGTCCCTTCCATTTGTGCAAAAATATAACACGCACACACAAATGGTTGCGAGAAGCAGGCCCAGGTTCACCTCGAGCTGTAGCGCCAACTAAGTAAGTAAACCTTTGGGCAGAAGAAACAAGGGGCAAAGAGAACCCAGGGAATCAGAAGCTATTCTTTACATGAGTTTGTTGAAGAATTGGGGTTTACAAAATGTAATTTCTTTAAAGAGCAAACAATAGGGTTTAGGTTGGGTTCAGGCCTTTCGATTGATAAAGCGGTTTCTCATGGGGCGTCTTCAGGGCGTTGGGGACGGTCCATCCCTTAGAGTTTCCAGTTCGCCGACTGGCTCTGAATCCGGGGTACCTGCTTTGCTAACTTCAAATAGCGTGCGAAAGCGAAAGTACGGGCGTGAAGCCCAGTAACTTTCCACAAGCGCGTTGCTCTCTGAAGGTAGCGGAGTGGAGAAAAAGAAGAAAAAGCTGGGAGCGGAGAGGAGGAACGGAACGGAGCTTTTGATGCTATTTTTGAACGCAACAAACCCCACCCTTACCTCCAAGGAAATGTGCCTACACATTTCGCAGGGTAAGAAGGAAACTACAGAAAGGTTAGACAACAACACAACTGGAACCGAGGCCGACCAGTAAGATAAAGGCCAAGGGTATCGCCGTCACTTATGGGTCTTCTCTCTCGTCGTGGTGTGGCTTTAGATCCTTCACGTGCCACGTTCCTCGTTCTTTGCCGGTGTCGTCTTCTAAGGTATATGTCCAGGGGGATACCTTTTTTCGAATTTTAAAGGGGCCAACATACTTTGGTGCCAATTTCGCCGCGTAAAAGTTAGCTGCATCTGAAAGTACAAAATTTCTTCGCCATACAAGCTCATTTGGGAGATATTGTACATCTCTCCGCCTGAGATTGTATGCTTTCGACGCCTTCTTGGTTGACGCTGCTAACTTTTTGCCTATATCTTCTCTAAGTTCCCTAAATCTTTTCCCTACTTCGGACATGTCTATTGGTCCATCCTCTAATTCCTCATCTCTATGTCCTGACTGTATTTCCCTATCATCTCTACTATCAGTATTCTCTCTGTTCTCTCTATCTCTAGGCCCGAATGCACGGCTAGTGGCATAGGTAACCATCTCCTTTCCAAAATTGGCATAATAAGGGGAAACTCCTAAAACGTCGTGTTGTGAGGTGCGGATGCAACATGCAACCTTCGCCAAATGCGAATCCCAAGTTCTGTGATTATCAGACACATAGGCACGAAGGGTGGTCTTGATAATCTGGTTTATTCTTTCTGCTGGGTTAGCCTGTGGGTGGTAATGAGCCGTAAATCTTAAGCGTGACGCGTACGCTTCGCAAAGCGTTTTCAGTTCCTTGCTTCGGAACTGGGGACCGTTGTCACAGACGATCCACTTTGGTACGCCGAAGAGCAGAAATACGTTGTCTTCCATCTCCTTACAGATGGATTTCGTTGTCGCAGACCTTAAGGGAAATAATAAGGGGAATTTTGTAAAATAATCAACGACGGTGAGGATGTAAACGAAACCCCTACTCGACCTTGGTAGAGGACCTACTAAATCAACGCAGATCATTTCCCAGGGATTCGAAATCCCTTTCCTTTCAACCATTAAACCAGCTGGCTTCTCGTTCACTGGTTTCACACTTTGGCAAACTTGACAATTTCTTACATACTTGGTAATATCTGACCTCATCTTCGGCCAATAGTACCGAGCTCCTATCCTAGCAAAAGTTTTCTTCACCCCCATGTGACCTGCTAAAGGCTTGTCATGACATTCTTTTAAAATCCTACTCCTATCTCCTTTTGGGACTACCTCTTTCCACTCTAAACTATTGTCATGAACAATCACGTGACTAGACTTTACGAACTTAAACAACACTTTATTTTCGACCCTCCAGGCAGGATAAGTCAAAGGATTCGATTCTACTTTCGCGATCATCTTTGTGATCCAAGGGTCAGAACTTGGCTCATCTATTTCCGCTAAAACCGGAACGTTCCTAGAGAGCATGTCGGGGACAACATGGTCCTTTCCCTTCCGATGCACGATTTCAAAGTCGAACTGCTGCAACCTAACTGCCCAACGCGCTAACCTACCACACGGATCCTTGAGGTTACTCAGCCATACTAAAGAGTAGTGGTCCGTTACAACCGTAAATCGAACCCCCTCGATGTATGGTCGCAACTTCTCCACAGCCCATAGCACGGCCAAACACTCCTTCTCCGTGGTTGAATAGTTTTTCTCGTTCCTATTCAACGACCTACTCAGGTAACATATCACCTTTTCTCCGTCCTCAAAAGTTTGGCTGAGCACTGCTCCGACCCCATAATCCGAAGCGTCAGTTTGTACAACAAAAGGCCGCTGAAAATCCGGGCAGGTCAAAATAGGGGCAGTCACCAAGCACTCTTTTGCTTTACGGAAACTCCCCTCGCACTTTTCTGACCAAACGAACCTGCTGCTTTTCTTCAATAAATCTGTTAACGGTTTTACCAAAATTGCAAAGTTTGGCACAAATCTCCTGTACCAGGATACCGTTCCTATAAAACTCCTAACCTCCTTTATGTTCTTTGGTGCGGGAATCCTAACCATACTCTCAACTTTTTCTGGATCTACGTGCAACCCATTGCAATCCACTACATAACCTAAGAATTTCAACGAAGACCGACAGAAGTTACACTTTTCCTTGCTTACCTTGAGACCTGCCATAGACAACCGCTTGAAGACTTCTTCCAGTATTTCCAGATGTTGTTGGAAAGAGTTCGTGACGATTACAATGTCATCCAGGTATACAAATACATGTGGTTCCAAATCGGCCCCAATCACCGTATCAATAAATCTTTGCCATGTTGCTGGGGCATTGTGTAACCCGAATGGCATTCGTTTGAAGTGGAAGAGTCCTCGGTTTGGCACTGTAAAAGCAGTATATGGCCTGGACTTCTCCTCAACCGGGATCTGCCAATACGCGGACTTTATGTCCAGAGAAGACAGATACTTGGCATCCCTGAGTTTGTCCAAAGTAGCGGAAATATAAGGGAGGGGGTAAGCATCACGCTCAGTAACTTTATTCAACTTCCTGTAGTCAACGCAAAACCTAAATGAACCATCCTTCTTCTTTATCATCACGATGGGTGAAGCCCATGGACTACTTGATTTCTCGATGATTCCATCCTTTAACATATCTCCTAACTCTTTGTCTATATATCCCTGAACCGCAGGTGAAACCGGATAATACCGCTGCTTAATTGGTTCAGACGCCGTCCTAATCTTATGCTCCACCAGGTGAGTGCAGCCAATGCCATCAGGCATGTTTTCGAAAATCTTTTCGACAAAAGTCATCAGTTGCTTGTTCTGGGAAATATCCAACCCCGCTCTCTCCTGGAGCGCTGAAATCGAAGCCAACGATGCTTGATTCGAAAATCTCCATTCGCCTGATCTCAAATCCGGGACAATTCCCGTTCGTGCCCAAAAATCGGCACCTAAGATCAAGACATGTGGGAGAGTTGGTATAACCAGGCACTCTAGCAACACTGACTTTTCCTGCACTACTATCGGCAACGACACACAACCTGCTACTCTTATCCCTGCACCATCTGCTAAAGAGACCCTACTAATTTTTGCCTTTCCTAACTCTAAACCTAAGTCTTTTAAAATTTTCCAACCATCCCTACAGATGATCGTACGCGAAGCCCCTGAATCTAACAATCCTACTAACCTAATACCATAAATGCTAACTCCTAAGTAAGGGCGTACGTCATCTCCGTTTGCCTCAAGTGTGAACCCTAACCGAACGATCTCCTTTCCGTAAGCCAACTGGTTGCCAGCAGGCAACCTATCTACCTTCGCCGGCGCTCTTGTCCTGCCGATGCAAGAGGCCGTTGCCCATTTCCCGAACACCTCCTACAGTCCCTGCGAATGACCCCAATCTGACCACACCCTAAACAACGCCTAGGAGCGGAACAGGTATTAGACAAATGGCCTTCCTGGTTACAATTGAAACACCTCAGCCGTTGAGCAGGTTGAGGGTTTTGACTGACAACCGAAACTCTTGGTTCCTCAACTGCCACATAGGCCAAGTCAGGTTCCAACAAATTTCTGGCACGTTGAGACGGGGGTGGGGTAAAGGAATCGACGTTGGCTCGAACCGATTCGAGCTTTCTGCCCAAGGCAACTAAGTCGGCGATCGACTTTGGGTCAGTTAAACCCAGTTGCGTCTGGTAGAACGGGGCCAAATTCCGTTGAACGATGCACAACTTTCGTCGCTCCGATAGCGGTTCCGAAAGTCTGCCAAACATGTTTTGCATTATTGCCACGTATATCCCGATAGACTCCTCCTTCCCCTGGGTACGTCGCCTAATCTCATCGAGAAGTAAATCGTCATAATTTGGTGGAAGGAACTCCAATTTCAACTCCCTAACTAACTCCTGCCAAGAACTTATTGTCCTCCTAATCGCCCTAAACCATAGAAGCGCCTTCCCAGAAAATAAGTCCACCGAAGACCTAAAAAGTTGTACCTCGCAAAGTCCTCTAGCCTCACGTAACTCTTCAACTCGTTCCAAGAAAGAGTTAACGGAAGCCCCGCAGCGTTCACCTGAAAATTTCAACTCCCACTTCGATAAGTTTTCAACCTTTTCGTTCCGTGTGAAAAGGTCTCTTCGCTCATCAAAGACTACGTTGAGTTCTTTATCCGTCGTTTGCTCCGGAGCTTTCGGTCTCTCCTGTTGTTGCTTCGCTTGTTGTGGTTGGTCTTCTTCGTCCGTATCGGCTTCTTCTTCTAAGTTGGCTAGTAACATCATCACGTCCGTATTCAGATTCTTTTTCTCCTCTAGTTCTGTCGTAGATGTTGGGCGAGACCTTCCGATTCTCGCTGTTGCCCATTCGATCTTGGTGACTATTTTCGCATAGTCCGATGAATTTCGTTTTGGAGGGTTTTCCAACAACGCCTCAATCTCAGAAATTTTCTTCCCTACTGCTTCCCTATCTTCTTCAAATTTAAAAGGATAATCTGCTACGTCCAATGATCCTCGTCATTCGAGAACCCTGACCGCGCGTAATGCCTTTCGCATTTTATCCACCGTCCCCACCGATAAACCCCTAAACTCTACCTCGTATGCTAACTCTTCCTGCGAAAGCCTATTGATTTCCATTTTGAATGTACTAATTTGCCCAACAAAAATCTAAATCGAACCTTTATTGCAGGTAGGTAAGTGCAAACATATACCAATGAATGTTAAGATAGGAATCGAAATAAAAACTTTTATTAAAATGAACAAACGCGCCAACAGATATAACGAGAAAAGAATTACCCACAAAATCTAGACGGCCTACACCGTCAATAAAAATATAAATACAAATCTCCGTATAATTTTATAACGTAAATAGAAAAAAAACGAACAACCTACACTGTTAAAAAAAATCGCCGTATAAATTATTATAACCCCAAAAAAAACAAAAGTTTTCAAACCGCTGTTAAAATTGCACTTTTTAAAATTTAATTCACGGTTGGGTTTGAAAGCCACTGGTGTAATAAAATCGACTATTACTTTCTCGCTCCCACTCAGTGTCTTACGGAAAAGTACACAAGTGTTGAATGCAAAATGCGAAAATAATAAAGACAAACTGAGTGTGTGGAAAACACCGATCAAATAAAATATATGTAAATATATATATGCACACCACCAAAATATAAAAGCAAAATAGCATAAAAGAAATGTCCAAAGACCACTCCAATAAAAACACTAGAAAAAACCACCTACTTGGATTCCAGGGTTATTTACCACCTTGCTTCTGGAATTTCCTTCAGCTTAAGCTCGCAAGTTGAACTCCAAATTGAACTGGCCCACTGATGCACTTCTTTAGTTTCACCCAAATCACTGCTAATACCTGAATAAAAACAAAAGCACGTACAATTGAACTTGATAAAATGTAAAACACAGACACTTGCCACAAACTAATGTATCAACAGAACAGAATCACGGATATCTTCCACGACGAATAACTAAAATCGAGCCCCACGTTGGGCGCCAATTTGTTGAATAATTATTATTATCCCGGCACCACCGAAGCGAAATCGAGTTTATAATAATGATATAATATTCTTATTATAATAATTATTATCGCGAACCAAAACAAAACCGAAGAAGAAAACCGATGCACCGCGTGTGCGTAAACGTCAGTTGTTGTGCCTGGGGGGGATAAATTATTCAACTGCAGCGGGGAATTCGCTGCAATTTTCCGGCTGCTCAGCTGGGATGGATTCGGGAATGGTGTGGCGTATTCACAATGAATACGAAATGGAATTAGTTTTAAGGGCGCCACCCAATTTTTGATTAAAGGGATTGGGAAACCTTTTACGAAGTAGGTATGAAAAACCACCGGTGCTTCTGAAATTCGAATGAAAAAAAAATGCAAAGACGAGTTGAAGTATTTTTTTTTGGACCACGTTATAACTAACTTGGTCGATTTATTAAAGTCAAAGAATTAAGGCGAATAAATTACACACAAAGCAAGAATTTAAAGTTAGGGTGGAGTTGGAAAAAATCTACCGAGGTAGATGAAAAAAACCAACTCAAGACCAAGAAACAAAGATGGTTACACCGAATATATGAAAGTTAGCGATATTGAATATTAGATATGAATTAGATGTAAATGAAAATCGACGTAAGTTAAACGAAATTAGGTCTGAAAATCAATATATATATATATATCGGTGGCCAACGGAATAGCTTTCGATTTCCCTTACGGTTCAACTAGGGTTATTGGACAGTTCCAGAATGGAACGGGTCGCGAGCCGTTAATAGTGGCAGATTCTTTTACTGCCGTTAATTACGCGGGGACAAAGGTTTATTTCTACTAATTTCACTTCTATTCTTGCGGAACTCTATACTATCAATCTACTATACAATTTCTTCACTATACTTATCTTTTATCCTTTCGACTCTGGGGCTTATATATCCTTCAAAGGCTATGTCCTGGGGTGATGGGGAAAGATAACTCCCGCCATAGCCTCTACCTCAATCTGTCGTATCTCCAAACTTATTGCTTTCTATTTTCTCGTATTTTTGTCTTATGTTGTAGTATCTTTAATGTAATTTGCCTTTCGTTTGTATGCTTCTTTGTCTATTGTCCTCTTAATAGGTTTCTCTTTTTTTTTTTAACAATGGTCTGCTATCTCTCAGACGGTCAACCAAGAAGTGCTAGTAGCCGCACTGAGAGCTTTGGACCGCCATTCACACACACATACGCACACATCCATAGCATGCGAATTCAGCCATCTCGCCTTCGTTAAGCTCTCATTGAGAGCACTTCACCAACACTTCCTGACGCACTGTCTCTTTGGCGGGAAAGGTTTAGTGGTGTTAGTGATGATGAATTCGCCTTGCCATTGTTAGTTGATTCAGCTGCCAGAACAAAGGGTCTCACATCCAGAGTTCCGACAGCTGCCTCCTCTGTAATTTCCAGTCACACTTCCAATATTCGCAAGCTCTAGTTCTGTTTGTTTTTAGGTACTAGTGACTGTTTTGGTTCGTATCTCTACCCGCCCACAATAACCATTAATTAACTTTTACCCCCAACAATGAACCTGACTCGGAAGGATAAGTATCTCTCGCGGATTTTAACGAAGTAAACCTTTGGGCAGAAGAAACAAGGGGCAAAGAGAACCCAGGGAATCAGAAGCTATTCTTTACATGAGTTTGTTGAAGAATTGGGGTTTACAAAATGTAATTTCTTTAAAGAGCAAACAATAGGGTTTAGGTTGGGTTCAGGCCTTTCGATTGATAAAGCGGTTTCTCATGGGGCGTCTTCAGGGCGTTGGGGACGGTCCATCCCTTAGAGTTTCCAGTTCGCCGACTGGCTCTGAATCCGGGGTACCTGCTTTGCTAACTTCAAATAGCGTGCGAAAGCGAAAGTACGGGCGTGAAGCCCAGTAACTTTCCACAAGCGCGTTGCTCTCTGAAGGTAGCGGAGTGGAGAAAAAGAAGAAAAAGGTGGGAGCGGAGAGGAGGAACGGAACGGAGCTTTTGATGCGATTTTTGAACGCAACAAAGTGATCAGCTTGTGTCTCATTATTTCTTCGTTAACAAAATCTGAAGTAGTTGCCCCGAGTAGCAACATTTTACAAAATTCTTTTAATCCCAAAATAACCAAGATGTCTACAACGCCAGCACCGTTTACGGCCAGCGATTCGCTGGGCAGGTCTCCAGCTCTAATGAACGCAGGAGCAGGCCCACTATCAAGGTCAAACGCGGAAAAACACGACGCAAAGGAATACAACTGCAAAGCGTGTAATGCATCTGACTCGATAGACAATATGGTTTTGTGTGATAACCCAAACTGCGGCTCCTGGTATCATTACGGCTGTGCTGGCGTCAATAATGACGTAGAAAACCAAACGTGGAGGTGCACTTCATGTACACTGGCAGAGGCAAAACGTACGCCAGGGCCCTCCAAGGCAAAATCAACTACAGTGACAAAACTAGGGTCATCTAAAGCATCAGCCGCCATGCGGCTACAACTAAAGTTGCAAAAAATGGAAGAAGAAAAACTTCTGACCGAAAAAAGAGAGCAAAAACAACGTGAAGAAAGTCAGAAACGTGATCAGGACTACATCAACAAAAAATATGAAATTCTGAGTTTAATGCAGGATGCTGAATCTGATTCAGAAGGCGAAGCACGTTCGTCGGCGTCTGTGCGAGGAAGAAATCACAACTGGATTGAAGAAGTTGAGCAGAAGTCCAGAAGGGCTACCGAAGTACGAAAAGTTTCACCATCGCGGTCAAACATTGATTGCCTGCTTGCAAGTGGAATGCGATCTGAAGTTGCAGTGCAGAACCATCAATCGCAATCAAACGGCAACACAACAAATTATTATCAACGGTTCGAAAACAGAAGAAAACTTGCCAGTTATTAAGTCGATGAATGAAAACATCTGTAGTTACCGCACAAATGCTTTTTGGTTTGGAACTGCTGTTGAAAATCAACCAGCGCAACAACAGCAGCAACAACCATCATGTAATGCGACAACTCAAAGGCCATCGAAGCCAGTGTGCGAATTTTCCCAGCAGTCGCAAACAACTCGGCCGCCGGAACAGCAGCAGTCACCATCGCCCATTCCATTTATCACAACTAGTTTTGACACACCTGATCGAACAATCACTAGAAATAATCCTAGAAGGCTTTGGACTCTGTGAGATGTATGCTAATTCAGCCCAACTGCGTACCTCGCGTTATATCCACACTAAAAATGCTATTTGGGAGGCCGGAACTCATAATCTACACGCTGCTGCAAAAGATCCACGCTTTTCCGCCACCGAAAGCTGAGAAATTGGAGACCATTGTCCACTTTGCGATCGCTGTTCAGAATCTATGTGCAACAATAGAAGCATCCGGCCTTATAACACATTTAAGCAATCCGACACTGCTGAAAGAGCTTGTGGATAAATTGCCCCCTGCGATTCGCGTTAACTGGGCAATTCATACACAAACTCTGCCATTTGATAGCTGCACACTCTTACAATTTAGTTCATGGCTTTACCAAATATCTGAAGCTGCAAACCGTGTCAGTCTACCGAGTTCGTTGAATAGCGATAAGCCAAGGAGAGGTTTCTTACAAACACACTCTGAAGACATTGAGGACACTATGTACACTAATAAGCCCGCCGAGCGCAAGTGTTGCATCTGTAGCGGAGGGTGTTGATCGGTGTCGATGTGCAAAAAATTTGAACAGCTGAGTGTGTGAGCGGTGTGAAGCAGAGTCTATTTGTGGCAAAAACAACTGCATATTTAGGCATCACCGTATGCTTCACAATGACCAAAGGGATGTGCAAGGGACGAAGAGCGTACAGAACGACAAAAGAACTGATGGTGTAACACCTCATCACGAAGACGGCTTCACCCACTACCAGAGATCTGAGTCGGTCCTTTTCAGAGTCATACCCGTGACACTCTACGGTAACACCTCTAAACTAGAAGTTTGCGCATTTTTGCATGAGGGTTCGTCTTTAACTCTCCTAGACGAAGAAGTGGCTAGTCAACTGAATATCAATGGTCTTGGGGCACCTCTACATATAAAATGGACTGGCGATATGCATCGATGCGAGAATGACTCTGAGATGATGGATCTTAAAATATCTGGCACCTTTTCGCAAGCCAGAATGTACACACTTCAAAAAGTTTACACCGTCAAATGTCTTCAATTGCCCCTGCAGTCGCTGGACTACGAAAAACTTCAAAAAAAGTATGCACACTTACAAGGGCTGCCTGTTAGTTCATATGCCAATCAAAGGCCTCAGTTACTCATTGGTATCAACAACTGGAGGCTGGGGTTACCTGTTACCAAATATAAAGAAGGAAATGTTTGGGAACCTGTTGCTACTAAATCTCGACTTGGATGGACTGTTCACGGTGTTTGTCATTCGGAACCAAAAATTGGTACGGAAAGTTGCAATCTCCACGTTTGCGATTGCGAACAATATGATGACGACGAAGATTTACAACAGTTGGTGAAGCAGTTCCTATACAATGATAACCTTGGGGTATCTTAACCAGTTAACTTGTTAATGCCCACGGAAGAAAAGCGTGCTCTGGAAATGTTAAAGGAGCTAACCTGTCGCAAAGAAGGGCGCTTCGAGACTGGCCTACTGTGGAAGTACGACGATGTCGAGCTGCCGGATAGTTTTTCGATGGCACTTAGGCGTTTTCGGGGTCTGCAGAAACGCATGGCGCGAAATCCGGAGCTAGCCAAGGCTCTTCAGCAGAAAATCCAAGACTATCTTTCAAAGGGTTATGCACGCAAGCTGTCTGCACAAGAAGCTGAAAGAAAATCTGAACGTTCGTGGTACCTTCTTATTTTTCCAGTCACGAATCCGAATAAGCCCGCTAAACTGAGGATTGTTTGGGATGCCGCGGCGAAAGTTCGAGGTATGTCTTTAAACTCAGCTTTAATGAAGGGTCCTGGTCAGCTCACTAATTTGGTCTCGGTACTCTACAAGTTCAGAGAAAAAACCATAGCATCATGGAGATGTTTCACCAGATAAAAATCAGAGATGCGGACCAACATTCCCAACGCTTTCTGTGGTGTGATAGCTCGGAACACTTCCCTGGCACTTACGTAATGACTGTCATGACGTTCGGGGCGACCTGCTCGCCGGCCTGCGCTCAGTACGTCAAGAACGAGAACGCTAGAGAACTCGTCAACATGTATCCAGCCGCAGTAAACGCAATCCTTGACAATCAATTGTCGACGACTTGCTTGTAAGCGTTGACACCGAAGAAGAGGCTTTGGAGCTCGCTAAAAATATTCGCTTCATTCATGGCAAAGGAGGATTCTTCATTAGAAACTGGATGTCGAACTCCGCAGAGGTTGTTAAAGCTCTTCAATCAAACAACACGGACATATTGGATTTAAACATGGATACCAAACTAGGCTCCGAGAAAGTGCTAGGTATGTGGTGGTGCACCTCCACAGATATGTTCATTTTCAAGTTGACAACTAAACCCCAGTTTTCAGAATTACTTGGGGGAAATCGGCGGCCTACCAAACGAGAGGTTTTGCGAATATTGATGACCATATTCGACCCATTGGGGCTTATCGCTAGTTTCTTGATGTATATAAAAGTCCTGCTTCAAGAAATTTGGCGCTCGGGCATAGAATGGGATGAAGAGATTCAAGATGAACAACACAACAAGTGGTTAAATTGGCTTCGCGTTTTACCCCAGATCGAGAGACTTCAAATACCGAGATGCTACATCACTACGAACTTTGGAAATCGGCCGGAAATGCAGCTTCATCTATTCGTTGATGCGAGTGAGAGCGGTTATGCAGCTGTGGCGTACGTGCGGTATTCAGATGGAAGGTCGACAGAGATTGCCTTGATAGGGGCAAAAACACGAGTAGCCCCATTAAAAAGTCTCTCAATTCCTAGGCTCGAGCTGCAAGCAGCCACACTTGGTAGCCGTCTATCCAGATCCATCATCCAATCTCACTCCATCGTGTTCACTACAAAAGTATTCTAGTCTGACTCAAAAAACGTTTTGTCTTGGCTGCGATCGGACCATCACTACAAACAATTTGTTGCCTTTCGTGTCAGCGAGATAATGGAACACTCAGACGTGTCGGAGTGGCGATGGGTTCCAATAAAACACAACGTAGCCGATGAAGCCACTAAATGGTGTAGAAGTCCAGAGTTCTGTTCGTCCGGTCGGTGGTTCAATGGGTCAGCCTTTTTGCGTTTGCCACCAGAAATGTTGCCAAATGAAGAAAGAACGTCGAATATCACTCGAGGAGATCTTAGGACCCAGTATGTCAACGTACATGTTGAGTGCAACGAGGGCTTGTTCAACGTGGAACGATTTTCTAACTGGAGAAAATTGCATCGCTGCAGTACGTTATTGCTTCGATATGTCAGAAAGTGGCAAGCAAAGGTCAAGCTTAAAGAGAACGTGTCTGGGATCATACAATTCATGGATCTCCAAGCAGCAAAAGAAGCGGCAACCGCAAATGGACCTTTTACTCAGATGGAATTGCATGTAGGAGAAAATATACTGCTAAAAGAAGCGCAGCTTAGTGCATACCGTGACGAAATTGGATGTTTGTTAAAAAATTTAGCGGTGAGTAAAAGAAGCTCAATTTATAAACTTTGTCCCTACCTAGACGAAAGCCAATTAGTTCGTGCCAGAGGAAGAATAGAATTTTCTGAGGATGCTAGCGATGGCTTTAAGCGTCCAATTGTTCTCCCTGCGAAAAATCACATTAGCAAGCTGATTATAATGGATTATCATCGTCGGTACAGACACCACAACCATGAGACTGCTCTTAACGAAATTCGGCAACGATTCCATATTTTGAGCTGAAGATCTGTTTTTAATTCTATCCGCCAATCATTCCAAGTGTGCAAAAACTTTAAAGCACAACCGGAGCCTCCAATGATGTCTCAACTCCTGCCTGCTAGATTGGCTTCTTTTAGCCGACCCTTTTCTTTCGTAGGAATTGACTATTTTGGGCCCCTAACCGTGGCAATTCTACGAAGAACTGAGAAGCGATGGGGGTCTTGATAACTTGCCTCACCACTCGTGCGATCCACATTGAGGTCGCACACTCGTTATCTACCGACTCGCGTATTCTGGCACTACGCAACTTCATAGCAAGGCGGGGAACACCGATAGAGCTGTACTGTGATAACGGAACGAATTTTCATGGTGCAGAGCGAGAGTTGGAAGATGCTTATCAGAGTGTTGACAAGGAAAAGCTGATGGAGACATTCACATCTATTTCCACTTAATGGGTATTTATTCTTCCCGGGTCACCACATTAGGGGGGGCAGTTGGTAGAGGCTAGTGAGATCTGTCAAAACAACTCTGGCGCGGATGATGCCGACAAGAAATCCATCCGACGAGCTTTTGCAGAGTTCATTAACGGAAGTGGAAAATATCATTAACTCACGTCCGTTAAAATATCTCCTTATCAGCGAAGAAGACGAAGAGGCTCTTACCCCCAACCATTTTTTGCTGGGGTCATCAAGCGGCATGAAGCCGCTAGCAACGTTCAGCGATGACCATATAGTACTGAAAAAAAATTGGTTAACTAGTCAGCAGTATGCCGACAACTTCTGGAGGCGCTGGGTTAAGGAATACCTTCCGACTATTACTCGGCGATCGAAGTGGCTTACACCTGTAAAGCCGATTGAGGTTGGCAATATCGTTGTCATCGTGGATCCCAAGAACCCCCGAAATTGCTGGCCTAAAGGGAGGGTAATCGCCACGAAGCGTTCTAGAGATGGTCAAGTACGCAGTGCGACAGTTCTAACAAGCTCTGGAGTATTCGAACGACCAGCTGTTCGATTGGCTGTTCTCGATGTCAGTGCTAAAGATGCGGTAAAGCCCACTGCTCCTAGTGGCCATACCGGGGGGGAGTGTTAACAACCTTGCCTCGACAGCCAATAATAAAAATAAAAGTAATAATAATACTTATCACTAAAACGCTTTGGCAGCCAATGAGTTAAATGTCAAGCTAGTAAATGTACAAACGAAACGAGTTTTTCTTTCATTTGATTTGAGGTTACACAGGTAGACAGACGAAAAAGTAGAATTGAGAATTTTATTAAAAGAAAAAACTAAAAGTATGTATATTTATATATGAATTAATGTAAACTGAATTAAAACTAAATAATTAAACTTAAACAGGAATTTTGTAACGAAGGAAAAGACAAATAAATGCCAATATAGGATTACTGAAGTGATCAGCTTGTGTCTCATTATTCGTTAACAAAATCTGAAGTAGTTGCCCCGAGTAGCAACATGCACATCTTTTCGCTCCCTATGTCTCAGAATTTCCATACTCACACCCTTCTTACTTCCTCCATTCAGTAAGCAGAACAAAAACACCCCCATTTATCACCTCAAAACTCGAAATCGAAGAAAATAAAGAAAAACAATAATAAAACAGTTTTTGGTTTGAAATTATTTATTTTTACATCTCAAAATGTAGATACATTTAACAATTTTTTTTTTGTTTTCAAAAAAAGGGTTGAGAATACAGTATGTCTACCTCTTCAACAGAAAGGTCTGCCTCCGATATTGGGTAGAACTCCAGCTCGAAAGTATTCCCCACGGATTTAACTACCTCAATTTCGCTTGATGACAGCGCCTTCATCATGCACTCGTCCAAGGAATTGAATCGTGTCGGTAAAAACACCTTCTTTGTCTCCAACTCAATAAGAACTCTAGGCCCGTATTTCGTCTGGCAATATAGCACATTGAGGACCTTATACCTCTTCTTTAGCTCCAGTGTGTTCAATCCTTCAAGTGGCTTAATTTTTCCAAGGTCTTTTAATTGTTCCATTTAAATGATTTCAATTGTTTTGTTTGAATAAAACTGATGCTCAATAATTCTTACGTTGGAGCTTATATAGCAGAAATTTGGAAATGTTTCTACAAGCCCCGCCCCCCCTGGAAATTGTATAACCAATCACCAAAAAAAGATAAATTTTTTTTTTCACAGTGCTCACCTCTTTCGAATGTCTGACAAGCATCAAAGAGTATCATTCGTCACGATTGAGCTTCTCAACTCGCCGTTCGGAGTCGGCAAAAAACTGTAGGTCCTTTCCATTCGTGCAAAAATATAACACGCACACACAAATGGTTGCGAGAAGCAGGCCCAGGTTCACCTCGAGCTGTAGCGCCAACTAAGTAATAAAAGATAAATAAACAACATATTTGTATACATCAGCAAATTTTATAAAAAAAAAACATGGTCGAAAGATACAGAGACCAACCCTTTTAAACATGTCGAAACATGAATATTCCTGCATAACTTTTTGTATAAAGGTATCATAGACAGCGAATGAGAGCAACAGCAAAGACAACAACAAGAACAATAACGTAAGTATATTCCAAAGAAAATAAAAGATAAATAAACAACATATTTCTATACGTCAGCAAATTCCATAAAAAAAAATTTTGGGCCTTTTGGTGCCTTTTACGGCTTTCCAAAGGAAATAATTGGAATCTTTTTTCGCTGTTAAACTCTCAAGGTAAGAGCCTATCGCACGATTTTTAAAATCCTTAATGCTATTCTTTAACAAATTGCAGAGACGATTCAGATATGCTTTATGCTGTGGAGCACGACTCTGTTGCCATCTTTTACGCGCTTTTCTTTTTTCCCTGATTAATTCTTTTATTTCAGAAGGATATCGTAGACCGTATTTGTCCGGCGTTTTTCTTGGATTGGGCGTATTATTCCAAGAGGCGAGCTGTACTATCTGAATGAAGCGATCGACTTCAACCTCAAGTTCATAGGGTGTCGTAAGCGGTACGCTCAGTTCAACATTTACTTCGATCTCGTTCCTAAAGCCTTCCCAGTTAGTTGTTCTACCGGTTAATTTCGCTGGCTCTCTGTTATATACTAGTTTTTCGCTCAATGTCAAAATAATTGGGGAATGATCAGATGACAGATCAAAGCTCTCTTCAACTTTTATGTGGTTGTTAGATATTCCTTTCACAACGAAGAAATCGATCAGGTCAGGTATTTTCAAAGTATCAGCTGGCCAGTAAGTCGGTTTGCCCGTCGAATGAAAATCACAACTGTACTCCATACCTGCCCCATAGAGCATTCTACCTTTTTGCGAGATGTATCTAGAGCCCCAAAACGTATGTTTCGCGTTAAAATCGCCGCCAATAATGAAATTAGGTTTCAGCGATTTAAATAAGTTAGTAAAATCACTTTTTTCAAGCGCGGAACGCGGTGGACAGTAGATAGATGAGATTTTAATAGTACGCTGACTATTTTTAACTCGAATTGTGCACAGTTGCAGAGTTTCAAGCTCTATCTTTAGGTCTTCGCATTGTTCAATGCAGTCTTTAATAAACAAGGAAGATCCGCCTCTCGCTTTGCCCGAAGGGTGACAAGCGTGGTAATCAGTATAGCCTTTTATTTTTAAATGCGATTCCTTTTTCACGTGAGTTTCAGAAATCAAGCAAATGTCAATATCTTTTTCTCGCATGAATATTTCCAATTCGTCAAGTTTTTGCAAAAGTCCGTTTGCATTCCAAGTACATATTTTTAACATTCTTTTTTCATTCATATTCTAGGTGAAGTACGCGTTTTCCGTGAATAACTCTCGAGCTTAACCAACCTATCGAGAATCATTTTATTTATTTTGCTTTGCTCTTCAAGTTTCGCGAGAATAATTGAGAAAACTTGAGAAGCAGGGTCCGTTGGGATTTCGAGGTTTTCTGATTTTTCGGATGCTGCAGCCTTGGCGTAGGTCTGCACTCCTGCTGTCCGAGGGCTATTACCCGATGTCTTTTCTAATGGCTTTTTATTACCGTTTATTTTAAGACCAGAAGTCGAGGGCTTTTCTGTTATCACCACCTTCTTCCGCTCTGAACCCGGTGGTTTTTGTTTGTTTACGTTCTCCTGACCGATCTTACCCTTTGCCTTAGTTAGCGGTTTTATTATTTTATTTTGAGACTTATGGAGTGTATCTCTTCGTTTTTGCAACTCCTTGGCTACTTCACAGCCTCTATAATTTGCCGGGTGCTTTCCCTTACAATTAGCACAGATTGCAGAGGCTTGCTTGTTTACTCGACAGTCTTGGGAGAGGTGATTTCCGGCGCATTTCACACACCGTGGTTCTTTTTTGCAATACGTTTGCGTATGATTGAATCCTTGGCAACGTTTGCACTGTGGAATTATTTTTAAATTTCTACGCATGGGCTCGATTTTGACCACGATATTCAATATGGTTTTTATTCGATAAATATCGTCGATACTATCAGCTTTATCGAATGTTAGCATAAAAAGCGGAAGTCCACGCCTTACCAAGATGTCCTTATCTATTTCGGATTGTTGCTTCTCCTTCTTGATGATATTAACGGCATCAAGAATTTTAAAGCCCTTGTCTTGAAGGTCGCTCATAATCTCTTCTTTTGTGCACGAGGGGTGAAGTCCCCTTGCTACAACACGATGTGGCCTTTCTGACTTGATTTCGAAAGTATACCACTGAATCTTATCGATATTAAGTTTCTGGGACAGTGCGCGATAGTCGTCATGGTCATCGACGTTAATCTTCCACGCATTATTCCTCAAAGATGTGACCTTAAATTTCGATGTTATCGTTCCTTTAAGGAGGCTATGCAACTTATTATATTCCGTTATCCCGACGATGTTTATTGGTGGCGGTAAACGAAATTGCGTTTTACGTTGATTTTCTTGCAGTTCTTTACGCTTTTCTTCGTTTAAGGGCACGACTTCGGGCGAAGAACCGGCTCTCCGTTTTATAGTAGGTCTTTTCTTAGGGACCCGATTCGTTTCGCGTGCTAGCTCTTCTTCATCGGTGTGGTACTCCCTACTATCTAATAGTGCTGGAGCACATTCGCGCTCTTTCTGCGAGTGTGTGTTCTTTAGAACCTTATTCTCTTCTTTTAATAGATCTATCTCTTTCTTAAGATCTTGATAGAGTAGATCCATTTCGTTAAGCTTTATTCGGAGTACTTTATTTTCTTCCTCAAAGCTTTTATATTTCGCTAAGTCCTGATTTTCGCGCTGCGGCGCTCCCAGCGGACTTTTTTTCCCGGAGTTATTCGATCTTGATGGAGGAGATCGAGATACCCTTGCACTTCTTGTGAAAGGGTCATTGGATTGCAATAAATGGCTCTCCCCAGAATCCGTAGAGCCGACCTCCGAAGAGGGTGGATTTTCCAGTAAAGCTGGACTGCCACCTGGGGTAATTAATCTTTTTGTTTTGTCCATTGCATTTTTGTATACACTATACACTCGGTATACGGAGATTGGATTTTAGTCGCCTCTTACGACAGGCATGCCTACCTCAGATTACGACTGCCGCGAGATATCCGCGAGCTTGGCTATTGCGCTAACCACGGCTCGTTTGGTCAGCTTGTGCTCGCTCGTCTCCTGCTGAACCTTGAACAGGATCTCGTCGGTGGCTGAGTCCCAGCCTAAGCCCAGTATCGAAGTTTCAAACTCCTTGAGAAAGGTCAGCTCACTTTGATTGTCCTCCTTGTTGCACAGCTCGGAAAGTACTCGCCTGCTCGACGACATAAATTTGCTCAGTTCAAAGCCGCCCGCTTTGAGTGATGTCACTATCTCTTGGCCCAATGTGATGGCTTGCTCCTCGTTCTCAGCACTAGTAAGCATATCGTCGACGTAAAAATTGCGACTAATCGCTTGATATGCTCGTGGGTATGTCTGTTGATTATCTGAAGCGCATTGTTGCATTGCTCTGACTGCGTTGAAGCCACTCGATGTCATCGGGATGCTCTCTCCAGAAATTTCGTTGAAGATCCCATTGCCCAGGATCTATCCTTACTTGTCGGAACATTTTTTTGACGTCCGCAGTAACTGGCAACTTGAAGCATCTAAATCGTGTGATGATATCTGCCAGATCGTCTTGAAGTTTCCCGCCCGGAAACTGCACATCGTTTAGTGATATGCCACTGTCGCTCTTGCACGAAGCGTCAAATACCACACGGAACTTTTTCGTCATGCAATGGTGTGGGATGTGGTACACAGGCCCTTCTGTGGTGTGTTTGTGTGACTGGAGTCATGTGTCCCAGCTGCCGATATTCGCTCATGAATTCGACATACTTTGCTCTTGGCTCTGAATTGGCTTGCAGTTTTCTCTCGAGATGGAAAAATCTCTGCAACGCTGCTGCTTTGGATCTGCCTAAGCTCCTAATACGTGGATCCAAAGGTATAGTCACAACATACCTTCCTGATGGGTCGCGGTAGTGTGTGGTCTGGAAGTTCTGCTCCGCCCATTGGTCATCTGCAGACATCGGGATGGCTCTGCCCGGCCCTTGGTTCGACGCTCGCTCTGATGATGCTCGTCCAAAAATTATCCAGCCGAGATAAATGTCTTGTGCTGTTAGACCTGAATTGTATCTTCGTATCTTGCTCTTGATGATCTCAGCCCAGACTTGAACGCCCAACAAAATGTCTATGCTGGATAACTTGATGAAGCCCGTGTCTGCTAAGCTCAGGGCGCTAAAGTCTGCCATCGGATTTAACAGAAAATCTGCATCGGGCAGGTCTGATATTATACGCGCCATGGTATAGCATCTGCACCGCAATGTAAATGAGGGTTCAATCTGAGATCAAATGTTAAGATATACGACTCCGGACAACTGCACATTAGTACTCGCTCCGGCACCAGATATTTTCAGATCTGACTTGTATGTTCTGATGCCCATATTCTGCACAAACTGCTCGGTGACTAGGTTTATTTGGCTTCCACTGTCCAAAAGCCTCCAGTGTTCGCCCGGCTCCGCTGATGATTCCGACGCGTGCCGTCGCCAATAATGCTCCTGAATGTTCTGTGTCACCAACCTTTTCGATGCTCATCGAGTTTTCCGTGGGTGGTGACTTAAGGCTTAGCTGCTATGCCTCCGGTTGGTCGGATGGTTGGCTCTTTCGCTCCGACACAGCCGCTGCAGTGACGCTCGCTCGGGGGGTGTTCTGCTGAAAACACAAAACACTGTTGTGCTTTTTGTTGCACTTCCGACAACTGCCAGCTGGACAGTTGAGGGCAATGTGCCCGCTCTTCAGACAATTTGTACATAGTTTCATCTGCCGCACCTTGTCGTATCTAGCTTGAAGCGAAAGTGCCAAAAAATCTTGGCACCGATAGAGTACGTACTCGTTTCTACATAATGGACATCTTGCGATGACTGCTACTCTGCTGTCCCCAGGAAGGTTATTGCTGAATCTTCGCTTTTTCTGCTCTTCCTCAGTAGAATTCTTGGTACGGTCGAGAAAGGCCTAGAAACCTAGAAATTTCAAAAATTCAGCAAGAGAAGCTATCTTGCACACATCCTCCCTCGCCATCTGCCATGCCTGGTTAGTTTCAGTATCCAAACGTGCTCTCAGCATGTTTACGATTATTGGATCCCATGACTTGGTTTCCAGTCCAGTCAATGATGTAAGATACGCGTTTGATTCATTAATAAGATCACGGATGTCCCGTGACCTTGATGATCCTCTGCCAATGCTCGGTATTGCATGCAATGCGTTGAGATGTGCATCCACAATGCTATGTTTACTGTCGTAGACTTCGTTCAATTTTGCCCAGGCCTCATCGTAGTTGACTTCCGTAACTTGCCAGCGATTTATAAGTCTAGCCGGAGCGCCTTCCAAAGCCTGCTTCAACTCGTTCACCTCAGAAATTAATAGGTCACGAAACTCACGCCACTTGGTGAAATCGCCCTTGAATGTTATCAATTTGGTTCGACGCTCATGTCATACCTGGATCACGCTGCCCTGAGAAGCTCCTGCGCCTGCTGCACTAGCACCAACCTGCCCTTGGAGTTC
Source organism: Brachyopa scutellaris (assembly GCA_949775065.1). Classification (NCBI taxonomy): domain Eukaryota; kingdom Metazoa; phylum Arthropoda; class Insecta; order Diptera; family Syrphidae; genus Brachyopa; species Brachyopa scutellaris. The sequence continues at coordinate 105,428,019 of OX459112.1, forward strand.
TTGGATGCGAGCTTTAATCTTTGATATGGTTCGATGATGAACGTCTTCCAACTTGGCGAGGTAGGTATCATGAGCTTCCAGCTCCTTAACCGAACGGGATTGCTGCAATAGCTGCTCGTGCACTATCATTAATTTTTCAAATATTATTTCAGCTGCCGTCAATTTTGTGCTCTTTAGCATCCTTGAAATCGCCTTCACCAACGAATTTGGCTATGCGCATCAACGATGTCCGTCTCTTCGTGCGAGCTCACCCATTTTGCACTACACTTATCTAACTATTAATGCTTGAATAGTAAAAAAATCCTTACCCGTTAGACCGTCAACGGTTGGCAATAGTTCAGGTCAACCCTTCGGAGACCACTGCCGACGTGAACGGAACTGGAATATTCGATTTTTTTTACACTTTTTCTCACTTAATTTTTATTGCTGTGCTCTTTAGCATCCTTGAAATCGCCTTCACCAACGAATTTGGCTATGCGCATCAACGATGCACGATGCACGATGTCCGTCTCTTCGTGCGAGCTCACCCATTTTGCACTACACTTATCAAACTATTAATGCTTGAATAGTAAAAAATTCCTTACCCGTTAGACCGTCAACGGTTGGCAATAGTTCAGGTCAACCCTTCGGAAACCACTGCCGACGTGAACGGAATTGGAATATTCGATTTTTTTACACTTTTTCTCACTTAATTTTTATTGCTGTTTATGCGCACACTGTATTTTTTTAAAATTTATTATTATTTGATACCAACGCACGGTATTTCAAATTTATTTTATACCTACGCACTGCGTTTAAAATGATAGGCACTGTATTTGAAATTATAAGCACTGAATTTGAAGTATATTTGATAAGCTGTATTTTATAAAGTGTTTTCCATGCACTCTATTTCAAATGGATTTGTTGCACTGAATTAAGAAATTATCTATTGAAAACGCACTAATATATTTTAAAAATTTGCTCCGCACTGAATTAAGAAATTATCTATTGAATACGCACTAACGTATTTTAAAAATTTTCTTCGCACTGAATTTAGAAATTATTAAATACGGACTGTATTTTTAAATTATTTGAATACGCACAGTATTTGAGAATTGTTTCGCACTGAAGTTAAAAATTGTGGAATACGCACTGTATTTTAAAAATTGTGTTATACGCACTGTATTTTGAAAATTGTTTCGCACTGAAGTTAGAAATTGTGGAATACGCACTGTATTTTAAACATTTTCTTCGCACTGATTTTAAAAACTGTTTTATACGCACTGTACATATTTTCCATGCCCGGATCACTATATGGCTCGATAGGACCAAATGTTAAAAGCTCAATAAAAGAAACGCACTTGTAATATATATTAAAATAATTGATATCTTTATTATGAAAAGTGGACTGTATAGTTATTGTCAACCGCACTGATCTGCTCTGCTCAAAAGACCACATAACGAGGAAAAGTTATCGTATCCACAATGATCGCTGCACTGCGTACGCCCTGATGTGTGTTGTTCGGTAGATAGATGGGGAGAAGATTATCCTCGCGTCGCTCGAGGATACCGTTGATTTTGCTGTTCAAATGCTTCTTATTTTGGGTCACTCCTGTGTTTGTTGTCGTGGTGTCCCTCGGTCGCAATTGCAGCTGGTGGTTGAATAGAAAAAGGACTTCGCGCCGCTCGAGGTTACCGTTGGTTTCGGTCGAATATTCGCCCTTTTTTATCTCGGTCCGAATATTTATGTCCCTGGCGCTGAGTATGGTAATGGCTGATGACGACTTATGATATTGTCGCGACGCGACGTCAATGCTCTCGTTGTTTTTGTTTCATTTTGCGTAGATTGGTTGATGGCGAGACAATATCGCAATTGCACTTTATGGTCGCTGTATGTCGTCGTAATCTCTTATGTTTTTAAACAAAGTAGTTGCGCCATCTGAGAAATCCTGGGGACAGCATCCTTTATACAGCAACGGCCACATTGCGATCGAGCTGATCTTACTAAAGTTCGTAATCCAGGGATGAAAAATTGTTGCCTGACCTCGCTGAACACATTGGCATCGCAAAGGTGTCTAAAATGTCTGTGGTAGAAATCAATTATTAGAAAACTTACCTGACATTTCTATCAGATCTGTGTCATGGTGTGCTTAATACAAGCAACAACCACAAGCAGAGATTTACCGGGGTTAGGCTACGCTACTTTACAACACTACCACAAGCAATAAATAAACAAAAAATAAGAAAAAATACATATACATTATTAGTATTTATGTGCAAAATCGGCATAGTCGATTCATCCTTCAAGGCGCATAGCTTCGCTCTCATCAATGTAAGCGTTGAGTTTTCGAATTTAACTGGATTTCGCAATCGGTTTTCCAGTTTTTAGCAGTGCCCATTCATCCGCATATTCTTCTCACAGCGCCATCCGCCATAAGATGATCTCAGCCTTTTGCAGTTCCTCTAACCGAATAGGACCGCTTACCAAATCCGCAAACTTCGCTTCACCCTTTGGTTCTAACCAGAGTGGATCGCTCTTCAAGTCTTTCGCCTTCGCCCTTGCTAGGAGATTTCCGCAATACCGAACAATCAATGAATCAATTCTTCGAAGTCGCTACCAAGTAGAAAATCTTTTAAAGTCCACCACCAGTGCCTGGATACCCTTCTGCAAACGTCGTACGTCTTCTCTGATCACCAGCACGTATTTAGCTCGCAGCTCCTCTTCACATAACTTTTTCTGCTTCCGATCAACTTCCTTTGGCCAAGTTTTTTCCGGCTGGAGCAAAAAACTAGGTCCTGCAAACCACGTGATGTCCTTCTGAAAACAAGGTTCCTTCGTCCACTTCGTTGCTTCGTCAGCGACGTTTAGTTTGGTGGGTAACCATCGACAGTCATCGACCCTGGTCTTCTCCTGTATCTCCCCGATTTTAAACATCACGAACGACTTGTACATCATTGCATCTGAACGCAACCACTGCAAAATGGTTTTGGAGTCCGTCTGACTCCCACTTGGTTGCTAGCGAGTCATCGATAGTGTCATCCCAGTCGACTTTCTTCCGCCATACGTCTTGGCTGAGTACTTTGATTCTCACCAGATAGAATACCAAGAACCCTAGAGGATCAAAGATGGACATTAATATTCTAACTCACGCTTTGTCGGTAATCTGACCCCAGACAGAAGATCCTCCTGTGTCTTAATATACCGCAATGAAAATGTGAATTCGTCATCACTCGGCTTTCACCACAGACCCAAGACCTTGGCAATATTATTCTCGTTGCCACTGTCTATATTCCGAACTTCGCTTTTACCTGATTGTCCAAGCGCCTGAAGCTCCTTCGTCGAATTCGACATCCAACATCTTATTTGAAATCCAGCATTGGAATGAATCTGTCGTACCTCAGTAGCCAACTGCACAGCCTCCTCAATTGTGTTTACGCTTTCAAGAAGATCGTCCGTGTACTGATCCGTCAAAATACTCTCCACCGCTCAGGGATATTTCTCGGCAAACTCTTCAGCATTGGTGTCCTTTACATAAAAGGCGATGCTTGGAGTACACGAACTCCGAAAGTAAGTACCTCCATTTGATAAACATCTGGATTATGTTCGATTTCACCATCTCCTTGCGCACATGGATTTGGTGAAACATTTCTTCTATGTATGTCCCCAGTAATGGCCACCTTTTTCGATCGAAAGTCAAAGAGGACTTCAGGAAGCTCACTTAGTTGTTCGGGACCCTTCAACAACATCTTGTTCAATGACATACCTTGTGTCGAAGCCGTTGCATCCCAAACCAACCGAATCTTGCCTGGCTTGTTCAGATTGGTAACGATGAATGTTGGCAAATACCAAGTCCTTGGTGACACCGCATCCACTTCCTCTGCACTGCACCTTCTTGCATACCCTTTCTGCACCAAACTGGCCACTTGCTGATTAACATTGGCAATGACCATACGATCAGAACGCATTTTCTAAACAGCACAAACGCTTAACTGTCATCTGATAACTATTCGGCATGCCGCCACTCAAGTTCACATTTAAAAGATCCATCCACACGCTTCGTTGTAGCTGCAAGAATCTCTTTTGCTCTCAAATCATCAGCCGATCCCATCCGTGAGACTCTTACTCACGAACGCTCCCACCGCTGAGACATCATCCCAATATTGTCTTGAGAGCAATCGGTTGGTTCCATGTACCTTCTTTTACTTTCAATGCCACTGCTGCCTTCTCATTATTTAGACCTATGAGAATACCACATTCAGCATTACTGTATGACATCAATGGCAGCCGCTTGAGATGATGGTATCTCTCCATTAATTTATTTGGCAATGATTGTGAGGGTAGGGCAAGCGACTTAACAGTCCCCACACCATTGAGCAGCAACCTCGGGTACTCCTTCCTGTTCTTATTTATTGATGCGATCGCCACCGTCACGACTTCGGAATCCTCTTCACGACGCTTAGGATTGGCCGTCCATCTAAGGCACAATGGTTTGGCCGTGCCTTTTAACCTCAGCTTCTTTGCAATATATTCCTCTAACAAGGTGAGCGATGACCCGTTATCGAGAAAAGCATAAGTCTGGACCACCGTACCATTGCCGAACAACACCACCGGCAAAATCCTAAACAGTGTTTCAGCTTCTTTGTCATGCTGATGAGAACCGACGACATCATTCTCGCTTCCCGAATGCAACAACCGATGATGTGTAAGTGTACAGCCTGCAATACCAAACTCTTTTATGTTCTTGCACTTAACTCGCCTTGGGTGCGTAAGACAGCGATCACAAAGTTACTTCTCAGCACTTAGTTTGCAGCGATCCTTAATCGACAACTTTTTGAATGCTTCGCAATCTGAACGTTTGTCGACCTTATGGTTCTCGTCTGCATACCTAGTGACTGTGGCAGCTGCCTCTGCCCTCGCAAACATCCACTCACCGAAACCTCTGATATCTCTTTCCAAATCGTTGGTCCTTGTTGCCCATCGCCCACTCCAACTTCATGGCTGACGACAATTTATCAACCAATTTCTTTAGTAACACCGGATTATTTATGTGGTCTATTAACTCCGACGTCTCCATGGTTGAACCCAAATTCGTAACCGCCAACGCATACGAGATAATGATTTCTAAGCGCTCTATTTTTGGTGCTGGGAAAGCTTCCACCTTTTTTATGAGCTCTTCGATGATGTGCTCCGGTCGACCAAAGACTGGCTGCTAACTGCTTCGAACGCTTGCCCTTCAAAGCCCTTTGCAGCCGTATCAAATTTTCGTCGTTCGAATAATTGCACAACGGCGCACAGTGGGACAAATTGACTTTTTTGGTTGCAAAAATCATAGCTCCTAAACGAATGAAGATATGGGGATAATTTTTCTTTCCGTTTGAAGGAAATTTCCAAGACTGTTCAATTTGAAAATTTTAAGAAAAAATATTTACAGGGTGTTTCAGAGTCTTCTGCTGAAATACAACTTTTTCCCCACAAAATTGTCAAAAGTAGGTTACTGAAGTAAATACAGTTTGTCTAAAAGTCAAACAAAGTCACAGTGGTGCATAAAAGTAAACGAACAAGAATTTTTTTAAATATTTTTCCAGGTGTATCAAAAGCCTTTTTTTTATTTTGCTACACATTAAGAAGTTAAGAAAGTATGTTAAGTTGTTTAATGCTATAAAAATGATAAAATTTAGGAAAAATGCTGTACAGGGTAGGGTGTTCCAGAATTTCATGTTAGACAAAAATATTTTTATCCAAAGGGGTAAAAATAGTATTTTACCTCAAAATTAAACTCAAATATTTAGGTTTGTAGTAACTGCAGGGTTTTCATAACTTATTCAAGCGAAACAGCGGAGGAAAAAAATAACCACTAGGGGAACCCGGGGCATAATAGGCACCCCGGGCATAATGAGCCCCCTCCGTATTTTTCTGTTGAGCAAAGTTGCAGCTCTGAAAGTAAATCTGTTTGCTTTAATTTATCGGTGGCTTTTGGGGGAAACCCCTTTTTTGAATAAAAGCAACACGTTTGCTGTGTTTTTGCTAAAAGAAGGTTTTTCATTGAGTTGAAGTTATTTACCAGTGAAATAAAGCATGTCATATCAGAGGGCAATTTTAAATTGGATTTTCAGTATTTAATATCAAAGCAAGTAACAAAAGTTTGTATAAATCCATTGACCTCTCTTTTCCGATTAAGTTAAACAAATTTTTTTTATAGATATAATGCAGAATACGTTATGGGGCACAATGGACGAGGCATAATGGGCATGGGTATGCATTGTGCTTTTATGCCCCATTCATTTTGCACTCTTTTTATTTGTTTGTATAATTCTACCAGCATCAATTTGAAATAGTTTCACATGGTTCGCAAAGCCTATTTGAGCTCGAACAATGCGTCGCCATAAACGGTTTTCAAGAAACTGGAATATGGCCGGTTAATCCAAATGTATTTAAGGAGCATGACTTTTTGCCATGTCAAACCACGGACATGCCAAATGAGGAGGAGTCTCCGCTTTTTTTTTTTAAACACTATCAGATCTGTGTCATGGTGTGCTTAATACAAGCAACAGCCATAAGCAGAAATTTGCCAGTGCAAAATCTGCATCAACAGGCTCATCATTTAGTGCTGGTATTAGTGGTTAGGCTGCGCTACATTTCAACACTACCACTAGCAATAAATATATAAATATAAGAACAAATATACATAATTAGAATTTATGTTCGAGGAACTACATTACGCAATAAATTTTTTAGTGTAATCTTGTTAAGATTAAAGTCAAGAATGTTTACATTTAAGTTATAGATTTTACTCACGTAATTTGTTCCGTGATGAGGAACATGCAGTTACTCTATACTACGCAGGTAATGCGATCCCCCACGAAAGTTTAATCCTAAACAGGATAATAAGTCAGGTGCATCAATCAGACCTGAGATCAGTTGATGCATAAAAATGATATCATTATTCTGCATTTGAAACAGTTTTATCCGATGCAAATATGGGAGGAGGTTAAAAGGATCGTCCCATGATGAAGCGTCGAACAAGTATTGAGATTTTTCTGATAAGGTGTCCATACTTGCGAAGCATATTCGAGGTGAGGATGGACAAGACTGTTAAATAGTGAGAGGGTGACATAAGGATTTTTAAATTCTTTACACATTGAATTTGATTTATTCACAATTTATATGCTCTTTAAAATCAAGTTCAGGGCTAAAATAAACACCCAGGTCCTTAAAACTATAAACCCGACTGAGAGAGTGATTCGATATCAAGTAGTTGAATATAGTCGGTACCCGTTTCCTAGAGAAAGTCATGGACTGACACTTGAGTGGGTTAGGGACTAAACCATTTTTACAGCACCAGGTACTGAAACTATGAATATCTGGGAAAACCTAACGCCTCGAGTTTGTAGATAATAATATCATGAGAAGGCTGATCGAAGGCTTTGGAGAAGTCAGTGTACACACAGTCCACCTCATGACCACTTTCTAATGCATTGGAACATTTATGGGAGAATATTAACAGGTTTGTGACAGTAGTTTCTAACGAATCCATGTTGTTCTGTACAAATAGCACCCCGATAAAGAACGATAAAGAAAAGTAAGGCTTTCACACACAACTTGCTCAAATAATTTTTGTATGCATGACAACTTTGAAATCGGTCTGTAGTTCGTAATAATATTTCTATCGCCTTTCTTAAAGACGGGCGTAATAAACGATTGCTTCCAGAAGCTACGGAAATGTCCAGTTGATATGGAGATCTCAAAAAGAGACTTCAACGGCAGAGCAAGGACATCACTGCATTTTTTCAGGACTATTTGAGGAACGCCGTCAGGACCTGAACAGTAATCATCTTTCAGATACGAAATAAATTTCGAAATAGTCTGCAAGTCTAAGGCAATGTTGGTAAAGCCAACTTGAGGAACATCTTTGAGATGCTCAAAGTAATCATCATCAATACTAAGCGGCACATCGTTAAAAGATTTACGAAAATTATCCGCGAAAGAGTTGCAAATATCAACAGGGTCATTAAAAACGCTGTTATTATAAGAAAACTCTGCTGGATATCTGTCAGACCTTTTCTTGGAATTAACCAAGCTCCAAAATTGTTTCGGGTTATTCCTAAGTGAGGTTTCCATTGTGCTTATATAGTCATTGTATAACCTGCTTGAAAGCAGTTTGAATTCATCGAAAAATGCAATGTAAATATTAAAGTCATTTGGGCTGAGACTTTTAATATAATTTTTCCATGCTCTATTTCTTTTATTTTGTAGAGTTTTCAGGATGGTTCGAGATTGCATTCTTCGATAATTTCGTTGGTATACAACTTCTTATACAATCATTTAGGATACTGTAAAAGCATTTTACTGCATCCTCAACGTTAGGTGAAACATTAATGTCTTGTAGATTGGAGCACCTTATTCTTTCAGAGAGTTGCTAATAATTAGCCCGTCGAAAGTCAAAGATATACGAGCCATCATAAGGGTCACTATTATCATAAATATGACAGCTCAGGTCAAAAAATACATCCAATGGTGGATGATGTCTATCTATGTTAGTTATGCTTGCACAAGATTCTTGAACAACAGTACTAACAGGGTCAGAGGAAAAGACCAAATCGAGAGTTCGATTATTGTGGTTTTTAATACAGCTGATTTGCTGTAAGTCAAAAGACGTAATGGAGTCAAGTTTAATAAGCTCCTGCTGAGCGGAAGTAAACGATGCTGTGAGATAGGATCCATCCTCCGATGGAACCCGGATCGTTTGTGGCAAGTTGAAGTCGCCGAGCAATAAAATGTTATTTTCCGAGCAGGATAAGTCATGAATGTGTTCTAAGATAAGCGACAGCTCAGAATACAATGATGTATCACTATTAGGAGGAATGTATGAATTAATGATAAAGACAGTTTTGTCCTCAACACAAATTTCAATACAAATAGTTTCTGTGTTCAAAGGAACACTGATTAAGCTGGAACTGAGGTGAGAACGAACTGCAATAAGCACCCCACCACCCAATCCCATGCAACTATCCATATAACGATCTTTTCTATATACTAGGAACTTGGAGTTGAAGAGTTCCGTGTCCAAAATATTGGCGTTTAACCAAGTCTCTGTAAAAAACAAAAATGTCATGTGGAAAAGGCTGAGAGTTGGCAAAAATATCGGTAGTTTTACTTCGTAACCCTCTTACATTTTGGTAGTAGAGGGACAATCGAGAGAGTTTTTTTTAATTTAAAACCTGCGATGTGCTGGTATGTCTTTTAGATGCTCGATTAGTGAATTCCTTAACGAGAGTATTGGGGGGTCAAATGTCATTTTAGATGAAACCACCCTTGTCGATTCATATTCGGTGCCACGTAGTTCATACGCAACCAGCAATCCATTGATGTATCTTCAAGCCCTGTTTCCGAAATGAATCATTCCACAATATTTCCCCGAAATTCCGTTAATCTGAGGCCAATCCATTGACATCATCCCTAGGGCCCGTTTTGACAAATGCTAATGCCCATTCAAAAGTTTTCTCATATTGTAGCTGTTCCCAAAGCACCAACCAAAAATAGAGTTTCTAAGCACCGTGGAAAAACTGCTATAATAACAAGCACTCCTTACAAAGCCCAGGTTGAATGCCCCAAATCCAAGCTCCTCACTTTGAAAAGAAAAAAAACCAACACAGAAGTAAAATTACCAGGAAGGAAGAATCTTCATCAGAAAGTGAAGAGGGCGAGGAACGGGTACTTATACTCCCAGTCCTCCTACCTACATACATATGTCCATTGTACCCCAGCACCGGGGTATAATGGGCAAATTCAATCCTTTTTTTAAATTAATTTATCATACTGAATTATTCATTTTTCTTTCCCATATTGATGTAGTAATAAATTTTCCTTCCAATAAAATTGTTTTGGAGATAAAAAACACATTTTTTCAATTATTATTTAAAAAAAATCCTTAAGGGGCCCGTTATGCCCCGGCTTCCCCTAAAGAATTTTTTTTTTCTGTTGCAAAAATTTTTTTTATTAAGTGGCACATCAACATAACAAACCATTTCAATAATATATTTCAAGTTTAACAGTGGAGAATAAATAAATAAATAAAAAAACATTAATAACAAAAAAAAAACTAGATTTCTTGGAAACTTTCGTCAAAGTCCGGAATAATTTCAAATAAACTAATCATTTCTAGAGAGTAACGTGCTTTGAGGTCTTCTGCAGTTCTAACATGCCTTAGCGAAGAAATAAGAGGGTCCGATGAGGCTGCAAGCATATTAAATAGGTCTTCATTCTGCCGATTCCTTGATGCACGTATTTTGTACCTGTGTATATTTCTTGTAGTCTTTATTTATGGATTCCTGAGCTTCTTCTGACAATTCCCCGATTTGTAACGACTGATACTCGATTATACATGAGCCGAAAATAGGCCTGAAAACCGCAAAATCCTTAGCACAATGACTTGGTATACATTTTTTTACCTGTAAAGTATGCATACGTAAATATTTACAAACTTCTTTTCGCCTTACAAAAAAAAAAGGGAAAACCAAAATTGGAAAAAAACGCAAAAAAAAATTACTTACACTAATCAAATCACTCTAGCTCAAAGAATTGCAAATAATGCACCTGAGCTTCTAGAAGAATGTTAAGAAATACATCTATTTTAAATTTCCGTTGAGCTTAGATCGGGCATAATCGAATCTTTTGTTTAAACTCAACATAAAGTCAAAAAACTGTGCTAAAAACATGTTTTCAAATAACCACTAAATTTCAAAAAATTAAAATTCCAAAAAATAAAAATAGGTTGCATTTAAATTAAAAACAACCATTATGTACCAAAAAAGTAACAAACCAATGTATTTTTAGCCACTATATCAAATTTGTATACCCAGAACTCAAACGAAAATATAAAAAAAAAATCAATTTTTCGTTTACACTAAAGATAACCTAACTTTAACTGGCTGTAGTTATCATACCAATTGTCCGAATTTAATAATTTTTTCGGTTTCTTAAGGTCCAAACATAAGCTTATTTTGGATTATAGACACACGCGAAAATTGAATTTTGCAACGACTTTTGCAAAAATGCCCAACAGTGCGTCGTGCGATAATTGCTTGCGAAAATTGGCCATTCTTCTGACCTACCAGAAAACATAGGCAATTCCTTGGACAAACATTTTTTTGACGCTATCTGATTTTGTGTTAGCATCTCCTTTGTCTCCTCAACCTGGACTTCCATTTTTGAGTGTGCGATCCAGTCCTTAGTGCGCCGAACAATTGGACGTCAACTGTATCATAGAATCTGCATATTTATTAGTGATTTTTTTGTTAACAGTTATTTATTTCATGGAGAAAAATAATAAAACGGTATATTTATTACGCATTTTTTGTAGAAAAGCGACCTGAAAGTCAAAAAAATGTATGGGCAAGATAAATGATATTGACTTAAAAATAAAATCTCTAGAAAGCCGAAGAAGGTATCAATTTTATTTAAACGCAGTTAAAAAGAGAATTATTTCCTAAATAAAGCTCCTGTAATAAGTATTAGAGGAGATATTTGTGTTAACATGGGTAAAGGTACACCAAAGTAGGTCTTTTCTTAAATTCTCGATGAATGATGTCCACATTGGAGATAGACCCTTGCTGTAGAACGGTTTTTTTCTTAGATTATACCCAAGAATCAGTTCCCAAAGTATTAACGCTTAACTTCGAAAAACATTGTTTAATACGTTATATTGGACGTCCACTGTATGAAAGGCGACCAAGGCATATCTAAATAATTCAACTAATGATAATGCTGTTCTGCACTTAATCGGAGGTGCTCCTCTGTGCCGTCTATAAAGTAACTGAGCCGCCAATCCACAGGCTAGGCGTCCGGGCAACATGGACGTTTAGCGGCACCGGATCAGACACTGTTGTCCAATACAGAGGAACGCTTCTGGGGAACAAAGCCGTTAAGGCGCATACTCTTTCGTGTTAGGTACGTGTAATTGAGGTAGTAAGTATTAACAACAACTTTTCAGATATTACGCACTTTATTTTCGGTTTATAATAATTATTACATGTGTAGCTAAGAATACAGACTTTACTCTACGGCGGTTCCTTGGAGAGTGTTCGAATGAAGTTGTGAATTCAAAGACAATCTGACTGCGTCCTTTTAGCATCTGGTGCGACACCTATGTGTCAGCGAGGAACGAGATGTCGCTGAGCTTACAGTGGTTCACAGTCGGCCATCCTCAGAAATAAACGACCCCGTTTCGTCTTCGGTTATGTTGTCTAACTCAGGGTAAATGTGACACCAGGGTTTCATTTTATCCGATGTAAAAACGGATTGGTAAAACCGTATTTTCCTTTGTATTCCCGGTATGTCCTCTATGACATATCGGTCGTGTGGTAGTACTGCAACTACAACGTAGGGGCCCCGATACTTAGGTTCTAGCTTTCGCGATTCCCCAGTGGAAGGCGGATCTGCTTCAACCACGACTAGGGGTTCGGACAGCTGTCTTAATGTGCTTTATCAAATTTTCTTCGCAATATCGGGTAAAAGCATGGGACGTATATGCCGTCCCTCTATCACTAACGAGGCGCGTTGGAATACCAAATATGAGGGTAACCTCACTTCAAAATTTGATGACGTTGGTCGTTTTAGTATCCCTAACAGCTTTGACTACAACATATTTTGTAAAGGCGTCAGTTAGTACAATTAAGTATTGGTTACCGAATGAGCTTTTAACAAATGGTCCTAAATGATCTATATGTATGCTGTGAAAAGGTATAGGGTATGTTTCTGAATAATGCAGTTCGCCTTCTTATCTTCCGCCTGGTCGTTTGTTGTAGCAGCAATCTACACACTGGCTTATGTACTTTTTTATATACTGCCGCATCCTTTGGAACCAAAAGGTAGATGAAATTTGCTGCAGAGTTCTGTCGACTCCGAAATGTCCCCGATCATTATGATACATTTTTACAATTTGCCAACGCACACCAGCCGGAACAACCCACAATTTCCTACCATCAACGTTTCTGAACAGTTTGTAATTTTTGAATGTATAGTCCATGTGTAGTTGTTTTATGTTGTTATTCTTAGATTTGTTTTGCAAATCTTCAATAATTCGTAATAATTTGGGATCTTGAATCTGCAATGATGACATCCAATCCAGGTTATTAATTTCGACTTTAAAAATAGTACTGCGATGAGAATCTTGCTCCACAGGGTCTCGGCTGGTTGTCGACTCAGGGCATCTGCGTGTAGCATTTGTCTACCAGATCGGTGAACAATCGTGAAATCGAATTCGGATAACCTAACCCACCACCTTGCAATTCGTCTGTTCAAATTGGTTTTAGCTTTTATTGATACCATTGCTTGCCAATCTGTTATTATTTTGATTGGTTTCCCAAGAATATAAATACGAAACCTTTCCAAACTTGCAACAACTGCCAAAACTTCCAACTCATGACTGGAATAGCATTTTTCGGTTGATGAAGTGTGTCTACTGAAGTATTGCACCGGCTTTATAGTGAAGTTTTCTTCTTGCATGAGTATTCCAGAAAGTCCTGTAATTGAGGCATCAGTATGAACTTCATGCTTTGCTGCGTGGTTGTATATAGTAAAGATAGGTTCAGAGCATAACATAGTTTTTAATTTCTGAAAAGCTTGTTCTTGTTCCGATTTCCAATCAAACTTGGACTCTTTTCGTAGGAGTGATGTCAGAGGCTCAGCTATGATAGAGTAGTTTTGAATAAACCTACGAAAATATCCACTTAATCCAAGGAATTGTCGTATTTCGTGTACATTTTCTGGTTTGCGATATTCAGATATTGCTTTTGTTTTGGACCCAGGCTTAATACCTTCTTTGGTTATGATATGTCCAAAAATCTCGACCTCCTTATAGTAGAATTTACATTTTGCTAGCTTAAAAGTCAACCCAGCTTTGGCTATAATCTGTAAAAGACGTCTAAGTTTAGCTTCCCCTTCCGCAATCGTACAACAAGGAATCACTATATCATCTAAGTAAGCTATTACAGATTCGTCATTTAGTTCACGTAAATTGCGGTTCATTGTATTTTGAAACTCTGCAGGAGCATTTTTCAGCCCAAAACTCATTCTTCGGAACTCGTACTGTCCATTATTTGTACAAAATGCCGTATACTTCATAGACGATTCATCTATGGGAATTTGATAGTACCCAGAAATCATATCTAAACAGATGAAATATGTAAACCCCGATAGCTTTGCTAATAGTTCCTCGATATTGTCGGCAACCCTGTTTGCAGCGATTGCTAGTGTTTAACTTCGCTCTTTATAGTTTTTAACTTAAACATTATACCCCTTAGCCTTCAATTTTCAATTTGTGAAGTATTCGATAATTTAAGAATTTCTCTCCTTATCGTAGTAATTTCGCGAGTTGTTCTTTATTTTTTAATTAAGAAATTAAGAAAAGAAAAATAAATATCAAGTTTCTGAACAATAATCAGAAGAACTTTTGAGTGGTTTCTCTTTAACCAGCATTGTGTGCCGAATACGTCTGTTTCATCTAATCTCGGCCGTTATATATCAGACTTTCGACTCATTTCCCCCGGTGAGTCTACTTTTAGTGCATGTTCTGCCTTTATAGAAACAATCGAGACTATACATTATCGTTATCTCTTTTACACTTCTTCATCTGCATCGACCGCATCGTTGAGTGATAACATCGGAAATTTCTCCTCCTTCTGTCAACTGCGGACTACAACATCAGAAGCTACATTGGTGATCTCACTTCCTCTTACGTGTGAGTACAATATTTAGTACACGTTCTGCCGTTTTAGCAAAGTGATTCTACTTATTTGCATTCGTACAATTTTTTTTTACTCATTGCACGTTGCAACCATCATCTATCCAATACTACAACCACCATATTCTAATACTGCAACCAGCCAATCATGAAACTTTCTTGCGCAATTTGCCATGTTAGTGTGCATGCCAAATGTATTAATATTAAAGGGAAAGATATTGATAAAATTGTCTCAACACCTGGCCTCTGCTTCTACTGCGATAAACATCGCAGTATATCGTATGACGTCTTGCACTGGAAGATAACCAAGATGCAAAAAATTTTCAACAATTTAACGCTCATGTTCTCGGAATTTCAGGCGGTACTTGATTTTGATCCTTCAAATAAAGAAAAAATGTTAGAGGGTTTTAAAAATATCGATTGTCTGCAACAACAACAACAGCCTATAAGCGAACAACAACAGCTTCTATTGGCACAGCGGAATCAATTGAATGAATCGCAACAACAGCTACGCCTCATCCAACAACAAGTATATGAGCAACAACAACTACAGTCACAACAACATAAACACTGTCAACATGATATTCAACAACACGAACTGCATAAAGAACATCTTGAACAGGATAAAACACAAGCACTAAACAACCATCATAAGCAGCATAAACAACAAAAGCAACAACAACATAGATCTCAACAGCAAAACCAACAACTTAATCTTGAGCTTCCTCAACAAAAGAGAGCACTACGCTCTAATTCACAATCGGTTGATTTGGCTCCTCCTACTGTTGACATATCATCCGAAGATCCTCAAATAGCATCATGTTCAGGTATTTCACTTACTCCTATCGTTAGAAGTCCGTCACCTATCATTGAAAATCCGATCAATGGGATTGACAACGCTAATTCTGTTGCCAATATACTCACAGGCATTGCAAGTCCCACCAATGAATCAACCAATGATTCAACCAATAATTGCGCTCTAAGGACTGTGCCTCCTCCGTTTGCAGTATTTTTATCTCGCTTGGAGTATGGCACTAAACCCTCTGCTATTATTAACTATATAGCGAAGAAGGGTATTGATACGAATAGCATCAGATGTTTAAGCCTAACAGCAGATAATTTACCTGGTCGCATCTCTGCTTCTTTTAAATTACTTGTTCCATCATCAATGGGTGAAATACTTTTAAATCCGGATTTCTGGCCGAATGACATACTGGTTAAGATGTTTACTAACAGGCCTAATTCAAGATCTTCTTCTTCAAAAAACTTAAAGAAGTTGCCCTCTTCTACCAAAACGTAAGGGGACTAAGAACCAAGTGCACTTAATTCTTGATGAGTGTGTGTACCTGTTCTTATGATATTATTGTGCTTACGGAGACTGGATTAGATGAGAGTTTCAGTGATTCCGTCATTTTTCCTTCCAACTTTGATGTAAACCGCTGTGATCGTTCAGTGGCTAATAGTATTTTCAAACGCTTTGGTGGTGTGCTTATAGCCATTAAAAACGATTATAAGGCGAATGTTCTTGAGCTCAACGATTATGAAGACATTGAAATTTGCTGCAGCTATTTTAATCTTACATCTTCCGCCAAGCTGTACATTGTTTGTGTTTACATTCCACCTAGTGCCCGATCAGATGTCGTAACTAGGTATTTAGATGCAATTCGCTTCATTGTGAGTATTTTATCTTCCACGGATTTAATATACATCCTTGGTGATTTTAATCAACCCAACATTAACTGGACATCGGGGGATGCTGATTGTACGTATCTCAATCCAGATATATCTTTGTCTACACTTGGAGCTGGATACGCTCCATTCACTTGGTCAACTTCAGGTGAATAATGTTAAAAACAACAGGGATCGTACTTTGGACCTCATCTTCACTAATAACAGTGACGAAACGTTTGTATCCAGGGATCTTACTCCTCTCGTTCCGGAAGATTTGTATCATCCTTCTTTAAACATTTTTTCTTTATTAAATTTAAAAGATATTCTTATTTGTGATTCCTTTAGATTCGACTTCAAAAATGCTAATTATAGTAATATTTGTGAAGAGCTTAACAATTATAACTGGGGTCCTTATCTTTCGCTAGAAATCGATGAAATTTGCTCCAAATTTTACGAGGTCATTAATTCTGTTGTTTTTGAATTTGTCCCTGTAGTTCACGTCAAAAATGTAATTGATTCCTGTCCCTGGGACAATGAAATTATTCGTAACCTAAAGACTCTTAAAAATCGTGCGTATAGAAAATGGCGTTCTAGTTTGGCGGATGATGACTACCTTGTGTTTAAAAGGCTTAAATCTGAATTAAAATCTGCTCTCTACCACGCGTATTTTGTGTATTTAAATGATATCCAGAATAGCCGCAAATGTAGACCGGATAAATTTTGGAATTTTATTAATTCTAAGAAAAAAAGTGACGGTTTTCCAGCCACGCTCTCTTTTAATGGACATTTAGCAGACTCTTCCGCTAGTATTTGTAATAACTTTGCTTGTTTCTTCCAATCACTATATTCGAATCACGACTCGACGATTGATGAAAATTTTTTTGACTGTCTTGGCGACTTCCCCACTCCTCTTTTCAATACCATTGAATTTTCTGAGGACGATATTTTGAATAAGTTAGCTGGTTCTGACTCCAGCCTAAGCCCTGATCCTGATGGCCTACCTTCTGTTTTTCTCAAGAACTGTGCTTATCCTTTACACAAAATCATATGTCATATCTTCAACTTATCTTTGAAAACTAGCTTATTCCCATCTGTCTGGAAAACCTCTTTTATAGTTCCTATTTTTAAGTCTGGTCGGAAAAATAAAATTGAGAATTATAGAGGTATTTGTAAGCAATCTTCTATACCTAAATTATTTGATTCGCTAGTCACTGAAAGATTAAACTTCTTTTGCAAATCCCTTATTTGCAATAATCAACATGGTTTTGTAAAAAAAAGGTCAACTGTAACTAATCTTATATTGTTCACAAATTTTGTGATTTCAGAGATTGGTAAAGGTAACCAGGTTGATGCTGTTTATACGGATTTTAGCAAAGCTTTCGATCGAGTTGACCATACAATTTTGCTTTACAAACTTACGAGACTGGGTTTTCCTATCTTCTTTTTAAATTGGCTCTCTTCTTTCCTCAGCAATAGATTCCAACATGTTAGGTTTCGTAACAATATTTCTGACAAAATTTCTGTCACTTCTGGAGTTCCCCAAGGCAGTCATATCGGACCCCTGCTTTTCATCTTGTTTGTAAATGATATTGTAAAATTTCTCCCGGAATGCTCCTTGTTAATGTTTGCAGATGACTTCAAGATTTATGCAGGCATTGGATGTGGTTGGGTCACTGTTATCAGATTTAACGCTCGATAATCTACACAATAATAAAAATCTTCGTTATTTTTCTTCTTAACTAATAATAAAGGCGATGAGTACTCTGACGTGCTTTCCTGAATTATGTCGTTTTTCAGTAAATCATCGACTATTACTTGGACTCTTTTACTTTCTGTAAATGCCAACCGATACGGCTTTCTATACACTCTTTCATTTGATGTTAATTTTATGCTAAACTTAGAGAGTTTACTTAGTCCTAACTCTGAAATTCTTTTCGCAAAACAATCACGATATTCGTTTAAGCATGTCTCCAGGCAATGCACATATTCGTGTTGGGTTTCTTTACAGTAATCTATTTCAGATATGACTATTGGGTCCTTATCAATAGTTTTCTCTACATTTTGAGGAGGCTCGCACCGATATTCGAATTTTAAAGACATGTACTCTTTTATAACTCGTACATACTGAAGGTCTAAGAAATCTCTTCCAATCAGGACTGCAGTTTTCAGGAGTAAATCGTCTACAACATGTAGATAAATGTTTGCCGAAATGTTATCAATAGTCACCCTAACGAAAATCTTCTCCAATGATTGGCAGCTTCCGCCACCAAACCCTAGCAATTGTTGATGGCTTTCAACAGACTCAAGATGAAGTTGGCTAAAACTAGTTTTTTGAATTATACTGCAGTCACTGCCGAAATCGACGAAGGCTAAATGTTTTTTCCCATTAAATTATTTTGTGGTATTCATCTGGGATGGTGAGTAATTTCACCTGGGATTGTGTCTTATGAGATAGTCAAGATTTGTTTAACTTCGCATTAGTCAATTGGCACTGTACTTCAGTATGACCACTTCGATTCCATGCGTTGCATCTTAATCGACGAGATGGTTTGGGGCAATTAATGGAAATATGCCCGCGGTCAGAACAATTAAAACAAACTCTATTTTCAGTTGCTGAGGGATACGTATTGTAATAATTTCGACGAAAATAGCTTCTTTGCTGACCAAGATACGGATTATTATTTTCCTGATCACCTTGACCTCGGTTTGAATCATTTTCCTGGATTTTTTTCATGTTTTCGAAAACCTTGAGTTTATAAAGTAGCTCGTTTGTTGAACCAAATGTAGTGCCGGCAAATAGATTAAAAACAAATGTGTTTCGTAGTCCTGATAAAATGTATTTGCATATGGCTGAGTCGGATAGATTTGCTTTGCAGCCCAACGCACACATCGAGAAAAAATACGTTTCCAGATCCTCATCGCTTCGTCGGAAACGAGTAGAGAGTTGAGTATGAACATTAGCTTCATTGACTACGCATGGGAAACTTTCTTGCAACTCTTTAAAAAATGATGCAAGAGTGCTAAACACTTGCCTCTGTCCGTCATACCATATACGAGCTGCACCTTTCAATTTAGTGGCCACTGCAAATAAAACTAATTTATCTTCCCAACCATACATCTCTTTTAAAGAATTAATTCTACTAATAAACTGCAATACAGAGAGCCCAGTCAGCTGATTAGCTGGATCGAACAATGGTAGTATTTCCATTATGATGCGTGGGTTGCAAAATAAATGCGTATTTTCTGTTCGGGTTAACTGCGAAGTATTCTGAATATTCCCTTGCGAAAGTTCCTCACACCTTTTTTCCAATAGTATGATCTTAGCTCTTAATGTCTCTACCTCGTTTTGCATTTCTTGAATATAACTAGGACCCCCTGTAGAACTACTCTGAACAACGCAAGCAAGTTCGGGTTCAATTTCGTGTGATTCTGCTTCTACTTCTAATTCAAGATTCCCTGGGGTTTCAGCTATGCTTGTATGTAGATTTGCAAGGTGAGCTAACAGTCTTCGCCGTAATTCTTCCCCTTTTCCATCTGTCTTTAAATTTTGGTTTCTTAAATGTTCCTTTAAAATCTTAACTGTCATCGTTCTAATGTCTTGTATATACGTTTTTTTTTTTAGTTACACCCAACAGTTCATTTAAGAAAAATTAGTAATGAATAATAACAATAAACAGAAACAAAAACAAACAACAAAATCTGACATCAATGCTACTAATTAGATGCGCACAAAACAGCACAGTTGACCAACATATGTATGTACATACTACTGCTTGCATACGCATATTATATGATGTATGTACTACCTCAACTGTGTTGTGCGCACAATCCAACAAAAAAAAAATGAAATGTATTTCTTACTCGATAGAACGGCTTGTGACTAGTGCTCTTGATTTTACCCGGGTAGTACCCATCTCAACAATTACCCGAGTACCCGGGTACCCGGGTAATGCGGGTAATACCCGGGTAATGCAGGTACCCGGGTATGTCAGCTATCGGGTACCCGACAATATGAGGTACCGGGTACCCAAGAGCCACAAATACTCTAATTTACTATAAAAGTTGGTATTTCACATCTTTTGTGGTGAATAAAATATATACCATAGGTAGAGAAGGGAACCCAGCAATAAAAACATAGGTTATTAGTGGAGTTTATACTAAAAGTAATAGAAGTTGGAAGTCGAGTTTGAAGAAGGGGGATAACTTGTTGGAAAGCATGTGCGGAACTTGGCAGAAAACTCTGTCCATCGAGAGTAGAGAAGTTGTGTGTGGGAGATGTAGTGCTATGGAGTTTGTATTAGAAGGCAAATCGGATGATGGAACCGTTAATGAGTTCGTCATGTATCTGCGTGAGCCACAGTTAAATCGCAATGTTCCTCTCCCATTGAAATGGTGGAAATTTTTTTTTTTTTTTTGTTTGCTCTAGAAAGTCAAAAGTATAGGACGGATGAAATGGCCCTTAATATAAGATTTGTAATTTTCTTAAATAGTAGAAGTCGGGTAAGAATTTGGTAGTCGAGTTCGATAGACACATTTTGTTAGCCTGCGCTACGGTCATTATTTTAAGTTGTTATCGATAAAACGTGGTTTAATTACTTTTAAAACAATATAATTAAATGTTTACCATTTAAAAGTTATGACGATAATGTCCCAAAAATTGGACCAAATGGGCTTAACCTAACGGCAGGGTTAAATCACTGGTGAATTACATGACATTTCGCTTACATATTTCGTGGTCAGAGCTTAGAACTAAGTTATTATGTTACTTACATACGAGTTTACATATGTACTGTACATACATATGTATATGCATTCTAAACTAAACGAAATAAGTCTTGTTTTTGTGAATAAATCACAGTTTATTCGTTGTTCAATTATGATTATATGTAGTTTGTTTTTGTGCTAATCGTTAAATAATTTTAGAATAATGTGTGTTTATTTGTTAGGTACAGTGAAATCTCTCTTAAGTGGACAGCCACTGGGCCAGAGTTTTTGGTCCACATAAGAGTGCTTAAGAGGGAAAATAATAAAAAATTAAGTTAAAAAAACTTAAACCCGACTACGTCGTTATAATAACGTTTTCATATACATAAGTACGCATATGTACAGAGGGCAAAGTGGCATGCGACCACGGCTATACTCTGAGCATCATCGTTTCGTTTCATCTTGTTTCGTACTTTTTAGTTAGTTTACCCGCAGTCGGGTTTTAGTTTTTTAGCTTAATTATTTATTTAGTTTTAGAGAATATGTAGAGTGTAAGCAGGTAAGCACTGCCGTGCTCTACTTGTCGAACCCTTTTATTTGATACCCATATTAAGGAGGAAGTAAGGATAACGGTATCTGTCATCTTTGTGCTTCCGCCATTTAGAAAACGTCATAGCGTATCGTATTTGTTGCCAAGCCCCTTTATTTGTTTCCACTATCAAGATAGTTGTCAAGATATAAAACATGTAATCCGCCATATTAATGCGTCCATAGACTATGTACTGTGACGTTACATAGCCTAGAACACACTCCGGATCAAGGTGAATCCAACGACACCTCATTTGCTGAAAACGGTTTCATAGTTAAGGCTGCACGAGGTATAATCCCTAAATACAAACAAACCCAGCCTGTGAGAATCAGAACCCTTAATTCGGCCTTACTCCGGTAAAAATAAAAACGGTTGATGCCTTAAAATTTGTGAAATTAATCTCCATGGCAATTGGCTTTCTTTTGAATGAATGGTCCAGAAATAGGGATACCCTTTTCGCAAAGCGATACATTGACAAACCATTCATGTGTCAATGTATCGACCGTTTTTACATCGCTGCTAGGAAACCTCCTGGCCACACACGATTTTACAACCAACACCCAATTATGTTCCTATGGAGCGCACTCCGGACCGGCTGACGCAGAATTAAAACTTACATAGCAAAAACAAAATACTGTCTGCCTGCTGCTAACAAACAAAAACTTCCTATTGATTCACTTTTTCATTATCGAGATTTATTCGTACAAGTTAACGCTATACGAACAAAACGCTCTACATGCCGTTAATCAAACACAAAGTCTGTTACAATTCATTTCTTTTTACCGAATGTGAAAATCAGCGATTTTTTTTTCGTTCACACTGGCACGCGCTTGCTCTGCTGTTAAACAAATACATACATATGTATGTATGCAATGATCATTCACCAGAAGCGAAAACGCGTCGTTTCATAAAAAAAATCTCATTTTCATACGAATAACTCATATCGTCCATTTAATGTTTTTACTCAAATAAATGTGAAAATACTGTCCATGTCCACTTAATAGAATTGTCCACTTAAGAGGGAAATAAACTCATACAAAATCATACCAGCCAACTATTAGAGTAAATCTTGTTCACTCATGAGAATAATTGTCCACTTAAGAGAAATAAAGCGGGTACCCGAATCAAAGCGGGTACCCGAAACGTTACGGGTACCCGGTATTAAGGTATCCGGGTAATACCCGAACATGCGGGTACCCGGGTACCCGGGTAATTGACCGGGTTCCCGGGTATCAAGAGCTGTAGTTGTGACCCTTTTCGTGTTTTTTGTGCCGATTCCCTTTCGTGGTTCAGCTTTCGCTTCCTCGTTCTTCTTCCTTGTGTGTCCATCTGTTAATATCAATACAAAAATAACTATTAAGTATATCGTTTTTTTTTCTCTTTCTTTCGTTTTTATTTTGTTTCGTTTTTTTTTTTTTCTTAACATTTCCATCATTATCTTTGTACATACATACATATATGTAAGATCTCTCAGTGATCGTTCAAACGCAATACGCACCCCTTCTACAATTTTTACAAACTCCCTGCACAGCACTCCAAGTCAACCGTTTTATAATTTGTATTCTTTTACACGCACACAATTATATACCAATTTATCTCAATGCACATTCGACATATGTATGTATGATTCATACTACGCATTTCGTTTCTTCATAGGTTTCCAAACGTTAGTTTTGTTTCAAATATACTTGTATGTACATACATACTACAATACTTATTTACTACTTTTTATCGTTTCAAACCTTCGTTTTTTTTTTATTTTTACTTAATGTATATTATTGTACACACAACACTAATCAATAAATCTATTCGCAACTACGCAGTGGGCACCGTAGCGCAAGTGGTTAGTGCGTCGGACTACTGAGCCAGCGGTCTTGGGTTCGAATCCCGCCGCAAACACCTAAAAGTTTTTCACAGTGCCCACCTCTTTCGAATGTCTGACAAGCATCAAAGAGTATCATTTGTCACGATTGAGCTTCTCAACTCGCCGTTCGGAGTCGGCAAAAAACTGTAGGTCCCTTCCATTCGTGCAAAAAATATAACACGCACACACAAATGGTTGCGAGAAGCAGGCCCAGGTTCACCTCGAGCTGTAGCGCCAACTAAGTAAGTAACTACGCATCGCGACGATATGTTGGTTCATATGTATGTAGCTAGTTATACGTTTTTTTTTTTCGATAAAATACAGATGTATGTACTTACATTCTCACAACTCTTTCTTTAAAAAAAAATAAACCAACGTCCCGCTGTTTGGGTGAATCCCACTTCTGATATATTAACAACAACTTTTCAGATATTACGCACTTTATTTTCGGTTTATAATAATTATTACATGTGTAGCTAAGAATACAGACTTTACTCTAGGCGGTTCCTTGGAGAGTGTTCGAATGAAGTTGTGAATTCAAAGACAATCTGACTGCGTCCTTTTAGCATCTGGTGCGACACCTATGTGTCAGCGAGGAACGAGATTTCGCTGAGCTTACAGTGGTTTACATAAGCCAGGAAGATCAGGTTATTCATCGAGCTTATTGCTCTTTTGCTCTCGCACATACATTATGGACGTACATTAGTGCAGCTTGCTCGTATCCTTTTTATATGTCGAACGGTTCAATGAAAATTAAGCAGTTGTTTGATATAGCCGAATCTATCGCGAATGCTTGTTCGAGAGCCATTATATGCATGGCAAAATTATGGGACGATCAGATAGATTACGTTGAGCAGTTAAACCGTATTGTGTGAATTCGTTAGCTTTATTCTAACTCAGAGGATGAATTACGTAAATAGGTAAGGATTTAAAAGTTAACCAGTTCAAGAAAATTGTCAAGTTGACAACAGACAACAGGCCACCTATACGCCTACTATTGCTATACCTACTCCAATAACCAAAATTCCAATTGGAAACTTAGCGGGGGCTACAAAGTTATGTAGTGGTGACGCAATTGCCAACAAGATCACAGTTACTTGATCATGAACTCATCACGGTCAAAGCATCAAAGTCCGCTTGGATACATCAATCATAAGGCAATAATCGTCAGGGTAAAACACCTCACAAAAGTGAATGACAGTAAATGCACAGCACTGTTGTACGCAGGAAAAACATTGAACATCAAATATGTATGTAGGTATATATAGAAACATAAACATGTATGTAATATGTATATAGATTATACAATAATTTATAATTTCTCAACCAGACGCTTTGTAGTCATATGAAATGGTCTACGAGGCAATTAGTGATGATGAATTCAAGTATGTACGGGTATTCCATATGAATCAGTTTCAGTTTTTTATTTTATTTTTTATTTAACACCTTCCAGTATATGATACCTAAATACATAACATACATTCGTACCTATTGCTTTTGTTTATTTTTAGGTGTGATACTTAAGAATCTCCGATGAAAATGACGATTAAGAAAAAAGATGAAATAGCAATAAGAGCCAGTTGAACTCTGATCATCTAATTGAATCTTTTGAAATCGGCTTCTAGTTCGTTATGAGAAAAATCAACGTTCTTCCGACGACGACGTGTGCAGAGGTACATTATCCTCGAAATTCCAGTTGTTGTATAATCATCATTAAAAATGCCAGATTAATTTCGATGGGATTCTTGAAGCGTGCACCCATAGTGAATTTATTTCATTACAAACAAAGATTAGGTTGCTGGCTTGCTATCTGCATGTACGCTGATGAAGATTACAGACAAATCGATCTTCGCCAACAGAACAAAACCAAAAGGTGCTGACGCCGATCTGTTGATATTTATTTCGATCAAACTCTTTGAATCTCTCTCATTTCGGTTTTACGGTTCGCAGAAGTGAAAATGATAACTTCCGTTCGGATATCGCCATGTGTAAAAAGTAAAATAATCAATAACTTTTACGAGACAACAATAAATTTGTTTATTTGGTCGTAATCCGTACCCGAGTCGTGCTTCACAATATCATGCGACTATTTTTAAATATTAACCAATGCACAATGCTGTACATACATACATACATACATAGGTCTGTATATACTTATATCTATATATGGAAGCAATTTATCAAAAAAACTACAAGATGGAAGGGGGGAAAACCCGAAATATAGTGTAATCACCTTGAAAAAACCGCTGGGAGACGAAAACCATTGTTTATACAATTTTTATAAACATGTTCGTTGTAAACAAAATACCTGTTTGTAAGTTTATAGGTATTGGAGCACTCGAAGTATTTAAATCGAGATCCAAAAGAAAGGTGTTAACGGATGTACAGTGATTGAAAGAGATCCTATTAAAATCATTGGAAATAGCCAGCATTTTCATGCGTGTTGTGGGGGAGGAAATAGCTATTTGTAGTAGGTACGTGCTCGTCATTATTGTAATTCAAATATATGTCCATAGGTTTACATTAAAAAACACATTTGTAACATTGAAAACGCATCTTGTTTGTTTTTATTTAAGTCAAATATTCGTACAAGAATTCGCAATACAGTAGGACCCCGCTAAACGCAGTGGATACGTACACAGCACTAAACGAGGTCATCTTATTACGGATATGGGGATAAGTGAAACAGAATAGAGACTAAGAAAATGTAATGTATTCTTGCTATTATTAAACGAAATATATTGTAAACAACTTACCTGCAGTCTAAGTGGGATATTGATACCCCCAAAAGGTATGCCACTCCCACCTTTGCTGTGATCAGCTGAACCAGTATTAATGTGATGAGTTCTTTACCTGGCTTTTAAGTGGCTTAGGGTTGTTTGGTTGCATCGTCAACAAGTCATTCATAGCAACATCTGTGGATATCTTCCTAAGGTAGGTTAGAGGTTAGTGGGCTGATGAGAATGGTAACATCCTTATCACACTTAGGTCCATGTGGAACCATTGTGATACCCTTAGTGTGTTCCCACCCGTAATGTTAGTGTCTGGGTGACAGGAAAAATGAGCTGTGTCCGCATGAGCCTATCACCATTATTTAGTCGTAATTTTTTTTATGTGAGACTCCTATCAGCAGTGAAAGCGATTTCCAGTCTTTTTGTAGGAGTTTTCTCAGTTTTCATTTTGTCATATTCTACCCACAGTCTTCTTGAAACATCACAGGTGGTTAATGATTTCGACCTATTATTTGCTTCATTTAGTGATTTTCGGTTAATTTTTGCCCTAAAGTTACAAAGTGGAGGTGTAACCATACCATCTGCTTATTCAATGTCTTTAGGGTTGAGCCCTCTCTCACCAATTCATCCGCTGCTTCATTGCCTGGTATTCCGCTGTGAACAGGTAGGTACTCAGCAGAGTTTTGCATTGTGCTGCGTGCCAAGAACCTTTAGTTCTTCGCGGCAATGTGTATTGTATTTGGAAGGGGGTTATCTCATAGAGACAACAAGCACGTAGACCTGTAGGCCCATTGTACTTTGGTGAAGTACCACCCCATTCGCTGAGTTAGCGATTTGTTGCTGAGCTGTACGTCGATCTAAATCTGCCCGTCGCTTTTGCAAAGCGAAGCAATAGGGCAAGATTGAGCTCCAGTAGATCAACGTAGGACATAGTTGCCTAGAGTGGCCTTTCTGATTCGAGCAAAGGCCGGGCACTCGCTGATGAAGTGCTCAGCCGTCTCGTCTACTTCAATGCACGTCTCGCAAAGCCCCGAGCTTCTAATTCCAATTCTGTTCAGGTGCTCGTTTAAGGGAGTGAACCCAGTGACCAGTCCTGTGAGGACTTTGAGGTCACTTCTACGAAGGTGTAACAGAAACTTAGTTCTGTTTGCCCTGGGCGGGTCTACTAAAATTTTTGCCTGTCGGCATGACCTAAGCTCGTGCCAATGGTTATAGTGCTGTAGTCGCAGGAGTTCAAGAAGCCTGTTTTTAGCCAGACCAATGTCATCTTATTACATCGCCCAAGCTGGTTCAGTTTATTGACAGCTTCCTCAACAATTTTTGAGTTGATCAACGCTGCTGAACAGGCTTTGAGTAGATACCTGCTCCGGAGAGCTCATCCATTAGGGACCCGCCCGTGTAGAAGACTGTACTTCCTAATGGAAAACCAGACCAACCTCCGCTGTTCCATTAAGAGCGATCGGGAAGGAGACATTAGAACCTTCGCCCGAAATTGTATTTGGAGCTCGTGGTGTCCAGAGCTCCCCCCAAGGCTTCTGGTACCGAATCGAGAAGCTCTCCCACCCTGCTACTTCTACTACCCTCACTGAAGGTAACTCGCCTTCCAAGAAGCACACCTATGCGGTATACTGCTTTTCTAGCTTCGTTTTTAATGAAGATATGCAGTGGAGGCAAGGCAAGAAGGATCTCAATGGCGGCGGTGGGTGTACCTCTCATGGCCCCGGTAATGCTAATGCACGCTAGGTGCTGAAGTTTATCAAGGCAACGTTTGAGAGGCTTCGCTTTGCACCACCAAGCTATCGAGCCATATACGACATATGGCCTGACTATACTCGTATAAATCCAGTAGACCATTTTTGGGCTAAGCCCCTATGATCTATTGAACATTCTACGGCATTGCCAGAGTATGTTGGTGGCCTTAGTTGTTCTAGCAACCAAGTGGTCTAGGAAGGTTAGTTTTGGGTCCAACAGGATACCCAAGTATTTCACCGTACTAGAAGGTTTAAGCTGGGTGCCTAGGAACGTAGGCCATCTTATAGGTGGCAACTTCCTTTTGTTTGTGAACAGCATCATCTCGGTCTTGGAGGGATTGACCGATAATGACTGCTAACGACACCATGCTCCAACAATGCTAAGAGCGGATTGCATCCGCTCACAGAGTGCTGGTAAATTGCTACCACTGACGATGATGGATTCATCATCAGCGAATCCAATTGTTGGATATCCTCCCTCGTTAAGTCTTCTCAGTAAGGAGTCAACTAAGAGGTTCCACAATGTGGTCGACAGGACTCCACCTTGCCCAAAGCCTTTTACAGCTTGCACTGTCTTGGAGTAGCTACCTAATGAAGCTGTTGTTGATCTGCTCTTAAGCATCGCTAGAATCCAACCAATAAGTGTCGGGTCGATTTCTTTTGATCTTAGTGCCAACTCAATCATTTCAAAGATGGGATCATCGAAAGCTCCGTCTATATCGAGGAATAAAGCGAGGCTATAGTGATTTCGGTCGAGAGCGCGTTGCACTCTGCCTGTCAGCTCCACCAATGCTGTCTCCGTCGACTTGCCTCTTTGATAGGCATGCTGGCTATCATGGATTGGCTCTAAGCTTCGCGTTCCTTTCTTAAGCTGCACGTCAATCAATTTTTCAAGACCCCTCAGAAGGAAGGAAGAAGGGCTGATAGTCCTGAAGCTTTTTGGAAGATCATAGGCTGGTTTACCCGGCTTGGGGATGAAGACAGCCTTGGCCCTCCTCCAAGATAGAGGGACATAGCCCAGGGCAATACTTGCTCGATAGATCCTAGTGAGCAACGGTAGTATTGTATCAATTCCCCTTTGAAGGAGTATCGGATAAATACCGTCTGGTCCGGGCGATTTGTAAGGTGAAAAAGATAGAACGATGGTTCTTACGTTTTCGCTCATTACGGCGCTCACCGCTGACCTCCATTGATCACTGGTGGGCCTGCTTATATATAGATTATGACTCTCCTCGCCTGCATCACTGCACCCAGGAAAATGAGTCTCCATTAACAATTGTAGGGTTTCCTCTTTTGAGTTAGTGAAACGACCATCGGGATAGCACAAGGTGTCAAGTGCAGAGAGTTCTCTCTGCGGACCCAAATGCCACTTACATCCTTTAACTCCCCACAGAAATTTCGCCAAGACGTGAGCTTGGCCTTTTTGACTTGTCGTTTGTATTCTCTCTGCTCGTTGGCATGAGAGTTCCAATCAACCGTACTGCCAGTTTTCATGGCTCGATTAAACAGCTTCCGCACTTTCTTCCTGATCGTGGCTAGCTTGGTGTTCCACCAACGAGTTGGTTTTCCACCGCCGACCTCTTTCTCAGGACATGATTCGTGGAATGCTGTTATCATAATACCGCACTGTAGGGTATCAACCGCTATGTCAAGTGCAACGCTGTCGTGGATCCGCATTGGAGTCTGCCCCAATTGATCTTGCAGCGCTGAAGCATAGGCGTCCCAGTTCGTACGGCGCACATTTCTGGTGGTGGCTTTGATCGGTTGATCCGCAGCCAAATTAAAGGCCACGTATCTATGGTCAGAAGCCGATTCTTCTTTGAGAACTCTCCATCGTGTAACCATGTCAACCGCATTTACCGAGGCAACAGTGAGATCGATAACTTGCCATCTTTGTCGAGTGACGAAGGTAGGATCGCTCCCTAGATTAAGTATCTCAAGATGGGAGGCTGCGAAGTAGTTTAAGAGAGTTATTCCTCTCACGTTTGTATCAGTACTTCCCCAAACGCAGTTATGTAAATTTGCATCCATACCGATTATCAACCGTTTGTTAGCTTGCCGAGCATATTCAACAAGCCTCATCATCTCTGCCGAAGGTGGCAAGATGGAGTCGTAGGGCAAGTATACCGAAGCCATAAAGACTGCTGTGCTGTTGCCACCTCCTTTATATCTTGATCGCAGTACTGTCTTGGGAACTGTATTCAGGCAGTAGACTTGCATCATAGCCTTTAGCAGCAAAGACGCACGTACGAGGTTTCAGTGTTCCTGGTTTGACGAAAGTCGCACCTGGTGCTTCAGCGATGCCCCTTACCGCCTCCTTGTATACATAAGGTTCTTGTATGAGGCATACGCCTGTGTTCATTTTACCAAGACGCCTACACAATAGATGTGAAGCCGCCTTGGAGTGCTGCAAGTTAATCTGAATGACCTCTAGAGATGTGTTAGCCATGGCGTTAAACATCATTAGAGGTCCCAGCTTTTTCCTAGCACTTTTTTCAAGCTAACAAGTAAGCCTATTGGCCAAGAAGTACGGCTGGAGGTTACGCCTCTCAAGAGCCTCCACTGAGTCCTCATCTATACCAATGGTGTAGAGCTTACCATCTTTGTTTGCACTAGAATGGTAAACTTTTCACCTTTCGGTAAGCAGACCCGGGTTTTGGCCCTTAAGGAGCGCGACGAAGGTTCCTTGATCCAGACTTGCATCCGGGACGAAGACCTTCATCATAATATAGCCCCTAATCTCAGATGGGTGCAAGACATTGAGGTCCTGCTCATCTAATTTCGGGAAGATGCGAGCAAATTCAGCTTTGATCCATTGATTTGTGGCTTCATCAGCGCAGCAGAGAATAAATCCTCCACCACTTTTGACGATGCGCTCAAATATAGGACATCCGCCTTGGTTTAACCGGCTTAAGATTGCGTCATTCAAGGCCTTGTCAAGACTGCTGATATGTTCTGCAGTGAATTTTCGCATGTGGTCGTTCGCAAAAACCACTGACAACCATATTCCTAGCAATGCCGAGTCGACGAATCATTTTTTCGGGGGGTAAGTTCTTTCGCCAGTTTGACTGGTTGCGGTTCTCTTGCCACCTTTTCCTACATGGGATGCAGCAACTCCCTTCTCAGCCGAGACTGATCCAGCAGTAGCCGAAGGTTTTTTAGGAGCTGCAAGACTTGAGCTCGTAGGAACCGAATCCGCCAACTTGGTAGCCTCTGTGTCGAGCGTTAGCTCCGCTTCTTTGGCCTCCTTGTAAGCAAGATGGTCTCTCGTTCGCTTCTTTTTGTGCCATGCCCCCTCCTTCCGTTTTCTCTTCTCTTTTGCCTTTTTGACCTCAACGTTGCCTTCTGCACAATGTGCATCGGGCTCGGAAGCCTCTGAGCCTGAAGAAGAGGAAGGTTGTAGTACCCGATCTTCGTTAAGCGACAATTTCTTAAACTGCCTCCTAACGCCGCTCTGCCCTATGGTGGGTGTCTGGATAGATGAGTCACTCTGCGTGCTAGATAGGGTAGCCCGTGGTCGCTTCAGCATGTGACCATCACTTCCATTTCCACAACTAGGCGTGGCGGCAGTTACAGGTTCAATCGCCGGTCTGATGAGCTCAATGCTGCCGATTTGGCAGCAGAACCCTCCATGTTCGATGATAGAACCTGTGTTTTTTCGCTGTCTCCACTAGAAGAGTCCAAGGAGCATCTCAGTGATGAGCGTCCAGCCTCTAGCGGTTCGAGCTTAGCTTCAAAACTCATAGCAGCGACTACCGCTGCCTTTTGGAGCTCCACTGGCGACCTGGCATTATCCAATGCCAAGCCAACACCGGTAGCCGTGGTAACTACCGACTTTCGGGCTTTTTTGTTCGCCCTCTTCTCCGTCTTTCCTCTTTTCCCATGATCCCCCGGTGGAACTTTCAGTTTGGGAGAGCTCAAGGATACGTTGACCGTACCCGAACCCTTCCTTTCAGGAGTCCCCACCTTTTGGACTTCGCTTTTCCCGCTAGAACAAGCCGAGGGAGTTTCCAGTTTAACTGGGACCTCAGCTACATCCAACGGTTCAAGCACCGAGTCAGGAATCATGGGGTTTTCATAAGCGACTACCGCTTCTTTAACAGGATCCACTGGCGACTTGACAATTTCCAATGCCAAGCCATCGCCGGTAGCCGTGGCTTCTACCGACTTTTGGGTGTATATCCCCACCCGTTTATCCGTTTTTTCTTTTCCGCCTTTTTCCATGTTTTTTTTTGTGATTTTTATACTAGTTTTGCCTCTAGTAATTACCGCTTAGTTGTAGCCGTCTCTTCCTACAAGAAGGGTTTTTCGAAATCCAAGTATGCGACAGTATAGTCCGAGTTGGTATTACCGTTAACATAGTTGCCAAGTATCTTAGTATCTTGGTGTATCCACATGTGTTCGGTCTCCAGTGCTCTGACTGACTAATCCTGAGAGCGCTCTTTGGTCTATAGGCAGAAGGTGAAGAATTGCTTTCAATCGCGCTGTTGGCGTTGTTCTCATCGCGCTGGTTGTTCCAGTACATGCTATTCTCTGTACTTTGGTCATATTATTAAGGTTGCTGGTCTCGGCGTTAGCGTGCAACCAGACCAATCTTCCGTATGCTAGACGGACACAGTGTTATTGGTGGCTTGCATCCCCAGTTCCTCCCAAAGAATTTGCTGCAGGTATAGAAAGCAACTGGTGCCTTTTAACCCTTTTCTGATGTTCAGCTTCCAGCTAAGCTTCCTGTCGAGTATGAGGCCTAAGTATTTCGCACTCTCAGACATCGTGAGGGAAGTACCCTCAATCGTCGGTTTCCAAAGTACTAATAGCACTAATATAAAAAAGGTAACAGTAAAAGAAATAAAATACTATATTCAACACAAGATTAATCCTAAAAAAAGCTCTGGGTATGATCTTATTACCGGACAAATATTAATAGAACTACCCCAAAACGCACTTTTATATCTCCGAAATCTATTTAACGTAATTTTTACTCTTAAATACTTCCCAAAGGTTTGGAAAGTAGCCAAAGTGATAGCACCTGGAAAACCTGGAAAAGACGCTACTCAAACCGCTAATTACAGACCGGTTGATTTGCCATTTACTTCGATTGATGTGACTAATAACACAATCGAACCAGCTGTTTTCCCACCACCTTCAGCACCAATTATAACACCGCTGTCGTCGTCATCGTCATCGGCTCCAATAACAACTACAACAAGCCATGAGCCCAGCGAACCAGCTGTTTTGCCATCGCCCGCAGCACCTACAACAACGCATCTAATGTCATCACCTCAAACGACACCATTATCTGTTCAAAGTTATCATCCCAATACCGCTTTTGATAATTCAGTCGACTGGGTGAAAGTGCAGCGAAAAAAAAGGCGATCAGATCAACGCACCTTCAAACTAGTTGGTACCGCTACAGATGACGCAGCCGATGTATCATTAGTATCAGTTCCTAAGCTGAAATTTCTTCATCTTTCTCGTTTGAGTATGAAAGTCACCGAGGAGGGCATCATTTCTTTTGCAGCACATAAACTTGATCTCCCAAAAAATGTACTTCATTGCAAGAAATTGGTGAAAAGCAATGTCGATGTTTTAACTCTTCATTTTATCAATTTCAAACTTGGAATTCCGGAGTATGCATTTGAGAAGGTGTTTAACGCTTCAATTTGGCCATTGGGTGTGCAAATCAAGAACCTAACGATGAAAAATTATTTTTCCTTAAATATCAAAAATATATGGTATCTGAGTCAGACTATCCTCTAGTCAGGAATCAAATTCATCATAAGGCTATTGATGTAATATTTGAATTTTATCAATTTCAATCTGTAAGCACAGACAATTGCAATCATTTTTACTTTAAGAAGGCGGACTTCTTGTCTTTAAATAATTACTTTAACTCCATAAATTGGGAGCATGTATTTTTTGACAAAACTTTGGAACAGATGTACACCATCTTCAAAACATTTCTATTTGAGGGCGTTGAACAATTTGTTCCCATAGCACGAAAGAGATCGTCCTTTAAATCTCCTTGGTTTAGTAAGAGACTTAAAAATTTAGAAAATGTCAAAAATAAGGCTTTAAAGAAATGTAAAGCATCAGGTAAATCTGAAGATGAAACTCGTTTTTTGCAACTACGTAGTGAGTTTGATTTTTTAAGTAGATTCCTGTACTCTCAGTACATTTGTACTGTAGAAAGAAATATTAAATGCAATTCTAGATCTTTCTTGGGTTTTTTTAAATTCAAAACGTCATAGTTCAAGTTTTCCGAATTCTATGGACGATGAGAGTTCTTGTGATACCAAAACTATGTGCAACATTTTTGCAAATTTTTTTCAATCAAACTATAATGTAGACATTATACTTAATAGTGGAGACCTATATTCTGGTCTTACATCTGTAACAGACTTCGATGTTTTTTCTTTTTCAGATCAAGAGGTCCTTGATAGCTTAGCTGGACTTGATTTAAATATCAAGGCAGGGATTGATATGATTCCACCTCTCTTATTATCAAAATGCGCTGTTTCGCTCTTTAAAGCGTTAAAAATTATTTTTAATGAATCGCTTCTTACTGGCATTTTTTTAGAAGAGTGGAAAATATCATCTATAAGTCCAATCTATAAAAGTGGTCTTAAGCACTTAATTAGAAACTACAGGCCAATTTCCAAACTTTCAGTAATTCCAAAGCTATTTGAGAAGCTGGTTTGTAATAGACTCAATTTTGCAGTGAAAGACATTTTAACTTCAAGACAGCATGGATTTATAAGTGGTCGCTCTACTACAACGAATCTGTATCTTTTTACTAACTTTTGTGTTTCTAATTTGGAAAAAGGATTGCAGGTCGCTGTCCTGTACACAGATTTCGTGAAGGCATTCGATAGAGTCCACCATGGACTTATAGTTAACAAACTTAAAAGAATGGGATTCAAAGTTCGTTTTCTTAAATGGTTAAAATCCTATTTATCGAAAACAGATTGTTATAATTGAAGGTGTTCATTCTTCCTTTATAGAGGTTAAATCAGGTTTGCCTCAAGGAAGTCATTTGGGGCCTGTCCTCTTTAATCTCTTCGTTAATGACATTCCGGACTG
Source organism: Brachyopa scutellaris (assembly GCA_949775065.1). NCBI lineage: Eukaryota > Metazoa > Arthropoda > Insecta > Diptera > Syrphidae > Brachyopa > Brachyopa scutellaris. The sequence goes on from OX459112.1 coordinate 105,463,130, forward strand.
TTTACAGTTTTCGAATTGTCTAATGTTTGCAGACGATGTGAAACTGTTTGCACCTATTTCTGTAATTGATGACTGTGTGAACTTTCAAAAAGATATAGATGCACTTGTCTAATGGTGTGCATGTAATCACCTGGAGCTAAATATCTCTAAGTGTAAGATCTTTAGTGCTTCCCGTTCAATGCCACGGGCGTCTTTTGCATATAGTCTTTGTAATCAAATTCTTTCATCAGTCAGTGAAATTAAGGATCTTGGTGTTATTTTTGACTCTAAGTTGTCTTTTTCAGCCCATATAGATTATATTGTATCTAGAGCTAATTCTATGCTAGGATTTCTTAAACGCAACGCGGTAGCTTTTAAGGACATTTATACCCTAAAATCGCTCTACTTATCATTAGTAATACCCTTGTTGGAATATTGCAGCTTTATTTGGTCTCCTTTTTACAATAACTCCTCTGACAGGATTGTCAGGATTGAGGTGGTCTGAAGGTTTGCCCAACTATAGATCTAGATGCGCATTAATTGATCTCAAATCTTTGAAAAGTCGTAGACAAACTCTTAGTGTTCTTTTTATTAAGGATATACTCATTGGCAGGATAAACTCTCCGGACTTACTTGTACTTATGTCTCTTTATGTTCCTGATAGAAACCTGAGAAATAGGGATGTTCTCTTTCTTCTTCCTAGTCACAGGACAAATTATGGGCTAAACGAACCCATAACTCGTTCTTTATCACTATTTAATTGAATTAATCACGAAGTCGACCTTCAGATGAGTAGAAATGTATTTAAACAAAAAGTAATGCATTTTTTTAATAATGTTAATATGAATTAGCTGTAATCATCCGATTGTATATATGTACATATCCATTGATGAAATAAATAAATAAATAAATAAGTTTACTGCCGATAGTATCAAAGTTGTTCGAAAAAAATCTTATAGACAGACAGACTACAACCAATAATGGACGCAAATAATATAGTTCCCAGCCACCAGTTTGGATTAAGACGCTTTTATACAAACTACAACTCCTACTCCCTACTGACTTCTTCCTGCTCATTAAAAGCTACATTGACGATCGCTGCTTCTACGTACAACACAGAAACGAGCACTCAAATCTTCTTAAAGCTGAAGCTGGAGTTCCGCAAGGAAGCGTCCTAGGACCTTTATTATATCTAATATATACATCAGACATTACGACACCCCAGACAAGAAACGCAATGATTGCGACTTTCGCAGATGACACAGTAATACTTACTTCGCACAAAATTCTCGAACAGGCGATCTCCGAATTCGAAAATCATCTAGACGTTTTATCCAATTGGTTTAAAAAATGGGGCATACAAATAAACGAAGACAAAACAGAACTAGTTATATACACCATAAGAAAAATAACAAATCCACCAACTATTAAACTTAACGACAAGACAGTAACTTTAGCGAAGAAAGCTAAGTATCTGGGAATGCACATAGACCAAAAGTTAACTTGGAAACAACATATACTCATAAAACGCAATCAAATCAAGGACAAATTTAGACAACTATTTTGGCTGCTGGGAAGAAACTCGGTCCTATCTATAGACAACAAACTGCTCATTTACAAGACGATCATTAAACCAAATAGTATAGACATACGGGCTTCAGCTGTGGGGAACAGCGAGTAAATCAAATATTAACATCATCCAAAGACAGCAATCAAAAATATTAAGAACGATAATATGACGACATCCATAAAGACCTCAAAATAGCGACAGTAATGGAAGAAATACAAAAGACAAGCACAAAACACAAAATCCGGTTACTAATCCACGATAACAACGAAGTTAACTCTATCCCGCTACAAGAAATAACCAGAAAAAGAAGACTGAAGCACCTTAGACCTTCTGACCTAACTCAGAGACTTTAATAAAAATTATAAAAATTTTAAAAATTATAAAAATTATAAAAACTATAACAATTTCACTTTTCACTTCACTTTTTGAAATTCGTAAGTTAAAAAATAAAAAAGCCCACCTTATTGTTAAACAAAAGTATGTAAAGGCACTGGCCTTATAAACTATCATATCCTGTTCTGCAAGAACAATTACTAGGTATCCAATTTGGACAGATGTAAATAAATAAAGGAAATAAAAAAAAAATAAAAAATCGTCGGTAGCGTGAAGGCTGGTATTGATGTTTAATTAGTGAACAGCACTAGTTCGGTTTTCTGAGGGTTGACCACTAGTCCACATTGTTTCGTCCAAACCTTTAGTGTATTCAAGGCTCTCTGCACTAGTTCGCTAACAGTAGTTAGGTATTTGCCCGTAGCAAGAAGCAGCACATTGTCTGCATATGCTATTGCTTTTATTCCACTGTATCTAAGTTTCATCAGTAGTTTATTGATGACCATAATCCAAAGAAGGACGGGTATAACTCTATTTTTGGCAGATTCCCACGAGTTCAGCGATGCTGTGCTGAACATTCTGTTACGGTGCTTTCAACATGGTTATTTTTCAGCGCTTTTCTAATTTCGACATTATTAAAAGCACCTTCAATATCAAGAAATGCTGCAAGCGTGTATTCTTTTGATGGTGCTAACTACATCATGTAGCGCTGTTTCCACACCCTTACGTTTAATGTAGGCATGCTTTGCCGTAGACATGTTCGTGTGGCTGAGCCTACGGTGTATTTGCACGTCGATTAGCTTCTTAAAGGTCTTTAGCATAAATGACGTGAGGCTTATAGGTCTGCAGTTTTTTTTTTGCAGTAGTGTGGCTGGGTTTCCCAGCTTTGGGGACTAAAACCAATTTCTCTTCTCGCTATGCTTTGGGTATATGTGGCCACATTTAAGATTACTTTAAAAGTTTCTTCCTAGAGCTTCCTTATGTAACCGGAGGGTATGTTTGAAAAGCAATGATCACTCTCTGCACATTCTGATATCCACTGTTCCACTTCATGTAAAAAAGCGGACGCACGGTCTTATTGTCAGCCATCAAGGGTCATAAACTATCTTAGTCTTAAGTTATGTTAGTTATATATTGTAGCATATATGTAGGTTAAGGTTTGCAAGGAGGTCTTCGTGGACGACTGTTACGGCGAGGCATCGTATTCGAGAGACGTAATGGCGATGGTCAAGCGCCGAGGAAGCAATCAAGATCATTACCGCTCGGGGCACCAGGTAACGAATACTCACCAACCTAATTACAGTAAGTGAAGGTTGGGGAGTTAAGGGTATTTAAGGTAAGTCGTATGTATTGAAAATTTAATAAAAATAAACTAATCATCTATCTTGAAGTGTCAGGAGAGGAGCATTTTGAAAATATTACTATACAACATACTATATAAATATACTTACATATTTTAACATTTAGTTGGAAAAAATAAATATAGCGTATCAACAGCACGATACGATTCTTCTTCAGCTCTGTTCGATTTTTACTTGCTTATAGCAGTTGACGCCAAGATTTTTCGATGCAATCTAGCCGTTTGTTAAATTTATTCTTTTATGTTGTATTATGTTAACTCAATAGTATTCATGAATTCACTCGTGTTTAACAAAAATAAAAACATTTACTTACCGTTTACGTTCTTCACTTTTTATTTTTATCATTTATTGAACGAATCAAATTTTTCTTATATATATATATATACATATATATATATTTATATTCTGAATGCTTCACTTTTTATTTTTTGACAAGGAAATTGGTTTGCACCAATTTAATTAAGTGTTATATTTTATTGGTTTAAAATACCAGTTACTTTGTTTAACTATATATAAATACAAAAACCGAACAAAACCGAAAGTATGATCCAACAACTAAGACTTCTCATTTCGAACTCATTTTCAAAATTGTCTGCCCTGCCGTCGAACATGCATTTGTACCATTACCTTGAAGAGGATAAATGACACCTTTGGGAACGTTGGCTGCGACCAGTTCGCACACGGAAAAAAGATATGCGAAACGCATTTGTCATAAGACACCATATGAAAATAGTTTGCTTATGGGAAAGACAAAATAATAATGCGATCGCGTTTGATTAAAAGAAAAATTGTATGATATGCATATTTACGTTTGCAACAAATCCTTCCCCCTTAGTAAAAGAGAATTATTCTTTGAAGAGGAATAATACTCGAAAAATTATGTAGTACTAGCTGTCCCGCCCGGCTTCGCCCGCGCCCAATAACAGTCGCGTTAGGTACTTATTAGGCAAAACGCTGCTCTAGTAATGTGGTTCTGGGTAGAAATAAGAACCGCCAAATCCGACAAACCTTGTTGAATCACACCAAATGTTCAAAGTGGCATAATTTGTCTACTATTATTTGGTTGTACGTTGTACCACATGTCTTTTGCAATGTAGTAGTATTTTAGCGGACATTATATTTTGAAAGTCGTGTATGTATTAGTTTTCTACCCCCTTCAATCGATCAAATTCGGTAGAAGATTTTCTGCCGTTTCTTATCGCAGACCTCAGTCCCCTCGCCAACAAAACCGGTTTTCTGCCAACGATACCCACTGCTGCCCGACTGCTGGCAGTGGTCCATTCAATAGTATGTGTGTGAGTATATGTGCGCGCTCTGACGTTGAACACGAACCTGTTGGGAGAGGGGTGTTTGTTATTACATATTGTGTTCATCGCTTTTTCCTTCTTCGCACTCTTTTTGTTTTCGCTTAGGTACAAAAGGAATACACGAGCAGTATGTGTGTGTGATGTAATAATATCATGTTTTTTTTTCTTTTCGCTTTAATTTCTTATTGTAAGTAATGCAGTTTAACCCTTTCCGTCCCAAATTAAGAAATTTATGTATAAAAAAAATACAAAATTCAACTAAAAAGCATAGTAGGGGACGATGCAAAAAAAATGTGCCAACTAAAATGTTTTTGAATTTTGATTACATTTTTTCGTGGTAGCCAAATGGCTACCATGGGCTGAAAAGCGTTAAAGGGGCATATGGAAGGGGAATTACAGCGACTATACCATGGCTGTTTGGTTTTCATAGTGCTGCAAGCACAGACAATAAATATACAGATGTCTCATGCCTGTACAAAAAAATGGTTCCAATTTTTTACCTTAGCCGACGAGCCGTGGCCGACAAAGCTTTCAGAATAGGTATAACAAATAAAGCTCTTTGCTTTTACTCGCTCCATTCACTTGTGTGGGAAAAGCTTCTCCCTCTCATCATGTGTTCTGACTGTGTTGTGACACAACCAACGATGGGCAACGCACACGAGATGATTTCTGCCGGCAGAGAACCGCTTTTGTGGGCGAAGGGGCTGAGGTCTGCGGTTTGAGCTGTTGAACGAGGTAGGAAACTAATACATAAACATCTTTCAAAATATTTTGGTCGGCAACAATACTACCATAGTGAAAAGCAGTTTACCTATGTACACAATTTTTTCTGCCGGCAGTAATCATCCCGTGTGCGCAGGCCCATGAGATAAGCAATTGTAAATGGGCATGTGGGAATAGAATAGAAACTATACCATGGCTACAGACAATAAATTTATTGTCTGTGCCACGGCTGTGTGATTTTTAGCAAGTGTTCAAATTTTCTTGAATGGGAATTTCGTTATTCGCGCGTATTCATATGTACATGTATGTATAATGTATATGTATATGCGATGGAGCAATGGAAGGGCGGAAAAAGTAGATAATTTCGTTGGATTTTGTGATTGCAAAAAATAATTTCTTTGGCAGCAGTTAATAAAACTGCGTGATTTATTTGATAGTTCATAAAGATTATGTCAGACGCAACTGATTTTAATATAAAGAAGTTATTCAAATACTGAATTGAGTATTCAGTTTATCTGAATAGGTAGGTACATATGTATTTGGAATGCGTAAATTAAAAAATTCTATGGTTTTTAGTGGATTTCCTACCTTGAATAAAGTATTTACAGAAATTGAAATATGTACAAGTCTGATTCTTGAGTACCTCAGCTCCTGAAGTCGGCTTGACTTTTCAGTAGTCGGAACCAATTTTTAATCCTGTTTTCATTCTTTTGAAAAAAAATTTTAGAGCTCTTCGATATGTAATAAATTAATAAAAACCATTACTTACTTACTTAGTTGGCGCTACAGCTCGAGGTGAACCGGGGCCTGCTTCTTGCAACCATTTATGTGTGCGTGTTATATTTTTGCACGAATAGAAGAGACCTACAGTTTTTTTGCCGACACCGAAGGGCGAGTTGAGAAGCTCAATCGTGACAAATGATACTCCTTGATGCTTGTCAGACATTCGAAAGAAGTGGCACCGTGAAAAAACTCTTTTAGGTGACCCGGTCAGGAGTTAACCCCGGGCAGCATTGCGTGATAGTCCAACGCACTAACCACCACGGCCACGGCGACCACCAATAAAACCATTAGGTACGAATAATTTAATTTAATATTTAGTTTTTATATTGACCAAACGAAAATAATTAGTATTTACATAGAAATATATATTCACATATTATGTATGTGCAAATTCTGCATAGTATTTTTTTTTATTAACTGGATCCTGCCCCAAGACTGATACTGCGACCTAAAAGATCTATTGTATCGTCTACGTCTACTGCTTCGCTACTTGTGCAATCAATAGGTCTGTTTGGTAACCCACGAATTCGTACATATTTGTAAGATTCTTACGAATTTCGTGTTTGTTAACCCAAAATATTTGTAAAAGAGAGAGCCAAATGACAGTTCAAAAAATGTCCCCTCGACTGAGAGCGTACACAAACTTACGCAAACTTACCCGGTCTTTTTCTTCGCGTAGTTTCATCGATTCTGTCAAACCAGCTATTCTAACAAATGTGAAATGTCATAATCTTCATTGTTAGTGGAAAACAAAAACAAATTTGGACGTTTTACGAAAACGTGTTTGTTTACTTTGCTTACGAATTTTCCACTGCTGAGAGGATTTTCCCCCACTTTTCAAATTATTTTAATATTTGAGAGCGAGCTAAAAATTCCACAGAAAAGATACCAAACAGACCTAATATGAATCTCATGCTCTGGATTTTCTTTTGTCATATCATTGTCTATTGAATAAGACTGCCAAAACTGAATAAGGCAATGTAGGCAGAATAACTGAAAATCGTAAACAGGAAATCCCTAAATTTGGGCTTTCTGCGAAGTACAATTTATAACATAATTTTGTGCCTCGCGCCCGTTGTTGAGGGGTTCGTGTCCGGCGTTCGACAAATGAAGGTCATGCAACTAGGTATTAATTTTAGGATAAATACACGAATTATTTTCATGATTCATAGGTACGCATTCATTGGGCACATCGGCAAAATCATGAATTATGTAGTTGGAAAATCGCACTAATTGTTAACTGTGGTTAAAAAAGTAGGTAAAAAATCATATCTTCGCTTTTTACCTGCTGCAGTATTTTCGAAGTATCATAAAATCTGTGAGTTTTTCAGCATACTTATCACAGATTTTTTTGTTAACAATTGTTACGTTCATAAGAAAAAAATAATAAAACGATATGTTAATTACGCATTTTTTGTAGAAAAGCGACCTGAAATTAAACATTTGCATAGGCAGTATAAAGTAAACTGACTTAAAAATAAAATATCTGGAAAGCCAAAAAAGTTATCGGTTTTATTTAAAAGCAGTTAAAAAGAGTATTATTTTTTCTAAAATTAAAGCCCTAAATAAAGTTTCTGTAGTAATTATTAGCGGAGATATTTGTGTTAGCATAGGTCAAGGTACACCAAAGTAGGTCTTTTCTACATTCTCGATAAATGATGTCCACATTGGAGATAGACCCTTGCTGTAGAACGATTTTTTTCTTAGATTATACCCAAAAATCAGTTCCCAAAGTATTGACATTTAACTTCATAACACGCTGTATAGTAAACTTACAGAGAGAAATTAATATTTGTATGTACATATGTACTTAGGTAATGTATGATATTCATAAATAAAAATTAGCGTGCTGCAGAATTTGGTTCAAATCAAATATTAAACTTGTGGTCGCTTATTGAAATTACATATCATACGATATCGGTGAAGCATGCAAGTTAAATTATTCTAAATTAATTTTGTTTAAAAAAAATATTTTTTATTTTTTGGAGGTGAAGCCTCTTTATTTTTTCAAATCAACTTAAGAACTAAACTTAGAAATTAACATTGAAGAACTTATCACCTATGTTCTCTTGCTTGCCTACGTGCTGGAATGTTGAATTCATGAATGTTGGGTGTTGGATATCAGATATGATGTTGCTGTAGACGATTTGTCAGCATCATGCTGTTGGAGCGTGTTTGGGTGCATTGTGGGAATGAAGTGCAAGTGTCCGATGTTATGTGGGATGAGGAATTTAAATGTGAATCGTGTTAACTCTTCCCTTCTTAAATTAAACGTCCTCGTTTTGTTTAAATAACGGAATTTGGTTTATAGATGAAATCCTTTGAGATATTGCTGGCTTTGCGTGTTTCTTCTGGATCGATATTTCTGGCAAGTCTGTAGCTTTATTTGTCGGGTTGTTGACGGTAGTTACTTTTGGTGATTTTTGCTTAATTTTCTGACAATATTTAAAGCTTGATACTATAAGGACTATGATGATTATGATTGATAGGCTGTATCCGCTAATGTGTTTTACATTACTTCCTGATTCTTACAATTTAATGAAGTTTGTTGTGTTGACGTGAAGTTCTTTTATCATTTCGAGTGATAGGACTACCCCATATTTGGTTTGGCTATCCAATGGTTGTAGTAATGCTGGTAGTGGTTTTACTTTTGGTGCTTCTCTGGATGTGTAGTTCTTTCCCTCAGCTTGTATTGTGACATTATGGTACTGTATTATGAATGAACCGGTTAAGTTAACTTCTTTGTTATTGATACTTATGGTGCCATTGTATTGGTTGAGTAGCAACATTCCGCTTGATATCTCTTCTATAGATGGTATATGTTGATTGTTGATTCTTTTACATGTTGACGGTTGGCTCTTCAGCAGCATCGGTATGCAAGATGAACTACTTATCTCTATTAAATCGCTTTGTAAGCAAATTGACAATTTATTAAAAGTTTTACAGTTGTTTTTAATTCCAAATATATTGTTCATACAATTAAGTACTGATTCAAAATCAATTTCGTTAGAGTAAATGCCTGTTTTTATTGGTTTTATTAATAGTCTAGTGCATTTTTCCATACTAGTAAGTGGAATGCTGATTATGTATATTATGTTTGTTCTGTTAGTTGCAATCTTTACTTCACTCAATTCTAATAATTCCTCTACACTCAAAAAGGGCATATTATCTTGCTTTAGAATTTTTTCTACAATATTTATTTCTAGGTTTGACAAAATGAATGAGTTAATGACGTTAGCTTTTGCATTATCTATATTCAATATTTCTTCTTTTATAATATTTATTTGATTCTTAATAACTAATATTTCTTTATCTCTAGAGTTCTCTTTCGATTTTACTAATTTTATTATTGTATTGGTTACATTTGTTAGTTCATTAACTTTTTCAATTACTGCTCTATTAATTATCAGTTGCTTATTGTTGTTTTTTAGTGCTTCGTTTATTTTGTTTGAAATTATTTCGAAATCGCTGTGATCCGGAGTGCCAGCTATCCACTTCCAAGCACTGCCAATGAAATCAAGGGAACGCTTTTTTTTGTCCATAGGCTTAAGACGGTTAATATGACTCTGTATTATATTTAGATCATGGATGAGGAAGGGATATAGTGGTTCTTGCGTGCTTATGTTTCTTGTTATTAGTAGTTGCATTTTGTCTATGTATCTTTGAAAGCTGTCTAAATCTATTTCGTGGATAGTCTTAAAAGTTCCATCTTGAATTTGAGCTGTTCCTGTCTTTATTGTTAGTAACTGCGCATTTGAATAATCCATAATTTGTACGTTAGCTGTACAAATGGTGAAAATGGACAATATAAACCACAGGAAATACATGGATGTCCTGGTTTCTGATTTCGCTGGTGCGGCTAGCGTTTTTCGCTTCCTGTTCCTCCGCTCCGAGTTTCTAGCTGCAGCGGCTACTAAGGGGCCCTTTACTTTTTTTTCACCAACAACTTGATCACTGTTGACCACAGAGAGTCTTCGTTCGCGTCGCGTATTGTATTTAACTGATCTATCACTACTTTAGGGAATTTACGAGTTAAAGTTTGAACGCACTACGTCACTACTTTAGGGACTTTGTATTTTAACGCGAACCAACTCTTGTGGTCCCTGCTCGGGCGCCAGTTAAATTATTCTAAATTAATTTTGTTTAAAAAAAATATTTTTTATTTTTTGGAGGTGAAGCCTCTTTATTTTTTCAAATCAACTTAAGAACTAAACTTAGAAATTAACATTGAAGAACTTATCACCTATGTTCTCTTGCTTGCCTACGTGCTGGAATGTTGAATTCATGAATGTTGGGTGTTGGATATCAGATATGATGTTGCTGTAGACGATTTTTCAGCATCATGCTGTTGGAGCGTGTTCGGGTGCATTGTGGGAATGAAGTGCAAGTGTCCGGAATCTGTGGGAACGCCTCAGGTGTCCGATGGTATGTGGGATGAGGAATTTAAATGTGAATCGTGTTAACTTGCATATTGCATACACCCAAACATCTTTACACGTATACGATCTACACTGGTCAATATTTACGAAATCCACCGTACCAACGAACGTGCCGGCATCAGCACTCCGCGTCCGCAGTCCCCTCCCAATCAAAATGAGTTAAAATAAGCATACAGAATTTTTGTTGTTTTGTTCTTGCAAGTTGCAATAGAGGTAACCAACGCGACGTTGTGACTTGTGTGTGTGTGACAGAATATGGGAGAAAAAAAATGTTCTGTGTGATGCGAACTTTTGACGGAGTGGAGTACATCTGTCTGAAGGAGAAAAAAAGAGCTTTTTTTAAAGCAGATTTCGTTTTCATATACCAGTTCTTCCCATATGAATGCGACATCTGTATATTTATTACCTGTGCTGTAAGCATGCCCAGTCTTTCCGCGGAAACTGCAAATTATGCCGTGATTGAACCTATTATTTTGTGAAGTATTTGAATTAATTTTATTTTGGGGAAAATCATGGGACTGCTGTATATTTGAATTGAACTGTGTGGCTTGCGGGTTTAATTGTGGTTGAGGAAAACTACTAAAATTGTTCCCGGACCATAAGCTCGGGTCCGAGAAACTATTTTCAAAAATTGAATTAGTAGGGACTTGACGGAATTGGCCAGTTGAATGCACAATTCGTTGTGCTGGATGGACCATTTGTTGTAACCGTTCCATATCTAATGCCCGCTGCACTAATTTGTCTATAGATTCATCTCCTATAGTTAATAAAAATTGGCAAAGATAGGGATTAGAGACTCCGGTTTTCAAAGCGTTTTTGGCAAACACAGCTGGAGCTGCCACTGAGCTATACTTAAGTTCCGCCTCCTTCTTGCAAAGCTGCAGCATCTGCTCTATCCTAGTAGTAAAAGCGATAAGAGCTTCCAAGGGGCACTGTCTCATGGTAATTTGTTGACTAACTCCTGGTAGGTTTATCTTGGTAAATATGTGCGGTTGAGAAGCTTTTCGGCATCCTCGAAGGATGTTATTTGATTAGATGCTACTAACAAATAAGCAGCTCCCCGCAGTCTCGTTGAAAAAATTTGAACAAACGCTTGGTGTTCTTCCTCAGGCAGACATTCAAGCACCTTCTTACAACAACCTAAAAACATCTGTAGTTCGGTACTCAATGCAGGGTTTTGTTCACCCGAAAAAATTGGGACTAACTGAGCAGTTAGCTTTGCGATTTTGCAGTAATCAACCGACATTTCAGAATTAGTTTTTGGTTTACTTTCTGTTTTATGCGATTTAATGGATAATTCCTGTTCAGATTCAGGAATGGAAATGTTCAACCAATTTAAAATTATTTCGCTATCTATCAAATCACTTTCACTATTCGTTAACTCACTTTCGCTAATATTTTTTAGAGTCAGCTTATTATCTATAGCATGAGGGTGCGATTGACATTGAAAATCTAACAGTTCCTTCTTAAAATGTGTTGTTGATTCTTTTAGTTGACTAATTTTACTGAGTCTCTGCTCACGAGTTTTTTGTAATTCCCTGTTTAAATTTTCACACTGCAGAACTGTTAAATTTTCACTGTTTCGCGCTTTCTCTAATAACAATTTTAAATAATCACTTAAACTTACACTATTATTTGTTGGTAACACCGTCCCGGATCGTAATCTTCTTGGTGAAAGTGTTGCTTCTGGTAGTTGCGGTGATTGCCCTCTTAAAGATCCTAGTTGGTCCGTGGGATTTTCCTCTGGAGCTGATGTTGTTTCCTTTGGTGCTGGAGTTGTTGTTGTTGCGCTTTTATTTGTATTCGTTTTCCAGGTGGACTTCACGCCCTACAGTTGATTAACCCTGGTCTTATTTCACTCTCCAAACTTTACCTCAGGCGTCCACCAAGGAGTTCGCCAGGTCTTATATTCTTGGTTTTTTTTTCACTTTTCGGTTCTTTGTTTATACCCTCGAAACCAGACTCAGTTTCGAGTTTAAGGATAAGGTAGTCTTGCCCAGTATAAAATTTTCGGATTAAGGTTTTTCAAGCTATTACCAGTTAAGAACTGATGCTTCCTTAACCCTACCGGTTGCGCCAAATGTTAAATATTATTTTATGTTAACTCAATAGCTAGTATTCATGAATTCACTCGTGTTTAACAAGAATAAAAACATATACTTCCGTTTACGTTCTTCACTTTTTATTTTTATCATTTATTGAATGAATCAAATTTTTCTTATGCAAATAGTTTGCTTATGGGAATGACAAAATAATAATGCGATCGCGTTTAATTAAAAGAAAAATTGTAAGATATGCATATTTACGTTTGCAACAAATAAATATGCCATTGCGTTTGGGTAAAAAGGAAAATTGTTGGGTATGCATATTCACGTATGCAACACGTTTCTAGCTTGACTCTATAACATCCAGTTCAATTAAGATAAGATTAAGATTAAATAAAAATAGGGTGCGGTTAGATTTATTCTATACGCACTGAAGTGTGTGCATCTCTTTAAGTTGTGCTTGAAAATTAATAAAAAAGTACGGATTTTTGAGCAATTTTTAGATACATAGGTAGTAGGTACTCTTACAGTAGACACTCGATAAAGTGAGCAATCCAATATTATGGATGACCACACAATATTTTATTGAGTTAACAAAAACAAATCTAGCTACAGTTAACTCATGTATTTTTTTTCAGAACCTGTCAGCAGATAAAAACAGTTAAAAATAATAAGCGCCTTGCAGTCAAGAGTACATATTTATATGTAGATATCTACACACCAACATACTATATATATATATGGTAGCCTGCTGTGGTGTGCAATAGGGGGATAACATGTAGTAACTTATGTTACACGTGCCGTAACTATTGTACCCACGGAAGTCCAGCTATGACCTCCACGTGGTGGCTACCGGTAACAATTCATCCAGTTGAATCATGTTTTCTTCTGGTGGATTGGCTAACATAGCGGGCGGGGAGAAGGTCAACTCCTTGGGTAATCCACAAAAATCCTCTAATCCAAGGTGGAACAGCAAACGCCAAGGGATGCATGGCTAAGAGAGTGCTTAGTCTCTAGTTTGCGAACTTCGGACACCGGGCGAAATCCGAATTAACCCCCAGCCTTCTTCTCAGCAAAACGGGCTCTGCTGAGAGGTGACCTTCCTATCCCGATTACTCGTGGGAATCAAAATAGATCTTATAAATACAAACTTCATAGAGACTGATGACTCTATAACACCATCAACTTCGAGGGCTGCACTCGTGCAATCCGCAGCTGAAACCGTCAGTGGGACTGTTGCTGCCAACGATGACGCTGATATGAGAAGCGAGAAAGGGAATAAGTCCCTTTTGAGTGACTCGGACTCAGACACCCTGTGCGAAGACACAATTAGCATGCTATCGGATGAGATAGCTGCACCATCCGTCACCAACGACATAACCATAGATTCGGATAATGAGTCTCTGAAATCTACTGGTTACATTAGACTTCGACCTTCGGAGAGGAGACGGTTCAAACAAGCCTTGAAACAAGGCAACTCAAGGGAACGTGCTCTTGTGATTGCCACTGCCAAGATCGACAACAATGGCACAGAGGCTAAACGAACCCGATCTGATGACTCCACCCCACCAACGTCAGAAGCAAAGAGAGTCCGAACTGGAGACACTCTGGTCGATAAAACTCCCTATAGCAATATAGTGGGTCGTGTCAGGCTAGGTGTAGTGCCTACGGATATTGATTGCAACCCATTAAGTGTAGAGCAAATGGCTCGTATACAAGAGGGTGTAATCGATGTGACGATCGAGCTTCGAGACGAAGAAGTGAAGCCGTCTTTTGACAGCTCCAGCTATAGGGCTGGCTGGCTCCAATTCATTTGCTCCAATGAAACCACTGCTAAGTGGATGAGGAGCAACTTCCCAAAAATCAAGGAGAAATGCGGATTGGACGTGATACTAGTGGAGGAGGATTCATTCCCGAAACCACATATCATAAGGGGGTTCTTTCCGCAAAGTATCGGGCTAGCCAGCGAGAAGATACTTGCGTCTCTGGACGCACAGAACTCCGGTCTCATCAACAGAACCTGGAGAGTCCTACAAAGAGTGGAAGAGAAAGCGAGACCTAGGGGCCACTCCCTCAACGAGGGTTCCGTGAGGCGGAGAGGCGACAACAAGCCAAACCGCATGCGGAATCCTGAGTACAGCCGCAGACAATGATGGCTCCACTCAAGGTGTTGCAGGGAAATCTGCACCACGCTAAAGGTGCCTCGGACACCTTTATCCAACGATGCGCTCGAGAGAACATCGCCCTCGGACTCATACAGGAACCTTGGGCTATTAAGGGTAAGATTTTTGGCCTCAATAACAGTGAGCGAAAATTAGAATATGCCCGAGGAGATGTTAGACCAAGGGCTGCTCTACTGATCAGCTCCAAAATTAAATATCTTCTCATTCCAGATTTCAACACAAGAGACCTAGTGGCAGCCATAATCGAAAGTCCTCAGGAAAATGGGCCTCAGGAGTTCGTATGTGCCTCCGCTTACTTTCCCGGAGACATTGATGCGGTCCCTCCTGTTCCGGTACAGGAGCTGATCGAAGAGTGCCGCCGTCGCAACTGGCATCTCGTTCTGGATGCGATGCCAATGCCCACAACACCATCTGGGGTAGCAGCGACAACAACAAAAGGTGTGATGACCGATGACCTAGTCATCACCATAAAAGGAAATAATGCTAAAGACGTCTGCAATACGATGCAAACAGCTCTCAAGATAGTGAATGACTGGTGCACTAAAGTAAATCTCTCAATTAACCCCAGTAAGGCTATTCTTGTACCTTTTACCCGCAAAAGAAATCTGAGTCTAGACCAGATATCACTTAATAACACTACTATCGAGTATTCCAATGAAGTTAAATATCTAGGTATGGTTCTCGACAAAAAACTGAATTGGAACTCACACGTTAATTACAAAATTACCAAAGCAACAAAAGCCATGTGGGCCTGTCGTCGTATGTACGGTAAGACCTGGGGAATAACCCCAAAGGTCACACATTGGATATATACAATGATGATACGACCTATCATCACATACTCATCAGTAGTATGGTGGTACAAAACAAAAGAAAAATCCACCATTTCAAAGCTTCAAAAGCTACAAAGATTAGCATGCCTCGGCACTACAAGCGCTATGCGCACATGCCCCACAGCAGCTATAGAAGCACTCATTGGTTTAACGCCACTCCACCTTTTCATAAAAAGGTTGGCAATCAGCAGCACTGTCAGACTACTACAAACGGGAGAGATAAACCGCATAGATCACACAGATCAGGTGAATCTTCTATCCGAAATCCCAGAGCTTGACATGATCTGCGCGGTAAATGACCGCTTACCAAAAACTTTATGCTTCGGCAGGAGGTTCGACATAGTGATTCCTAGCCGTGAAGTATGGAAATATAAAAATCCTACATCAGACCTTAAAGGTAACAAGTGGTATACGGATGGATCAAAGATGGACACCGGGGTGGGTGCTGGTATTTTTGGACCAAACACTAGAATATCAATACCTATGGGACAAATTCCCAGTGTATTCCAAGCGGAAATTCATGCCATTCAAGTGTGCGCCAACGTCATCCTCAAATCGGGAATAAAAGGTGTCCTCATCCATATACTCACGGATAGTGAAGCAGCCTTAAGAGCACTAGGCTCAAACCTGTTTGACTCCAAATCAGTCCTGAACTGCTTCAATACTCTCCAAGACCTCTCCCATAAAAACAAAGTCAAACTTTGGTGGGTGCCCGGTCATGAGGGTATTGATGGAAACGAGAAAGCTGACGAACTGGCTAGGAAGGTTCGGCTGAATCCTTTATCGGCCCTGAGCCGTTTTGCAACATTCCAAATTCAGCTATTAACTTTAACATCAAAAGTTGGGAAAACAACATGTGTATCTCCTATTGGGAAAATTCCCAGGGTCTTCGACAGGCTAAAAGAGCCATAAAACCCTTCCAAAGCAAATCCACAAAAAATCTGCTCTTGAGTAGAAATGATATCAAAATTTTAGTGGGATTTCTAACAGGACATTGCCATCTTCGATATCACCTAAACAAAATAGGTCTTATTCAGGAAACTGAATGTCGTCTTTGTATGGAAGACGACGAAACTGCAGAACATATCCTATGTGACTGCATGGCACTTTGTGCCCTCCGGAGACAACAGTTCCACAGAGAAATTCTAACTCCCACGGAACTTCGTACAATCTCCACCAGTGAGATCCTCAAATTCATCAAAAGAATTGAGCCTCTTCTGGTTCCCTAAACTGACTTCGTGGTACAATAGATCTTTTAGGTCGCGGTGCCCTCCGCAACTGGCGGGTCAGTACCCCTTTAAAAAAAAAAAAAATATATATATATATATACAAATGTATGTAGGTACATAATACATATGTACATATATATATATGCATACAATCGTCTCAATCCAACGTTTGTTCTACTCATCATCATATTGTATCCTTGCACGATTACATGCTACAAATACAGTGGACGTCCAATATAACAAATTATATAATACACAACCTTTCATTAAATCGAAAAATTCGTTAAATCTATCGTCGATTTAGCTAACAAATAATCCCACCAATGTATTTATTATATCAATCAATCAATCAATTTACATAAATAGACAAAAGAACAGAAGTATGGATGAATGCACACAAATGAAAAATCTATTTGGTACATATTTTGTTTTTAACCAGAAATTGTAAAGCATTCGTTAGACCGAGTGGACAGTTTTTGCATCATTCGTAATATAGAGCCAACAGTGGCAAAAAATCTGATTAGCAATATTGGAAATTCGTAAATCGGTTATTCGTTAAACTTGACGTCCACGGCGCTTCCGCCCGAAACTATCTTTTAAATGACACCTTCAGTGTGGTTTCATCTTACGGCTATAAACAGCTGTTAATTACGTGCACTTTTGTAATGACGACCATGTAAGTGAACATTATTTATTTGTGTTTTAAACAATTTTTTTTTAAAAAATTCGCGCGCATTGTTTGCTATTATTTGTTTCAATAAGAAAAACTAAATGCGTGAATATGTGTACGCTAAAGAAACTGATAAAAAATCGTTTAAAACACAAATAAATTAAAGCTGTTTTTATCAGTGATTTCCTTAATCAGATGACGAATGATTATAATTTATAATGATTTGCTTATCGAAGATGCTACAAAACTAACACTCTGCCATGAAGAATATGAAGAAGTTCAGGATGCTGATGAACAAACATTAAATGCCGATGAAACGTAAATTCTTTGCATGACATGTTGTGAGAAAACTCGCATTATTCTCCTGCAACCGTGTAACCATTTTTAATGTTGCTTAAATTATACACAGTGGTCGGAGACGTACATAAAAAATAACAACCCCATTCTGAGTCGAATTTGTAGATAAATTGTTTAAAATACCACAAGAATGTTATGTTAATAGTTTATATCAACGCATTATACTAACATGTTTATTTATGTACTTTATAATGTACATTACCTATGTACCTAAAATATTATTCTATTCTATGCATTTAAAATAAAAGGATCAAAATTATTAAATCAAATGTGTTCACTTCAGTGGTTTCAAACTTCTTAGGGGGATAGCTGATTTATAAAGGGCAAGCTAAATTAAAAATTGGTCTTATTTCACTTCGACTAAGTGAATTAAAGCCAAACGTTAAAATTTGGTATTATTTCACTATATCAAAGTGAAATAAGACCAAATGCAAAAATTTGGCCTTATTTCATTTGGGGTTATTTCACGGCACCACGTCCACAGTACAATGTTTTGGGTTGTTTCTTGTGATATTTTTGAAGTGAATACTTCTTTAGCGATGTAGGTGCCTATTTGTTTTGAAAATGTGTAGCGTTACGATAAATGCGTTACAATAAATGCGTTACGATAAATCGGAAATGGAATAATTTCCATACAGGGGAAATACATATGTATACAGAAAATGAGGAAATATGTACACAGAAAATATCAGCTGACTGTCTGTCTGTATGTCTGTCTGTCAGTCTGTCTGTCCGTCTGTCTGTCTGTCTTTCTGTCTGTTTGTCTGTCTGTCTGTCTGTCTGTCTGTCTGTATGTATGTCTACCTTTCACGTCTAAACCGCTAAGCCATTCATAATGTAATTTGGTATAGAGATAGGTTGGGGACCTGAGGAAGGACAACAACTGCCCGCTAGGTGGCGCTGGATTCAAGTTATTTACAACTTCTATATTAATTGAGCAAAATTAATTTCAGCTGTATATTAATTATTATATGTACCTATACACATATTTACTAAATTTTACTAAACAACTTTCTTCTTCTCTTACACATTACACATCAGTGGCGTGGGCTCCATATAACACGATTCCTATCGGCTTCCCTTTTCAAATTCTTCACTTTATAAATGTCGAATTTCAAATTTCAATCAAGTATGCTTCGCTTATATTCACATGCACACGGTAGAAGTTTGTATCATTTCATTCCATATGAAAAAAAAATGAGCATGAATTGCAAAAATAACTCAATTCGACTGCTGAAAAAATACTCATATAAGCCGAAAAATCGGCTTATGAGCAGCGTTGCCGATGTGGCACGATCGTGTCTTTTTGACACGGTAATTTGCTTTAGGCACGCAGGCACGAAAATATAAATTTTGGCCCGTTTTTCTTATTTCCATTATTTGACTGGAACTTAAACTCAATGATATAAATTTGAAAGTGTAAGCACGGTTTAACTAATCATCAATAGAATCGGACGCGCTCGTTCAAAACTATAGCATGAATGCACTTAATCCGGAAAATTAATTTAAAAGAAGATTACAATTCTGTTCAATGAGACTGCTGTGGGCAGAAAAGAATAGAAAAGTACCTCCAATGTTTTCGTGGTCAATGAAAAAACTTTCTGTTCGCGATTGATCTTCTTTGTGTTCAATGACTCTGAGCTGGACAGCTTTTCTGCACCTATTCTTGAGGTAGAACAGATTTGTGAGAAATGTCAAAATCACCTTTGATTGCATTTTTTTATTTTTTTACTTGAAGTGAAGTGTTTCGATCAGATTTGAGTTTACCAATTTGAAGAAATCGAAATTCAATCGGAAAAAGGTTTAGTTATTTTAAAATGTAATAAATAATTTAGAAAATATTAAGTGCAATAATCGAAAGCCAAGTGACAAAAAAAAATATGGCTATCATTTTCTGTTCTATTTTGATCTGCTGTTTTTGACAAATCTGTGCTGTTCTGCCTATTTTCTCATTGAACATAGATTATGTTAATTCATAATGATGATATTTGCTATTAAACCCAACATTTTAAGCCAATACGTATATAATGATATTTTTGTCGACACTAAATGTACAGAACGGTTTAAAAATTTAGAGAAAAAGATTCCCAACAATTTTGTAAAAAAAACCTTTGCTAAAATGAGAAAAATATTTGAAATTGTTAGAGGAAAATATAAAACAAACGGAACGATGGACGAAAAGAAAATGAGAAGGGCGAGAAAGAGAAGAAAAAGTGGAGTTCGTGATGAGACGTAGTCGAGAGAAGTCGTAATTTTTCGGGCTGAAAGTAACCAAAAGAAGAGTAATAAAATAATACAATTTTAACGTTTGAAATCGTGGTGTTTTTATTTATAATAGAAGAAAACCTATAACAAAATTTTAAAGAAATAGAAAAACCTGTAATTTTTTTTTTAGGCACGCTTTCGCCCAAAATGGCACGGTTTTTCAGCGAATGAGGCACGATATTTTTTTTTGAGCGGCAACGCTGCTTATGAGTACTTTTTCCGCAATTCCGCAATTCAGTTGGCTGATTGTGCGTTTACGTTGCCACTATTGACTGGTAGATTCTCTACTCTACTACAGTGGATTGATATCGTTCACAGTAGATTCTTATTTCAACGGAAAAATAAGGTATTTTAAGACAAATTGGATTTCTTTTTTATTATTTTGGTTTATGGTTTATTTAATCTTTTATTTTCCTTAACTGCATCATCATTTATGCATTTAAATATAGAACATAAAACACTTTGAAAACACAAACCAAGACTGATACTCTTGCCTATATAAAAGCTAGTTACTTCTAAACAAATCACTTACTTATGAATTTTTGCTAGGTCCAGCAGTTAATTTCATACACTGAATTTTATTGTCTTATGTTCTTCTTTAGAGAAATAAACAGAATTAATGGTACGGTAAGGTCACAGACATAAATAATTTAGTGAACATTTCAAAGACGCACATTCAAATGTTTAAGCGTTTCATAGATACGGTGATTCTTTTAGGTAAACAAGAGTTAGCATTGCGAGGTCACGATGAAAGACCCAAGTCGGATAATCGGGCCAATTATGTAGAAACTCTTATATTTAGTCCCTCAGATGGACTCGCATTTAGATCAATGTTCTCGGGCCTCTCAAACGATATTCAAAATGATTTAATACATTGTATTGCCGCAGTGATTAGACATAAAATTAAATCGGAAATTAGTCAAGCTCGGTTTGTGTCCATTATGATGGACGAAATACCAAATGTGAATCACAAAGAACAACTAAGTGCAGTTTTAGGGTACATCTCACAAGATGGATAGAAGAGATTTCATGGCCTTTTCAACGTTAGTTCAAGTTAAGTTAGTTTGGCAATCATATGATTGTGCTACAGTGATCTCCGGTGGTCTGCGAGCTGTCCAATGGCCAATTTCATCCCGATAATTAGAAAGCATACCTGTGGTAAAAATATTTTTTGGTTTTACCAATAGGATAGTTCGTTTCTTTAATAAATCTATAAAACGCTCGTCTTTAACAAAAAATGGAATTTTAGATTTTACTGCTCTATAAGATGAGTCTACAGTTTTGTATACAGCCACCTTCATTTTTTCGGGTCGATGATCTAACCCTATAGAACCATCTTCAGACTTCAGAGTGAGGTATTAAGAGATATATTTTAAATCTGAGTAGCTTATTACTAACACGTCCAATAACCGTCGCCTCTATTTAAAGATCCTTTTCAGCCTTTCTTACAAATCTAAGAAATTTTCAGACAGAAGATAGGCTCTCCGATTTAGCACTTCTATCGATAAGAAAACGTTCTTGCAGAGTTTGTTAAAACAAATCATAGGATAGCTCTGGAATATAAATTAAGATACGTGTTCACACGACTTTTTTTTTACGTTAAATAATTGGAATTTTTGTTTTCTTGCTCCGGCTTCCCATCTTAAATCTGGCACGCCACGCCACTGTTGCACATACACAACTGCTTTGGATTGGATACGTATTCACTTCCCCCGTGAGCTTATGTGGATGAGGCTCACACATATTTTTATTTTTGTTACGTTTTATTACGAATGAATGAATTGTTTGTGTTTCTAAATAATTATTCTTTTAAACAAAAACTGGCTTATTTGTTAGTACTTCCGATTAAAATTATAATTATATTTAATTTTCGATATATTGAATGTAATAACAGTCTTATTTCCCAGTGAACAGACCCAGTATGCATTAGTTGACTATATCGAGCGCCTACTGTAATTCCAATGACAAACAACTTCAATGTCTAATGATGAATCGATGAACTTGAGAATAGTATCATAAGAACAAACATAAATTCTATATTTAAATACAATTTTTCTCCTCTTCCTGCTGCTCTTATGCTTACTGAATAGCACTTTCATTTGTTTCTAGCTAAGATTAATTTAATATTCCAAAGAAAATATTATATTTTAATTACTTACTGCTGCTGTTGGACTTTTGCTGACGTTCGGTTCAAATTCGAATGTACATAATCTTGAAATCTGTTTTGCTTCACTCCAAAAACGAACAAGAGCATACGGAATGAAACAATTATTATTATTATTCTTTATCCACTTGAGCGTCTATAGCTAACCAGCTCGAGCTACGAGTATACCTACCTACTTGCACACCGACCCGCAGGCATGTCTTTTACCGATCGCATGATTCTGGGTAACTTCCGACCTGATTTTTTTATTTTGCTCGTATTTCTTTATCCGCAAATCTGGATGAGCAGCGATTAAATAATTCTGGTAAAACAGTTTGAGTTGGTATACAATTCAATTACATTTGGTTTGTATCTGAAGTGCGACTACTATACCGGGAAATGTTATCGCATTACTTTTGTGATTTCATCAGTATCTACTAGACTAGATACTATAATAGATGTTTGTTTATTTATTTAATTCTTTTAATTTCGTTGTGAGTCTGGGTTCCTTTAGTTTCCTCTATTCTAGCTCTGTTAATTAGAACAAGACATCGTCGTCGGTCAGTTGTATATACATACAAATATGGAAATGTTTATGTGTACAAGTCAATTAGTTGCTTCTCCATACATGTACTGCAGACTATGAGTTCTTTCTCAAAATTATTTCATTTCGTAAGAAAGCTTAACGCAGAAATAAACCGCCTACATAATCTATGCATCCTTTCAGTTTATTACTGAAATCTTAATTCAATTTTGAGTTTAAGTGTTCTTATAGGGCATAGGCAAAAATAACAACATATAAATTAGCCCATCAATTATCAAATCAAGACCATCTGCGTGTATAACTAATTAATGCGAAGCTGCCCACTCAAGAAACATTTATTTATTTGGAACTCACAACGCGAATCAACCATAAATTAAAGCAATGGTCGTTTTATTCCGTTTCCGTTTATTGCAACGATATGCATACATGTATGTACTTATGTAGACTAAAGTTTAAAGTATTTGGCCTTTCTGGCCTATGAAGACAATAAAAATCTAGCCCACGGCAGACAAGTTATTATCAGTGATGTTTTTGAAATTCGGAGTGAAGGTATGTCATATTTTCTCCACTTCACCTAGCAGCTAAGCAAACTCTTGTTCTTCAAAGCATTTATAAATTCATAGCCTTATGAATCTGGGGTACGGTAGAGGTGTCCGCTAGCTCTGCGACCAGAGTTAGTCTATTGTGCCCCCTTTATATTTATTAGGAATCATACAGAATTTTTAGAAATTTGATAATCCCTTTGACTGAAATACTTTTGTAGTCTTCTTCCGTTAATATGTATTTGCCTAGTGTTTTGGCTCTTCTTTTTGCTAGAGAAGCGCTGAGATCAATCGCTCCGTAGTTTCTTTTGTTTGTTGACAGAATCTGCAGGTGTCTGTGTTGCTGATTTTCATTTTATAGATGTGCGGCTGTTGCAGATTGAAAGCCCCGTCAGATGCCCAATAATTCTACACAGATGGGTCGAAAAGAAAAAATGGCGTCGGAGCGAGATTAGTGGGACCAAGATGTATACGTATATCCATCCCTCCATAAAGATGCCACAATTTTCCATGCGAAATTATCTACTTACCATCAATACAGCCGCACAAATCCTACTAAAGAGAAACTTAAATAAAACAAAGATAAATGCAATGTCTGACAGCCAAGCTATACTAAATGCTCTAAGAAGCCAGAACTATGAATTGCCACTCAAACCTAAACCTGTTTTCAAAGAAAAACATGGCTAGACTGATATAGGTGCCCGGGCATGAAGGACCTGAGGGCAACGAAAAAGCTGACATCCCGGCCAAAAAAGGAGCCAACAGTTCATTTATTGGGCCAGGCCCTCACTATGGCTTCATACGAGTAGATAGAGATACTAATAAAGTCATCGCAAAATGGACAACAAGCCAACTCAAAGTTACTGGAAGCACTCAAAAAGTTCCTCAATCACAACAACAGAAGAACAAATGAAACCCTAAAACTAAAAAGAGAACATTTAAAAATTATTTTTGCATTTTTGACGGGGCAATTCAATGTGCAACAGCCACCTCTACTAAATTAAAATCAGCAACACAGACACCTGCTGCAGATTCCGTCAACAAACAAAAGAAACAACGGAGCACCTGATGCCAGGGTACTCTTCTCTAGCAAAAAGAAGAGCCAAAACACTAAGCAAATACATATGAACGGAAAAAGACTACAAAAGTATTGGAGTCAAAGGGATTATCATATTTCTAAAAATATTATACGATTCAAAGACATAAAAGGGGACATAATGGACCTATGTACTTTGGTCGCAGAGCTTGTGGATATCCTTTCCTTTCTTTTCCTTGAAAAATTCAAGAGATAAGCGAAACAGACCACCATACTTGGTCCCTTTCGTCTTGGTTCCCTTCCACGATCCATCTTACCCAGAAAGACTCTCTGGATTTCTCCACAACTCTGGCTGCGATTTCTTGAGCTAGTATCTGTTTTACTTTTACAGAAACCTGTTTTATTCTCTTCTTCTTCTTTAAAAAATGCGTGAGACACTCGCGCGTTAGAAGTGAAACTTGTTTTAAATCCAATAAGCCATTGTTGAGTCAGGGCTGTGTAATGACAGAAAATTTGATTTTCTGCTACTTCGATCTCGAATTCTCTCCTCGTAATAGAGTATTCAGAATATACCTATACAACGTATACAGTCCGCCAATGCAGATCTTAATATTGTGAAAACCGCATATAAATCCGTTTAGTGCTTCTCGAGATTATCGTCTGCATAGAGAAAGACACATTTTTGGGACTTCCTTTTATACTATAGGCGCGTTTTTTTTTTCAAATCTATATAGATTTCGATAAAGCTTTCCATACAAAAATAAGACTGGATAATTATCCAGGCTAAGGTTTTGTTGTATTTTACACGCCTTATGTATAGATAGATAGGTAGAAAGTCGTATGCACATACGAATACGCGGCAACAAAATTCCCATTCGTGAAAGTTTCAACAGCTGCCGCAGTACCTACTATAAAAATCGAAATATTCAAAAGTGTATTCCAAGCTGAATTTTAAGGTTTGAATAAAACCAAAGAATATACAAACCCAAGAAGTCAGGTCTCATATAAAATTTTTGTATGAAAACATTTTTACCGGCAGAAGAAATTGTGTACATAAACCCCTCTTCACTGTGGTAGTATTTTTTCGGAGCAAAATATTTTGAAAGTTGTGTTGGTATGCATAATCCTACATCATTTAACCGGTCAAACTCGGTAGAAGATTTTCAGTCGTTTCTTACCGCAGACCTCAGTCCCTTCGCCCACAAACCCGATTTTCTGCCGGCAATGTTTGCGGTGGCCCAATTTTTGCATGGTGGGGTTGAAAATAAGAACTTTATTTTCTTGGCTTGTTCTGTTGTTGTGTGAAAATGAGAATTTTGTTTTCTTGGCTTGTTTTGTTGTTTGAATGAATCTTGAATTGTTTGAATTGAATGTGAATGTGTTTGATGTTATTTTTAATTTCAACAGCTATAAGAGATACTTCTCTATGTGATTCAATATCTACAGTAGACGTCAGTTATAACAATGTCTAATGGCCCTTAGAATTTCATCGATATAACCGCTTCATCGTTATATCGGGTACAATAAATTTATACACAACTTTCAGTTCTTGAAATAATAACATATTTTTGGGCAAAGGGAAATGATTTTCGTTTATTTATTGTCACCAGCTTAAGAACTATCTCCTCGTACCATTTGTTTAAAATAAATTCACACTTACTGAATTTTGCAGACATAAGATATGGAATTAACACAGGGCATGTGCTGAAATTTAATTAAGCCCTAGCCCTTTCAGGCCCAGATGAAAAAAAACTGTGCGCTAAAGGTGAAATCTAACAATTAGTTGCTTTTTAATCTTTTGTAGTAATGAAAAAAAGAAGAAAAAATATATTGCAAGTACAACATAATGTACATACGGTACTTCTACTTGTAGAAAGCAAATAGCACATAGCATTTTTTTTATTTTCAAAACTATTTTGTTTTCTAATCACATCGATACATATTTAGAAACAGGGTGGAAATAACGAGCTGTATTTGTAAGAACACGATTTTGAACCATTGCTCTACAAACAATTTTTCTACTTAAATCTGATATATTTTCATAGTCATAAAAGGTTTCATTGCTATATTCGACATCGTTGCAACCGATTGCAAAGTACTTTGAGTTAAACGGAGTTTTGCCTGGACATTGAAAAAAAGCTATACGCTATACCTATTTTTATATCCGGTTCATGGCTCTATCAGGTTTTGGTTAACCGATTTACATTGTATTATGAATACATATTACGAAAAAGGGGTTATGAATACCATTAGAATGGCACACATAGGGGAGCGGGTAAAGGACAGGACAGAGACACAGATGCATCGGCGTAATGATAGGAAACTCAGATGTTAGGTTAGAGTATTTTTTCCAGATGTTTCTGATTACTCAGTGGTTGAGAGATCGATTTCTTCGGCCATATCACCATCCTACTGCCAGTGTTATGCCTTCGCAGTAGGTTTTGGCATTTATTTCCGAAAATTTTTATTTTGCTACATTTTTTTTGAAAATACTACATTTTTGTTGTCATTATACTACATTTGCTTGGGGAAAAGTGGCAACGCTGCAGATGAGACTTCTTGGGTTTGTGTATTCTTTGGTTTCACTTTTTCGTCTGATTCAGGCAAATTTGCCCTACCACGGCTAAAGAAGTTTCACTTAAAAAAAAAAATCGCCTAATAATACAACGCTGTACTTAATATGTGCTTGTAGCGAGAAATACAGTTTTAGTAGTTTTATGTCATAGACACAGGGGTTAGGAATAGTTTTAAATTTACTTACCACAATGCTGAAAAGATTCTTTGATTTCTTAAAGGTTCGTTAAGGTAATGTACCTACAGCTTTATCTTAAGTAACGATTATTATATAGCCTGCGGGTGAATACTCAAAGTCTTGACTTTAGAGGTACGGAATTTTATTCCTCGTTACCTTCTAAAAAGCAGGAACAGCGATAACAGGTTAAATTTCTTATCATAACCAACGCTTTCAAAACTAAAACTGGTTTGAGGTTCCTTTGTTATTTGGAGCGATCACACAAGCATTCTCAGTCGTATTGAATTCCTCAATTCACATTCATCATTATTGGTTGTCAATGTACCTTTATAATATTCGTAATTAGGATATAAATATATACATACATACATATGAACATGTGTATGTATCTTTTACTTCATTTTATAACCAGAAATTATCGCATTATGAGAGAAAATGTAAACAAAGGCTTACGGGGGCCAAACACGAGTCAATAAACTATGAATCACAATAGCTATTGAAGTGTCTACATAGTCTTACGTATGTATCATACATCATACTCTAAAATTTATCCTCTTACTCGTATGTCATAACAGTTGGAATTGGGTATAGATTCGTTAATAGCTCGAATTGGGCACGCCAAAATGAATAACCTACTCTTGAGCAATTAATACTTCAAGCAAGGTTTTCGTTGTGTAACTCATTTTAAGATTACAGGGTACGGTAAGTAGCTATGTTGTGTAGCTCTGTGGTTGTTTTATGCAAAATCTATTGCCAAACTTCTTTGCAAATTTTGAGCATGCATGACTTCATTTTGGATAAAATGAAACATCGATGTGTCTCCTCATTTTTTTATATCATCGATATAGGTATAGTCATTAAATGTAAATGACACAACACACTTAACTATCTACATACTACATATATATAAATACCATGGTATTTGAATGCTGCGTTCTATATACACCATACCTACGTTTGTCTTTATAATACCACGTAATGTGGTGCATATATGTAGTGTTTCCTAAACGTGGTATTGAAACCCGGTAATTGTGTGTGATATATCACGTTCGTGGTGATCACTGTTAATATAGCGTCTTACAGCTTGCGACGGTAAATTTTTGTAATAGTTAGAGGTGCCATGGAAATTCATTTTACCCCTTTTCCGGTTGAAATATTCCTATCTACCATCTCTACCGTTTCCCCGCTTGCGTTCTTAAGGCGAATGGGAAAAGTCTATGTTAAAACTTAACTGGAACTTAGTTCAATTGGCTGATATGTATTATACACTGGTCCCTCGCTTTGCGCAGGGGTTATGGGAATGAAAAGTCTCGCGCAATGCGAAATCGCGCAAAGCGAAGTATGAATTTCATGTAATTTGGAGTGTTGCGCTCCTGAAAAATGAAATGAAAGCATTTATTTTAATCAAATCGAGTTTTGGTAGACAAATGCATTTCGCGCAGATGTGAAACCGCGCAAAAAGAAGTCGCGCAAAGCGAGGGACCAGTGTACATGGAGATAGTTGACACGTTGTGAACTGTTATTCCTACTCCAGATAAGTTAGGGAATGTCTATCAGTACTCAATACTCTGGACAAAGAGAACAGTACAATGCGTATCTGGACACGTGAATGAACTCATTTATTTAAGACAGGCCAACATAATACACCTGAGCAAAAAAAATCAAGATCTTTCGGGTTTCCTTACCGGCTCTTGCAAATTTGGAATAACCTAAAGGACTCAGAATTGGAAATTATATAACCTGCAAATTCTTAAGCAATGATTACTATACTCTGTTCCACAAAAATTGTCAGTACAGGCCTTATGGGGGTGCCTGTTACATGTCACGGCACTCAATTAGAGAAATCGCCACCGAAATAAAAACCGAAGCACTGATTTACAGGTTTTGTTTTTGTAATTTACCACAAATTCGCATAAGCCCCACCAAAGCATGACCAGCCAACTCCAATCGCTGTGTATATAGAAAATATCAACATCAATACAGTGTTACCATTACTAAGATAAAGCTAATCGTTAATGCTTTTTCTGTCGTATGTCAAAGAGCTTTGGGATTTTGTGCTTTGAGAACCAATAAAATTAAATTGAGTATGTGAGGGCATGGCCGGACCTTACATAGGAGCGAGTGGCGCAGCTGCGCCAGGCGCTGGAAAGCAAGAGGCGTAAAAACTAAAAAAAAATACTATCCAAAAAACAGATCTACTCGTTTGCTAATATCACAGACAATAAATATACAGATGTCTCATGCCTGTACAAAAAAATGGTTCCAATTTTTTGCCTTAGCCGACAAGCCGTGGCCGACAAAGCTTTCAGAATAGGTATAAGGTATAACAAGTAAAGCTATTTGTTTTTACTCGCTCCGTTCGCTTGTGTGGGAAAAGCTTCTCCCTCTCATCATGTGTTGTGATTGTGTTTGTGACACAGCCAACGATGGGCCACTGCATACGAGATGATTTCTGCCGGCAGAGAACCGGTTTTGTAGGCGCAGGGGCTGAGGTCTACGGTAAGAGTTTGTTTTAGCTGTAGAACGAGGTATGAAACTAATACATAAACATCTTTCTAATTATTTTGCTCGGCAAAAATACTACCACAGTGAAAAGCAGTTTATGTACACAATTTTTTCTGCCGGCAGAAACCATCCCGTGTTCGCTGGCATATGAGATAAGCAATTGTAAAGGGGCATGTGGGAAGGAGAATAGAAACTATACCATGGCCACAGACAATAAATTTATTGTCTGTGCCATGGCTGTGTGATTTTTCACAAGTTTTTAAATTTTCTTGAATGGGAATTTTGTTACTGCGTATTCATATGTACATGTATGTATATGTATGTATATGCGATGGAGCAATGGAAGGGCGGAAAAAGTAGATAATTTCGTTGGATTTTGTGATTGCAAAAAATAATTTATTTGGCAGCAGTTTATAAAACTTCATAAAGATTATGTCAGACGTAACTGATTTTAATATAAAGAAGTTATTCAAATACTGAATTGAGTATTCAGTTTATCTGAATAGGTATTTGGAATGTGTAAATTAAAAAGTTCTGTTTTTTGGTAGATTTCCTACCTTGAATAAAGTATTTACAAAAATTGAAATACAAGTCGATTCCTGAGTACCTAGTTAGCGCCCCTCAGCTCCTGAAGTCGGCCACTTGACTTTTCAGTAGGCGTAACCAATTTTTAATCATACGTTTTCATTCTTTCGAAAAATAGTTTTAGAGCTCTTCGATATGTAATAAATTAATAAAAACCATTACTTTCTTACTTAGTTGGCGCTACAGCTCGAGGTGGACCCGGGCCTGACTCTTGCAACCATTTGTGTGTGCGTGTTATATTTTTGCACGAATGGAAGGGACCTACAGTTTTTTTTTGCCGACTCCGAAGGGCGAGTTGAGAAGCTCAATCGTGACAAATGATACTCTTTGATGCTTGTCAGACATTCGAAAGAGGTGGCACCGTGAAAAAACTCTTTTAGGTGTTAGACCCGGCCAGGAGTTGACCCCGGGCAGCATTGCGTGATAGTCCAACGCACTAACCACCACGGTTACGGAGACCACCAATAAAACTATTAGGTACGAATAATTTAATTTAAAAAAAGAAACGTTTATTGATATCTACATACAGGGTTTCCCAGTTAAGAGGTATAATCCTTTAACTGGAGATTCCTGAAACTCTAGCAAACAAAAAATCGTATGACAGGGGGGTCTATTTTCACCCCTCTCCAAGTTATAGCCCGCCGAAGTAAGGCATCTCCAATTTGATGGTAAGACCACTTTAAGTGATATAACTTCTGAACTACTATAGCTACAAAAAATGGTTTTGTACATTTTAGAGAGGCAAACAGAAGCGCGTGAAAATGTTGAAGACTTCGCGTAATTCTATGCAGCCATGGCTCCTTTGAGTCCGATTTAAAGATTAATGAAGATTCATGTAAAGAAGATCCACTTTTTAAATGAATAACACCTTTAACATACATATGTATGTATTTAGTTTTTATATTGACCAAACGAAAATAATTAGTATTTACATAGAAATATATATATGTATGTATGTGCAAATTCTGCTAGGTATTTTTTTTTATTAACTGGATCCTGCCCCAAGGCTGATACTGCGACCTAAAAGATCTATTGTATCGTCTACGTCTACTGTTTCGCTACTCGTGCAATCAATGTGAATCTCATGCTCTGGGTTTTCTTTCGTCATATCATTGTCTAATAAATAAGACTCACTTAAACGTGCCAAAACTGAATAAGGCAATGTAGGCAGAATAATTGAAAATCGTAAACAGGAAATCCCTAAATTTGGGCTTTCTGCGAAGTACAATTTATAACATAATTTTGTGCCTCGCTTCCGTTGTTGAGGGATTCGCGTGCGACAAATAAAGGTCATGCAACTAGGTATTCATTTTCGGATAAATACACGAATTCTTTTCATGATTCATAAGTACGCATTCATTGCGCAAATCGGCAAAATTATGAGTTGCAAAATTATGAATTATGTAGTTGGAAAATCGCACTAATTGTTAACTGTGGTTTAAAAAGTAGGTAAAAAATCATATTTTTGCTTTTTACATGCTGCAGTTTTTTCGAAGTATCATAAAATCTGTGAGTTTTTCAGCATACTTATCACAGATTTTTTTGTCAACAATTGTTACGTTCATAAGAAAAAAATAATAAAACGGTATGTTTATTACGCATTTTTTGTAGAAAAGCGATCTGAAATTAAACATTTGCATAGGCAATATAAAGTAAACTGACTTAAAAACAAAATATCTGAAAAGCCAAACAAGTTATCGGCTTTATTTAAAAGCAGTTAAAAAGTGTATTATTTTTTCTAAAATTAAAGCCCTAAGTGAAGTTTCTGTAGTTGTTATTAGCGGAGATATTTGTGTTAGCATGGGTCAAGGTACAACAAAGTAGGTCTTTTCTTAAATTCTCTCTAAAATTCTCTACTTGAGCTTTTTTTTACCAGTTCTTCCCATATGAATGCGACATCTGTATATTTATTGTCTGTGCTAATATGTATTTATATTCTTCACAAACAAATATTTCTCACCGTACTTCCCAAATAACAATACACACATTTCAATCACTGTACTTTAAAAAATACACAAAAATTAAAATCACCAAATTTCCATATATATATGCACATAATGTTTTTTTTTCTATTCCTTCCCGTTCCCACAACATTTCATTCTCCTTCTTTCCATAGCTGCTAATTGGTATAACAGACTAGTTAGCAGAATTTTTATCTGTACCCAACTATAACCAGAGACAAACATTTGTCTCTGCTGCAACCATAGTAGACTTTGTTGTTTCATATTAAATATCCAGTCGACCCTTTCAGCCCATTGCCAAAAACGAAATTTTCACTGCCAACATGCTGTGGAGCAGTCTTATCATACTGCTCCATTAGCGCCTACCAACCAGGGCTGCCGTTTTGAAAATTCTAATGGGAGTATTCTAGAGGTTTACAGGGGAGTATTTTGTGTCTGAGAGGAGTACAAAACATAAACAATACAAATCCAACATTATCATCAAGCATGAGCCTGTTAAGACTCTAAAGGTTAACTATTTTATTCTGACTGTAGCCTTAGAAATAATTTTTTTTAAATATTATGGCTGATGGAAATAGGTAAAGGGTGCTTGTTATGTTCCAGCTTCCAGGTTGATTTTGTTATCCGCCATTTCGTTTTTTATATTATTTGTCAGTTGGCATTTGACAGTCGTAGAGAGTGGTCGATAACAAATTTTACTATGGAGCAGTTGAGTTTTACGCTCAGTATAGACGACCATCAATTTTGGCAAAAATCATTATGAGCGACGAAGCATATTTCGGCTTGGCTGGCTTTGTTAATAAACAGAATAGCCCCTATTGGGGCATCGAAAACCCTCAATTGATACACCAAACACATCACTTGACCTGTAGAGTAACTGCATGGTGCACAATTTTGGGCCGGTAGCATCATTGGGTCATATTTCATTAAGGATGCTTGAGGCAATGCTATAACAGTTACTGGTGACCGCTATCGGGACATGTTGGAAATAATTCTTGGGCCCGAACGATAGGCCAACACACAGCTCGTGCTGCGATGGAAATTTTGTGAGCAATTTTTCCCGTCAAAAAGTGTTGATATCGAGTCGCTCCCACGATCTGCTAATTGGACCCCTCCCGATTTCTTCATATTGGGGTACTTGATAAAAAAGGTGCACAGCAACAAGCCAATAAAATGGTCTTAAATAACATAAGACGTTTGCGAAATTGTAATGAAAATTGTGCTTAAAAGAGTCCGTCTTTGCGCCATGACCAGAGCCAGCCACTTGACCAACATCACATTGCGTACATAATCTTAAGGACCATATATTCGATCAATAAAATATAAATAATACAACTGTACCTGTTTCATTTAAAAGTTATTAAAAAAAAAACGCATCGGGCTTGGACCCTGTATATGGATTTAAACACTTGGACAATGAATTTATTCAGTGAGATTAAGTTGACAACATGTTAAACACATTAAAAGTTTATCGTGGCAGTATTTTAACAAGTAATATTCACTGAAGAAAAGGTGCTCAAATTACTCTGTTTTAAAAATTTAAAATATTTTATAGGGGAGTACAATCATGACGAAGGGAGCACGGGAGTACAGTGGTTGACAGAGTAGTACGAATACTCCCTTAGTACTCACTTCAGCAGCCCTGCTACCAACATCCATACAAATCAACAAACATGTCGGAAGTTGTGGAGCAGGATTCAAATTTCGCGCCAAGGCAATGTGCACCTACCGAAAACGATGCGAACTTCAAATTTGGTTTCACAACCTTGTTCGATATATCAAAACGTTCGATTTGACTAAAGAGAAAGAGAGTCAAACTCAGGTCATACGTAGTAAAATTTATTGTTGCATTATGTACATATGTACAGATCGCGACAGAAAGATAGCACATTTGCTTTTTTTTTGGATCCCTTTTACATTGTCGTGTTTTCAACCAATAGAAAAACATTTCCTTCTTATATGTTGTACATTTAATATTTAATTGATAACAAAACAAGATGACATAAAAAAATTCAACCTGCGGATACGAAAACAAAAGATATTATTGAATTCAGAACATTAGCACTTCAAGTGGTAGATAGCACATTTTTAAAAATATTGAAAATTAGTATGTAACTATATTCAATTTTCCCTGCGTTTATTAATGCGTTGATTTTCCTTGGCTTCGATTATAGTAGATTGTACGCCTGATATACATAAATAGAAAGGAACAATTAACTTTAGTAGTTAGAATAGTGGACCAAAATACGAAAAAGTTTGAAATTAGAGATTATTTTTTGGGATTGTTAGTTACTTAAAAAACAACTGGGTCTGGCTTAACTGACCTAGTTTTAAATGAACTTGCCGATTTGGATATTTTATTAGTGAATTGTAGATGACAAGGGTATGATAATGGTACTAATATGAGAAGGAAACATTGTGGTATGCAAGCGAGAATTAAGGTTTTGGAACCTAGAGCTTTGATGATGCTCAATGCTCTTCTGATGCAGTTGCATTCTTCGATACAGTTGAGAGTCTTTCTGTAGGCAGATGGTCGGTTTTAAAAAAAAACATCTTAGTAGTTTGACTCTTAAGCAGAATAGATGCAATAAAACCATTAAAACTACACTTGGGAGATGTTTATGAGGCTCTTGTTGAAATTTCAGAAAATGATGACCAAAAAGTCCAAAATATGCCTCAATCTCTTGGTAGTAAGCTTAGCGAATTTAAATTTATTTGT
This sequence comes from Brachyopa scutellaris, assembly GCA_949775065.1. Lineage (NCBI taxonomy): Eukaryota > Metazoa > Arthropoda > Insecta > Diptera > Syrphidae > Brachyopa > Brachyopa scutellaris. The sequence goes on from OX459112.1 coordinate 105,497,991, forward strand.
TGTGTTGTTATTTGGTACACAATATTAGACACAAAGCAGTATTTGCCTTTAGCTTGTAGTTGAAATTTTGTGCTCAATAAAAAAGTTTTTAGTCGAACTAAGAACTAATGACAAGTTTTTTTGAATTTTCGGATAAGGCGAGACTTATAACAAATGAAATTAAAGTTTCTTGTACATTTCCAGCAATTTCAACTTTACGGTCCCGAAAAAAGTAGTTCAGTTTTCCTATGAGGATAGGGATGAGGTAATTTAAGACCCTCAAGAAAGATTTAGGGTTGAATTTTATGTTAAAGTCAAGGCGTCAATTGCTCTATCTCTTCGGGTAATGTGGAAAAGACCAAACATTTTTTAAGTTGCTTTTGGGGCGCTTATTTTTTCTGCGCCAGGCGCTAAAACTGTTAAAACCGGCCCTGTGTGAGGGTATTGCCACATGGCTTTTGTTTTTTCAACTTTCTTGTTTTTCTAGTGAAACCGTTAAATTGAATTTTAACGCTTTTTCGATTTTTGTGATTTATAATGAAGGTTATTTGCGCGAGATGAGTTTTGGGCGTGGAAACGAATAGTGACATTTTTTTTGTTTTTAGCCTATATCTCGTTAGCTAATCGTTTCTGATATATAACATTGATACACCAAAATACTCGAAAACATGCCCTTTACAACATACCAAAATTTCATCAAAATCGAGGTGGTGTCCACTTTATACACAATTATCTTTTTTTTTCGTTCAACAAATTGTGTTGTTTTCAAAGCAGCAGATGGTAGCCCTATGGGTATTGCTCTCCGATTTGCGGCGATTTTTCATGCATACTATGGTAACCCAGTGAGAGTTTAAAAGAGAGACAGATTTATGAAAGCTATTGCAACCAGAATGAGAGGCAAACGTCCTATGTCCCCTGCACTGACAATTTTTGTGGAACAGAGTATAAATAGGGAACTAAATATTGATAACTAAGAGGTACAAGCACTGAACATACAGCAAATACTAACAATTTTAAGAATCCCGGACATCCAGAAGACGCTATAATAGTCCTTCCAGGTCGAACCGCATGTGACCCCATTATGCGAGTAATCCAATACATTATTATGTCTAATACATACACGTCTAAGCAGCAAAAATAAGAGCTAAATAACGACGTTCGTTTTCTTCATCGATGCATGGTGCATGAACAAAACTGCCAGCAAATGGCAAGTTCACGACAATTTTTATTATGAACAATTGCTCACATTACAGAAATACATACCCTGCAATCTGTTGAAGATCCATCCAGTTGATAATTAAGAAAACAAGACGAATATTTTTTTAACAAAAATTATTCTTTATTTTAACATAAAGAATAAATGAATACGAAATAATTTAAGTAATTCAATTGAATTTGTATAAAGTTTACATTACACTTAAAATTAATAATGACTTTAATACAAACATAATTATAGAAACAAAATTTTGTTGTTTTAAACTATAAAAGTTGTGTACATGGTGTTTCTAGGCTGCCAAATAAGGTAAAAAAGGAAGCTTTTTTTAGTAGATATAAAAGTACATTTGTTAATATATATGTACAATATGTACATAGGTTTATTATCAAGTGTATACGAGCTGATTACAAGTGTATAAAAGCTATATAAATAGTTGAAAGTGGCCTGCAAAATATTAATACTTTGAAGACACGAAAAAAAAAAACTTTAGTTGTGCAATATTCGAGTATTTTCTTCATTTTCAAGTCAAAAATGTTTCTTTATTAAAGTTTTCTTACTCGTAGGTATATAATATATATTTTATCAAATAACCTAAATGTACATATGTATGTACGTAAAAATATTCGAAATTGAAGTTCAATTTTACAGTCTTAAGGTTGTTTTTTTATTCTTCTTCGTTTTGTTTTTTTTAGCAATTTGATTTTATATTTATATGTATATAATATTTTGTAAGCATTTTTATATATGTATATTAATCCTAACATTCGTTGTATTTGGACTTGGGCTCTTAAATGGTATAAATAAAATAAATAAATGAAATTAATGAAAACAGATTCGAGACAGGCAATGATGGATAACAGAAAAAATTTTTTTGTTGTTAGTTAACCTTACACCTTAATGTATATGTAAATGTGTATATAAAATGTGTAAAAAAAATTAAGGTATTAATTTTAATATGTTTAGTTAAGAACAAAAAAGGCTCTTTCAGCAAAATGTACAATAAAAATTATAAATATAACAATCATAAACAAATTCGCCAATGAAGCAGGCATAAATAAATATGTGTACTTATTCGTTGTGTGGTTGTATGGTTTTCCTTTTCTTTTATCAAATAAAATATCTGACAAAATATAATTTACATAAATGTTTTAAAAAAAATAAGAGATGAATGAAAAAGAAAAACATATTTTATTGTTCGCATTCATTTTTAATAACTCCCACGCTACAAAGAACAGTGACAGCGGCGCCCCAAGTAGTATAAATAATAAATATTTGTTGTTGAGAATAGACACGCAGATTGTGCTAATCGTTGAACTTTCTTTAAAAGTGACAAAAGTCATGGTTTCCGAATATGGAAATCTCTATGAATTAATTTTAATTTAATTAATTTCATCCGGGTTACATTACTAGAATTCCAAAGATCGTACCGTACACCATTGCCTCATATCGAAACCGTTAGCCTACAAAATAAGGTGGAAGAATTTGATACTTAAATTGTCAACGTTTTATCGCCAATAAAATTACTAAAATAATGCAACTATGTAGCTGGAACTGATAGCGAGCATCGCGGATTAGAAAAAATATTATTATGAATCCTCAAAATATTTTTAAGAAGTGGTGTATGATGCCTCATCCATGGAGTCAAATACTCGTACATCAGTACATACCAGCAATGATCAGAAGAGAATGAAGCTGTGTTGTACAATGACAATGAGTCATTGTCATCCGGGAGCAGAACATTTAAAGATGTTGCATTTAAATAATATAGGACCACCGTACTAGTAGAAGCAGTAGAACACATTTGTGCAAATCACCAGCGTCGCAGATTATCTAATATTACCAAACAAGTTCGCATGGAATTTTACTGCGTTTTTTTATGAGTATCTCCGTCAAATGTCAAGTAATACATAACATTATAGAGAATGAATATTTGTGTTAATTTAGTTTAGATTTGTTAATTCTCATGGCGACGAATGTGTATCTATGCATTTTGGATGCTTAAAACGTGTTTTTGCCGTCTAGCTAATTAAATCAAAGACTGTTGTCTAACTTATCGAAAAATCATTTAAGCAAAAGAAACATTTTTTTAGGTCTATTTATGGAAATATGAGAGGGAGTCCTTACCTCAAAGAGTACATCAGAATCTCGCCTGTATTCACTCTCGTTGATTGAGAATTAGAATCATACGATTGCCGATTGTCCTTTAATTTTCCCTAGAAATATCTAACTACTCTCCTCTTAAATACGTTAGAAAAGTAATTTATAATCTGCAAACGTATTACTTAGCATTCGTAGATTGGAAGACATCCTACGATTCTCTGGAAGTCAGACAACTACTAGACGTGTTAAATATATTGCTTTCCTGTTAAACATAAAAGCGGATGCTACAATCCAAAACGAATTGACCTCATTTCACAAACTGGCGCTTGTATCGTGATTGTTGGTTTTTTTTCAATTATCATATCGTCCTGCATGTTGTCGCTTGTTTAGCACGTTGGTTAACATTTAAATGGAATTTGTATTGTTTTTTTTTTGGATTTGCATTTGCTTCTTTAAATTATGTGATCTGGTGTTTCGATCAAAGAGAAGCCCTAATTTAAGACCACGCCACTGATTAATATACAATGGCAGTACGCGGTGCATTTTTAGCAGCACACAATAGAACAATTATTTATACAAGTATGTTGTTCAATTTGAGGGACATAAGGAACATGATAAGTAAGGCGCTAACTGGTGTAAAGTTATATTGATGTTTCAAGATATTAAAGCGCGAGGATGGCGACTAACTATTATAACTTTTGTAGCGTGGGTTTTTTTTTTTCTTTCGAGCAGTGAATTTGATTTGATTTAGCTTTGCTTGCGCAATACTACAACTCTCTCCGTCACAAAGGAAATAAACGACTCGAATTTCGATCGAATCTAGTCAAAAATAAAATTTAGAGATGTCTTATTGCAAAAACCGATAGTACGCATAATCTTATCAAACTCACCACTTTATACTTTCGTTAAGACCACTTATGTATGTTGCTTTTCTTATTCTAATACATTGTATATTAAGTCTTATATAATTTTAATTTCAAATACTTGGCAGCAGATTTTAAAATACTTGCATGGACTGTTTCTATTAACAAACGGTTTCCATTGGAATCTTAGTTGCATTATCCGAAGCGACTGTGTTGTTTGTTATTGTATCACCAATCGATGGTAGGCCATTCGATGAACTGGAGTGTTGCACTGCATTTGTTGTATTAGTGGCCTCTTGTCGGGTTTTCGAGGTCCAAATACGTTTAACAGCTGCCCACACTTGTGGTTGGCAACCGACAACAATAAAGATGAAAACTCCTTGTAAGGCGTTGATTAAATCGGTAAAATACCAAACATACTGCGGGCCTCCAACGATCCAGGATATTATGTCAGCCATCCAGGTAACTCCCATTACAACTACCAGTTTCAGGCACACTTTTCCGAGAGCAGTCCTCTCCGTGGTTGACTTGACATCGTCTCGCTTCCATAGACCACAAGTCAATTGTCGGGCGGTGGACGCAAACAGCATTAAATTGACGCATAATAGGATGCCAATTGGGCCAAAAAAGAAGGCCAACATCTCGAGGTCCCCCTTGAACCAACAGTTTATTCCAAAACCTGGTTTCAGGAAATCATTCTCTGATGTTTGCTCTAGAATCGCAGCAGTTCCAGCAATAATGAATGACAGGCCCCATGCATAAACTTTAAACAGCCGCAAGCGAAAAAGTTCTTGATTTTTTTCCAACGAAGACGGTCGAAAGTCGCGGAATGTCCACCAAATATTAAAACACATTGTGTTAAGCCAAAAGAACGCGGCTAGGAAGAAGAAATGAGTACAAACGGCCAACACCGTACAGGCACTTTCGTTAAGAGCATCTCGTGATATTTGTATAACTGCCAGCAATAAGTCACCGACAAGAAGGCAACATATATAATAAATCTGACATTGCCAATGCAGAACATAATGGACGGATGGCATAAGAAATCCAGCACCGAGTGCGGCCGCTAAAAACAAAACTGAAATGAATAATCCTGCAGAGAGTACGGCAAAGTGAATATCATCATTTCGGCCATTCCAAATCCCCGGTTGTGATGAGATATGATGGGAACATGTAAATATATCCACTGTTGGTATCTTCTCATCAGACCCCACTGTATATTCTAAGCAGAATTCATCCGACGATATTTGCTTGCCCGTATCAATTGTTAACTTTCCAGACCCGTAGTCAAACAGTTCCGAATTAAAGCTGCTTACAATCGCAAAATTTGTATTATTACAATCAGGGAAACCGAATACTATTTCAACATCTGAGGAATTGAAGATATCACCTTGATTCAGTGCCGTCGCTGCTGGTGTGAGTGCTTCAAATTTCTGCTGATATATACATGTTTTCTGCTTACTGTCGTACGCCGCGTTCGGTCCGCAACACTTTCTTATTTTATTCAACTTCTTGGGAGCAGTCAGCGAATCGACGGCATGAATATGGCGAAAACACACTAGGGCAGCCTCCCTGTCAACACAGTAATCCTCGATATTAACAAACATATTTTTTTCACGCAGAAACAGAGATCCATTGGAAAAAATTATTATATTAGCACTGCCGAGGAACATGTTCAGCTGGTGACCTTGGCATTCCTTCGGTCGGGTACTTTCTTCAAATGAAATAAATTTAGGGCTTTCACCTTTTGGGCTATAGTATTCGCGTCGATTAATTAGAAACACGAGAGGCACCCAATTACTCGAGCTACCAGCGGTACAAACTTGAGAACGATCTAAGTATTCCCCGAGGCGACAGCATTTGTTTATTTTCACTTTAAGTGGGGGACGGCCAGCCTCAGTAAGTAACGAACTGAATAGAATTATCCCAGCAAATAAGTGCAACGTTGAAACTGATAGAAATTGTAGATTCATTTTGGTTAAAATCTAGTTTTATTTGTTTGAGGGCACAATCCACTACGATACACGGGCTACGCAATAGCAATCCGGATTTTGGTTTTTGCTTTTAATATTTGCGCAAACGTACATAGATACACATTTTTCTTTCTTCTTCAGGCGTTACTGAATTCGAAATCAGAATACCAGAATACTTAAGTTATCTTTCGATTCGTTGAAGAAATGAAACAAGAGTGAAGAGTAGAAGTTGTAACTTGTAGAAAACGAAAAGAAAAAGTAAAACGAATAAGTAAATAAAAAAAATACGCTAATAGTGATGCCAAACTTTCTAGATTTAGGAATGCATTATGCATAATACCCAGAGATGGCAGAGTAGATTACGTGAGGTAATCTACTCGATTAATTACGCGTAGTAATTCGAATAAACTACTTGCCCGATTTGTTTCATTTACTACCTACATTTGTTACATAGAAAACGTTAAATTTCAAATTTAATTTTAAATTTTCAACGAGTGGACAACAGAAAGACACAAAACAACGAAACAGGAGTGAAACATGGCATTTCCAAGCTTAAATAAAAAACACTGCAAACTTAATATTCATCTGATTTATTGTTATCGTGCATTTTAATCGTATAATGAATATCTACAAGTTTTTTTTTTAAAGTTCCTGGCTAAGCCTACTACGGCTTTTGGTATGACTGAGTACTAAAGTACTGAATTATTAAAAAATCTCACACACGGCACACGTGGCACGACACGAGAAAACAAACCATTCATTTATAAATTTCACAAATCACAAATTCACAACTGAACTGACGTTATACTACGCTTACACCAAAACGAAATCTGAGATTTCGAGGCTGAAATCTTGGGATCTCAAAAGGGTGTTTACACCGAAATAATGATTTCATTTGACACTTCATGTCATAAGTTTTAAAATTGTTGTGAAGGTTTTTTTCTATTTTCAAAGAGAGTTCAATTATGAATTCAAGTGCTTTTAATTCTTATTAAATCGCAATATTGAAAACCCAAAGACAAATTATCACTTTGATGAATATTTCGGGCATACAAATTCAACTTCAGAGCAGTAAACGGCGGTTGATAAAAATTTAAAGTTATCAGACTCAGGCAGAAGAAAATTGCAATGATGCGAACAATCTGGAAACACGAAGAGCAAAAGAAAAATTTGACAATTGTAAGAGCAATGTTTATTATAGAAAATATGCAATTGTAAAGAAAAATCTTTTATTTACAAAGATGCTACACACGTACTTTTTGGGAATAAGAATAAGTAGCTGAGAACGACAATGCTTTCTTGAAAGATGTGCAGCGAGCTACTATCCCTCGAAAAAATTAACACTAATTTGCGAAAAAGTATTCCTCTCCCGAAACGAACTGCATTGTATTCACTAGGACCTTCAACGGAATACTAGAAAATTGCAAATTCCCTTGGAGTGGGCAAGGCCACTGTTTGTTGAGAAAAGTCAAAACTGATTTTGAGACTTTTCGATAGTAATTTTATTAGCATTGCTTTTATCTTTGTTATTATGTATTGGGCTTCTTTGCTCAATAATAATAATAATTTCTCTGCATCTACGTCAATTCACCCATTATCAACGAAAACTTTAAAAAAAATAAAACGCCAGATCAAAAAACAACAACAAATGTAATTTTGTTTCTGAAAAACAAGTGTCCAGCTATCGACAACGAAACACGTTTTTCTTTTTCGCCTGGTTTTTTTGTTTTGCCGCATGCGGTGTGTTGCGCCATAAGCAAGTGTGCAGAAATGGAGAACGACGCGTCTTTGTAACGTTTTTGTTTTATTCGGTGTGTGTTGGCCGTATGCAAAGCCATGTATTATCGACAACCAGGTATTGTAGCGCATCGAAACAAATACATGTTTTTTGTTTTGCCTGCTTTGGTGTGTGTTGGCTCATAAGAATCAATGTAATGATCTTTCATCAGACACAAAAAAACGTTTTGACTGCTCCGGTGTGTTTTCAGCCTTATTGAAATAAAGACAAAACGCTAAAAAAAATCTCCAGTATTCCTTCTGGATTCCAATGGAACATACGAAAATCGTCTTCTGTAGAGTTGTGTGTCTATTGATGAATAAAAAATAATGAGCCATGTCCCATATAATCTAGACAATGCAATGCGACGAAATCAAGATTTGTTTAGATTCTTTAATAATAATAATCAATTTCTCTTTTGTAGTTGCATGTACCTTTTACACGATGAAACTGTAAGCAAATGTCAAAAAATTGCCTCAAACACTGAGTACCCTTTACACTTTGCTGTTTTGACTGATTTGAAACGTTGCAATTCTGGCTTATGATTCGTTTGTTTGTCACTCATTTGCGTGACAATTTAGGAATGAATTGCAGGGATTGCTGAGTCGCAGATACATCGGTTTTTATTCTTTGCGTTTTTTGTTGACACAATCACTTTCACATTTCCTTTTATTAGGCGTGTTTTTTTTGAAACGTAGCTAGCCAGTCGTCCATTAAAACGATTCCCAGCCAGCCGAACCCAGCTGACTTACCACCAAGTTGGTGTGTGTGATTTCGGTCATATGTGTGTGATTTCGATCAGCTGTTAAGTGTGAACTGTCAAAGCATTCGGCATTCAACCAGATCGATTTTTTGTTATTTGTTGTGAAAACAATTAATTATAATTGAAATCATAATATAGTGGATTATTTCTGTGAAACATCATTTAAGTAATTGAAATTATATAATTTTCGTACACGGCAGTCTGTCAAATGTTCTACAAATCGCTTTAAGCGCCACCTTGCCATGAGATATCGCAACATCCCTAGCCAGCTGCTTTTGGCTGCGGATAAAATCAAGAGTTGTAGCCAGCTGGTTGTTGTATTTGTTTTACGTGTGAAATTTGACTTTGCTAGCAACTACTGGCTAACTATGTTTCAAAAGAACACGGCTATTATTACCTAGGTCCGTTCGCGTACGCTCCCAAATCTACGATATCTACAATAAATAATAAAAAGTTACGAAAACCCGTTCTCGCGTACGCAAAAATTTCTTAGTTTTTCGTAGAGTGTTCACAAGAGAGCAAGAAATATACGAAATTTAGCACAAGAAATTTCTTTGGGCTAATATATGAAAGCTGTCAAATCTGTCAACTCACATACATTTTTCATTTTGTGTTGTTCAACGCGTTTTTTTTTTGTAATTTTCATATCTTTGACGCTGATTACACGACTCTTTTTTCGTTCGTTTCGTCTTTCCTCTGTTTGACAGATAGGGGGAGGGGCATAGAAACGAGAGGGGAATGAAGTAACGAAAGCAGGAATGAAAATTCTGAGATTTTTTTCCGGTTGATCTTCGACATTTCCCGTTTGACAACCAAAACAAAGCAGAGAATTTTAATGATGAATTTCAAAGTTGATTATGGAGCATAATTTAGGGACATTTTACAATTGCTATTAAACATGCAATTATTATCGTCCATAATAAGTGGATTTAGTGCGATTTCAACTGAAATTTCAATATTCCCTTCCTAAATATAATGTGAATTTCAATAAACGTCAGAATCACGTATGCACGTATCCACCAATTATTAGGAACCGTATAATCACTAGTATCCGCACCTGTCAAAAAGACGACAGACGAAACGAACGAAAAAAAGAGTCGTGTAATCAGCGTCTTTGAGAGCATGTCACCGCCACTAGTCGAAATTTGACGGAGAACACATACATATTTGCTGCAAAAAGTACGCGAACGAACCTACAATTTTTTAGTGCACTCCCAAAGTGCCTGGCTACACGATCAATTCAATACCGATTCTTTTCAGTGAGACAGGTAGATTTGATGTGTGCTAAAACGAGAAGGGTTGATTTCACCAAAAGCACACCGAAAATCCGATTTGATAATACTCGGTGGAAGATACATGTTCTTGTCTCAAGGCGTTTCATTTCTCATACATTTTTTCATTTTTTTCCGACCGTCGGAGGGTTCACATCACGGAAAACTCAAAAAAATAATTCTCTGTGCAGGACGGAGCACGGAGGTTGTGTGTTCTGTTTTCAAAGTGTTTCCCTCAACACATTAGGTGTGTTTGGTATCTTTTTTGGCACACGGAGTTGAAGTCTGTCAAGTAGTAGAATCCTCTCAAAGAGAGAGAACTCCTCTCAAAGACAGAAAACTTGCATAAAATTAACAAACGCTTTTCAAACAACACTTGGTCAAACCTATCAAATTGTTTTTGTTTTCCACTAACAATGAAGATTATGACATTTCACAAACTGTCAGATGGCTGGTTTGACAGAGTTGGTTCGGCCCACCCCGAGGAATTGGTCTTGCAGATAATTCATCGCAAAGAGAGAGCCAAATGAGAGTAAAAAAAATTGAGGGCCATGAAACTGTCAGATTCTATGTAGTTTACGTAGAACTTTCGAAAACTAGCATGTTACCAAACAGACCTATTTTGTGTGTAGCCACGGAGAGATTTTCAATACCTAGTATGCCATTGACCGTGTAGCCAGGGCCAAATGGAGTCCGGACGGAGTGTGTAACATCTGACACATTTCCAAAAACCACTCCGAAGAGTTGAAATATGTTTGGGACTGTTTGTGTTAACTCGGACTGCTTTACGGAGCAAAGAGAAAACGAAGAGAGAAATGAAACATAAAAATATGTCAATTTTTTTTTATTACATCTGACATTGACATCTGCACGACGATAAACAACCGCCCTATTCCGTACCTATTAAAAAAAATTGATTGTATTGTGTATGCCTGTCGTCAACTTAATTACGTTTATTTATTTGTTATGAAAATAATTTCGATAAAAAACACATCATCGTTATATAATATTACAAATCAGTGTTAACGTATTCTAACTTTAGGGAATAAATAACACATTTTGAAAAGTCAGCGTCTACAGCAAATAAACTTCAAGCATTTAGCTAAAAGAGCAGATAAGCTCAAAAATATTCACTAGCAAAACAACAAAATTAAATGAGATAAGAGCTAAACTATAAAATACACCCACTAAGATGTCTTGCTATTTTAAATTCAATCAAGAGACTGAGATTTACATTCCAAAATTTATTGAATGCTCTGTCGTTTACTATGAAATCCAAGTAAAGGTACATGATGTTGAATGGACGTTGGGAAGGCGGTACAGAGATTTTGATCAATTAAATGAGAAATTAATTGATGAGAATTCAATTTCTAAGAAACTTTTACCTCCAAAGAAGGTTGGTTTTAATTTTAAATATGTTCTAGTCCATTGCTTACCCTTTCTTAGCTTGTTGGTAATAAGAATCCAGCATTTTTGGAACTACGTCGACAACAATTGGAAAAATATCTGCAAGAGTTACTAGCCCTATTTCGCGTTGCAATGCCAAGGATTCTAGCAGAATTTCTGGATTTCAATAAGTATGATATTATTTATTTGCTACATGATTTGGCCAAGTTTTTCAACGAAAATGGAGATACACTTTTGAGTGTAGAAAAGGAGTACACTTTGTCCGCTTTAGAGGTGCGTGAGAAGGATTTTTTTTAGTTTTTAACTTACTAAACTCTATTTAACAGCTGTTTGCAATTAGTGAACGTTTGTGTCTTCCATGTCCAGAGAATGACGCGCGAAATAAATATGACTTTTCTCATGTTCTTGACTTTTGTAGCCAACTCGAGATACTTAAAGGAACTCCCGTTAAAGTGAGACTATTGCAAGGTCATACATGTGCAGTTTCCAATTTTTGTTTTTCTTTAGGACACCGGCATAATAGGCTGTGATTATAATTCCATTGATGTTCCCATCGATCGAAGCAATATTATTCCGAAAAATCTATTCTTCAATTTGAATGCATTTCGCAATTTAAAAAAAATTAAATTTTTCGGGCTATCCACAGAAAATATCGTCGATATTGGTAAGTTTATTTTAATTCTATTTGTAGCAGTTCCTCTATACATTCTTATTAAAGCTCTATTGAAACCCAGCATTGAACACATTTCCGTTCACAATACAACGATTACTCGAATTAATCAGGTGCTGATGTGTGATAATCTCCATAAAATCGATATTACTGAGACTACAACATCATCAGGCAAAAATCGTCTTGAATGGAGCAGCATTACGGAGCTAGACTTCTCGGGCAATCTACTAACAACAATCGATAGCAGTGTTAAAACGGTGCCAAACCTTTCCAGCCTTGTTCTCGATCAAAATCGTCTTAGTTGCATAATGAATCTCAATGAATTGCCGCGTCTGCAGTCGCTCAGTTTATCTGTTAATCTATTCGCCGAATGCATCGATTGGCATCTGGAACTGGGCAATTTAATTACCCTCAATCTATCGCAGAACCAATTAAAGAATCTATTTGGCCTCAGGAAACTCTATTCATTGGTTAATTTAGATTTAAGTTGCAACCTCATAGATATTTTGGATGAGGTCGACAATGTCGCATGCCTACCGATGTTGGAATCACTCAGATTGACAGGAAATCCATTAGCTGGGAGTGTTGGTTAGTTTTTATAATACGTTTACCGAGACCGTAGTAAAAGAAAACAGTTGCCTACTTTCTTTTTAGATTACAGACCCCGAGTACTTGCCAGATTCCATGAAAGAGCTGCAGAAATCTCACTCGACAGTGAGAAGGGATCTCACAAAGAGCTAGATACAGCACTTGTGCTATCGGCACTACATAAGTCTAAAATTGGTAAAAAACTACCACAGTGAAACCGATGTATTATTATACATATTTTTAAAATCCGTTTTATTTTTTAACTGTATGTTTTAGTTTTATTTATTTATGTATAATACAGTATACGTGTACATACGAAAAAAAAAAAAAAAAATTATTTATAATTCATCAGTTTCATGGTCCATTCCCAGAGATTCATCAACCGGTGAAGCATCTTCTGATGGCGTTACCACAGCAGCTTCTCGACCTGATTCCATTTCTGTCATCTGTTCACCATCACGACGCACCAATCCCAACATATCCAGCATATTTCTTTTGACAGTATTTTCTATAGCAGTTTCTACGCCCAAATAAGCCGACTTATGGCCGCAGATTGCCAAATGTCGTGCCATTTTATTGCCAATCGCTGTAGAGAATCCGCATACGCAGTGCATTTCTTCTTCGGTGGGTAGTTCCATTGCGCCTGGCAGATTATTGCTGCTAGAGTTTTGACATACAGTCGAGTGTTGGAACATTGCACGCTCACAACAGGTCTTATAAGCACATTTTGTGCATTTTAATTGGCCACTACAATGGAAAGGGTTGTCATTTTATCATCTTGGAAAAAAAGAAACTAATTGCTTACATGAAATGATCTTCATTTAACACTTCGGTGTCACATTCAGCGCAGATACTACCCGCCTTAAGGTAGATGTACAGTTCTTTGAACTTCGTTTGTGCAACGTAGGGTAGTTGCTCTCTGTTGTGCGCACGAACCTGGAATGGATTAATTATTAAGGATCGTTGTAGCGAACTTTGCACTTTACCTTAGGAATTTCAACTAATATTGAATTGCTTAGTAGTGGTCGAATTTGGTTTGCATTCTTCGAGTTACTCTGATGGTTGTAGGCAAGGTGCATTTTCAACAGACCTGCCAATAAGACTCTATACTTGTGCCATAGTGGGAGCAAGGAAAAAAAACTCACCTTTCTCATGGAAGCTAAGTGCACACTTTGTGCATTTTTTTGACTCATGCTTCGGCAAATGTGCACGCAAATGCATGTAATAAGCCTCAACATTCTTCGGTTTCAATTCACTGTTTACGGAAATTCTAAAAATCTAAAAAAAAAAGAACTATAGTATCTCTATCTCTCTCTTACTCCCATACTTACACCCAAGCACATTGGACACTGTAAAAAGTTCTGCTGCTTATGATCGTCATAGAAATGCCGGACCAAGTCCCTGTGCGAAGAAGATCGATACTCGCAAGCCTCACACGAGTATGGTAGTTCCAACAAATTATGAGACTTCTGCAGGTGTACCGTTAAAAAGTGCAAACTATTATGCCTCTGCTGACAAATCAAACAATAGTATGAAGCCGAAGATGATGTTTTCGTCTCCATTGGATGCATAATCAGATTATGCTTCGACAACACACTCTCGCTAGGATGTTTCTCCAAACAGAATAAACATTGAAACTGATATTCCTTGCCGTCGGTTGATATGTGAACCACCAAATGAGTCTGTAGTTTCTCATTCGAATCAAAAGGATCACCGCACAGTGGGCAATCCAAAGTCTGTCCAGGCGGAAAGGCTTCATAGTTCTTTGCTATACCACTTTTGACACCATAATACATCTCTTCAAGTCCCTTTAAATCATTATTCAATTTTGTTTTTGGTTCGATGGTTTTTTTCAAAAGCGGTGCTGGAGTGGTGGACGTCGCCTTGGAAGTTGCAACTTTCTTTTCGACTTTTATTGATTCCTCAGCCTTACGTTTGGTCATGTCCTTCTTTTCGGTTTTGATTTTCACAACTGTTGGTGTGGCATAATCAGCTTCGTTGATAGCTAGAACCAAATAAAAAGGGTGCATTGTTGTTTGTTTCTATTTTAACTAATCGCATTCAGTGTTTCAACAAAAGCAAAAGCACGCACAAGAATAAATCGAAAAAGAGTGAACTCAATATTTGTACCAATTCTCATTAAAACACAACAGGAACAGATCAAATAGAAACGTAATTACAGCGATGAAGAAACGATTTATTCGTGAAATAATGTACGCTTTTGTTTTTGTTGTAACAATAAATCGATTTTTATTTTTGCAAAACATGTTCCATAATTCCAGCGAAAAGAAAATAAACTTAGTAACGAACTTAGAATAAAAAAGTTCAAGAACTTGTAGAAGGAACAACATCAGTACCCAATCACTCTTACCGGAACGGTGTTGAACAGTAAAAGAAGAGTGAAAGGGGTGCGTTTGTGTAAAACAAAACAGACGAAAAAAAAATAACTTGGGATAAATTAATTGAACTAGTCGAACTACTAACGTTTTTTTAAGCGTTTAGGTGTGGTTGACGTTGAGGCTGTACTCTCGGTCGTGGGTTGATAAACGCTCCAATCTTTGAAGGGATTCGTTGCGACCTATAATTGGAAAATTGTTATAGAATCTAAAATACAAGTACTCCAATAACATAGATAAATATCAACCTGATATAATCTCTGTGTTAGTGTGTCTCCAGTGTTCATACGGGTCTGCTCGGCCAGGTGCGATGTGATGTTGTTGAACGCTTGCAGAGCATATGTGCCGAACTGCTCTCGCCAAACTAATTCATCGAGAAACTGTTGAATCATTTGACGTGACAATAGGCTCAATGTATTCTGGAACATCCTAGGGACAATGCGACGCAGATAGTCCATTACAGATGAGTTAGTGTGTTTCGCAGTTGAATCGTTAGCAGCCGCTTGAACAATGTTTTTAAATCCCATTTGATAGAGTGTCATCTTGTCAACGGTGAGATCGATGGCAATGATACTATCCTTGTTCACCCATCGAGTGAGAGGTTCCAAAATCGTTTGGAAACGTTTCTTGTAATTACGATCTGCATCGGACACGGGTTCAACAGCACGAAGACGAATCGTTTTATCGGCATAGTCTAACACACCGAGAACCTCGACTTTGACTTGTCGTTGTTGACCATCCTGGCTGGTAGTGCCGAGTGAGATCACTCCAACCTTCAAAACAAGAGATAACATTGTTACTGATAGTCTTTAAGATTATATTTCCTTGCTTACCTCGACATATTTCTCTGGTCCGCCAAGGAGTTTACACTTCTGATGAATGGCTAAGGTACATGCAGCCCGAAGCCAAGTGTAGACGCCCTTGATGTACACATTGTCCACCTTCACCCATTGTACCACGTTTTGAATGTTTGTCTGGCACGACCAATGGTAAATGAGTTTGAGTATGCACGACGGTGGATGTGGTGCTCCTTCAAACAGAGAACCATGAAAAACGGAAACAAAACGTGTGGGACAGCATTCACTTATCCATACGTAGCCGCCAGAGTAGGGGAATTTTGTTGCATCTGAATAAACACCTGGAAAAACATTAAGATTTAGATGATTGTAAAAGTCGACAGTGAAAACCATCAGTTTTTGCGGTTGGCTTGAATTTCCTGAAATCCAGTTCCCCAATCGGTGTTTGAAAGCAATCGTTCACAAGACATGCTATAAAATTTGTAAAAACCTTATCGATTGAATTCAGGAAGTTTGGCCACACCAAGCGGTGGTTAGAAAGAATACAGCATTCGCTGCTTGCACGAGAAATACGACGCGGGCATAATCCACTATCTAGATGTACGACAGTTTCAGAGCCTCACTCGAGCCTGGAAACAATTCTTACTGTGATACCACACTTAACATAGAAAAGAATAGTCAAACAATCCGTGTAATGACCTTGCTCTCCAAACTCTATTACGTACACATGCAATATAATTAAAACCCACCTAGCTTCAACTCGTTGGCCTTATGATTTGTACATCGCTGTTCAGACTTGAGCAGTCCCTCCTGGATTAACCACTCGGTGAACTTGTTCGGCGTCAGCATTAGCACCAGCTTCACTTTTGAATCCAATTTGCTACGAGTCGAAGACATATCTTTTACTTTCAACCACGGCTTGGCTAACACAACCAACGATGGGAATGTTTTTCCTTGCAGTTTACCCTCCTTTTCGGCAGCACTTGCTTTCGAGTCTTTTAACTCCGAGTCAATAACTAAACCACCCACAGATGTAATTTCCGATGGACGGAAATTCTGTGAAAGTTTTTCATTTTCCTGTGAACTCTTTGATCCCTGACTATTTTTCGCACCCGAACTACTTTTCCCACTGGAACTACTTTTTGCAGCAGCTGCACCCCTATTAGGTAATTTACTCGATTTTGTTGGAATTGGAGATAATTGCGGTGGCGCTGACGGTGACGATTTCGGGCTAGGTACACCAGATTGAACCTTTGGTAGGATGGGAACTGGTGAATGCTTAGTTGTGGGCGTTGATACATATTGTTTGGATGATGGTCGTCCTCGTCTATTTGTTTGTAACGGCACATGCTTAGCCAATGGAATATTATCGTCTTCATCGTCTGTTGTATCCATATAAATAAAATTTGAAGGCCGTTTTCGTCGTTCCGTACGATCGATAGACTTTGTAGGTGGTGGTTTTTTGGGCACCGTTGCATCTTTAATTTCTTGTAAAACTTTACCCTTAAAAGAATATGCGGAGAACACTTCACCGTTAAAGAGTTCTTTTCCCTCGTTTGTATCCATTAGGGATTTCAAGGAATCTTTGATAGCATTGTGCTCATCGGCGACCTTTTCATATGCCGCCAATTGTGCTGCCGATAATTCCTCCACCCAGCAATCAAGTTCAAGATTTATATCTATCTTGGTACTATTCATTGTGATTTTTTGATATTAATTTTGCATCTCAGTTAAAAAATATTTTAGAAATTACACTTTTTCACAACGAAGATTATTTTGGGGAACTGAACGCCGCTAAAAAAAATTAAAATGGCGGCATGCGTTGTTTTTTGACTGTTTAGGTCTGTTCATTGAGGCTGTTCGGGGCAGAAAAGTATAAAAAAGTACAAGGTTTTCTGTTCAGTAAAAAAAATGTCTGTCCGAAACCGATCTCGTTTGTGTTCAGTGAGGTTGTCAGAACAGAAAAGGAAATCTTGCACCTCCTCTTGAGGTAGAACAGACTAGTCTACAGATGTCAAAATCAGCAGTGGCTATAATTTTGATTTGTTTTCAACAATTATTTTATTCTATGAAAGGTAAACATGGACAAAATTGAAATAAAAGATAATTACGGGCAATCTGTACCATTTGTAGTTTGTTTAAATATCTTAGAATTCACTTTTAAACATCTTATATTTCGCTTTAAATAGAAATTACAATTGTCAAATGTCAACATACTTGAAAACTGAACATATGGGTTGTACTTTTCTGTTCTTACTTTGATTTGGCATTTTGCACGAGTCTGTGCTGTTCTGATCTGGAATTGCCAACACGTATGCAATTGGATATCCAAAATTTAGTAGTGCCAAAACAAATAGATGAGTGAAGAAAAATCAAGATATGGACGCTGATTACACGACTCTTTTTTTTCGCTCGTTTCGTCTTTCGTCTTCTTGACAGATAGGGTGAGGGGCACAGAGACGAAAGGAGAATAAAGTAACGAAAGCAGGAATGACAATTCTGAGATTTTTTCCGTTTGATTTTTGACATTTCTGGTTTGACAACCAAAACAAAGCAGGTTATAGTGTTTTTTTTTGTTCGTAATCTATATAGCCTTAAAAAGTATGTGTAAAAAAAGCTCTTCGGTGATTTGGTAGCACTATGACATTCGACATTTAATAGTACGTTTACACCGAGCCGAAACTTCGAGATTTCGATGAACATTCACCGAAACATCAGTAACCCGTTTACACCGAGTTGAAGAGGTTTCAGCTGTCAATTTTGAAGTGGCTGGCAAAACTAGGGATTGGCGATTGAGAATTAGTTTCATAATCGAATAAAAAGACAATTCGGTGTTAGCCGAAAACAATCGAATAACTATCAAATCGTATTTCAGAAAATTTATTTTACTATGCGAGTATACTAATTAGTCGAAATGTTTGTCTCAATTTATTCATCGTGGTACCAGTGTGACTTTTGAACTTGGATCTGAAATCTGAACGCATGCAATTTGATATTTAAAATAAAAAGATTTTCTTCAGTTTCAATTTAAGTTTAATAACCTAATTTACAATCGAACTATCGCCTAAAACAATCGACTCCTGTCAACTAAAGGAGCTAAAGGAGTCAAAATGTTTTCTGAAAATTTTATTGAAATTGAAAATAAATCCGATTTTCTTTTATTTGACTCATTCAGAGTATAAAAATATAAGAAAAACGGATAAAATATGGAAAAATATAACAGAGACAGAGCGGAGAAAAATCGAATTATTCGATTGTTGTTATTCGCAATTGCCCACCTCTAGGCAAACAATTGCTTGTTGACATTCCTCAGTTGGCAACCAAAATGTTCTTTTTTTTGTATTTTTTCGTTGCCCATTGCCTGAAAAGATTAACAAATTATATAAAATAAATATTCTCTTGCAAATTTACCTGTGCCCTGTCCATTGGCCACAATTATTTTGGCATTTAATATTTTGACATCTATAAATGAATACCAAAATAAACCGAAGTTCACGCTGTAGACTTGTTCGCCTTGACAACCTCTCATGGACGGATGAACTCAAAAAGATTTCAAGAAGATTTCGAAAGCCCGAAAATGTATGGCGAAACCTCGGAGATTTGGATGAATTTGCCGAAACCTCGGGGTTTCGTTTGGTGTAAATGTAGTATAAGAATTTTTTTTTTTTTTTTTTTAAAGGCGGGATACTAGGCGTGTTTTTTTCAAATTTATATAGGCTTAGCGGAAAATGAGAAAAAAAACGCTGAACAGTGACTTGGCAAGACTATGCTTACTGACGTTTCACAGTTTCACATCGGCATTATTTTCATTGAAAGTAAGGCCGGTAGTTGGGATTGACGGGATGGATCGTCAATGAGTACGGACGCGTTTAAACACACGGTATAAACTTTAAACTTTTTTACTTTTTTCAAAGTTTGCAATTGTCTTTCTCACACGCAGAAAGTTTAAAACATGTAACGTAAATAACTAATTAACAATTTAAGTGACCAGGAGGAATTCGGCTGGCGAAAAGCATCACAAGGCTGATTCCACAAATAATACAGACCGCAATTCAGTAAGTCTGCTTTTATACTTAAGACTTGTGAGTCTAGACTTTTTTCGAATTTCTCTTTGTTATTTACATCAGTGAGTCTTGCGCTTTTATACTTCAGACTTTTTTCCTTGACTCAAATTTGACATTCCTCTTTTATTTCGCAATTCTTGTATTGTGCAGATGACTAGGTGGGAAGCAACACAATGATAAAACGAAGAAGAGAAAAGAAAAACGTCAAAAAGAGTCGCCAAAAACTTTACCCTCGACTCACAGGGCAAAATATTTTCCTTCTCATCTTTTCGAACTTTCTTACTCTTTTGCACCCATGTGAGTCTAGACTCACAAGTCTAAGTGTAAAAGCAGACTAACGGATCCGGTCTCCTCGACGCATTGCACGTGGGGACCAATAAATCAACGGGGCGAAACAAAAGCGCACTCATACTTCTACAATTCGTATGAATTTGTAACACAGGAGCCTCAAAGAAAGAGCTCCAGCAACATAGATCTTCCAAGTATGATCATTCGTGTCACTGACACGACATGGAGGACAGATGAACTCCTGCAACCTTTCTGTATCCCTAAGAAAAAGAGATACAGATGTAACTGCAGTTCTACCGTGCATCAAACGCTTTGCTACACCGCAAGACCTCAATATCAGCGACATGGGGGCAACATCGCCCACCAACAGCAAAAACGTGGCACCATCAGTGACGTATGCAGACATCAGCGGCAATAACGGCATCGACAGTAACAAATGTACCATAACAATAACGGCACTAATATTAACAACGGCATCAGCAGCAACAACGGGGAATAAACACCAGTTTATTATAATTTTTGGAAAGAATGGATTTTCCTTCTTCCAAAGAGTCATAAGATTTACTGTATTTTTTCATGTTTCCTGTATTTTTTTTTGTTTTATTCAAAAAACAAAATCATTTTGAAATATCTAACATGTTAGCATTACATTTAAGACAGGGAAGGATTATACGCCACGTTACAAGGCATCTATCTTTCCCTTTCTTATCGTTTTAAAAAGAAATATTTCTCAAATTCAAATATCATATAGAGCATTCGAAATTGAAATCAAATGTATGTAGTACATACTCTTTTCTTGCTATCGTATAATCGATAGAAAAAAATTTTTTTTTTCTTACTTCATAACTTGTCAAAGACAAGGAGGAATACAATAATAAATACTTGAACTCGGAACAGTATTCCTCCTTCTCTTTTGGTTTTTAGTTTTAGGTTAGGTTAAGGTAGAGTAAGCAATGCTCTGTGATAGACAATACGTCAAAAGTAACAGCCCTCAGCTCCGCAAGATAGAGCAGATACACTATATAACTGTTGCCATTTTCACATATAACTGAAGGAAAAGGCCATACGTTAAAGCCTCTCACTTAACAACATTAGTAATAATGAACAAACTGTATACTTAGATGAATAAGCAATTGTAACAATGAAGTCTTAATAAAATCAATTCAAAAATAAGGCCGGTAGTTATCAAGCGCTCATTAATAAGTTAGTGGATAGAATTGTTTTTTGTCAAATTTAATTCAATTAAATAGTAAAATAAGGAACATGTTCACGTAAGTCATTATAATTTTATTTTCCTTGTCGGATAAATTCGTATTTCTTTCTATCCTACCCAATTTAAAATGAACAGAAATAATTTAAATTTCAAATGACAGCAGAGTTCGGTTTATAGCTACCGGCCTTCATATTTCTCCATCACTTTCATGTCATATTTGACATTTCGATAAAATTTTCGAAAACTATCGACGAAAAACAGTTTGGTAGCACATTTTTCTATCCAGGCTCAGCACCTAAGACTGGATAATTATCCAGGTTTCGTAAGCCTATATAGGCTTAGTTGTTAGTGTTATTAACATGGAAAAAATTTTCTAAGCCTATATAGTTTTGAAAAAAACACGCCTATTTTGCTATTTCGCTTCATTTCGTTGCGCGTAGAACGCAATTGTCTTGAAAATTACGAAAGAATTTAATTTGACTAACAAAAATATATGTTTTAAATGATTATGCATATATGGAATATATCTAAATTTGTATAACAACTTGTACAGATTCTCCATAGTTACTATTTTAGGAAAATTGCAAAATGTAAGCAATACATCTTCATAGAAACTAATAAATATAGAGCTGTAACCATTTCAAAAGCGAAAGAAAAAAATTAAAGAATTGTCAAATTACGAAAAAAGAAATTATAAAAGAGTCGTGACTCAAAAGTCAACGTGTGGATTCAAGCGCCTCACCGAATGACAGTTGAAAACAGAAAATAGAAAAGAGTCGCGACTCATGACGTGTGGATTGCGACTTAGCGGAAAATGAGAAAAAAAAGCTGAACAGTGACTTGGCAGCACTATGCTAATTGACATTTGACAGTTTCACATCGGCATTTTTTTAATTGAAAGTAAGGCCGTGTGCCAATTGCGTTATATTTTTATCCACTGGCTAATATTTGACGTTTCTACCAGAGGTGGATAAAATTTTAGCTTTTTGAAGTGTCAATTGGATTAAATGGAATTTTTTTAGAGTCATTTTTCTTTAATTTCCCACTAGAATTGAAAAATTTCCATGTCATTTTATTCATATCACATTTTATTATAACTAAAATTGCCAAATTGTTTTCCCAGTTTAAAATAAAAAAAATAACATAAACAGCATAACTTATAATTCCGTGTTAATGCTTTTGTTTGTAAATTATGTGTAATTTGTTAACATGATTCCTCAAGAAAGTTCGTCATTTGTTAATGGAAAATACAAAGATAAAATTTCACTAATCAACATTATTCAAACTATCAATTTTACTGGTTTTTACACGATATTGCTCATATCAATTACTTTTTTTTATAAAAAAATATGTTGAACTCGTTTTTACATAATTTTCACAATGGGTAGTTTTCCCATCATATGTGAACACTAGTGCACTACATTTATCCACGGACAATCGACTTGGAAAACCGAAACAAATGCAAAGCTCTCGTCGTCTCTCTCATTCCTTTATGGGTATATACAAATGTCAAACATTAGCCACAGGATAATTGTTTATGCAGCTCCGGCTAATATTTTGAAGTCTATATTCATCTCACTAGCGTCAAAAATTAGCCAGAGGATAATATTTTAACGCAATTGGCACACGGTCTAAGTCGCAATCCATACGTTGACTCATGAGCAGAGATGGCGAAAATGACACTTTCTTCGAAAAACTACATTTGTTAGTCTGCTTTTACACTCAAGACTTGTGAGTCTAGACTTCTGTCGAATTTCTCTTCGTTATTTACATCCGTGAGTCTTGTGCTTTTACACTTCAGACTTTTTTCCTTCACTCAAATTTGACATTCCTCTTTTACTTTGCAGTTCTTGTATTGTGCAGATGACTAGGTGGGAGGCAACACAATGATAAAATGAAGAACAGAAAAGAAAAACGTCAAAAAGAGTCGCCAAAAACTTTACCCTCGACTCACAGGCCAAAATATTTTCCTTCTCCTCTTTTCGAACTTTCTTACTCTTTTGCACCCATGTGAGTCTAGACTCACAAGGCTAAGTGTAAAAGCAGACTAATACTACGTTTACACCAAAACGAAATCCGAGATTTCGCGGTTGAAATCTTGGTCGCAATCCACATGTTGACTCATGAGTCGCGACTCACACGAGTACGAAAGAGAAGAACGATGAT
Source organism: Brachyopa scutellaris (assembly GCA_949775065.1). Taxonomy (NCBI): domain Eukaryota; kingdom Metazoa; phylum Arthropoda; class Insecta; order Diptera; family Syrphidae; genus Brachyopa; species Brachyopa scutellaris. The sequence goes on from OX459112.1 coordinate 105,521,522, forward strand.
ATAGAAAACAAGCTGCCCGGTGAGTCGCGGGCAGAATTTTCCGTGACTCTTTTTGACGTTTCTCTTTTTCTTGTACGTTATTTTGCTATTTCGCTTTACTTCTTTTCGTTGCGCGTAGAGCGCAATTATTTTGAAAATTACGACAGAATTTAATTTGACGATTAAAAATTGATGCTTTAAATAATTATGCATATATGAAATACATCCAAATTTGTATAACACCTTGTACATAGTCTCCCAAGCTACTATTTTAGGAAAATTAAAAAACGTAAGCAATATTTTTTCATAGAAACTATTAAATACAGAGCTCTTACCATTTCAAAAGCGAAAAAAAAATAAAAGAGAACTGTCAAATTACGAAAACGGAAATTATAAAAGAGTCGTGACTCAAAAGTCAACGTGTGGATGCAAGCGCCTCACCGAATGACAGATGAAAACAGAAAATAGAAAAGAGTCGCGACTCATGAGTCAACGTGTGGATTCCGACTTGGTACCTAAAAAAGGTGTTTACACCGGAAAAAAAGATTTCATATGACACTTCATGTTCAAAGTGGAAACAAATTCTTATGAAGGTTTTTTTCTGGAAACATAATCAGCACAGAAAAGTTTGGAGAATTGTAAGTGCAATGTTTATTTTAAATTAATAGTATGCAATTATAAAGAAAAATAAATATTTACAGCGATATACAGAGGTACTTTCTGAGAAAAAGAAGTAACATGGAGAGCAAATCGGACCACAAGACATTGAAGTTGATGGACCTGGGGAGCAGTTCTTTAGTTAACGTGGGCACCCGGGAATCAATTGCGATGACCGAAGGCCCACTGAGTGACATGTCATCTTCGAAAACAAAACGAATAACCAAGCGATTCGTTTACTTATCAATGACAATGCTGTCCTCGACGAAGTGTTCTTCCAGTTCTCCGAGAATGGCACTTTTATTTTGATATATAGTGACCATTCTGATGGAGAATCCCCCGAAGAACTTTTAGCTGTTTTTTCTTTTCTACACAAGAATATGCAACCTTTATTTATTTATCAGATTGTGTAATTTAATTTTAATTTTTTCGGGCGTAAATTGAATATGTTTTTGCGCAAAATATGGTGCCATTTCTTTGTGGTTGTTTTTTCTAGCACCACGGGGATCAGCATATGTTTCCTCCCACAGTACAATGCTAAATTCTTCATCCTCCAGGTGCCAGATTCTTCTTGTTTTATTTTTTTCCATTGTCTCCATTTTAATTTGTTCCCTGAAAATTAAATTAATTTATTTAATTGTACCTACTCAGCAAAGCGATTCAAAACAAACTTTTCATAACTATTTTTGTTTTTCACCATTACAATATGATGTGGTGAATTATTAAATTATTCGATTTGACGACCTGCCAACTGCATTGAGATTTCGGCAGGATTTCACGAAATCTCGATGAAATCCAAGATTTCGGTGACAGGAAAATGTATGGCGAAATCCTCTCGAGATCTCGAGATTTCGTAAAAAATCTAGTACGTCGCTGAAATCTCGGATTTCGGCTCGGTGAAAACGTAGTATTACGTCTGCTACATCATTGAGGTAGTTAATGTAGTAGATGTAACAAAATGTAGTAGACGTATCGCTAAGTGTCAAAATGTAGTTGAGATGTCAATATAACGTCAGTTCAATTGTGAATTTGTGATTTATTAAATTCATAAATGAATGGTTTGTTTTCTCGTGTCGTGTCACGTGTGCCGTTTGTGAGATTTTTTAATAATTCAGTAGTTTAGTACTCAGTCATACCAAAAGCCGTAATAGGCTTAGCCAGGAACTTTAAAAAAAAACTTGTAGATATTCATTATACGATTAAAATGCACGATAACAATAAATCAGATGAATATTAAGTTTGCAGTGTTTTTTATTTAAGCTTGGAAATGCCATGTTTCACTCCTGTTTCGTCGTTTTGTGTCTTTCTGTTGTCCACTCGTTGAAAATTTAAAATTCAATTTGAAATTTAACGTTTTCTATGTAGGTAGCACAGGTAACAAATGTAGGTAGTAAATGAAACAAATCGGGCATGTAGTTTATTCGAATTACTACGCGTAATTAATCGAGTAGATTACCTCACGTAATCTACTCTGCCATCTCTGCTCATGAGTCGCAACCAGAGATGGCAGAGTAGATGGTGGGACTAAAGGCCCCGGCCCATAGAATCCGTCGACTTCGTTCCTTTGTACTTTGAAGTTGAAGTTGAAGTATTGATAGAGCAGTCCCATAGAATCTGTCAACCGTCACATATCTATGTATAGAAATTTCAAACGATTCTCTTCACTCTCTCCATGTTTCCACCAATGAAAATGCATAATCTCAATTTGCGAATGCGTGAACTTCAGTATGTGGCTGTGTGAACTTAAATGCGGGAATGTGAGTACTGACAAAGTATCGACGGATGCAAAAAGTAGAAAGTAGACATACTTTATCCTTCGAAGTTCATGCATCCGTTGGTTATGGGCCATCTCCCATAAGAATGCGTGTATTTTATCGAGCCATCACTTGAAAATGAAAGAACAACGGATTGACGGATTCTATGGGCCGGGGCCTTAAGTCGCAATCCACACGTTGACTCATGAGTCGCGACTCACACGAGTACGAAAGAGAAGAACGATGAGATAGAAAACAAGTTGCCCGGTGAGTCGCGGGCAGAATTTTCTGTTACTCTTTTTGACGTTTCTCTTTTTCTTGTTCGTTATTTTGCTATTTCGCTTCATTTCTTTTCGTTGCGCGTAGAGCGCAATTGTTTTCAAAACTACGACAGAATTTAATTTCACGATTAAAAATTGATGTTTTAAATAATTATGCATATATGAAATACATCCAAATTTGTATACAGTACTTTACGGATATAAGAAAGTCTTATATAAGAACAAAACGCTTATAGGAAACGCCACACAATTCACCGTGTCTTTTCTCTTTATCTCTCTATCAAATATAACTCATATAAGAAAAACGCTTATAAGACAAACACTGATATAAGAAATTCATTTAAAGCACAAAGTACTTTCTTTGCGCTGTAAAACACACGTATATAAGAACTTCCAAAAACTTGGCGCAAATTCATAGTCAGCTCATGCCTATAGTCGACTTTAGTTACAGCCGACAAAAAATAAAAAGCCGGCTATAATTTTTCGTTATTCATAAACACATTTTTGCCTGTGTATTAGTTAGTATTGACTTTGGTATGTTTTTCTAAAGTGATTTGATCGAACGCCAAAATATTATATGAGAAATTTCGAGCCGTCTATAATTATTTAAAGTGACGTTTGGATCATTTTAAATTTCAAACCGGCTATACGTTTAAAGTCGACTATAAGGTGACTATGAATAGCAAAATGTATATTTTAGGTTATGTAGGTGAATAAATTCTTTTATTGTCAGCTTTATCTGACTATGAATTTGCGCCTTTATGTATACTTCAGAGAAACGAATTGTGTTAAGGACAATGAATACAGCCCTAAAAACAACTGACTGTCAGCTACCGGAAGAATACTATTGACAGAAATAGAAAAAAAATCATTTCGACTGTGAATGTACATACGTAATTCTAAATTTCGACCGGTTCCTATTTACATATGTACATAATATTCGTTGTTCGGTTATAAGAAACTTTGTTTCTTATATCAGTTGTTCGGTTATAAGAAATATTTTTTCTTATATCCGTTGTTCGCATATAAGAAACACACTGATATAAGAAATAAATTTCGTGGATTTTTGAAGTTTCTTATATCCGTAAAGTACTGTATCTAGTACATAGCTTCCAAAGCTACTATTTGAGGAAAATTAAAATATGTAAGCAATATATCTTCATAGAAACTAATAAATACAGAGCTGTAACCATTTCAAAGGCGAAAGAAAAAATAAAAGAGAACTGTCATATTACGAAAACAAAAATTATGAAAGAGTCGTGACTCGGAAGTCAACGTGTGGATGTAAGTCGCAATCCACACGTTGACTCATGAGTCGCGACTCTTTTCTATTTTTTGTTTTCAACAGTCATTCGGTGAGGCGCTTGCATCCACACGTTGACTTTTGAGTCACGACTGTTTTATAATTTCTGTTTTCGTAATTTAACATTTCTCTTTTACTTTTTTTTCGCTTTTGAAATGGTTACAGCTGGTGTATTTATTAGTTTCTATGAAAAAATATTGCTTAATTTTTTTAATTTTCCTAAAATAGCAGCTTGGGAGGCTATGTACTAGGTGTTATACAAATTTGGATGTATTTCATATGCGCATAATTATTTAAAACATCAAATTAAATTCTGTCGTAATTTTCAAAACAATTGCGCTCTTCGCGTAACGAAAAGAAATAAAGCGAAATAGCAAAATAACGAACAAGAAAAAGAGAAACGTCAGAAAGAGTCACGGAAAATTCTGCCCGCGACTCACCGGGCAGTTTGTTTTCTATATTATCGTTCTTCTCTTTCGTACTCGTGTGAGTCGCGACTCTTTTCTATTTTCTGTTTTCAACTGTCATTCGGTGAGGCGCTTGTATCCACACGTTGACTTTTGAGTCACGACTCTTTTATAATTTCTGTTTTCGTAATTTGACAATTCTCTTTTTTTTTTTGCTTTTGAAATGGTTACAGTTCTATATTTTATTAGTTTCTATGAAGATATATTGCTTACATTTTTTAATTTTCCTAAAATAGTAGCTATGGAGGCTCTGTACTAGTTGTTATACAAATTTGGATGTGTTTCATATATGGATAATCATTTAATTTAAAACATCAATTGTTGTTCGTTATTTTCAAGACAATTGCGCTCTACGCGCAACGAAAATAAATGAAGCAAAATAGCAAAATAACGAACAAGAAAAAGAGAAACTTCAAAAAGAGTCTCGGAAAATTCTGCCCGCGATTCACCGGGCAGCTGGCTTTCTATCTCATCGTTCTTCTATTTCGTACTCGTGTGAGTCGCGACTCATGAGTCATGTGTGGATTGGGACTAAGCGCCTCACCGAATGACAGTTGAAAACAGAAAATAGAAAAGAGTCGCGACTCATGAGTCAACGTGTGGATTGCGACTAAGCGCTCATAAATAAGTTGGTGGATAGAATTTTTTTTCGTTAAATTTAATTCAATTAAATAGTAAAATAAGGAACATATTCACTTAATTCATTATAATTTTCTTTTCCTTGTCAGATAAATTCGAATTTCTTTCTTTTCTACCCATTTTAAAAATCAACAGAAATAATTTAAATTGGATATGACAGCAGAGTTCGGTTGGTAACTACTGGCCTTAATATTTCTCCCTCACTTCCATGTCATGTTTGACATTTCGATAAAATATTCGATAACTATCGACGAAAAATAGTTTGGTAGCACATTTTTCTATCCAGGGCGCTCATCACGTAATTTCACCAACAATCGTCGCTCATACGACTGCACCAAACGACGTCGACGAAACGACGTCGACGAAACGATGCTTCGCGAAACACTCCCAGTCTCGTGTCGTCCATCACCTTCGTCGTTTTTTAGTTTGAGAACCACAGAAAACAACATTTATAAGCGATTTGACATTTGCTGATGAAGTCAAAGTTTGACATTTGTGGTTTTGGCGGCATTTTCATATTTCATATTTAATATTAATTAGTATTAAGATCATTTATAATAGAGTAATGAAATATTTAAGTTATATTTAATTTTTTTTTAATGAAAAATGACAGTAGACAGAAAAGAGACTATGCATTTTCACTTTAAATTCGTTTTCTGGAAATTGTATTCGTTATTTCACAAATGAAATTCGTATTTTTGCCAAAGAAACCAAATTCAATTTCCAAAAAAAAACGAATTTAAATTGAAAACGCACCGAAATTGCATTAAACACAGGAGGACGACAGCTAAATAGCTATCGTGCTGTCATGCTCGCCGAGACGATTGTACTTGACAGATTTTCGTGTTACGTGAAATCTCTTGAAGACGATCGGTCGCTCGTCGTTTGAACGAGCGAGCATTTTTATGCTAACGGGAAGCATCGCTATCGTTAACGATGTCGAAAACGATGACGACTGTCTTACGTGATGAGTGCCTAGGCTAAGTCTGCTTTTACACTTAGACTTGTGAGGCTAGACTCACATGGGTGCAAAAGAGTAAGAAAGTTCGAAAAGATGAGAAGGAAAATATTTTGCCCTGTGAGCAGGGATGAAAAATGACCTTTCAGCAATGTATTGAAAGTTGAAAAAAAATTTTATTGAAATTGTACAAGTTGATTTTTTTTAACTTACATTGTGTTTGAATTCGGATAAGCCGTAAGTTCGTGATTAAAGTATTTTCTTAATAAATTGTGATAAGTTGTACTGCATTATCAAGCAACAAAACAAAATATTAATCAACAAAAAAAATAATTCGAAATAAATTTGCCATATTTATCCAGTTTATGGGTAAATAAGTAAGAGTTCCGGCTATTTTCAAATTTTTTTTATCGAAATTTTGGTAGTGGCATCTATTGGACTCAACCCACAAACAATTAGAAATCAACGTATTTTCGTAGTGACTCGTTTATCTTATAATATATAAATCAGAATGTCACGCTTTTACCTTTCAATTTTCTGGCACGATTAACACAAAAACTAACACTCACAATAAAGTAAAACTTCGTATTCCCGTTCTTTAACATACTGTGCGAGCGATAGGCCGATTTTTAAATTAATTTATTCACAATATTATTTAAATAAATGCAAAAATAAAAACACTCTAACAAATGCCACTTTCTTGCGAAATGTCATTTATTCAAACTACAAATACGTGGTCTGCTTTTACACTTAGACTGGTGAGTCTAGACTCACATGGGTGCAAAAGAGTAAGAAAGTTCGAAAAAATGAGAAGGAAAATATTTTGCCCTGTGAGTCGAGGGTAAAGTTTTTGGCGACTCTTTTTGACGTTTTCCTTTTCTCTTCTTCGTTTTATCATTGTGTTGCTTCCCACCTAGTCATCTGCACAATACAAGAACTGCGAAATAAAAGAGGAATGTCAAATTTGAGTCAAGGAAAAAAGTCTGAAGTGTAAAAGCGCAAGACTCACAGATGTAAATAACAAAGAGAAATTCGAAAAAAGTCTAGACTCACAAGTCTTAAGTGTAAAAGCAGACTTAGAATCCGTACTTGTGGATTGTATATATATATAGTATATATAGCCGTGATAGACTGCAAACCTTGGGGTGCGTTCGCACTGTCTTTGATTGTTCGAACAAAATGACAATAGCCGTGTTTTTGTGAAACGTAGCTAGCCAGCAGTTGCTAGCAAAGTCAAATTTCACACGTAAAACAAATACAACAACCAGCTGGCCACAACTCTTGATTTTATCCGCAGCCAAAAGCAGCTGGCTAGGAATGTTGCGATATCTCATGGTAAGGTGGCGCTTAAAACGATTTGTAGAACATTTGACAGACTGCCGTGTACGAAAATTATATAATTTCAATTACTAAATGATGTTTCACAGAAATAATTCACTATATTATGATTTCATATCACTTTATGTAAACTATCCATTGAATAAATTACCGAAATTAATACTTTTCACAAAAAATAACAAGAAATCGATTTGGTTGAATGCCGAATACTTTGACAGTTCACACTTAACAGCTGATCGAAATCACACACGTATGCCCGAAATCACACACACCAACTTGGAGGTAAGTCAGCTGGGTTCGGCTGGCTGGGAATCGTTTTAATGAACGACTGGCTAGCTACGTTTCTAAAAAACACGCCTAATGTATGTATTGTAAGTAACACTTTAGTTTTTAGACACGGGCGAAGCCGGGCGGGACACCTAGTAAGGTAATAAGATGGCCAAAGTTTCCACAATCTTGGTGCGTCGGCCATATTGAATTTTAAATTATGTCACTTAGCTTATCGTATTCTACTTATCAAACCCCTGCATTTGATACCCATATTAAGAATGTAATAAAGATAAAGGAAATCGGCCGTCTTGGAGGCGTCCGCCATATTGAATTTCGAATGACGTCATATCGTATTGTATACATTTGATACCACTATCAAGGTGGTTGTAAAGAAAAAGAAAAAAATAAAAAAAGAGGTATCCGCCATCTCGCTACGTGCGCCCGCCATATAAAATTTTCCTGCGACGTCACATAGCCACTTTCCGCATCAAGACAAATCAAACGACACCTGATTTCTTGAAATCGATTCCATAGTGTAGGCTGTAAGAGGTGATATCCTTACATACAAACAAACCCAGCCTGTTAAAATCATAACCCTTTCTCTGCGTAGTCGGGTAAAAAACAGTGATTATGAACTGACAACAAATGTGTATGTTCAGTGAAATTGATATAAATTCGATATTTAGTAGCAAAAGCAAACCATGTGAAGTTTTGGTTTTTTAAAACATATTTTGTTGAAGAAAATACCTACTAAATTAACAGTAGCGCAAATAGTATCGAATTTTATAAAAGTGTATTTGTGTACTGAAACAAGGTCAATTGTATCGAAAGCAGTACAATTGTATTGACTTTTGTAACACACAGAGGGTAAAGTTTTTGGCGACTCTTTTAGACGTTTTTCTTTTCTCTTCTTCGTTTATTCATTGTGTTGCTTCCCACCTAGTCATCTGCAGAACAGTGTTGCCACTCAAAAATCTCCAATTTAGTCAAATTTGACTTAGTGACTTAATTTTACATTTTCGAATTAAGTCAACAAATTAAGTCAAAGATTCATAAGACTTTTTTTAAGTCAAACCGTGACATTAAAAATCAAAACGAGTAATTAAGAAAAACATTGCTATTTTATTACAAAAAATAACATAAATCACAAATTAACTTGCATAAGTATTCAAGAAAGGTTTTGAAATTACAGTTCATTCAGTATAAAAAGTGTTTTGAAACAGCAGGTCGGTTGTTAGTACGTACTAAAAAAATAAACACGAATTATATTAACTATTTCGTGTCATATTGGAAAATGTTTGCAGCTTTCCTAAACCGAAGCTGATTCCTAATTATTAGCATGGAGATTGCTGTATTTAATTGCAATCTATTTCGAACATTTATTTTAACCAAAATTTACATTTATGAGTCCCACCAATATCTCCGAACGATTAGTATGCTGAAACCGGAGTTGTTGTTATTTTCGACATTTCATGTAAGGAATCCAAGCGGTGAAGGGAGAAAATTGTCACGTTTTTTTTTATTTCACTCATATTTAAGTTAAAGTAAATTAATCCGAAAAGCGAAGTTATTGAAAAAGATTGCTAATATATGTAGGTACATATACTTCGCACCAGAATTGTACAGATTCGTTAGTGTTTTTCCGAAACCCAGGCAAATATTTATTCCACTCATTTAAAATATTTTCAGAATCTGTAGGATAAAAGGTCTGTTTGGTGTGTCTTTTTCGCGTAAGTAATTGATATCTGTCAAATAGTAGAATCCTCTCAATGAGAGAGATATCCTCTCCCAGAGAAAAACTTGAACAAAAGACACCAAACGCTTTTGAAACGAAATCTGTCGATTTGTTTTTGTTTTCCACTACAATGAAGATTATGACATTTCTCAAACTGTCAGATGGCTTGGTTGGACAGAGTTTAACAGTCCACTCCGAGGAAAAGGTCTTGCAGATACTTGCAGATATTTAATCGCAAAGAGCGAGCCAAATGAGAGTAAAAAAAATTGAGAGCCATGCTACATTTATGAACTTAGTTTTTGAGCATCAGACTTTGAAATTTTTTTTTTAAAAACTGATGCTCAAAACTAAAAGCACAGACAATAAATATACAGATGTCTCATGCCTGTACAAAAAACTGGTTCCAATTTTTTGCCTTAGCCGACGAGCCGTGGCCGACAGAGCTTTCAGAATAGGTATAACAAATAAAGCTCTTTGCTTTTACTCGCTCCGTTCACTTGTGTGGGAAAAGCTTCTCCCTCTCATTATGTGTTGTGATTGTGTTGTGACACAGCCAACGATGGGCCACCGCACACGAGATGATTTCTGCCGGCGAACCGGTTTTGTGGGCGATGAGGCTGAGGTCTGCGGTAAGAGTTTGTTTGAGCTGTTGAACGAGGTAGGAAACTAATACATAAACATCTTTCAAAATATTTTGGTCGGCAACAATACTACCACAGTGAAAAGCTTTTTATGTACACAGTTTTTTCTGCCGGCAGAAATCATCCCGTGTGCGCTGGCCCATGAGATAAGCAATTGTAAAGCGGCATGTGGGAAGGGGAGTAGAAACTATACCATGGCCACAGACAATAAATTTACTGTGTGATTTTTAGCAAGTGTTCAAATTGTCTTGAATGGGAATTTTGTTACCGCGTATTCATATGTACATGTATGTACATGTATGTATATGCGATGGAGCAATGGAAGGGCAGAAAAAGTAGATAATTTCGTTGGATTTTGTGATTGTAAAAAATAATTTCTTTGACAGCAGCTTATAAAAGTGCGAGATTTTTTTGATAGTTCATAAAGATTATGTCAGACGCAACTGATTTTAATATAAATAAGATACTCAAATACTGAATTGAGAATTCAGTTTATCTGAAAAGGTTTTTGGAATGCGTAAATTAAAAAATTCTGTTTTTTAATAGATTTCATACCTTGAGTAAAGTAAGTAATGTTTCGCTAATCCGAATTGATTGCAAGGGGGTATTCGGATTATCGAATTATGCGGATTGGGGAGTACAAAGTATGCCATAGGTTAAACAAAAAACTCTTCTTTTTTTAAAGAAAACAAATCATATTTATTATTCCTTTACATACCCAAATTAAATTAAGCTAATTAATTAAATATTTGTTTGGAATTTTTACACAAAAGCTAAAAGAGTAGTCTGTTGGAATAGAAACTCAGACGCACATGTGTTTAACAAACGAGAGGAGATAGATACTGCACGTATGAACATGTTCTGATGTATTTTGCATGTCCAGTATGCATATAGAAAGAGTAATGTGACACAATAACTGTAAAAGCCATCTGTATTCTTAGGTAATTTTTGTAGAATTCGGATTGTAGAATACAAAAATTGAGAAGGTTCGGACTGTAGAATACAGAATGGGAAGAAAAGGTCATTCGGATTAGCGTGGTATTCGGATTAAAGGTGATTTGGATTAGCGAGACTTTACTGTATTTACAAAAATTTAAATACAAGTCTGATTCCTGAGTACCTACTTGGCCCCTCAGCTCCTGAAGTCGGCCACTTGACTTTTCAGTAGTCGAAACCAATTTTTAATCCTATGTTTTCAGTCTTTTGAAAAAAAGTCTTAGAGCTCTTCGATAAATTAACAAAAACCATTAGATGCGAATAATTTAATTTAAAAAAAGAAACGTTTATTGAACTCTACATACAGGGTTTCCCAGTTAAGAGGTATGATCCTTTAACTGGAGATTCCTGATGCTCTAGCAAACAAAAAATCTTATGACAGGGGGGTCTATTTTCAGCCCCCCCCCCCCAAGTTATAGCCCGTCGAAATAAGGCACCTCTAATTTGATGGATAGACCACATTAAGTGATATAACATCTGAACTACTATAGCTACAAAAAATGGTTTTGTACATTTTAGAGAGGCAAACAGAAGCGCGTGAAAATGTTGAAGACTTCGCGTAATTCTATGCAGCCATGGCTCCTTTGAGTCTGATTTAAAGATTAATGAAGATTCATGTAAAGAAGATCCACTTTTTAAATGAATAACACCTTTAACATACATATGTATGTATTAAGTTTTTATATTGACCAAACGAAAATAATTAGTATTTACATAGAAATATATATATGTATGTATGTGGAAATTCTGCATAGTATTTTTTTTTATTAACTGGATCCTGCCCCAAGGCTGATACTGCGACCTAAAAGATCTATTGTATAGTCTATTATCACCTCTTTACATAAGCCAGACAACTCTTTCCAATATTTAGATTTGGCTAAACCTATGGTACCCAGTCTAGTTAACGCGCATGAATTTGTGTGAGAAAAAAGCTGTGTTCGGGCATTAGGTTCCTCAAATAGTCTTCAGAGCGAAAGTGCTTGGAACATATAAAGGCATTTTTTGTATTAAATGTGTCATTTCTACCGCACTTAAAGACCCACACTTTCTCCAAACTTTTTTCCTTGGGAAATCTAAAGAATTTAGTTTTTTCAGACACATTATCTAATTGATTTCTCTTTAGCTTTTTGTCATTGCTACTATTGCAGCCAAATACAGCACAAATAACCATTATTTTTATTTTAAATGACAGCCAAATAATAACAATAATTCACATTCGTTTTTTTTTTGCCGCGAAAAAATCAAAACACGATGCAAGTGACGCAAACATTTATGAAAGAGATGGAAATAGGCATGCGCAATATCACACCATTATATTCTATATACCTTGATTTTGAACGAATTTCATCGAAATTATGTTGAAATGAGATAACTTCGATATGTCAATTCGTATGGGAAATTATCTCATTTCGAGCATAATTTGGAAATTCGCAACGAAATTAGCTGTTTTGCCCTGGTGTGAATACCGTATAAGCCTATTTATGCTTAGTTGTTAGTGTAATTAACATGGAAACAATTTGCTAAGCCTGTATAGTTTTGAAAAAAAACACGCCTTATGTTATTCTAACCTACTTTCGTTGAAATTCGTTCCAAATTATATGCGATCAAACTTGATTTGAATGAAGTTGAACGATTCTGACTGAAACTGACAGAACAAGTTAAAGCAGCAAATACACGATAAATCGTTGTACAATCGCGAGTTATACTGATATCGGTAAAACCGTTGTATGTAGCACATACACTATACAATTTGCGTGCGATTTCCATACAACCAGAATTTTGTTTCATTCATTCTTCAGCTGTCGTTGAGTGATTATGTCAAAAAAAAAGTTTTACTATGTAAAAATATTATATTTTAATTTATCAACAGCCGTGATCAGCTCCGAAAACTTTTTCAAGGCATCTTCTCGTAAACATTTGTTGCTGTAATCCTTGCTGTTGGACATCCCACACACATTCACCGACAAAATCACAAACGTGACTGAAATTTATATAACGGTTGTACACGCACCATACGATTTCCATGCAATCGGTCGCATGCAACCGCAGGTTTTCGATTTTAAAGCTACGTGCAGACGATATGTTCACTGAGCAAATTTGTGAGCCTGCTTCTCGCAACCATTTGTGTGTGCGTGTTATATTTTTGCACGAATGGAAGGGACCTACAGTTTTTTGCCGACTCCGAACGGCGAGTTGAGAAGCTCAATCGTGACAAATGATATTCTTTGATGCTTGTTAGACATTCGAAAGAGGTGGGCACTGTGAAAAACTTTTAGGTGTTTGCGGCGGGATTCGAACCCAAGACCGTTGGCTCAGTAGTCCGACGCACTAACCACTTGCGCTATGGTGCCCGTTCAGCACATTTAAAAGTGAATGAAACCAAATCAAAAATGGAACAACATCCAACACAAATATCTCTTGGACTGGTTTAACCCATTAGTGCATGAAGTTAATTTGAAGTTTTTTTTTACATTTTGTCGTTTGTTTGCAGTAAAACACTCTTTTTTAAAAAAAAAACAAAACGAAATCAGAACATTTTGTGTTTTTATGAGTAGATAGAGTGTGTCCGTTTAAACGGACTCTATGCAGAGAAAACATTGCAAGTTTACATTTAGATGACGTCCGTTTAAACGGACCATATGCACTAATGGGTTAATAAATATGGGATGTTATCGGGAGAAAAAGAAATTGCTGTTGCACGCCGCGTAGAGGCGTCTGATCAGCTGTATGTGTCGCCAAAGCCCATCGGCCATAGGAATCGTACTTATATATGTCCATTTTTTTTTCGCTCCACGCGCATTAGTGCACCTTTCTACGGTTGGCTCCATATTGGCCTTGATCTTCACGTGACTGCCTGACTATTGTTGAGATACCGAGTGGCTAAACTCACCCGAAAAGTACTATTTAAACATATTAACCCGTGGCAGCTTTGCAATTGTCCAATGTTAGTTATGTAGTAGTCGACTTTATCTATCCGGCTGTTCCTATACATATGTATATAAAAAAATAATTTAATATTTAAGAATTTTATAACATGATACCGACAAAGATTTACCATTTTAATTTGAAACTCGAAATTATCGTATTTCGACGCTAGTGTGAATACCATTTAACACTAGTGTGAATACCATTTACAAGTTATAATATAATATTTTCGATAACATTTCGATAACAATCGACAGAAGATAAGTAGCTTTAATGTACCACCGACAAAAGGTGCATTATTTAAGTAATAATAATAATAATTATTTCACCAATATATGCACAATTGGGCAGCGAAGATTTTATATTATTCCATTGGAATCAGAAAGGTTTGAATTCTGGAGTGCAGCCATTGGAAAACGACTAGTCGCTGCCCATTTCTTTGTTGATTTCACTAGGTCTTTTCAGTAACTCTGTGCTGGACAGAAAAGTACAGAAAAGTACAGGTTTTTGTGTTCAGTAAACAAAGTTTCTGTCCGAGACTGATCTTTTTTGTGTTCAGTTAACTCTGTGCACCTACTTTTGAGGTAGAACAGAATCGTGAGAAATGTCAAAATCAGCTGTAATTGAATATGGCTGTATTTTTCTGTGCTGACTTGATCTGACATTTTCTCACAAATCTGTGCTGTTCTGATCTGACTTTTTTTTTTACTGAACAGACCTACTGCTTTCTCTAACGAACAATTCCAGCAGTAGCTGTCAACCGGTCTCAGACGTCAGACTACTTTGTTATTGATGTTTTTGTAATATCCTTTCGATTGCACTAGTAATTGAAAAAAAATATGAGAGAAGTCGAACATCGATCGTCTTCTTATCGTTCACGCCATACATCTCGTTCGAAATCACGAGACCGTGAGCGTGATAGAGGAGATTACTACTCTAGAAGAAGGCGCTCCAAGTCCCGCACAAAAACATCAAAACCAAAGAAAAAGAAATCTAAAAAGAAGCGTAGCCGTCGGAGCAGTAGTAGCAGCAGTGCAACCAGTAAAACTAGTAGCCGTAGTCGTGGATCAATGAAATCTAGTGGTTCTAGCATTCGTCGAACTACACAGCCACCCAGCTCTGAAGAGAGTTCAGTTCAAGCTAAAGAGATCAGTATACTTAGTGATGTTCCCGGACGAATCGAAATTGACAAAATCGAAGAGGACTCCTTTACAGCGAAACCATTTTTCAGCACAGCAGAGAGTAAGAAGATTCCTGAAAAGGTAGTCATTGATTTAGAGAACGATACCATATCAGTTGAAGGAAAAGTCGATGATAAAAAACCGGAACAATTAGAAATATTTCATCCAAATGTAATCTGCCGAAGCAATTTAAACAAAGAAATTAGGTTTATTTTTTTTATTTTCAGTTCCTGACAGACGACATGCGTAAAATGGAGAAATGGATTAAGAAACTATATAATTATAGGCAAAAGGCGTTCCAGGAGTAACCACAATATGAATCTAATAAAATGCAATTAAAATATATCAGATCCTGTTTTTCTTGCTCTAATGATGGCATTATCGGGGCTGAGTTGTTCATTTTCTGATGGTTCTATTGGAGTTCCATCCTCTGCCAGTTTACCAGTCTTAAAGTCATCAATAACCTTCTGAGCGTATACCACGTTGTATAAATCCAAGCTGGTGAATTCTGATTGCACAACATCCGGTACTCTGTATGATACATAGGGTTTGAGTTTACAGTTTTCGAGATTGGGCACAACTAGTTGCGGAATTTTCTGTGGAATTGACAAAAATTGGCCATCAATGTAGTGGCCTGTAGCTCGTACCCCACGTTTGTAAATTGGCACCGGAGGGTTAAGCGAGTCTTGTTGTGCCGCTTTAAGTGATCTCGTTCCTCGTTTGTTATAAGTGGGAAACTTACGGAAGTTTCTCTTACCCGCGAGAACAGCAGACGTAGATACTGATCTCAGGTTAGAACGAATTACGGAAGCGATAAATTTATTAATTTTTTCCATTTTTTGACGATGGGATGTAACGAAATTTTTGCAACGAAAATATTTTTCTTTTGACAAGTGAGTTAAATGGGCTCAAAAAATTGGTGGTGCCAAGTCAAACATTTGGAACTGTTTGCTTGGGTTAGTAGTTCTGTTCGATGCCCGCAGCCCTGGTGTCAGTGTATTTTCGTGGTTGTCAAAAAACCCATTGCAGATACATCGAACAAAGTAATTCGCTCGGACAACTTTCATTCTTTTAAAATTAAAAATTAAATAAATTTTATTATTTCCCCCCACTTCTGAAATTATTTATTATTTGACGGTTTTTACCCACTTGACCACAAACAAGTTACCAACAGACTTAAAAGTTTTATTGGCTTGAATTACTATCAAAACATTTATGAATGGAATTCGACACCACGGGAATTCGGTGACACGGCCGCACATTTCGACCGATACGGCAGCTATTTCTCCTTCAATATTGGCTTTGAGCTACTCTAACGTCGCCGGCTTGTTGGCATAGATCAATGATTTAATGTAGTCCCATCAAAAAAAGTCTAGATGCGTTAAATAAAATAGTGGGCACCGTAGCGCAATGGGTGAGTGCGTCGGACTACTGAGCCAGCGGTTTTGGGTTCGAATCCCGCCGCAAACACCTAAAAGTTTTTCACAGTGCCCACCTCTTTTGAATGTCTGACAAGCATCAAAGAGTATCATTTGTCGCAATTGAGCTTCCCAACTCGCCGTTCGGAGTCGGCAAAAAATGTAGGTCCCTTCCATTCGTGCAAAAATATAACATGCACACACAAATGGTTGCGTGAAGCAGGCCCAGGTTCACCTCGAGCTGTAGCGCCAACTAAGTAAAATTCGTTAAATAACATGATCTCGGCGGGCAATAGACGGGACTGTTTCTCGAAATAACACGTTCACCGAACTTGGACTTCAATAACTCGCTTGTTGCAACCGCTGTGTGGCTTTTGGTACCGTCTTTTTGCAACCACACATCACTGATGTCCAATCCATGCAATTGCTCAAAGAAATAACGTTCCAACATGTCTCTGTAGCGAATACCATATACCGTAACGTGACGGTCATTTTCATCGACGAAAGAAAAAACGGCCCAATGACGCCACCGGCATGAAAACCGCACCAAACAGTCACCTCAATTTTCAATGTCATATTTGTGAGGGGTTGGGTACGAAATCCCGAACTACGAAATCCCGAAAACAAAATCCCGAAACACGAAATCCCGAAACACGAAATCCCGAAACACAAAATCCCGAACTACGAAATCCCGAAACACGAAATCCCGAATTCGCGCGCGCGAATCTTAAACTATTATTTTCTCCAAATTCGGGATATGGTGATTCCTGAATAGGCGGCTATTTTTTTTTTTCGTTTGAATGAAATATCATATTATCTCTTCGCGGAATTTTTTTCTCATTCTTAAAAGAACGATTTCCCCTCTCACCTCGCACAAAAAAAAATCAAATTAAGAACAACAAAACACTATAAACCAGACACAGAAAACGTTTGCTTAAGTGCACATGATGAGAATCGAAAAGAGCTGTTCTTCGTGATTCTCATGATATCATATACCCTTTCGAACTGCATGTTTTTAGTTTAACTTAATTTTAATACACACTTGTATATACATATAAACAAACATTATTTCAAAGGTCCTTTTCAGGACCACAAAACGACAAAGAGGTTAAATAGCATTGAAATTTAATTAATTAAAATGTTTTTTGTAGACACATACAAATACATATGAATAAATTACTTGGCTAGAGGAATTAGTTCCGAGGTATACGGTTCCATACGGTTCACATGCACTTAAGCAAACGATTTTGCTCGCAAATTCATAGTGTGTTCTGGTAAGTTTCTTGGTTTTTTCTGGTAGTGTCATGGAGGGGTAGTGGAAAAAAACGTTCTTTTGAGAATGTGGAAAAGAATTATTAAGAGTTATGAAATATTCAATTTTTTTTTTCGCAAAAATCCACCGCGAATCGAAAATCCCGAAAAATTCGGGATTTTTCACTAAAGTTCATTTTTCGGGATTTCTAGAAATGCGTGAATTTTTCTTTCGGGATTTTGTTATTTCGGGATTTCGTAATTCGGGATTTTGTGACGTTCCCTTTGTGAGTCGTATACGACTATAGTCGCATTTTGTAATAGCAAATACATAACAAAATACAGTTAAGCGGGAAATACACGATACAATCGTTGTACTGACGTGTATATATTTATTTATTTATTTATTTATTTATCCACAAGATTAAATTCTATACGATTAAATACTTTCTTTTAAAGATATGTACATACAGATACGATAAATAAGTTTACAATGATGGTTTACTATATAGAACTCAAAATAATTAATTTACAAGAATTTCTACTTAAATTAAAGTCTATTAAATGTTCATAATTGTTAAAGTTAATGCAGGCATTAGAAATAGGCTCATTGAGACAATAGTTTGTTCTATGGTTAGATATGTAAAAGAAATCATGCTCCCTTGGCCTTAAAATACGAGAGGGTGCATAAACGTTTAAGAGTGAAAGTAAAAATAGACAATCAATGTGACTGGTGAGGATATCACGCGCGAAGAGGATTGAATAATAAACACGTCTCTTACAAAGAGGTTTTAAGCCGATAAGAGCGCATCTAGCTTCATACGAGGGCATGTTGGAGTTGCAATTTATTTTTCGAAGTGCAATCTTCGTAAACCATTTCTGAACCTTCTTTAAACGAATTGCACTGTTGCGATAGTATGGGCTCCAAACCACACAGCAATACTCAAGTTTAGACCGCACTAAAGAAGTGTACCTAAAGAGCTTTAAGAGTATAAGGATCACGAAAATCTTTAACATTGCGACTTAAAAACCCCATCATGGAGTTAGCTTTAGAAACTATATAATCGAAGTGTGTCGAGAAATTTAGATGAGTATCGAAAACAACACCTAGATCCTGAATGCGATACACTCTTCTAAGATCTGACTGATAAATTGAGTAGTTGAAAACTAGAGGTGACAAAATTCTTGCAAAATAGCTTCTTGAAATAGCTCCTCCAATTTTTACATATTGCCTACGATTTATCAAATAACTTCCGATCCATTTTAGCAATTTACCGTGAAATCCAAGTTGTTCTAACTTTTTTATCAATACATTATGCTGAACCCGGTCAAATGCTTTTGAAAAATCAGTGTAAATGGTATCGACCTGACGATGTTTTCCCATTTCAAGCAAGCAGCAATTTGAAAATATAACTAAGTTTGTGGTAGTCGACCTACCACTCACGAAGCCATGCTGATACTCTGAAATGTGGTTACGTACCTCATTATACAACTTTCTCTTGACAAGAAGACTTCGAAGATTTTAGGAACCAATTGAAGTTTGGCTATCGGCCTGTAGTTAGTGACCAATGCCTTGGACCCAGCCTTAAAAATCGGTGTTATAAATGAGTGCTTCCAGCAGTCCAAAAACCCACCTGTACCTAGAGACATGTTAAATATGATGCATAAGGGTTTCGACAAGTTAAACCTACATTTCTTTATAAGAAGAGCTGGTAAATTATCTGGAGCTGAATTTGCATTTGATTCCAGGGATGTCAACTCAGAAAGAATATCATCTTCGGATAATTGAAGACGGCCAAGGTCAGTAATCGAATTTATTGGAGGTAAAAGATGTAAGTCAATTGATTCATTTACAAAGTTCGATTGAAAGAACTTTGCAAACATGTCGCAAACTTCATCTAAATTGTCACTTGATACTTCTTCGTAAAAGGAAGGTATTCCGAGTGACTTGCGCTTGGTGTTAGAGAAAGTCCAGAAAGATTTAGAGTTGTTTTTGATGCTAGACTCAACCGACCAGATATATTGCCTATACAAGAATTTTTTAAGAAACTCATATTCTTTTCTCAACTGGCAGTATTGGCTCCGAAAAGATATATTGCATCTACCTTTTTTCCTCACTTTATTTACTGTATTTTTAAGTCTGCACAAGCTTTTATTAAACCAGACAGGTTTATGACAATTCCTCATTTCTTTAAATGGAACATACTGTGAAACAGCCGATTCAATTATATATCTAAACATAGAAAAAGATTCATTTAGACAGGAACAATTAAGAACTTCATTCCAATTAATTGAACAAAAATAATTATTTAAACCATCATAATTAGCTTTGTGAAAATCACGTTTAAGTTCAACAGTTTTTTTTATCAGACATAAATGAATTTAAAATAGACAAGGCAATAGAAATGTGAAGTGCTTTATGAAAAATACTATTGTTTAACATAGAATATTCAACTTCACTAACGGAAGCTTCAATTTGATTATCAATAAAAACTAGATCTAAGATATTGCCTAATGAATTTGATATAATATTCGATTGATAGAAGTTAAGAGCAAACATTGAGTCAATGACTTCGATTTCAATATCAGAGCACACATTAAGAGGAATAATACATTTTTCTTCATCAGACAATATCCACTTAACATTTGGTAAATTAAAATCACCTAGCAAAACCACATACGAATGTTCATCTAATGCTAATATAATATTTCTGATATATTTTACATGAATTGCATATAACGCAAAATTAGAGCTAGGACGTATATAGGAAATAATAAAATATACATATATAATTTTAGTAGACGACTGATTGTTCGATTTCACCTGAAGACTCCGTCAAACATACTTCTCTGCTATTATAACGAGATCGCACCGCCAACAACACTCCTCCACCTCTATGCAGACCAGTTTGAGTCGAGCAATGATCTTTACAGTAGACATCGAATTGGTTGGGGAACAGCTCAGAATTGAAGAAGAAGTCATTTAGCCACGTCTCAGTTAAAGCAATTACATCATAGAGACAGTCAATTACAGCAATAAAAAAATCATTTGTTTTGGTTCTGTTACAATTAATTTTTATATAGAACAAAACAACACACAACTTTTTCTTGCTTCAAATACAAAATCGTTTTATTATCACACCGATTACTTTCCTTACTTGATACCAACGACAGAATGAATCTTAAAAGTAAAACATTATTTATGGGAACCTGGGAATAGTTAGGATGGGTGTCTTATTCGAGCGTGCGACCAGACGCACTTGGTCGTCTGGGAGCACATCGTTGATATGAGGAGAAGGATTGGGTGTCAAGGTCGGGCGTTGTACATAAATCTTATCGCTAACTTAAAAGAAACTTAATGCTATGGGAAGAACGACCACTTCATTATTCCCATAGTGTCAGCATTTGGTTTTTTGTCTACTAATAAAATGGAATTAATTACGTCGATTGCACTCATATTAGAACGCTGCTTTATTAAACCTAACAGGTTCTCATTCCTCCCAAATTTTGATAATAGACAGAAAGAGAGCCAGACCACAGACAAGAGAAATATACAGATGTAGAATATGGTATACATCGAGTTTAGTTCTCTTCTTTTGTGTAGATGACTCCACTTGTTCTGTTTATCGTTTATTCTATGATCATCATGCAGGTTTTAAGTTACATGGTCGTGCGAGTCAACCATCCTTCAGTGTGTTGTGACTTCGGTATACACACATTTTTTTTATATTTCATTTTGTTGCAACCCTTTATTTTGTCTTACTTATCTCAATCGATCTTGCGAACGAACATATGCGAACGACTGACTGGCTGGTCGGTATTTCTGGATTTTAAACTGTGGTGTGTTTGTGTGTATATGGTGGTCATATTAGGTGTGTTTGGTATCTTTTTTGGCACACGGAATTGAGATCTGTCAAATAGTAGAATCCTCTCAAAGACAGAAAACTTGCACAAAAGTAAACAAACGCTTTTCAAACAACACTTGGTCAAACCTATCAAATTGTTTTTGTTTTCCACTAACAATGAAGATTGGCTGAGTTCCAAAATGCATCAGATGCGTTGTAGATACAAAGTCATAAGTTCCGAAACTCAAACAACAAAAATATGACAAAGTCGCAAGTTTTTAAACAAATCCTAAACGTTTTTGATGCGCATAAACTAAGCAAACTGCGCATCGATATTTTTTTCGACGCTTTTATTTGAATTTCAATAAATTTCATGTTGCTACCAACAACAGCCTTAAACATGTTTTTATAAATATAAGGTACTTGGAATCTTGGATATGGGTACCTACTTGGATATCTTCCAATAGTTTAAAAAAAAATCATAGATTTAGGAATCTTACTTCGGAATTCCTTAGACTTATTGGATAATGCTGCATCACGTCTGTTTCTGCCAGTTTTAAAAAATGTCCTTATACGTATTGCAGATATATTTCTACTGTTGGTGGATACATCATACATCCATGGGCTTGTCAACATTTTCAAACCACTGATTTAAAATTCTTTTAAATACATATAACGTTATTAGACATTTTTGTTGTGGGAAATATCAATGCCAATCGGCTCTGTATAAAATGCGTTCCGAAACGTCAAACTTTTACAAAGTATAAATGTATGCAAAGCATTAAGGTTGCATTGCGGATGCGTATCAAAAATGTTTTGCTACCGCATCGAAACATTTTTTTTTACATTTTGGAACTCAGCCATTATGACATTTCGCAAACTGTCAGATGGCTGGTTTGACAGAGTTGGCTCGGCCCACCCCGAGGAATTGGTCTTGCAGATAATTCATCCCAAAGAGAGAGCCAAATGAGAGTAAAAAAATTGAGAGCCATGAAACTGTCAGATTCTATGTAGTTTACGTAGAACTTTCAAAAATAGCATGTTACCAAACAGACCTATTTTGATCTGCGGTCGATGTTTTTGTTTGGTTTTATTTTCACATTTCTGTGAAATTTCGAGGTTCTTTGATTAATGGTTGAGCGATTTTTTTTTGATTTGTAAGAAATCGATAAGAAAATTTCACCAATTTTTGCATGTTCTTCAAGTGAAAACAAAAATTGAGTAATTTGTGGAGGCATACATTACATAGACATACATAAATGTACATATGTAGTTTTAAAATCGAGGGCAAATATTTTGTTGGGCTCCTGTAAAGGCTAACAAACTGGAAATCAAAACAATGCCTACCTACTGTTTTCTGTATCATGTATTAGGTACCTATATTTGACTAGCTAACCCGTGCTCGCCTTGCTTCGCCCCCGCTGCCACTGTTAAGGCAAAACAAATTGGAGATGAGTTCCGAATTTTTTTCCCGAATTTACCCACTGAGATGGAATTTCAAAAAATTCTCTCTAAGCGGATCTCCATGCCATTAAAGGAATGTACTCTGTAAATGAAATTAACGTTTTCAAAGAAATAACATATGTATTTTATTGCAATCACAAAAACCAACGAAATGATCTACTTTTCCCGCCCTTCTGTTGGGCCATCGCATATACATACATACATATATGTATGTACATATGAATACGCTGTAGCAAAATTCCCATTCTAGAAAATTTGAACACTTGCAGCACTATGAAAATCACACATCCATGGTATAGTCGCTATTCCCCTTCCATATGCCCCTTTAAACTTGCATTACTTACAATAAGAAATTAAAGCGAAAAGAAAAAAAAAACAAAATTATTACATCACACACACATACTGCTCGTGTATTCGTTTTGTATGCGAAAACAAACAAAAAAAACTAAAACCGGTTTTCGTGATACAAAAGAAAACGAATTTAAGCAGGAATGGGAATACAACAACAACATCCACAACACACAAGGAAGTCCAAAACAGAAAAGGAAATTGAGAGAAACGAACATTTTTGCTCGAATCATACACCATTCTTTGAGTTCGTTCATGTTGCAGGCATTTCATACGAGGTATTATATAATAGTATGCCTGGTTTTTGGATTTTAGTATGCTGGTTTAAAATTTTTTTTGTAACATGCTTTTGTTCTACCATTCTACATCTGTATATTTCTCTTGTCTGTGGCGGATCTCTATGCCATTAAAGGAATGTAGGTACTCAATAAATGAAATTAACGTTTTCAAAGAAATAACATATTTTATTGCAATCACAAAAACCAACGAAATGATCTACTTTTCCCGCCCTTCTGTTGGGCCATCGCATATACATACATATATGTACATACGAATACGCGGTAGCAAAATTCCCATTCAAGAAAATTTGAACACTTGCAGCACTATGAAAATCACACAGCCATGGTATAGTCGCTATTCCCCTTCCATATGCCCCTTTCAACTTGCATTAATTACAATAAGAAATTAAAGCGAAAAGAAGAAAAAACAGAATTATTACATCACACACACATACTGCTCGTGTATTCGTTTTGTATGCGAAAACAAACAAGAAAAAACTAAAACCGGAGTTAAATCATGTCCTTGAAGAAGCATACAAAAAATCGCGAACGCCAACCAAGGGGTTGGCCTAACCGTCCGACTTACTAAAGTAAAACACTGTGGTCAAAACAATATACTTTATTTTTTTAAGTTAAATCTTCACAACTCAAATTCCCGCTTAAGACTAATTCTTAAATCTAATCCATGCCCGTAGGAAGGCATCGTTCCCATCGTCCAATGTGCTAAGTCATCAATTCTATCTCGGCGCGTGTATCCGGTGCGGTGCAATTGGATCCCAGTGCACCGGCACTGTGAGAACATGTTTGCACCTGAACAAACTGACTCAGCGAATCCCGTATGATTCGCCGGCATGCACTTAGTGCGTGACCCAAGTGCATTGTGTTAACTCCTCCCCCTTTAAAGATCTACGTCCCGTAGATCTAACGTGACGTCAGATGGCCAGGCTCGTGTCGTCGTGGGCTCTTGAACCCGGTGGAGCCCTTCGTCACACGCAGGATCGGTTCTTGTGCCAAGTGCATTTATGGATGGAAGATTTAGGTCCAGGTTAACTTTTCACCATATGATCCATGCTATAACCAGTACTAGTATGATGATTGATGCGTCCGCAACAGACGAGATCGTAACGTGGTTGGTAAGATTCCTCAGCCGTTCTATGTTTCTTATACCTATGCCGTGCACATGTTCCAGGTCAATTTTTTGCACCCGACTTGTGATGTTCGTGAGGACGGGTGGGAGTACCTGGACATGGGAATACGTGGAGCTCGAAAATGTTCTGTTTCCTACTTGAATCATTTCGTTGTCCAGTTGAATCACATAGGTACCATTGAGAGTCCGCGTGATGCTTTTGGAGACCAGTTGACCTTCAAAATTCGTTACGAACACCATGTCTTCCTTGATGAGTTCTACCACTTCCTTTGTGTTTGAACGGAAGGCACATGTCGTAGGCACATGTCCTCCCTTCAAGAGTCTGGCCACGCAGCTGTCTTCCGCTAGTTTTTCTAACGACTTTTCGTCGCAGATTACTAGGTTATTAATGGAGAGACATTTTCCAATAATGCCGAACGTCTCATGCTGGTTGATTAGCATTCTATAGAATTCCATGTCGATCTGTAGACCATTGGTGATTGATGCTCTTGTAAGAAGCAAGAGTGTGTAGATGGATGGTGACCCGTATTCGACGGCTTCAATCTCGTTAGCATATGGTAGTGTTTCCATTGCGCTAACAATTCTCCCGATTTCTTCCTTATCTAGGAGATTCGTATTTATTAGTTCACTCTTTGCTATTTGACAGGCACGTATCATTTCGTTGACCTCATCTCTTACTATCAGGATCTCGTTGAGAATGTCTTGCTCGAATCTTCCGACGCTTGATGACTGGACCTCATTCTTAAATTGGTCTATCATCCAATTGACCTTCTCCGTTGTTTCTCCCATAGCACCGAAAAGTTGACTGTTGATTTTGTACTGATGGTTGTTGTTTTCGATGATTTCCTGCTCGCTCGCAAGGATTTTGTCCCAATCCGCTGCGTCGGGGTTTCCTGCGACCCACTTCCAGGCCGATCCTATCAAATCGATGGACCTTGCGCGCCGACTTTTTCCTCCCTTGAGCAGGGTCAGCTTTTCACCGATCTCCTTCAGATAGAACTCAATTGTGGTTCTTTTTTCCGGGCTCTTAAGGCTCTCTGGGTTTATCGATGTGTTTAGCCTATTCAGCAAGCTGTCGAATTTTTTTAGGTCAATCACGTGCACTAGTTTGAAGTGCCCGTCAATGATCCAACCCTTGCCTTCTTTTATCGTGACGACGGGTGATTGATAGTTAAAAATTTGGTAGCCATTGACGGTGGCTAGGAAGACAAATCTGAAAAGGTGAATGTTTCGAGTAAAAAGGGTACAGTGATGTGTTGGTGGATACATTAAATCGTTTGGTTTTTATTTCATGCAAAATTAACTCTAAATAGGTGACATAGAAGATGACATGTTTCACAATTTTCGATTATACGTTTAGTTTTTAACGCTATCAAAGTGATAGTAGTCTTATTTTCTAATTATTCTAATTACATTATTAATATGTTAAACTGTGCGCTTAATACTAATGCTAAGATGTTACGGTAGTGTGTGCAATCATTAAAAAATTGGATAAAAAATTGTGTGCTGAACCCTTCCCCTTTTATTTTTATTTTTATTTTTTTTTTTTTTTTTTATTAATTTAGAATCATGTTACGCACTTGGTGTGTTTTTAACATGACTTTTGTGGACTCTGCGTCCGGAGGCCGTTATTATGGTTACTTCGTTATTCTTGGCCACTGTTTCTTTTCGGAAAAGGGGTTTGTTTTTCGCGCGGATGCCTTTGTAGGCTGTGTAAACTATGTCGCCTTTCTTGTATACTACTGGTTTTTCTTTCTTTTTGTTGAACCTAATGTTGTTAATTTTTTGTTTCCTATCGATCTCACCCTTTAACTCCTCTGGCGCGAAATTCGAATAGTTTTTGGTAGTTTATGCGCTGACATCTATTAAAGAAGATGTCAGAAGGTTTCTTCTTGGTTACGGAATGGACGGTATTATTATACCTATCCACCGCAATGTTCAGTAATTCTTTAAGACGCAGACCCTTGTGTTCTGCCTTCAAGCATCGGTATATTTCTATTATAGTCGAGTGGAATCTCTCCACCTGACCATTTACCTCGCTACGGTAGACTGGGGTCTGATAATGCTTGATGCCCAGCATTTTGATAAAATTAAGAATGATCGGGCTCAGGAAACTGCGTTCGTTATCAGTCACCAACACTTTTGGGACTGTGAAGTAGTGCAGTACCTTCGTGATCTTGTTTCTGAGATAGAGGGATGACCTATTTTGTACATGGAATATTTTTCCGAACTTTGAAAACTTGTCGACGCAAGTGATAAATTGTTCACCCTGAATTTCCATTATATCCATGTGTAGGATCTCACATGCATATGATGGCACTGGGGTCGGTTGGAACTCAGGTGTGTTTGGGTGCCTGTCGTATTTATTCAGTTTGCAAATCTCGCAGGCTCCCGTGTATTTCTTAATCAGGCTAGTCATGCTAGGGAAATAGTACTTTTCGAGAAGTTGTTCTCTGTTTTCTCTAGCGTTTCTGTGGGCTCTTTTGTGTTCATCTGTAATGACCTTGAATTTCATGTTCTCATCTCTCACATCATTGACGACTCTTTGTGTGATACGTAGCTTGTAGTTGGTGAAGTGTTCGAGATACACCTCCTGGAGTAATTGCAAATGTGATTCCGGTATCTTGATACCATCTCAACTTTGATTTGAGCAGGTTGGTTAGCTTTTGTTTATCTTGATTTTCTATTGCAAAGTAGTGTCGGGTGAAGCCCGGATGGGGCTCCTCTAAAATTTCGAGACCTTTACCAACATTGATAATAATTTGGTTTCGAAATACGTTGATGGGGGCCTCCACGTGAGAAATCAAGTCGGAACTGTCTTGTTCAGCACTATGGGCGGTGCCGATAGAAGATTGCTCTTCGCTCGCAGTTTCGGTTAACTGTGTGTTATCGGGACCGCTATCAGATGCGACGCTGACAGTTCTTGTGCCGTTTTCGCTAGCTGTTTCGGTGTGAGAATCGCTGTTGGTGTCCACACTTTGTGCCGGTTCGACATGTACCAAATCGGATAAGTGGTTGACTTCTGTCTTGAGACGCGATAGGGCATCTGCCACTATGTTCGATCTGCCAGGTTTGTATACGAGCTCATAGTTGTACTCTTCGATACGCGACTTCCAGCGTTTCAATTTAGCATTGAAATTTCTGTTGCTCAACGCAAACGTCAAAGGCTGGTGGTCGGTATGAATTCTGATCTTTTTTGCTTTACAAGTACAAGTATGATCTTAGATTGTCTAAGGCCTAGACAATGGCCAACATCTCCTTCTCGTTCGTCGCATAGTTTTCTTCGGTCTTATTCAGAGAACGTGAGATGTAAGCGATTGGTCTGTCGCAATTTGCCTCACCTTGTGACAATACCGCTCCTATCGCGTAATTAGAAGCGTCGGTGGTAAGGTTAAACGGTTTATCGAAGTCGGGGAAGGACAAGATTTCTGATGACGTTAGCAGAGTCTTCAAATCGTTGAAGGCCTGCAACGCTTCTTTGTTTAACGTAATTGGGACTTTCTTGGATGCATTAGCTTTTATCTGAGCATTGTCTCCACGCGTGAGGTTAGTGAGTGGCTTGGCGACCTTTGCGTAATCGCAAATAAATTTCCTGTAATAGGATGTTAAACCGAGGAAACTCTTCAGTTCTTTTAAATTTTGTGGAGGAAGGATTTTGTCGATAGCCATTACTTTTTTTGGGTCGGCCTTAATTCCTTCACGCGTAATGACATACCCGAGAAACTCGACTTCTGGCTTCATGAAATTGGTTTTTGTGAGGTTCACCTTCAGGTTGGCCTCTTGAAGTCTCCAGAAAATCGTATCGATGTTCTTAAGGTGACGTTGCTTTATCGTCAAATTGACGTGATCGCTTCTTGGAAAAACATTTTCGGCTAAAGTGGTCACGGCCGCCGCATTTGTAACAGATTTTTCCTTTCGCTGGGCACTTTATATCATTGGTCTCAGGCCTGAGAAGCCGCAGCGTTGAAATTTTCTACCCTTTGAGTTTCTAAATTTGTCGTCGGATTGGCGCTATAATGACATCTTTTATGTGTTCTTCTAGTTCCTCACCATAACGACATCGCTCTCCTTGCGCATATAATCGCATTGCAAACCCACCGACTTTCTCACCGTCTTCTTGCTGCATTTGACTCAGTATGTGTCACTCATACGTCTGATGTTGCAATGGCGCGAAATGCTCATTTAATTTATGAATCGCTATCTCGTACATAGTACGCTGTGGCAAGTATTGGACAATATCCGCAAGTGGACCTCGCTTTTCCTCAGCCACCGATTCTGCCAATCTATTGTAAATTTCCTGAGCTTTTGGCCCCATGTAATACTTGTCATCGTTCAATTCGTTGGCATCACACCACCACTCAAAATCTCTGACAAAACTTTGCCATTCGGATCCACAGTCCTTAATTTGATCATAGTCAAATCGTTTCATGCCATCATGTCTTGGGCCATTCATGTCTAAAACAAGAGAAAATACGCCGTTATATTAAAAGTCACACACTTACATCAAGTTTTTTTTTTCAGAATTATCTTCTCAATTTTAATTACATTTAGTTACATTTTCGGATTACTCGAATTAACTTAACTTCGAAATTAATTTTTTTTTTCAGTTTTTCAGGATTGACCACTCATTTTGCAAGATTCAACTCGCACTTTTTCTTTTTTTTTCCATTTTGTGAGATTTAATTCACACCTTCTTATTTTACAAGATCTAACTCGCACGTATCGATATTAATTTCGTTTCTATTATTTTGTTTTTTTTTTTCATTTAATTCGCATCAACTTATTTTGCAACATTTAACTCAAGATTTAACAAGATTTAACCGGTCGATATTAATTTCGATTCTATTTTTTTTTTCCATTTAATTGGCATCAACATCAACTTATTTTGCAAGATTTAACTCGCACCTTCTTCTCTT
This sequence comes from Brachyopa scutellaris, assembly GCA_949775065.1. Taxonomy (NCBI): domain Eukaryota; kingdom Metazoa; phylum Arthropoda; class Insecta; order Diptera; family Syrphidae; genus Brachyopa; species Brachyopa scutellaris. The sequence goes on from OX459112.1 coordinate 105,551,313, forward strand.
TTTTTTCGCTTTTTTTTCCATTTTGCGAAATTTAATTCGCACCAATTTATTTCACAATATTTAACTCGCACCAATCGATACTCAATTCAATTCAATTTTTTTTTTCAAATATCGTAGGAATTGCGGTTTGTTCTTCATTTATGAAATATGTTTTCGTTTTTCTTTTCCGCATTCTAGCTGTAAATCTGAAATTACTGTTAATTCCTTTGCATCAACCGAATAGCGTGTGTGTAAGACCCACGTCCATGCATTTAATTGAGCCCGTAGTACAAATTCGAACATTTTCAAATTACAACTCACAATATTTTTTTCCACATACGCCATATTTTATTATAATAAAAGAAATTCTTCTTACTTGATTTTTTTTTGTTTTTATCCTCTCGTCGCCAATGTAAAGTTTCGTATATCCGTATTAACACAACCGTTCCCTTTGCTCGCTCGCTGTCGAATACCCTTTTATTCTGAGCACATCTGTCACATCTGTCAATCCATTCTTAATACATATTAAAGTGTTGCCACTTTGCCAGATACTACAGTATTTATCATTTTTCTTTTTCTTATTTATTTTCTTTTACGAACAAGATGTGAAATGTCACACTAATACAATTGCAGAAAAACAGATCAATCTCGTTTGTTTTCCAACCAGCACGAAAAATCTGAAATCTGAGAGCAAAATCTGAAAAGCCCAATCGAAAACGACATTAGTGGGTTCGTGGTGAAATCAACCCGTGTGTGGCGCTGTCAGTGATCGATTTGACGGTTGACGAGTTGGTTGGGGTAAAATTAAAAGATTTTGATTTTGGAAGTTGATTTCCACTCAGTTGAACTGTGTGTGGGGAAGTCATTTGATTTGCTGTTAAATTGAGGGGAATTCGTACTAGGCTTGCAAAATCTGTGAAAGTGTGAATATCAATTCGGCTGTAACCTCAACTGACAATTGAATTGAATTGTGTATGGGCTGCTTTAGGTACCTATACAAAAATCGAATGTTCTGCGCATGCTGTCACTGGTGACCAACGATTTGACAGCTGGTTATTTTCTATATGAATTCACCAATAATTGCTTTGAAATGTAAACGAATTTTGTCTTTTTAGTTGTTTAATTACATTATCGTTATTGATAAAATTAAAATACAAGTCTATTTTGTGATGGCTTTATTAGTACATGTTTTGTGTACTAGTTATTTTTGTTAATATTGAAGATCCATTTAACATCGTGATACTGGACCGTGTAGGACGTTATTGTAACAATTATCCGTAGTTGGAATTGTACAAAAGCCAAGGATCTAGCCAAGTGTCTGTTACAAAATAGAATAATAATTAGTTCTCTATGACGATTTTTTAATTTAATATTTTGTTAGTTTCTTTTTCTTTTATAAGAATTCTCAGTGATTTCCCCATTTAACTTTCTTATACTAAAAAACATTCGTGCTCTAAAGAACCGTAATGGATTCAAAGCCGTTGGTTTTGATAAATCTCCTTCGTTGAGATGATTTACCCAAATAAAATTATTATCCCTATCCGGATCAACTCGAATGTCATCGACATTACCACGTAACCTGTGGCAAATGAATCCAGCCAGACTTTCTAGGCCGCCGGGGTTTGCTGTACCAACCACGCACTCATCTCTTGCGAAGCTTGAAATTGGATCCTGTTGGAGAAATATGAAACGGGAACTATTTCAGCATATGGGTCTATAGTTGGAATAGTGTTCAGCTCCAATTTGTACCCATTTTTCTGACTAAGACCTATAAATTTGCCATAATTAGGTTCATTTCCTTCGGAAATAAGAAATTCCCTTGATATCATCCCGGACTAAAATGAGCACAACAAATTCGAGACGTTTTCACACTGAACTCGTCTTTTCGTCGGCAAAAATGAACCCATTGCTTCATCAAGCCTTTGTCTTTAGGAAAGCAATTACATCGAATAGGATTTTCATTGCTCACATTAGGTGTGTTTGGTATCTCTTTTGGCACACGGAATTGAGATCTGTCAAATAGTAGAATCCTCTCAAAGAGAGAGAACTCCTCTCAAAGACAGAAAACTTGCACAAAAGTAAACAAACGCTTTTCAAACAACACTTGGTCAAACCTATCAAATTGTTTTTGTTTTCCACTAACAATGAAGATTATGACATTTCATAAACTGTCAGATGGCTGGTTTGACAGAGTTGGCTCGGCCCACCCCGAGGAATTGGTCTTGCAGATAATTCATCGCAAAGAGATCCAAATGAGAGTAAAAAAAATTGAGAGCCATGAAACTGTCAGATTCTATGTAGTTTATGTAGAACTTTAGAAAACTAGCATGTTACCAAACAGACCTATTATTTTTATTAGTGGCTGGCTACACGATCATTTCCATACCGATTCTTTTCAGTCAGACAGGTAGATTTTATGTGAGCTAAAACGAGAAGGGTTGATTTCACCAAAAGCACACCGAAAATCCGATTTGATAATAATTCTCGGTGGAAGATGCATGTTCTTGTCTCAAAGCGTTTCATTTCTCATAAATTTTTTCATTTTTTTCCGACCGTCGCACAGTGTGCAGTTTTGCCAGCGAGCAAAATTGATTTTTCGAAATATTAAATGTGTTAACAAACACTTGATATTCTATTAATAAAATAGTTCTTCTATAAAGCCCAAAAAGAATTGTTTGAAATAATGGTGTTGGAGCAACGGTATACTATCTCGAAGCTGCCGTTAAATTCTATGCATAAATTCACAAGCAACAAATGCTGATCAGTCGCTGCATTTCACTTGAGAAATGCATTTGATTTGTAATGTCTAGCGTTTTAAATGTTCTTTTATTATTTTGTTCAGCTAATCTACATTGTGTAACGGGTCTTACTTCTTCTATATAATATTTTAATAGCCAGCATTACCCTGTTGAATATGTGAGTAAATTATAGTGAAAGAAATAATAGCATCGAAATTTCAACTAGAGTTTTACTCTATTATATAGCAGAATATAACAATTAGGATAAATACACAATATAGCTGGACATTTTATCTATCTAAAAAGCATAAAACATTTTGCGAACATTTCCGAAAGAATAAGTAGTGAAAATAATTGTAAATGGCTTCTGAAATTTCATATCAGTGCATTTTCGATGTTTGGTGTACAAACTCAAGCTCCAATAGATTCAGTGCTATAATTTATAATATTTTGCGAATTAACCACTACCTAATGAAGCATCAAAAATCATTAAAATTACAATAAGAAGTGTGTGTCAACAAATTGAAGTAAAATCGGTCGCGTTTTGCTTTCACAACTGTGGGTCACCACTTACGTCACACAGCTCTCAAAAATAAAAAATTAACATGGCGAACATGCGCAATGCGTAATCTTCTATTCTGTCATTCCTGATTTAACTGACATCTGTGCTCGTCATTTGATTTGTCGCTCAATTGTTTATAGTTTGTTGGCGAGTTTTTGTTTCCCCTTATAAATATATATTATAGAAAAATGTTAAATTTACTCTACGAAAATCAAAGATAAATACATAATGGGATTCCTAGAAGACTGCCTGATTGTTTTTGCCTCTCAGGTTAGTAAAATTTATTATACATATATATGAAATAATTTTATTCAACCTTGCTAAACCCTGACTTGAAACTTTCAGTTGATATTTTTTGCCGGTGGATGGTTGTTTTTCGTGAAACAACTCTTTAAGAACTATGAAATCCGCCATATATCGGTCCAGTTAATCTTTTCTGTAACATTTGCCCTTTCCATCACAATGTTCGAGCTGATAATATTCGAAATACTTGGTGTATTGGAGTCTACATCACGTTACTTCCATTGGCGATTGGGGTTAACATGCCTTTTACTAATGGTGATTGCGGTCATCCCATTGTACATTATTCATTCAGTTATTCATAGCATTTCCTTTGGTAAGTTCTGAAATAATCTGCGAAGGAAAATATTAATCCCACGAATTTATTAGTATCCGAGAAGTGGGTACGAATCATGACAGTATTGTGTTATTTTGTATTCCTCTATGGGCTGTGGAAGATCGGTGATCCATTTCCATTGCTTAGTGTATCCCATGGGATATTCACCATTGAACAGGTTGCTAAACATAATATATTCGCTTGGAGCAATTTGAAATGTGTGCTTTGTTCATATAGGGTGTGTCACGCATTGGTGTGATTGGAGTGACGGCCATGGCAATTCTGTCCGGTTTTGGTGCTGTGAATTACCCTTATCAGAGCATGACATATTTTATTAAGTACGTTTGACCATAAGCTTTTTGTATATACAACTAAAAAATGTATTCATCATAGACCTGTGTCACAAAGTGATGTAATTAATCTCGAACGACGGTTGGCCCTAACCGTAGATATGATTACCGGTAAAAAGAAGCGAATCGCTTTGGAACTGAAACGCAACAAACAAAACAACGCAAAGCCAAGATTATGGAATATTCTAGGAAATCGCGGAGACACGGGAGGAGAGAGTAAGTGGGTTCAGTATCGATCAGAAGAGTGGGGATTATGTGTTTTAATTTCTTTTTAGACATTGGTCAATTGAGACTAGAGATCGCTGGTTGTGAGGAGATTTTAAGACAAGTGTTTCTTGAAATCAGCTCTCTAAAGACCATGCAGGAAAGACAGAAATGGTCTAGAACCCTGAAAGGGAAGTACTTCAATGTGATTGGGCACTTCTTTAGCGCCTACTGCCTGTGGAAGATTTTCATTGTAAGTTTACCGCATTAGCTCTCTGTACTGACAATATAAAATAAAAACTTGTTCCTGAAATAGTGCACAGTAAATATAATATTCGATCGTGTGGGTCGTAAGGATCCAGTCACCCGAGGCCTTGAAATCGCAGTACACTGGTGTGGTTTTGATATCGATTTAGCATTCTGGAATCAGCACATTTCCTTTTTATTAGTTGGCTGCATTGTGGTCACCTCTATTCGTGGTCTGTTGTTGACTTTAACAAAGGTAAGCAAGTGTCGGTGTTATCAGCTAAAGTATTGTCTTTCAATCCGTGTTCTTTTTTCCAGTTTTTCTATCGAATTTCTTCGAGCAAGTCATCGAATATTATTGTTTTAATATTAGCACAAATAATGGGCATGTATTTCTGTTCATCAGTCCTTCTTATGCGAATGAATATGCCTGCCGAGTATAGAGTTATCATAACTGAAGTACTGGGCAGCTTACATTTTAATTTCTATCACAGATGGTTCGATGTCATATTTTTAGTTAGTGCTCTAACAACAATTGTTGTGTTGTATATATCGCAGAAACCTTGGAATTACGATTCCAATATAGATTAAGAATTTTAATGTTAAAAGAAAAAAAATAGAATAATGCTATAATAGTAACCAGTTTTCATCCAAAGTGTATATTTTAAATTAAATATACCTATATTATTACTTAATTATTTTATTTATATTGGAGCTTATCTACTCGAAGAGTAGTTAAGTTGAGGTGTTTAGTCTTACATATTCCGTCGCGTGAGGTGTAGCTTACAATCAAAACACCTCTAGTTTGCATATCCCATGTCATGTGGTCTCTTGCAAATTGTAGTCGCTGGTGCTTACGTGTAGGATTAAGCGATGGTTTTTTCTTACTTTTTTTTTTAGCTTTAAGTATTGAACACACATGACCGCATGACGAGCAGTCTAAAGTCTAAACTTTCCGCTCGGTTTGAGGCTTTCACACTGTTAATTCCTCCCTTGTAATTGCTTCCAGGAATCGCTATTTTCAATATAAGTTCGCACAGCATGTTCAGTTCGCTCTATTTTACGATCGATGTTTGTTCTTTTCTCTAAGGTTAACAGTTTATTTTGCCCATTTCTTTCTTAAACTAATACTAAACAAAATTTAAATATTCTGTGCGTACGACTAATGCGACTTTCAATCTGTAACAGCAACCTCAACAAAATGAAAATCAGCAACACGGACACATGCAGATTCTTTCAACAAACAAAAGAAACTACGGAGCATCTAATTGATCTCAGAGTGCCCTCTAGCAAAAAAGAAGAACCAAAACACTTCTTCTTTCTTCAGATGGCGCTACAGTTCGGGGTGAACCAGAGTCTACTTTTCGCAACCATTTGTGTGCGCGTGTACATCTTTGCACCAATGGAAAGGACCTACAGTTTTTTGCCGACTCTGAACGGCGTGTTGAGATGCTCCTCCTGACAAATGATACTCTTTGATTGCTTGACAGACATTCGAAAGAGGAGGCACCGTGAAAAAACGTTTAGGTGTTTTCCTAAGATTGACCCCGGGCAGCATTGTGTAGTAGTCCAACGCACTTCACCACGGTGCTCACCAAACTAAAACAAAACAAAACAAAACACTAGCGAAATTCACATTAAAGGGAGAGGACTACAAAAGTAGAGGGATTATCAAATTTCTAAAAATCTAGTTGGATACTTAGATAAGTGGGCACTGTAGACCTACTTTGGTCGCAGAGCTAGCGGACATCTCTACTGCACCCCAGGTGTGTACATACATCTAGCACACCACGACACAGATCCGATAGTTCTTTAAATAAACGCACAAATAAGGAGATGTTTGATGTTTTATTGGACATCGACGTACTTATGTATACATTGTAAAGTCAACTAATGGTTGATGAATAGGGTAGTGGTACCTATTTCCGAACATCTCCATTATCGAACACTTTTTACAAAAGTCGTTATATTATCATTAATTTAGCGTTTCGTTACACCACATTTATACGTATGCATATTCCCTTTTCACTTACCTTAACCCTTATGTGTGTGAAGAAAAAAACACCTTAATCCGTGTGACAAGGTACCCGGGTACCTTCATATGAATTCAGTTCAATATTAACGATTTGTTTTATGTTTTGATGGCAATTAGATCAAAAATCATTCACATACATAATATATTTATGTTTTTGCATCATTTGTTTTTCATTATTTTTATTTTTTTAACGGTTAATGTGTTTTGCCGACACTACTATGCCTTTACTTGCAGACTTTGATTTCTCAAAAAACGAAAATCATATGAACATTTTGAAATTAAAAATAGCATAGTATGCATTGAAAAACAACCGTTTAATACATCAGTATCTGTTGACTTGACAGTCATTACGTGTTGTTTCTTAGTAAATAATTTTCAGACCAAACGTATTGTAATTTTTTAGTAAATACGTCCCTCATATAAAAAGGTACCTAGGTACCTTGTCACACGGTTTAAGGCTCACACACACCGCCGCGATAGCGATAGCGATAGCGATAGCGATCTATCGCAACACGTGTATTCAAGTTTGTTCATTTACACCGAGTGCGATAATGTAGCGATAGACTGCGATTGAAAGTTTCTATCGCCGCATCTAGTATTCAATTGTTCTATCGCGCAATATTTTGTAATTTTTATTATTAAAACGTCAGTTTTTGTAGTTTTTAAATTAGATTTGAGAATTTTTTTTCTAGAATGTAAGTAAATACTGCAAATGGATAGTGAAAATGTTTTAAAAAGTAAAAAAAACAACATAAAAAAAACTGACAAAACTTCAATCGCTATCTATCGCTATCGCGCTGGTGTGTTTTGTTGTTTATCGCTATCGCTATCGCTATCGCAATCGCAATCGCGCCGGTGTGGGCAAGCCTTTAAGGTGTTTAATTTTTTTTGGTTCACAGTGATCTTCCTATTCGACTTATTGACTTCCAATTAATTAAAATATGTTCCAAACATAAAGTTAGGAGCTCTCATAAACTCACGTGCGTATAGCTAACCATTAAAGTAATATAATTGGTGTTTGAAAATTTAAAAGGTACCCGGGTACCTCGTCACACACATAAGGGTTAAGCATCGCATTCAAAAAAATGTACACTGGTCCCTCGCTTTGCGCGACTTCTCTTTGCGCGGTTTCACCTTTGCGCGAAATGCATTTGCCTACCCAAATTCGATTTGCGCGAATTATGACACGTTATGTTCTGTTATCCTGAATATTTCGTTTTTTTTTTGTCCTGACAAACTTTTTTTACGTTTTCTTTTGCTTTATTCATATGTTAGTATGAAATATTTCCCTTTTTTCGCCTATTATGAATTTCGCGTGAACAAAAATGTCATGTTCGAAAAAATTCCCTTATTACGAATACTAATTTCGGGCGAAATTAAACGTCAAACAGAGCTAAAATGTTCACTTGCTTTTTGGAGGTGAAGAGGATACAAATGTTAAAATGCAAGTTACTCTTTTTAATTAGGTCTAAAAGAAAATTTATTTATAAACCGATATGCTGGTTAACAAAATGCAAGAAAACCAACCAATCGCCAGGGTTTTCGTAAAAGCAAATAAACAAAAAATATCTGAGTTTTGGAAGCAGCTCACTTTTGAGTTGAAAAGTGACCAGTGAAAAGTGAATTTGAATAGAAGAAGGTAAGAATCCATATTACAATTGAACAATTTTTCGTTGTTTGTCTGTCGTTGGCCAAGTTATCCATTGTGGACAAAGTTTTTCTTCAAAAATGTCCAATACTTCGCTAAGTATTACACTGAAAGAGAATTGTGCCAGACCAACGTCATAATCCTTTCCTACTCCTTTCTGGTATCCACCTTCTGCAAAAAAAAATTTTTTGCTGCGACCGAAAAGTTGGCAAGTACATCCAGCAAATACTTAAAAGCTGATTTGTTTAGCCTATAGTATTTTTGAAATCTGGTAAAATATATATCCCGTTTATATGACAACTCAATGCGAATTGAATCGATGCACATTGGTTCAATCCGCTCATATAAACACCATTTCGAACCGAATTGAAATACTCAATCCGCATTCGTTCATTCCTGTTTATAAACCGCATTGAAAATTTGAAACCGAATTGAAATATCATATAAACACTTTCAAATCGCATTGAAACATTTTACTCTCTCGCGCTCTTATCATTCTCTTATCTGCCATCTAATGTCAGGCAATTCAATAGTGTAATTTTTAATTAATTAATTTTTATTTTATCAAACTGTCAGTTCAATCAGCTGTTTATTAAATTCTCTCAATTTTCTCACGTTTATTTTGGATTCGGTTTTGAAAAATTTCATGTAAACACCAACATTTCTATGCGGATTGAACCAATGCGCATCGATTCAATGCACATTGAGTTATCATATAAACGGGGTAATAGATGCATTAATTCAATTTTTAACAAACGTTAAGCATTTTTGTTAACATACAAGGGTTCACGTAACTCCAAAGGATTAGAATCATCTCTTAACTGTCTCCGAATCAATTTCACTTGGTTAATTTCTTCTTCCTGAGATATTATCCTCATGGCTATGCTGTGCATTTTAACTTAAATGCAAGTTTATAACAACTGTTTACTTTAATAAATATACAAATTTTGAGCAATTTATTTTTCAACTTATATTTGCCACAATTCTTCGAAATGTCACAGCTGATTCGAAGTGAAATTTTGTTCGGGTGAAATTCGCAATAACCTTTTTGTATTTCGGGGGAACAAAAATATTTCGGGTGAAATTTTGTTCGGGCGAAATTCATAATAGGTCTGATTGTGTTGACATTAGGTGCAGCTTTTTTCAATCAAAATAAACTAAGTTGTTCGTCGAGTACCACGTTAGTCAGTGCTGATTTCGCAAAAACACACCAGAAACTACTGCTCCGATATTAATTTGCAAAACGTATATACCAGATAGTAGTCCATCTTCCAGTCTGGACAGACATTTAATATATCCTGATCCCACAAGGAACAAAAAAGTGAAAATTAGAGCACCCAAAGGAAATGGACAGATTTTTATATGAACTAAAAGCGGATTAAAGAGGAAATAAGGAAAGAAATTAACAACCGTCAGTTTCAATGAAATAAAAAGGAAATTAAAAGAAAAAACGAGAACAATTAATGAAGCACTAAAGTGTTACTTCAAATTCGTTTTTACTTAGTATAAACATACTTGAAATTAACATTCTAGACAAACTTATAGGTATGAATTAACTGTTCGGAATAAGGAAACTATCTGCTCGCAATTAGGCAACAAGTGTTCGACTATTGGAGAAAACGACATTTTTTGAGTTTTTACTTTTTATTATAAACTGCTTGTAATTATTCATGTATGCTTATTTTGTTCTGATTAAATATAGTTTTATCAGTCATCTTTATTTTATTTTAAGTATTTTTTTTTCAAAACTTGCATTTTTACACCAGTTTCAACTCTGAATTTCCGTTAAGTGTTCGGATACTGGTACCATGACCCTACTCCTGTAAGCAAACTCGCCCGGAAAGACAAAGTAGAGGCCAAAAATGCATAGCGTTCTTTTTAAAACAAACTACGAAATGGACATCCTTCCTTTATTTAATTTTAGAAAAAAATTATTTCAATAATACAATATCTCCCATTACGGACAGTACGGTATATTCTGGCTCTAGAGTCTAGACGGCGCGCAGCGGTAAATATCCATGTGTGTAGTAAAAGTAAAACTATTCCCTGTTGTATGAACGAAGGCATCCCAATGCATATGATGTACATATTTTCTACACCTGTCATGTATTTTGTAGATATGGGTGTTTTCATAAACGTCAAAAATTTTCGCAAGCACAACCGCATTTCCTTTCTTATGCGGGTTTGAACGCCACTGATTTTCAGAATATAGTGATGGGCATAAGTGATGAATGATTTGGAGAATCGAGACATTAGTACTCGAATGATTTTACGAATCGAATCATCATTCGAGTAAATACAAAAAATGCAAAAATCACAAACAATTGATTTTTGATCCCGAAGCGCCATGGTGATCAGTCATTCAAATCCTAAAACGTACATATGTACTTAACATATGTATACTGTAAGAAAAATATAAAAAAAAAAAAAAAAATGTATACCAATTTCATTTACCATGGCCGACTTAAGTTTGCATGCATTCATACAAGAAAATCGACCTTGGTTTTCCACAAACCAGTTCAACATTTTTAAATTTATACTAAAAACTGTAATAACGAAACGGATAAAATCGCCATAAAACAAAATAAATACAAATATAAATTACGTACGGAACATAAATAGTATAATACAGAGCGCAACCAAATGTGATATGAACAAACTTCTCGATGTAATGCCTTTGTACCTAAAGTTCTCGAAAAGTTCTCACTCCTAGTGTTCTCGAATTATTTAATCGATTCTCGCATTCGAATTATTTTAGATCACACACACCAACGTCCTCGAGAAGTGCAAGGCTCAACTTGCAACGAGAGCGGACGTGTGTTCATTAGTGTCGTGGGGTGCGCGCTTTTGTATTTCAAGTTCCCAAGTACATACATAAATTTCTGCAATCATAATCTTTTTGGCAACTCTGTCAAGCTATAAGTAAGTGTGTTAACGTCAGTGTTATACAAAAATAAAAAAATCATAATAATTCGCGCATAAAAAACGCGAAATCATCATCCGCCAACTGCGCCCTGCGTAAGCCATCGCCGTCAACTAAAAAAAAATTTCCACCGGACGAAATACAAGGTAAATTCCTTTCGTTATTTTATTTTTTATTTGGCCGGCGACCATTTGACAGTGGTTGCGGTGCGCTAGCGCTCCCGTGGATCTGTGGATCCCAAGCTTTACACAAAGCCACGAACACCTAAGCTTTGTATCAGGCAAAACTGGCTATCGAAGACGACAACCAATCCGATTTGCCGACGAACTGCCTAAAAGTATGCTCCGCTTTCCTTCCTTTTAAGTGAAAGATGAGTCTCAAAAGAACACCACCAAGGGCTAGCCCTATCCAACCGGAAAACAACTTTCTAGTTTTCCACACCTCAAAACTAACATCAACAACGTCGACACTAACCACAACAACTATAACAACTACAAATACATCATCATTCAACACGGCGACAACTCTAACTGCAAACAACATACCAATATTAACCTCACCATTAACTACAACATTTCCATCTGACAATCATATAGCCGCTCAAACTACAAATAACACCACAATTATAAACACACCCATAATATCCACATCTCTAGCTACCATAACAGACGACTGCATTGCTAAATCTAGCGGAATTCAAACAAAAAGAAACAGGACATCACCCGAGAAAACTAAACAAAACAAAGCCAAGAAACTAAAAAATCAAAATCAAACTACTACCCTAAAAAACTATTGGCTGAACCAACCCAATGAGAAATCACACAACCGTTTTGATATCCTTTCTACGGATGATGAAATAGAGGAACCTAAAAGCCTGCCGCAAAAAGACATAGAAGAAAATCTTCAGACCAAAATGCCCAGACCTCCGCCAATTTATGTTCAAGGGGTACGATATATACACCTCCTGATTGACGCCCTTAATGAAACTACATCAAAAGACACATACGAACTGAAAGTTTTACCAAACAATGAAATAAAAATTCAACCATCTGACCCCATAGCTTATACAAAGACCGTTAAAGTACTTAAACTTAAAAATACACAATTCTACACATATAAGCCTAAAGAACAACGCAATTTTAGAGTCATGCTTCGAAATATGCACCATTCAGCGGACCAAGAAGAAATCAAAAAAGAACTTAAAGAACATGGACACATTGTAACAAACATACACAACATATCACAACGAGGAACGAAGAAACCACTCTCGCTCTTCTCCATTGAGCTGGAAAATAACAAAAATAACAAGGAAATTTATAATATTACTCACTTGATGCACTGTAAGATATCATTTGAACCACCTTATCAAAAAAGGACCATCCCCCAATGCATGAACTGCCAAAAATACGGCCACACAAAGAACTTCTGCACACTTGAACCAACCTGCGTCAAGTGCGCAGGAAAACACAAAACGACTGATTGTACCAACGTTACGGATCGCAGTAATCTAAAATGCGCACTCTGTGGTGAGCCCCACACTGCAAATTACAAAGGTTGCGAGGTATATAAAGCACTCAAGGTACAAAGATATCCAACACTAAGAAAAAAAACACTAGAAGAACAGCCCATTCAGACCAGCACAGAAGCTAGAAATCCCATCACAGATATGCCCAAACCCGCCCCCAATATGATTAAACCACAAACAACATTTGCTGACGCCATTAAAAGTGACAACGCTGCTGCTACAAGGACTACAAGGACTATAACCCCTCCTTTAATTAATAGACAGGAAAACAGGAACGGCGTTCTTTCTACAAATAACAAAGTAAATTTATCAATAAACAATAAAGGAGAAAATACTACGAAACCCACAGACGACCTATCCGAACTCAAAGAAAAAAACAAAACTTCAATCAAATATAGCACCTCTGACAAACCACAAAACCGACTGGGATGCTTTCCGACATTTCGTTGACGCAACAATTGAACCTGAAACTTCACTAAAAACCAATGAAGATCTTGAAAGTGCAATAATTCACCTCAATGACCTCCTTTACTCTGCAGCACTAAAATCTACACCTGACTTAAAAAAAATAAAAACCAATCCTACACAATCTTCAGATACAATCAGACAAAAAATTAAAGAAAAACGCAAACTAAGAAAAACTTGGCACTTAACCAGATCACCAACCGACAAAGCGAACCTTAATAGAGCGACGAAGGAACTTAAGGCCATACTCAAAGAACACAAAAACCGCAGCATTAACAACTATTTATCTAATCTCACTGCAACCCAAAACACAAATTATTCACTATGGAAACTAAACAAAAGACTTAAAAACGGAAGTACCCATCAACCACCTATCGCAAACGCTGACGGCACTTGGTCTAGGACAAGCAAGGACAAGGCGAAAGCACTAGCTGGCTACTTCAAAACAACTTTCTCAAATGCAATCATTGGACAGAATATTTCACTTCAACAAAATAACTCGTGTTTAAACACAAGGATCAAGAGAATAACCGCCAAAGAAATAAAAAACCACCTGAAATATAAACTAAACCATAAAAAATCTGCTGGATACGACATGATAACTGGACAACTACTAAAACACTTACCTGACAGTGCCATCATATACCTAAGGAATATCCTTAACGCTATTATACGACAAAACTACTACCCGAAAGTCTGGAAGGTCTCGAAAGTAATCGCTATTCCCAAGCCTGGCAAGGATCCTACAAAGACTACCTCATATAGACCGATAAGTTTACTACCAATAGTATCCAAAATATTTGAAAAGCTGCTACTTAATCGTATTGACAAAGTTGTATTACAACAAAAACTCATACCGGACCACCAATTTGGTTTTCGACAAAAACATTCGACTATACAACAAGTCCATCGAGTTACTAACAAAATTTTTAACGACTTAGATGAAAAAAAATACTGCGTGTCAGTATATCTTGACGTAGCCAAGGCTTTTGATAGTGTTTGGCATGAAGGACTTCTACATAAATTAAAAAACATGCTGCCGGACTTCTCTGAGCTAATTAAAAGCTATCTGGACGACAGACACTTCTACGTCTCACACAACGATGAGTGTTCCGAGTTATGCCGAATAGACGCAGGTGTCCCCCAAGGAAGTGTTCTAGGACCAACGCTCTACCTTTTATATACAGCAGACATACCTAAACCAGACAACGCTATGATAGCTACTTTCGCAGACGACACGGTTATCCTTTCTTCGAACAAACGGTTAGACTTAGCCACTCAACAAGCCAGAATAGCACTTGAGAAGACAGTAGATTGGTTCCAGAAATGGGGAATCAATATAAACGAGGAAAAAACAGTACAAGTTGTATATACTACGAAAAGAAATTATATCGCTGAAAACATCATTCTGAACAACAAAGAAATTACTATTGACAATGAAGCGAAGTACCTGGGCATGCTTATAGATAAAAAATTGACTTGGAAATCACACATATTATATAAACGAAACCAAATAAAAAACAAATTCAGACAACTCTACTGGCTTCTAGGGAAGAACTCACGGTTATCAACAGAAAACAAACTCCTAATCTACAAGACAATAATAAAACCTATATGGACCTACGGGATTCAAATCTGGGGAACTGCCTGCACGACAAATATTAATATCATCCAACGACTACAAACAAAAATTCTTCGGACTATAGTAAATGCACCATGGTACATAACCAATGCCGACTTACACCACGACCTCAACATCCTCACCGTAAAAGAAGAAATAAAAATGATCAGCAGACGACATCAAATAGCGCTTTGTGACCACACCAACTCTCAATTACGAAGTTTACCTGAGCAGGAAATGAATTCAAGAAGACGACTAAAAAGACGCAAGCCCGTTGACCTACAAAATATTTAAAGTACTCGTATATTTATGTAAAAAAATAAAAAAAAGAAAAAAACATAATAATAACAATAGCTAAATAAATAGAAAATAAATAGAAAGTTGTGAAATTGCACATAACGTTAGAAATGTATCTATAGACAATGGTCTAAGTCTACAAATGTATCCCTTCAAAAACTTTAATAACAATTACTTAGTGTCATCATTAAGACAGATGTAATATTTTAATTTGGGAAATAAAAAAAAAAAAAAAAAATAAACTGTGCAAGTTGCAAAGAGAAAATTGATCGGAGTGATAGCTTCAAAGTTAATTGTTTTGATTGCAAATGTTTTTTTCACGGTGCTTGTGTCGATATTCTGCAATCCGATATTGACTACATGAACTCTACCAACAACAATTATCGCTGTGTCAAGTGCGCGGCTCTTCGGCGTAAATCGCTTCATCAGTTACCTTCACCTCAACCCATTGCAGCAGCTGTTTCATCACAATAGAAACAACAACAAAAATCGGTGGGCTCGTTGAAGCAGCAAACTAGACCAGTGCCAAAACAAAAACTAACAACAACTGCACCAGAAAGCGAAACGGCGTCAACCAGCAAGCAGTCTATTGAGAAAAGAGCAGTGGCAGCAGATATCGATGGCAGGTCAATAACCCTTCAATTGCTGTATGAAGAGATTCTAAGTTTAAAAAAATTAAACATAGAATTCTTCCAATCGATTCAGCAGTTGAAAGAAGAAAATACTGCACTGAGATCGAGAGTAACGTCGCTGGAGAGTAAGCTGAACTGGAAGGAACAAAAACAAATGGAGAGAGTTATTGAAATAATTGGTGTACCCGAGCACGAGGTAAATACTCTTAACCCTGTTAAGTGTGTGCAGAACATTTTTGATGTCGCTTTGAATGTCCCTGTCTCTGCTGATGGAATTGATAAATGCTACATAATATTTTATGTGTTCACCTATCATCTACTGACGTCAAGCAGAGGATTATGAGAAGCAAGCGTGCAGCAAAGAAAACTCTTAATACTTCGGTGTTTGGTGTTGCAAGCAGTAATAGTATTTTTATTAATCATTACTTCACTAGATACACTAGGGCTTTGTTCTTGGCGGCAAAAAAAAAAAAAACTAGAAAAGAGTTATGAGTACTTATTGTTTAGTAACTCTAATATTCTTTTGAGGAAGGTTGAAAATGGTAAAGTTGTTGTTGTAAGATGTTTTGCTGATCTTGAAGCATTAAATAATTAATTCCATGTTTGTTAATTTTAACATATACAGCGACTTTACCATTAAAACCATAAATAATTGTCATGACCGCATTTTCATTTCTAGTTCAAAAGATAAGAAACCTATTTATTTAGTGCATCAAAATATAAGAAGCCTGCGACAAAATTTCGATTTACTTGTTTGTAATCTCGAAGGATTTATGTATTTACCTGATTTGATATTTGTGTCAGAAATTTGGATTTACTCTTTCGAGAAGGAAGACTACAAAATTCCTAACTATGACTTTTATCCGATTCCTAATGATTCTTATACAGCGGGAGGGGTTGGAGTTTTTGTGAAAGATACATATGAGCCCAAAGTAGTTTCTCTTAATATCAAAAGTGCTGATGTCTTAAAAATTACTTGTACTATTTTTAATATAACTTTTAGCATGTATTGTGTCTACATACTTCAAAAGTATCCTCTGCAAGTGTTTTTGGACGAATTTTCTATCTTATTAAGCAATGAAAGAGCGGCAAATCTGATCATAATTGGCGACTTCAACATAGATATTCTGAGCTCAAATGCTGCTGTAGACCAGTATGAAGCTTTAATGGCTGATAATGGGTTAATCTCTTTTATCAATGAACCAACTAGACCTATCTCTAATACTTGTCTTGACCATGTATTTGGTCGTTTCCTTAATGTAGAAATTAGTGAATGCTCGGGTCTCAACTTCGTTGTTCAAATTACCGACCACTGTATGACAGGTTTAATCTTTAATAACTTAAAAAACAAACAAAATTAACACCAACAAAATTACAAAAATTAACTTTAACCTATTAAATAGTAAACTGTTGAGAGAAAACTGGGCTGGTGCATATGCCGAAGTAAATGCTTCTCTGGCATATGAATTGTTCTTAAAAACTTTAAAAAAACACATTGATAGCCCGATCGTCTCCGTAGTACAAAATAAATCAAGTGTTAAACTAAAACCCTGGATGACTGATTCACTTCTCAAACAAATCAAACTGAAACATAAGCTACGTAGTAAAACCTGCAAACACCCACAAAATCTTGTTTTAAAACGTCGGTATTCCCACTTATCTAAAAAAATTAATAAAGAAGTTTATATTTGTCGTAACAGATACTTTGAAAACAGATTGAGAAGTGCACAAGGGAACGTAAAAAAAGAATGGGAAGTAGTGAACTGCATAATCAATCGTAAAACTAAAAACCATAACGTATCCATTAAACTTGAAAAAGGTAACGTCAGCGTGACAGATCCTGTATTTGTTGCGAATGAGTTTAACGAATACTTCGTGTCAGTTGCCCAGAAATCTTCACCTTGTGAGTTGTCTTGTAGGAGTTGCTCGGCATCACATTTCTTAGATTGCATAGTTTCCAATAACAGCTTCGTTTTCAATCCCATTTCGGGTTTTGAATTACTGAAAATAATCAACGCTTTAAAAAACTCTAGCTCTTGTGGTGACGACGAAATTTCTAATTCCATCTTAAAAACTATTGCCTTAAACACGGTTGATATTTTGGCGCACCTTTTCAATTTAAGCATCTTCTCAGGAACCTTTCCTGAATTGTTAAAACGAGCCAATGTGATCCCTATTTTCAAAAAAGGTAATAAGAAAGATAAAATTAATTACAGACCAATTTCCCCGCTTTCTGCAATTTCTAAAATCTTTGAGAAAGCCGTAAAATGTCGAGTTCTGAATTTTCTCACGAAAATCAAATTTTTTAGTGAAAACCAATTTGGTTTTAGAGTAAACCTGTCCACCGAAGATGCCCTACTTGACTTTTGTCAGTATATTTATAAGGGACTTGATGATAAGAAAACGTGCGCCGGACTCTATGTAGATATTAACCAAAGCTTTTGACATGGTGGATCACAAAATCCTGTTGGGAAAACTTTATCGCGTAGGTTTTCGGGGCTTTATCTTGGATTGGTTTACATCTTACCTTAGGAACAGGATGCAAAAAGTTAAAATTGGGGACACTGTTGGTGACTCTAAGATCATCAACCTTGGCGTCCCACAAGGTTCTGTGCTTAGTCCTTTACTGTTCTTAATCTATGTTAACTCAGTCTTCAGTCTTCCTTTCGTAGGTAAGCTTAAGGCTTTTGCTGATGACTTCGCATTTGCATACGGTTCAAATAATTTCTTTAACCTACTTGCTGAAATCAACCATGATGTGCATCTGTTAAGACTATGGTTTGCGCAACACAAGTTAATAGTAAGCAGTAAGACGAAGCTCATGTACTTCAGCCTTAACGCTAACGTATCTCCTGAAGTTGACATTGTATTTCATGCTGCCAGTTACCACAGATTTAGCTTGCTAAACTGTGGATGCAGTATCCTGTACAATGAAAATTTTGTATGTGATGCAAATTGCTTTTCCATTGAAAGAGTAAAGAGCTATAAGTACCTTGGAGTTGATCAAAATCTAACTTGGTGTGATCACATCTCTTCTCTGAAACGATATTTGCTATCCACTATGCGAAATTTCTATCGGCTTAGTAAGTACTGCTCTACAAGCTTATTAAAAAATATTTATTTTGGGATCTTCCACTCTAGATTACAATATGGTATTAGCTGCTGGGGTGGTACACACACTATTAAAATCCAACAACTATCTGTAATACAAAAATATGTTATCAGAAAAATATGCCATTCATCTCGGTTAGCCAACACCTTAGTCCTCTTTAAAAAAATTAAACATAGAATTCTTCCAATCGATTCAGCAGTTGAAAGAAGAAAATACTGCACTGAGATCGAGAGTAACGTCGCTGGAGAGTAAGCTGAACTGGAAGGAACAAAAACAAATGGAGAGAGTTATTGAAATAATTGGTGTACCCGAGCACGAGGTAAGTACTCTTAACCCTGTTAAGTGTGTGCAGAACATTTTTGATGTCGCTTTGAATGTCCCTGTCTCTGCTGATGGAATTGATAAATGCTACATAATATTTTATGTGTTCACCTATCATCTACTGACGTCAAGCAGAGGATTATGAGAAGCAAGCGTGCAGCAAAGAAAACTCTTAATACTTCGGTGTTTGGTGTTGCAAGCAGTAATAGTATTTTTATTAATCATTACTTCACTAGATACACTAGGGCTTTGTTCTTGGCGGCAAAAAAAAAAAAAACTAGAAAAGAGTTATGAGTACTTATTGTTTAGTAACTCTAATATTCTTTTGAGGAAGGTTGAAAATGGTAAAGTTGTTGTTGTAAGATGTTTTGCTGATCTTGAAGCATTAAATAATTAATTCCATGTTTGTTAATTTTAACATATACAGCGACTTTACCATTAAAACCATAAATAATTGTCATGACCGCATTTTCATTTCTAGTTCAAAAGATAAGAAACCTATTTATTTAGTGCATCAAAATATAAGAAGCCTGCGACAAAATTTCGATTTACTTGTTTGTAATCTCGAAGGATTTATGTATTTACCTGATTTGATATTTGTGTCAGAAATTTGGATTTACTCTTTCGAGAAGGAAGACTACAAAATTCCTAACTATGACTTTTATCCGATTCCTAATGATTCTTATACAGCGGGAGGGGTTGGAGTTTTTGTGAAAGATACATATGAGCCCAAAGTAGTTTCTCTTAATATCAAAAGTGCTGATGTCTTAAAAATTACTTGTACTATTTTTAATATAACTTTTAGCATGTATTGTGTCTACATACTTCAAAAGTATCCTCTGCAAGTGTTTTTGGACGAATTTTCTATCTTATTAAGCAATGAAAGAGCGGCAAATCTGATCATAATTGGCGACTTCAACATAGATATTCTGAGCTCAAATGCTGCTGTAGACCAGTATGAAGCTTTAATGGCTGATAATGGGTTAATCTCTTTTATCAATGAACCAACTAGACCTATCTCTAATACTTGTCTTGACCATGTATTTGGTCGTTTCCTTAATGTAGAAATTAGTGAATGCTCGGGTCTCAACTTCGTTGTTCAAATTACCGACCACTGTATGACAGGTTTAATCTTTAATAACTTAAAAAACAAACAAAATTAACACCAACAAAATTACAAAAATTAACTTTAACCTATTAAATAGTAAACTGTTGAGAGAAAACTGGGCTGGTGCATATGCCGAAGTAAATGCTTCTCTGGCATATGAATTGTTCTTAAAAACTTTAAAAAAACACATTGATAGCCCGATCGTCTCCGTAGTACAAAATAAATCAAGTGTTAAACTAAAACCCTGGATGACTGATTCACTTCTCAAACAAATCAAACTGAAACATAAGCTACGTAGTAAAACCTGCAAACACCCACAAAATCTTGTTTTAAAACGTCGGTATTCCCACTTATCTAAAAAAATTAATAAAGAAGTTTATATTTGTCGTAACAGATACTTTGAAAACAGATTGAGAAGTGCACAAGGGAACGTAAAAAAAGAATGGGAAGTAGTGAACTGCATAATCAATTGTAAAACTAAAAACCATAACGTATCCATTAAACTTGAAAAAGGTAACGTCAGCGTGACAGATCCTGTATTTGTTGCGAATGAGTTTAACGAATACTTCGTGTCAGTTGCCCAGAAATCTTCACCTTGTGAGTTGTCTTGTAGGAGTTGATCGGCATCACATTTCTTAGATTGCATAGTTTCCAATAACAGCTTCGTTTTCAATCCCATTTCGGGTTTTGAATTACTGAAAATAATCAACGCTTTAAAAAACTCTAGCTCTTGTGGTGACGACGAAATTTCTAATTCCATCTTAAAAACTATTGCCCTAAACACGGTTGATATTTTGGCGCACCTTTTCAATTTAAGCATCTTCTCAGGAACCTTTCCTGAATTGTTAAAACGAGCCAATGTGATCCCTATTTTCAAAAAAGGTAATAAGAAAGATAAAATTAATTACAGACCAATTTCCCTGCTTTCTGCAATTTCTAAAATCTTTGAGAAAGCCGTAAAATGTCGAGTTCTGAATTTTCTCACGAAAATCAAATTTTTTAGTGAAAACCAATTTGGTTTTAGAGTAAACCTGTCCACCGAAGATGCCCTACTTGACTTTTGTCAGTATATTTATAAGGGACTTGATGATAAGAAAACGTGCGCCGGACTCTATGTAGATATTAACCAAAGCTTTTGACATGGTGGATCACAAAATCCTGTTGGGAAAACTTTATCGCGTAGGTTTTCGGGGCTTTATCTTGGATTGGTTTACATCTTACCTTAGGAACAGGATGCAAAAAGTTAAAATTGGGGACACTGTTGGTGACTCTAAGATCATCAACCTTGGCGTCCCACAAGGTTCTGTGCTTAGTCCTTTACTGTTCTTAATCTATGTTAACTCAGTCTTCAGTCTTCCTTTCGTAGGTAAGCTTAAGGCTTTTGCTGATGACTTCGCATTTGCATACGGTTCAAATAATTTCTTTAACCTACTTGCTGAAATCAACCATGATGTGCATCTGTTAAGACTATGGTTTGCGCAACACAAGTTAATAGTAAGCAGTAAGACGAAGCTCATGTACTTCAGCCTTAACGCTAACGTATCTCCTGAAGTTGACATTGTATTTCATGCTGCCAGTTACCACAGATTTAGCTTGCTAAACTGTGGATGCAGTATCCTGTACAATGAAAATTTTGTATGTGATGCAAATTGCTTTTCCATTGAAAGAGTAAAGAGCTATAAGTACCTTGGAGTTGATCAAAATCTAACTTGGTGTGATCACATCTCTTCTCTGAAACGATATTTGCTATCCACTATGCGAAATTTCTATCGGCTTAGTAAGTACTGCTCTACAAGCTTATTAAAAAATATTTATTTTGGGATCTTCCACTCTAGATTACAATATGGTATTAGCTGCTGGGGTGGTACACACACTATTAAAATCCAACAACTATCTGTAATACAAAAATATGTTATCAGAAAAATATGCCATTCATCTCGGTTAGCCAACACCTTAGTCCTCTTTAATAAACTGAGAATCCTGCCAGTAAGACACTTGTATTACTTCAAAGTCCTTAAAATTTTCTTTATTAGAGGTGGGTACTTACAAAGCCCCATCAATGATACCCATAACCTTCGTAGCAATTTTAGTTCCTTGGTTAGCATTCCAGTTTTTCGCACTTCTAGCATCAGAACCTTTTTCTCCCTTGTATCTTGCAAATTATTCAATACACACAGAATTAATTTAAATCAAAGTGACATTACTTCTATTTTTAACTAAATATCAAATGTTACTAACTATTCTCTTTATTATTATTTAATTTTACTCGTATTTGAATTGTAATTATAATTTTCACCTTTATTGAGTTTTTTGAGAATAATGAATAAAAAAAAAAGTTCTCGAAAAGTTTTCACTTCTCATCTCACTCATCGTGTTCTCGAATCGATTCTTGCATTCGAATTCTTTTATATCACACACACCAAAGTCCTCGAGAAGTTCTCGTAAAGTTCTCAATTCTCACTCATCGTGATCTCGATTCATACAAAGTATACATACACATGTATAAGAAAGGGTTGAAGTTGAAGCACATCACTTGAGAAGAGATATGGCCTTGTGTTCTGTGTAAGAGAATTGAGTAATGCAATGAAATAGGAATATGAGCCCCATTTGAGTGTATGCCACGGGCACCCTATGCCAGTGTAGTCGGAACGGAAAGAGAACACAACTAATGATGGGAACTATCGAATGAATTCGACTATCGATAGTTAGTAACTTAATGATTTCAACTATCGAATAGTTCAATTCAACTATTCATAGGTACCTTGTAGATATTATTATAGAAGTTATTCAACAAAGTTCACACAAACTTTATGAAACTTAAGCTATGTTCAGACGATTGCCAGGTCTGCAAATATTGTCAGGTCTACAAATGTGCTGACAATTAGCTGCAAATGAGCTGACAATCACAAACTACCTTACAATGTTCAATTGCCAGTTCACACTGTTGCTAGGTTTTGTCCCAATTCCTGACAATGTATTGGCAGGCGATTTGCCTGCAAATTTTCTGACAATGTTTTCTCTGACAATATTTGCAGATAAAAAATTGTCAGTTCACACGGTTGGTAGATGACTGTTTACAAAAAATTTACAAATTCATTGGCAGACGTTGTCAGACTCATAGCATTTGATAGAAATTTTTTTCTTCGTGCTAAAATTTCTTTGTGCATGGAAAACTGTATGTCCTAGGTAAAAACTTTGTATGGTGAATTTGTAGGTAACATTACGGCGCACCAAAATAACAAAAAAAAAAATTGGAGATAATTATTACATTTTCCCGAGATAAATACGATTTTCACAAAAATTGATTAAAAATAATTAAAAAAAATTGTGTTTGAAGACCAATAACTCGAAAATGAAAGCACGGATGGTAAAAGCCGTAGGTGACTGTGATAAGCATTCATCAATTGTCTATCGAACAAGCCCACTTTGGTTGCTCTGCACTTAATAGACCAGAAGTTATAATTGAATAATTGTTGGTACCTACTTCTCTGAAGGAACTCTTTTAAACACCCTGTAGCTCCGTGGATGTTAAAGATAGACACCCCCACCCATACGTTTTTTTTCATAACATGGATCAATGAATCTTTCCCCATAGTAACATTTTTCAAGACCCTGTAGCTCCGAGGACGTTGAAGATAGACCACCCCCCCATACGTTTTTTTTCCATAACACAGACCAATAAAGCTTTCTCCATAGTGACATTTTTCAACACCCTGTAGCTCCGTGGGTGTTGAAGATGGACCACCCCTCCCGTACGTTTTTTTCCATAACACGGACCAATGAATCATTCCCCATAGTAACTTTTTTCCACACCCTGTAGCTCCGTGGGTGCTGAAAACAGACCCCCCCACCCTTGAATATGTTTTGTTTTTTCATAAAATAAACCAAGGAATCAGCTCCCAAAATAATAATATATTTCATTGAAAAAATAACAAAATTATCTAACAATAATTTTATTTGCAGATGTTCAAGCTTCTCACGTCTGACAATAAAAAACGAACCTGCAAATGTCCAAAACGCCTGACAATGGCCTGACAATGTCACAAAAAGGTGTTCACACGATTGGCAGAGGCCTGACAATTTATTGTCAGATAGCGACCTGGCAATTGTCTGCAAATGATTTTTCTGACTATATTTGCAGACTAAAATTGTCAGTTCACACGGTTCTAAGACATTTGGGACAAATTTTTCATTTGTAGACCTGACAATATTTGCAGACCTGGCAATCGTCTGAACATAGCTTTAACATCATTTGTATACACAAACATTTCGTAAAAATTAAGCATAACTTCCAGCCTTAATTACGTTTGCTTTTACGAAGAAATATTTTGGGTGACGCCATCGGATGTGAGATCCTCAAAAGATGCAAGTAGCCGGTGCTATTTGCAATTTTGCATGTACGATTCGCACCTGACTCATCAACTCAGGAATCTAAGCGAATATTTCTAGGAGACGCTGAACCGTTATCCAAAACACCAACAACAAAAAATTACATGGATTATATGCATTATGGTCAGATGCAGCAACGAAACAGCTACAAATCCAACTTCGAAATGGAATATGAGCAGGAGGCGCTAAACCGTTATCAAAAAAAAAAAAACCACAAAAACTTGCATTGAATATAAGCATAAATATGAAAGTCAAGTCAAGTTTCATACAGAAATCATTCCAATTGTTTTCTACTATCGACTGCAAAAGTAGCAACTGAATTTATTCATTCATATGAAATCAGTCGAAGACTATCGACTGAAAATAGTAACTGAATTTATTCGAATAGACTATCGACTGAAAATAGTAACTGAATTTATTCATTCAGATGAAATCGTTCGTATGGACTATCGAATGCAAATATGTATGTAGAAGAAATTCGGGCACTCAAAAATTGTACAATGAGCGAATATTTTAATGAATCGATTTCTAGTAACTATCGAATGAATGAATATTCTGCTACTATCGAATAAGTCGATAGTTTTTATTCGATAGTTCCCATCACTAAACACAACACAATATATGTATACACAATGTATAAGCAATAGCTCTTGTCATGTAGGTATTGTCACCGTCTAAAGAGTAAGTAAATAAGAGAACAGCAGAGAAGTAAGAAAATAATAACGAAATCATTCGAATTAATTTGTGCGATGAATCGAGATGTCTCGAGACTTTTCTGTAATCGATTATAATCGATTCTTTCATTCGAATGCGCCCATCATTCTGACAGAATATGTGCCGTCAAGATGAAGAACTGATTTAGTACAATTTTCATGTAAACATCGTTCATAAACGTCAAAAAAACATATAATATTATCCCTGATATTGAATTTGATTTCGGCATATGTAGGTACAAGATACTTAATTTGAACTTACGTAGCATATAAAATTCAACTTTAGTCAATTTTAACCTTTGCGTCTTTCTCTGCAGTCACTTTTTTTATACTAACTAATCTGCACGACAACGATGATATATTAACGTTTATGAATACGATGTAATGCAGTTTGCCTGCGGCAGCTCTGCAATAGGGATGAGCGATGTTCATCGATGTTCACAAAACATCGATTTTGAGAGACTAAACATCGATGTTTTAACATCGATGTTGAAGTACGTAAAATATCGCATAATCGATGTTAAGAACAAAACATCGACCAAAACAGAACCGACTCTAAATTTGAGATAAATTTTAATTTGAGAAAAGATTTTGAATATTTTATTTTTTAAATTGAAGACTTAGCATGCCTTATAAGTGCATATGAGAAATTAAAAAATTTCGCGAAGTTTGAACTATTATTTTCTCTGTTTGATTTTTTCGGGATTTTTTTGTATATGGGATTTTGTAAGTCACGATTTCGTGCCGCTCCCATGCAAGTACCTATGTTGTTTTTTACGTCATTAGTCAACATTCTATAAATTCATTCTATAACATCGATGTTTTGAGTTCGATTATTATCGATCATCGATGTTCAGTCAGCGATGTTGAATTCGATGTTGAAATCGATGTCATTTTGCCAACATCGCTCATCCCTACTCTGCAATAAAACTGCATTTTTGAACGCTGTTAACGCAGTTCTTTGTTAGTATGACGTATATGAAAAAACCCTATACGCTATATCCAAACTCTTTGCCCCATTAAATGTTTGGGTAGGCGAACCAAAACAAATACCAAATACAGACGTACGACGTACGTTGCAGAAAACGGAAATAGGCGGAGAAAAATGTTGTCACCGTCACTGTCCGCCTAAGGGAAGTTTCACTGTACATACTTCACCGAGATCCCACTTGGACCAGTCGTACCTCGTACATCCAAGATGTCGTACAATAATAGCACCTGGGTATAACTTATGAACATTCTTCTAAAATCCTAGATCACAAAGCAATGGAGTTATTTCTAACGTAATACGGAGCAGTTTACCACCAGTTACTAAGTTATTTATGTATCAACAAAAAAAGATTCTCAACTTTTCCTTTACAATTTGCAAGCGAATGTTCTTCAAATATTAATGAATGTAACAAGAACCACGATCGTTTATGTAAATTTAGCTGTTTGCTTCGATTAATTAAAATACACTCAGGTGACATACAGGTGTTTTATTAAGCGTCACATACCTACAAAGAACACCCAAAATTCTAAAATATAGCGGAATAAAAAGCAAAATTAATCACTTCACAAGGACTCTTGTGTATAGGTTACCTTTCTGTGTATGAATTTTTGGTCATTTGGAACGCATTTTCCCCTTATTGGCACAGAACAGACTGAAAAAAAGAAGAGGAAATACAGCTGAAAAAAATAAAAATAAAAAAAAAATAGAAATAAACACAGAGTACAAATGATGGAAAGGAAGCGCAAAAGTCGGAGAAAAAAAGCACTAAGGCGTTGTCTGCCACCCAGTCAGAGGATGACGCTTCTCATTCCAAAGCCCGCCACGTAGGAGAGATGATTTCATGAAAACCACTTCGAATAATTTCAGTTAGACGACTTGTAACATACTCGTATAACAATATCTATACGCAAAGATCTACCTACCCCAAAATGAGGATGGAAATGGAAATGGAAAAAATAAACAAGCAGCCCGTGTCACTCCCTAAAATATGTACATATGTACATATGTATGTACGGCCGCATACAGTCGACTTGGTCGTCGTCGAATAGGACTGTAATGCAAACAGGACTAACAATAAGCTTCGGCAAAAGCTAAACGAGCACATTACTGAAACATGTATACCATGCTACGCTACCACGCTCTAACACAGTCAGTTAATTCCTCCCCGCGCGTGTCACCCTCTGCGTGTGTGCGGTCGGAAAAGCTGGGTGGCTGCTGGGGCTGGTGGTTGTTTTGGGATCCATGGGTGGGAGTTTGCGCAACCCAAAAAAAGAAGAGACCAACACGAAGACAACAATAAAATCGGGCGCCGCTACAAGCCAGAAGAGGAGTGTTGCTGGCTGAGTGGGATGCGGGTCGATATCATCCCGAATTTACAATCATAGATTAAATTATAAAAAGGGGAAATACCTCCGTAACACACAAGGGTGTGTATTGAGTGTGTGTATAATATCATGGGAGTGGAGCGTGGAGCAGCGACAGGCTAGTGACTCCAAAGGGACGATAATACTGTAGGGTATACATACAATTGAGTACACACAGCCTACTCTCCACACGTACATATGTATGTATGTATGTCGGCAGGACTCGACTTGCTGTGGCGCGCGCGAGAGATTCCTCTTAATCCGGCTGTGCACTACCCACTAACTAACAATAGTATAGCTTAGGCTTCGTTTGTATATTGACACACGAGTAGCTGTCGCCTCCGTCGAACGAAAGTAACGACAAAAAATTACCTCGACAATCCGTTTTCGGTTCAAATTCCGGTTCATTTTCGGTTTTTGGTGTGCCCATTGTTTGTACTTTTTGGTAAATTTTTTACACAGTGCTCTATGTGATTTTGTACTTGTATTAATTAAATTAATTCATTATCGTATTCGTATTCGTGTGTACATATATCGTCGAATTCCATCCAACAAATTTGAGTGATTTTGAAGAGGCCAGGCGCACGTTCTGATTGAATTGATTAAACTTTTTACATGTTACCCTGGTATTTGCGAGCTATTTTTATAACCTAACCAATCGCACCGACGAACGAGTAAATGTGATTCATAATAATTCGAGTATGAATGATTTTTTTTAAATAAACAAGTAAATAAAAGAATTCCATAAATTCAAACCACCGAACGTACACGTCTTTATTTTAAGTGGAAATACACGCCAATAGTAGTTCTTTTGTTTTGTAGTTATTTTTTGAAAGTGCAGATTCTCAGATTCGAGTAAAACAAAAAATGGGTTGTAACACTAGTCAGGAATTGAAGGCGAAAAAACCAGACGACGACATAGCTGGTGTGGGTGAAAAAAACGAAACGGAGCAGACAACGCCTGCCGTCAATGGCGATGCTTCAGCTGATTGTGGCAGCAATTTAACATCTGTTGAGGACAGTTCTGCAAAAAAATCTGTTGTGCCTTCATCGTCATCGGGAGCACCGACCAAAAGTGGTGGCAGCAATGAGAGTGAGCAAAATGTAAAGAACAATGGCATTCAGCATAATAATCAACAGCAGAGGTCTTCGGTGACAGGTGATGTCACCACTAGTGATGGAAAACATCATAACGGTCTGGTGAATGGTGACATTAAAGATGACAGTTGCAATGTTAAACGTTGTGGCAGAGCTGAGATTACAGAACTAAATAATGTGGATATTGACGAAGACGATGAGGACGAAGATGATGAGGGTGAGTCTTCAAGTTATTTGCAAAATTTGGAGTTTTCTTTGTTGTGAATTCTTTAGGTACAGTCAACTCTCAATAATTCGAGCATCTATAATCTATAACCTCTTTAAATAGAAGAACCATGAGAACCTTTTTTAATTGAGGAAAACCTATGCAATTTGTTCCTTTCGTGAATTCGAATTTGCTGTTGTGCAAAATAACTTGAAAACCTCTCTAATTTGAACGTGATGGCTTTTTTGCCTTTGTAATTCGAAGTCAATTCTATTAATTTATCCTCAACTGTTCGTTGAAATGCGTATGTGATGAAAGCAGGCCATGAAATCCAAATGTTTAAGAGATGCATTTGCACTGTGTATACATTAATTGACGTATAATTAAATACATAATAAAATTAATAAAAACTGCGCTTAGCGCACATCATTCAAAAACCTCTGTGATTCGAAGTTTTTCCTTGGTACGGTGAAAATCGAATTATCGATAGTTAACTGTATTTCGAAATGGTGGCGTTGATACAAAAATACTTTTTTTTTTTAGATTTTTATTGTAGCGGAGAAATAATACATTGTTCTTAAAACTATATTGCAAAATTTACAGAGATAAGGTATAAGCTACCTTACTACTGAGAAATTAATAGCAATTGTGGTAAAGAAGATATTACTATTAATTTTTAGAAGGAAAAGCTACTTAAAAACCTTCCATTAAAACTAGAGACTAGCCAGGGGAGAGAGAAGAGGAGGCCAAACTTGATTTCAAACTTTTACAGTTTATTAATATGATGGTAGTAAGTACATACATATAAAGGGTGATTTTTTAAGAGGTTGAGAACTTTTTTTAAAAAAAAAACACAAAAAATTCGAAAAAATGAATGAAATATTTATTTGAATCGATAGTTTGAACCTTGCAATTTTATGTTTTAAGATAATTTCATGCAAATGTTGACCGCGGCTGCGTCTCAGGTAGCCCATCCGCTGAGTCCAATTTTGGCATCCTCTTTCACACATATCGGCCGGTATCTCACGAATGAATGCATGGATGTTGGCTTCCAGTGCGTCAATCGAAGCGGGCTTGTCCCTATAGACATTAGCCTTGACATACCCCCACAAAAAATAATCTAATGGTGTCAAATCGCACGATCTAGGCGGCCAATTGACCGGCCCGAAACGTGAAATTAACTGTTCACCAAACTCGCCTCGCAATTGCGCCATTGTTTCGCGTGCTGTGTGGCATGTGGCACCGTCTTGTTGAAACCACATATCATGCAAGTCAAGAACTTCCATTTCGGGCAAAAAAAAGTGCTGTAACAAAGGCCTAACTGCTGGGAACGGCGCCGAATCGACATTTCGCGGTCTTCTGTCACACTAGCTGATACGGCCGCAATATTTTCTTCACTACGCACAGTACGTAAACGTGTTGGTGGTTTAATGTCCAACAAAGTAAATTTGGTGCGAAATTTGGTCACAATCTTCCGAATAGACTGCTCAGAAGGTCGAGAATGCCGATCATAAAATGGAAGCAGCGCGCGATGAACATTTCGAACCGAGCACGAATTTTGATAGTAAAATTCAATAATTTGCAAGCGTTGTTCATTTGTAAGACGATCCATGGTTAAATTGCAAACCAAACTGAAGCTGTTTGACAGTGACACAAGGTACTAAACACACGTCAGCTGTCAAAACCAGTGTTGCCAAAACCAAACCAGCTAAAAAATCACCCTTTACAATTTCAAATTTTAAATATCTTATAAATAACAGAAAGTAGATAAATAAATAAACAATTACACATAAAAAATAAATAGTAAATAATAAATAAAAAAATAATATATAATAAAAAAAAAATAGATAATAAATAATAAATAAATAATAAATAATAAATAATAAATAATAAATAATAAATAATAAATAATAAATAATAAATAATAAATAATAAATAATAAATAATAAATAATAAATAATAAATAATAAATTATAAATTATAAATAATAAATAATAAATAATAAATAATAAATAATAAATAATAAATAATAAATAATAAATAATAAATAATAAATAATAAATAATAAATAATAAATAATAAATAATAAATAATAAATAATAAATAATAAATAATAAATAATAAATAAATAAATAATAATAAATAATAAATAATAAATAATAAATAATAAATAATAAATAATAAATAATGAATAATAAATAATAAATAATAAATAATAAATAATAAATAATAAATAATAAATAATAAATAATAAATAATAAATAATAAATAATAAATAATAAATAATAAATAATAAATTATAAATTATAAATAATAAATAATAAATAATAAATAATAAATAATAAATAATAAATAATAAATAATAAATAATTATTATTATTATTATTTATTAATTCTCAAAAAGTTACAATGTTTTTACAAAGTATATCTGCAAAGCCGTATGGGCTTGTCTGCAGAAGGTTATTTACGAAGATGTTAATTATTTATGAGTTCTATAATAGGTAATTAAAGTTAAATTTGAAAGATGCTTTTATGTTAAAGTTAATTTAGAAATCAAAATTGCTCGCAGTTTAAAAAGAATTCTTTAGTTTTTTTCAAAAAGGTTGGTTTTGGTACATTACTAAAATCTACAGGTAATTCGTTGAATATTGTAGGAACTGCTACTTCGTATTTCCGGCGTCCGTACTCATTGCAGTATCTGGGGATAGAGTATCTGTTTTGATGTCGTCTTCTTGTGTTTACAATTTGCTGTGTCGGGATTTTATAGGCGGTGTCATCTTTAAATTGTGATACTACCACCAGCTTATGAAGATTTTCGATGTTTAACAGTCTTGCGCTGCTATCCATTTGTTGCCAGTTGATATCGTGTTGGCGTAGCTTTACTCGATACACCATTTTCTGTATTCTGGTTACCGTCGCTTTAAGATTTTGTTGTTGCGGTGCATTTCCCCATGCTAGTATACCATATCTCAAGTGCGATTCAACAAGTCCATAATAGCATTGGTATAGGACATCTGGCGTGCATCTGTAACTCAGGTGAAATAACGCGTATGCAGATTGTCGAAGTTTTGTTGTTAGTGCTTGTATGTGGAAGCTCCATTTTAAATTGTAGTCTACAATTACTCCAAGATACTTGTATGTGGACACGTTGTCGATTGTTGTTGAGCAATCGTCCTCGTTTTGTATGTGTAACTGGTTTAATGCCGTATGTAAACATTCATTACTGTGTACTTTAATGTTAATTTTATGTCTAACAACATGTGGTGGTCGGATGTGTATTACTTTTGTCTTTTTTGTGTTTATAACAAGTCCATGATCGTGGCACCATGCTGAGACTGCGTTGAACTCATCTTGCATCATCTTTTCGGCTGCTTCGACGTTTTTATGGCTTACAACAATAGCTGCGTCATCAGCGTAAGCAAATCCTGTACTTTTCTTTAGGACTGATAGCAAATCATTTATGTATATTATAAAAATGAGAGGGCCTAGCTTAGATCCTTGTGGTACGCCATATTCTGCATTCTCTTCTTCACTGAAGTGGTCCTTAATTTTTACTTTAAATGTTCTTTCTTTAAGGTAGCTTTCAAACCATGTCAGTATAGAACCTCTTACTCCAACTTTCTCTAACTGCTTTAAAATATTTTTATGGCATAGGGTATCAAATGTTTTTTTTAAAATCAATAAAAAGTACAATTAAATTGTGATTTTTTTCGAGGCTTTCATTGATTCTGTTCGTAAAATCTCCAAGTAGTCGATTGATGCTTTTATTTTTCCTGAAGCCAAATTGGTTATTTTCCAGGAGTTTGTATTTTTCAACGTACTCATATAGTCGCTTAGTTACAACTTCTTCTAATACCTTATCTATAGTTGAAAGGATAGATATAGGCCTATAGTTCGAAATTTCATTTTTCTTCCCACTTTTATATATTGGACGGACAATTGACGTTTTTAACATATGAGGCACTTTAGATTGCTCTAGGCTCAGCTTAACTATTTTGGTTAGGGTTGGGGCCAGTACTAATGAACAATTTTTAAGAACTTTGGGTCTTATTCCATCTACCCCCGCCGATTTATTTACATTGAGTGAATTAAGTATGTTCTCTATTTCTGTATTAGTGACTTCTTCTAGATACATAGAGCGCTGTACACTGTTTGAAGGTCCTTGATAGCATTTAATATGGCATTTGTGTATCGTATTGAATATTTCTGATGATATATTTTTCGCGAATTGGTTTGCTAGGCTACCAAAGTCTTTTTCGTTTGCGAAATTTTTAGACAGCACATCATCTAAATTGGCGGATTTCCTACCTAGTATTTTGTTGACAAGTTTCCAAGTTTCTTTAGGATTTTTGTTCACTTGTTGAAACTGGGTTCTGTAGTAGTTTGATTTCGTAGTGCTTATTTTTTTTGTTTAGATCATTTCTATATTGTTTAAATTCTCTTTCATACAATATGTTATAAATAAATAATAAATAATAAATAATAGATAATAAATAATAAATAATAAATAATAAATAATAAATAATAAATAATAAATAATAAATAATAAATAATAAATAATAAATAATAAATAATAAATAATAAATAATAAATAATAAATAATAAATAATAAATAATAAATAATAAATAATAAATAATAAATAATAAATAATAAATAATAAATAATAAATAATAAATAATAAATAATAAATAATAAATAATAAATAATAAATAATAAATAATAAATAATAAATAATAAATAATAAATAATAAATAATAAATAATAAATAATAAATAATAAATAATAAATAATAAATAATAAATAATAAATAATAAATAATAAATAATAAATAATAAATAATAAATAATAAATAATAAATAATAAATAATAAATAATCAATAATCAATAATCAATAATCAATAATCAATAATCAATAATCAATAATCAATAATCAATAATCAATAATCAATAATCAATAATCAATAATCAATAATCAATAATCAATAATCAATAATCAATAATCAATAATCAATAATCAATAATCAATAATCAATAATCAATAATCAATAATCAATAATCAATAATCAATAATCAATAATCAATAATCAATAATCAATAATCAATAATCAATAATCAATAATCAATAATCAATAATCAATAATCAATAATCAATAATCAATAATCAATAATAAATAATAAATAATAAATAATAAATAATAAATAATAAATAATAAATAATAAATAATAAATAATAAATAATAAATAATAAATAATAAATAATAAATAATAAATAATAAATATTAAACAATAAACAAAAAACAATAAATTAATGATAAATAATAAACAATATATTAATAACAAATATGATACATAAGTAATGAATAAATAACGAGGTATAAAGCAATTTATTAAGCAACAAGGTTGGAAATCAAGTGGTTGTCAGAAGAACTACAAGATATATTATAACTATCATTTAGTTTTAAAATTCTTTGCGACACTTTTTCAATGTTTGCCAAAACATGTAGGTCTTCAGTGGAAAAATGCCAGGGTAAATCAAACATCATTTTCAAGAGTTTATTTTGCGTCATTTGAATTTTTCTAATATGTGTTATTGCACATTTACCCCAAACGGGAGAACCATAAAAAAGTATTGCTTGGAATATAGCCTTAAATATTAATAATTTATTTTCTATGCTTAGCTGCGACTTTCGGTTAATGAACGGATATAATGATCTTATTGTTGTATTCACCTTATTTATAGATTTCTGTATATGTAAGCTAAATGTCAATGTTTTATCCAGGTGTACCCCTAAATACTTTGCGCTGTGTCTCCACTCTGTCTGCACTCCATTAATTTGAAGTCTGTTACTTGGTAGACAACAAGATTTTCTTTTTCTAGTAAAAAGATAGCCTGAGTCTTTGATTGAAGCATTAATTTTTATCTTCCAATCATTGAAATATGTTTGAATTGTATTCAGAGCAGATTGCAAATTGGTTTCAATATTGAAAGCAATTGTATCTGATGCAAGAATACATGTATCATCGGCAAACAAGGCGGATTCACAGTGTCTAAGTCGTGGAAAGTCAGAGGTATATATTATAAATAGGATTGGGCCAAGCACTGAAGCTTGGGGTACACCTGCAGCAACAGAAAAATTACCCGAGAGCCAGTTATTAATAGATACATTAAAAGTTCGCTCAGATAGAAAGGACTCATTTTAATCAGGTAGTCGGAAAATTGAATGTGATTAGTTTGTGTATCAAACCGTCATGCCAGATAGTGTCAAACGCTTTTTCAACATCCAGTAGCACCATACCTGTGCTTCTTCCTAAGACAAGATTACTTTTTATGAAATTGCTAATACGATGTACTTGATGAATCATATTGTGATGAACCCTAAACCCAAACTGTTCTGGTGGTAGTATGTTATGAGTACTTAAATGAGCTAACAATTTATTTTTAATTACTTTTTCAAAGCATTTGCTTAAGCAGCTCAACAAACTAATAGGTCTATAGATACCGACCAAGGCGGCATTTTTACCCGGCTTCAAAACCGGGATAACTTTCGCTGATTTCCATTGATAAGGAAAATATCCTAACTTAAAGCACCCATTAAACAACCGTTGTAAGACCTTTATCCCTCGATTTGGAAGATTTTTGATGAATAAGTTTTTCAGTCCATCAAACCCGCCAGCTTTATTTGGTTTTAGGCTTGATAAGATATCTTTCAACTCAGTGAAGGATACATCATTGTCACCTATGGTTACTGGGAGTGAATACAAGAGGTTCATAGAATACGCAACTGCAGAATTTGTGCTATTGCTGCCAACTATGCTGTTTGTTGTGTGATGATTGGAAAGGAACTCACGCGCTAAAGTATTTGCCTTTTCTGTGTTGGACAATATTACAGAATTTCCATCTTTTAGTGCAGGAATAAGACAATTTCTTTTTTTAATTACTTTCACGATATTCCAAAAGGGCTTGCTATTGCTACCCTTCTCCAATCGCTGGAGCTTATTGTTCCAAGCAGTGTTTCTGAAAGTTGAGATTAATATTTTTATATGAGCATTAAGGATTTTCATTTCGGAACGGTAACTATGGTTTCTAGTCCGTATCCAGTACGATCAGAACAAGTTCCTCACTTTAATAAGCGTAAGTATATAAGATGGTAGTGTGCTGCCACTGTCTTGATTATTCTCTTTTTTAGGTACTGCTTGGTCAATGCTCTCCAGTACTGCAGCCGTAAAGTTATCAATGGCCTGATTGATTTCTATAACTTTATTTCGAATGCCTCTAGCATTTCAACAAATTATATTCAAGTTTGTATTCATTATTAACCTTGATAGAGATACTTAATAGCTAATTGTGCAATTGTATTAAATTGTTCAGCTTTTGTAGTACATTTGCCCAGAAGCGTGATCATTTCAGTTGTAAGCGCACTAATCTCTTCCAAAGAAAATAGTGCATTGACTTCTTTCGGTCCGGTGTTGGTGTTGTTGTTGGTCCATTGACTAGGGATATTTTTGCAGCCAGTTACTGCGGGTAACACGGTGCTGCTCATCCTCCTACGCTGCGGTTTGAGAGCAGGGAAGTCATGCATGTTCGTTGTGAACGATTGTTGGTTCTGCACATGCACAACTCTCTGCGAAGGTTGTGTCTTGTGTTTTGTTTCTCGCTGATAGCCTCTCTCTTAATTCATAGAATGTTTGACGATAAACGCAAGATGGACTAGTTGATTTATGTGTACCTTTGCAGTTAGCACACTTGATGTTCTTAAAGACACATGTTTTGGTTTCGTGGTTTTCAGAACAAATAGCGCAGTGTGTTTTGATGTGACAATTGCTTTCTCCGTGGCCGTGACAATTGTAGCACTGAGTTAATTTATTTTTTTGTCTACGAGCGAAGTCCCATTTTACTTGGGTTTTAAATATGGATCGCATATTTTTCTTCAGTTCA
Organism: Brachyopa scutellaris; assembly: GCA_949775065.1. Classification (NCBI taxonomy): domain Eukaryota; kingdom Metazoa; phylum Arthropoda; class Insecta; order Diptera; family Syrphidae; genus Brachyopa; species Brachyopa scutellaris. The sequence continues at coordinate 105,588,392 of OX459112.1, forward strand.
GTTCATAAAGTAGATCTCGGTGAAATAAGCATAAAATATAAAATAAAAAAAAAAGATTAATCGTTTAGTTTAGGAGATATCGAGGTTTAAAAATGTATTTATATGGCATTCTCAAGCCTTTGCGCCAGGGTTATCGTAATCGTGCCCGGTTATTTTATCGTACTTCTTTTTAATTGTTTTAATGTTTTGACATTTAAGTCCACGTGCAATAAGTTCATTTTTCAGAGTGTCAGTAGGAAGTTCATCTAGTCCTATCTATCCTGTTTAGGATTAAACTTTCGTGGGGGATCGCATTACCTGCGTAGTATAGAGTTACTGCATGTTCCTCATCACAGAACAAATTACGGGATGCATGAGCCTATTAACTGCATGAGTAAAATCTATAACTTAAATATAAACTTTCTTGACTTTAATCTTAACAAGATTACACTAAAAAATGTATTGCGTAATGTAATTCCTCGCACATAAATACTAATAATGTATATGTATTTTTCTTATTTTGTGTTTATTTATTGCTTGTGGTAGTGTTGTCAAGTAGCGTAGCCTAACCACTAACACCAGCACTAAATGATGAGCCTGTTGATGCATATTTTGCCCCGGCAAATCTCTGCTTGTGGTTGTTGCTTGTATTAAGCACACCACGACACAGATCTGATAGTGTAAAAAAAAAAAAAAAAAAAAGTCCGTAGAGCATGACTTTAAATGACCTTGCTGATGGCAATTCATGAGTGAAAAATTGCCAGTTTTTGGATAAATTGTCTTCCAACTTCAATACTAGGGAAAGGATGTCTTTTCGGAATTATGAATTTGTTTTTTTAAGTACTTTACAGAACAGAACAGAGCAACGTCAAACGGGTTCAAAGCACCGATTAGCGATACAAAAATACTGAAATATTGAAAAACTTATTATTAGTACTAGAAATTCGGTGTTCATAAAATGTTGTCCTACATCTCAATTTCAATTCAGAAAAGAACCATTTTTAGCCAGTTGTTTTCATCTTCTCTCTATTACGCGTACTTCGTGTACGTACATATTTAATTGATATCCAGAATAGTCCTTAATCATGACCGGATAAATTTTGGGAATTTATCAATTCCAAGAAGAAAAGTGATGGTTTTCCAGCCACGCTCTCTTTTAATGGACATTTAGCAGACTCTTCCGCTAGTATTTGTAATAACTTTGCATGTTTTTCCAATCAGTAACGACTCGACGATTGATGAACAATTTTTTAACTATTTCGGTGACTTTCCCACTATTTTTTTTAAATAACATTCTGTTGATGTTTTGAATAGTTTAGCTGGTCCTGACTCCAGCCTAAGCTGTTTTTATCCTTTACACAAAATCATATGCTATATCTTCAACTTATCTTTGAAAACTAGCCAATATATCCGGAAAACCTTTATACTTCCTATTTTTAGGTCTGGTAGGAAAAATAAAATTTAAAAATATATTTGATTCGCTAGTTACCGAAACATTAAACTTCTTTCGCAAATGCTTTATTAGCAATAATCAACATGGTTTTGTAAAAAAAGGTCGACTTATATTGTTCACGAATTTGTCATATCGGTCCCCTTCTTTTCATCTTATTTGTAAATGATGTTGTAAGATTTCTCCCGGAATGCTCTTTGTTAATGTTTGCAGACGACTAAGGTTTATATGTTGGGCAGTGAGTATCATTGTTTCACCTCTTTAACTCATATCTTCAGAAATTCTATCTGAGGTGCTCTAAAATATATCTCTCTATCCGTCATAACCTTTTCTAGATGTAAATCTCCTCTCATGTATACATATTCCTTTGATGGTTTACTCATTCCTCGTGTTAATGTAATCAAAGGTTTGGGTGTGTTGATAATAAACCATCTGTTTTGATACGGGGTGATATTAAAAAGAAATGATAAACGAATGATATCAAACCACGTTATAAATTTAATTTTATTGCCAAAAGAAAACTGTGTGAATAATATTAAGATTACAGCAAGGGTTTTGTAATTACATGAAGGTCTGCACTCGATCGCGGTCAACAGCTAAGAGAGCGATCTATTTTTCCCACTGCACTTGCTAGGCATTAAAACACCGCAAAAACAATAAAAAGTATGAACAATATTTGGCGCATAGGCCGTTAAGATCGAATTAAGCTTTAACAATTCAAGGGCAACATATAAACATATAGGGTAGTGCATGTAATGTTTTTCAACTGCAACACATTTCACAACACCATCGTTTAACAATCACGTGATTGCATTACAAACCAGGCTAACAGAACATGCGGAATGCTGAGGCGCTATGCTTGTGAGTTTTCTAACGTGTATGTCATTAAATCTTTAGATGTTGCATTTGTGCGATCCATTTTAGAATACGTCTCTATTGTCTGGTATCCATACTATAGAGTTTATATATCCAGAGTTGAACCAATTCAAAAAAGATTCCTTAAGGAGGTAATCCTTATCTATCAAGGTTAAAATTAATCACCCGAGGTTAGGAAAACGGTGACACGAGTTGTCTTTATTCATAGGGTTTTAATAGGTGAGTGAGATTGAGTCTACGGAAATTGTAGAACTTCTCAATTTAAACGTTTCTCACTCAATCTTCAAAGCTCTAGATTCTTTAGAGTAGCACCCTCTCGTACAACCTACGGTCGTTCTTCATCAATTAACGGATTAATAATATCGCACAATGTAAATGTCCATTTAATTTATTTTAACCTATCGATTTCAGCAATAAAAGAAAATTACTTGTTGTGTTCAGTCATAATTGTTTGCCCTGTTTTTAACTTCAATTTTTCATACTTATGTAGATGTACCTATATTTAGTAATTTGTTGTATAAACTATAAATAAATCATTACTTATCAATAAAACCGAAAATGAGGTAAGTCTTTTTTCTTTCAGTATTATGGGACACATTCAAACACTCTACCATTTTAAGTGTGATTATGATTACCAAAACATGACACATATAATTTGCTGTTTCCTTACTTACTTACGTGGCGCTACAGTCTGGAGTGGACCAAGACCTCAACCAACAACTCCTTCCAGGTAGCCCGGTCTTTACCTAACTGCCTCAAGTTGCGAACTGCTAGTTGGTTGAGGTGCTTTTCCACTTTAGGTGAGGCCGTCCTCTGCTGCGCTGATTATCCAGGTTGGAGTCGATTAGTCCATGTTTCAGCTTCATATAGCAAGACTGGGAATATTGTCTTATATAAAGTCTCCTTAGTCGATCGGGAAAGGGTTTTACTACTCAACTGCCTTCTTAGCCCAAAGAAACAGCGATTGGCAAGAGTAATCCTTCATTTGATTTCCTACGAGATGTAATTTGTTGATGCAATAGCAGAGCCGATGTAGACAAAGTCCTTTACTACCTCAAAGTTGTAACTTTCTATTGTGACGTTCTGTCCAATTCGTCGATGTTGAGTGTCCCTTTTCGTTGACAGAATATACTTTGTTTGGCTCTTGTGTATCGCTTAACCCATTTTAGCCGCTTCCAGTTCTATACTCGCAAACGCAATTTGCTGTTTATTCAGAGCATTAAGTTTTAAAAGATGGTATTGGTACTTTTATTCGAATTTGACAGAATCTTAGTTTTTGTTACTTTTATAAAAGGAACGAGACTAGCCAAGAGCAAAAAGCGATGCGTAAGTTAATCTCTTTTGGATCCCGGTACTTATATTGTTGCTAGACAATGTTCTTAAGAAAATTTAAATATATATTCTGTATTTCCCTATTTCAGAATCAGATCCAACATAGAGACAAAACTAGAAATTTAACTCGCTTTTAAAAGAAAGTGATTCAGCGGCGTCCAAATTCTAGCATTATAACAAGACTTCCCTAAAATTTCTTCTGGTAGGAAAGTCGGTTTTTTTGGTGTAAGTTTAATTGTGTACTTATCTGTAAATCATGCAGGGTTTCGAGCATCATGTTAACTGAAAAATAGCCATTACGTTGCTAGAGAACTATAGTTTAAGATATCTGTAGGCACAAATACAGTGAAACGTTGGTAAATTGGGCACCTGCGGTGCAAAAGTTTTTGGCCAACTAATGCAAGTGGCCAACTTATAAGGGTGTGTATTTATTTTTTTTAATAAAAATAAAAGATTGATTTTGTATACAGGGTGTTTCCAAGTTAAATGTCAAGACTTTGGCAACTGGTTTTTGGGTTTATTCTTAGAAAAAAATCGTTCTACAACAAGGGTCTATCTCCAATTTGGACATCATTTATCGAGAATTTAAGAAAACACCTACTTTGGTGTACCTTTTAGGGCTTTAATTTTAGAAGAAATAACACTCTTTTTAACGGGGTATTCTAATAAATGTACATATACTTTAAAACCTTCGTGAAATCATACTTTATTTAAAAAACAAGTTGCAAACTTATGATTTAGTTAGAAAATCGCACTAGTTGCCAACTGTGGTTAAAAAAATAGGTAAAAAATCATTTTTTCGTTTTTTACCTGCCGCGGTTTTTTCCAAGTATCATAAAATCTGTGAGTTTTTCAGAATACTTACTACACATTTTTTTGTTAAAAATTGTTACGTTCATAAGAAAAAATAATAAAACGGTATATTTATTACGCATTTTTTGCAGAAAAGCGACCTGAAAGTCAAAAAAATGTATGGGCAAGATTTAGGATATTGACTTAAAAATAAAATATCTGGAAAGCAAAAAAAAGTATCTAATTTATTAAGACGCAGTTAAAAAGAGTGTTATTTCTTCTAAAATTAAAGTCCTAAAAGAAGTTTCTGTAGTAAGTATTAGCGGAGATATTTGAGTTAGTATGGGTCAAGGTACACCAAAGTAGGTGTTTTCTTAAATTCTCGATAAATGATGTCCAAATTGGAGATAGACCCTTGTTGCAGAACGATTTTTTTCTTAGAATAAACCCTAAAACCAGTTGCCAACGTCTTGACACTTAACTTGGAAACACCCTGTATATTATATTATTATGTACATACAGTGTGTTTTTATTGTTGCTTATAGTTTCCACTAAAAAAAAAAACACTTTAACCATTGAAGTTAATTACAAACTGAAGAAAAAGAATTAAAGTCATCTCTATATCGCATACGCGATGATACAAGAACGAACATTTCGTCATTTTACCGCTATACCTTGACGTTTTGTTCAGTACAAATTCCATCAGATATGTTACTACCATTGGCCAACTTCCGCATGTTATTTCAGATAAGAGATGGCATAATGTGTTCAAACTTGCGGACAAGATAGACAGATGAACAAAATATAAAGGTGTCCAACATTCGCAGGGTATTTAATATGAGAGATGAGAAAAAGTATGAAAATTTGTGTCCAACTTCCAAGGTAGGCAGGTGGACAACTTATAAAGGTATTTTGAGGAACATTTGTATGGAATTTTCTTGGTGCAGGTAAATATTGGCTAACTTACAAGGGTGTCCGACAAGAAAGGTTTTACTGTATTCTGACAATACTTTGTGATTCTGGGCGTTTAACTTGGAACTGCATTACAGAGCTGTATTTAAACAACTCTAAGATATTGTATAGATCCATCTAAGTCATAAATCGAACCAGGAAACTATTCAAAACATCTAGTAAAATTTCGAGTGACAGCAATGTTCCCAGCTTACTGTCATGCTATTGTATATTGTGAGATGTCGGCACTCGGAACTTATGCCTGGCTATACCTTCATTTACAACGAAGCATGAGTTCGCCGATAAGAATAAAAGATGGTAAGAAATTTGCCCTCCATTATATGTCGGATGCCCATATTGTGGCCAAATGTAATGTCTCCGGGGATGAATTCAGCCAAATCACGGAGGGCCGTTCTAAGGACAGTTCGACAGTGACCCGGGTACATCGCTGTCACTGTTATCTGTGAAATACGTTATCATCGAAATGTATACATGCTGTTGACAAATAAGCATCTAACCACTAGAAAAGATTCATAAAACAACTTTTGTTTTACAATGTGAACACATATTGTCAAAAAATTAGGCATTGCTTTAACTTACTTTTTAAATAAAAGGGAGATAGGGCAGATATCATTGTAAACATTTCTTGACGGAATAAGTTCAACACCCTCGTAGCAAATGCCAACTGCATTTAAAGTCAACCAATGGAAAATTGCTTACTGAGTTCATCATCATAATTTCTACGAGTGAAATTCATTCTCTGAAGATCATTTTTTTATACGAAAAAGTAATTTTAAATTCCCTTGACTTATTTGCTGTTGTCCCGCATAATATTCTTACTTTATACTTTTCCCCAATGGAATGCCAAGCTCAGTTTCTACTAATTATAACGTCCCTACCGAGGCGTATCTAAAACCCCACAGAACCATAATTATAAGACAAAACTTAATTTGTTAATCTAAGTGCACAAATACAAACAGAATTCTGGCGCTCCTTTTAAATTCACTCATAACTTTTAAATTGGCAAAGTAACAGTTAACTTTAGAGAAAAACAACTATTTGCCGTGGCATAAAGTTAAGTTAAGTATACAACAACATTCTGAAAAATAGAACCATTGAGTCACAATTATTATAAGCTACTAAAAACTACTGACATATAAAGATTGATACATCAACTCGTAAATTCACTCGCATGCAGTCGCCGCTATAACGGGAAAATTAGAAAATTAACATAATTCCAATTAACCGCTCTATACCCATGACACTACAGTTGAACGAGTCTGCTAGCTGACTTACTTGGTATCACTCGATTTCAGGGGTGAGTAATTTAATGAAAAACCTACTAACAAGGAAATGTGGCTCCTGCCTAATGCGAACAGCCTAATAATGGGGGATGGGACGGGATGGGCGAAGCATTGTATTTATATCTACTCGTAAGGCGTTCGTTTGCGGAGGCCCTCTCATTCAACAAATGCGTGATTAAACACCGTTTACATTGTATTGGAGTAATTAAAGTGGTGCTTTTAACGTATCAACAGTTGAGTGTTAAGAAAGTAATCATCAGTGTTGGACAGTATGTGTGGCAGTGAATTGAAAGACGCTATAGGTCGTTTTTTCTTTTGTTCAGAACGAGGGCGTATACCTAACTTTTTTTTTTTTTATGCCGATTATTTTATTTGTTTTTCTAGGACAATTTTGACAACTTTGAACTAATTTTAAAGTAATTACTTTCTCTGTTGAGCTACCGAAGCAAGTGGATTCTGGAGTATGGATCGTGTTGTTAGAAGTGGAGATCAAATTTGATCAAATTGATCTTTTTTTATCTTCAAAACCTTGACACAGTTCACATCATGTCCTTTAGAAACTCTTCGGCAACGTCGGTCTCTGATAAAGTTCTCAGTCCTTAAATTAATCTCACCACTAGGCTTGCCACCCGTCCTCCTTTGAGGAGGACAGTCCTCCTCAAAAAGAAAAATGTACTCCATACACATTATAACTATAACAAAATCTAATTCCTTTCACTTCTCAGAGAGTCAAAGACTACGATATTTATGATGATGTCAAGAGCAATAATAAGCTTCTCAAATTATCGAGAGCCAATGAAAAATATGTTTTTAAACATTACTATAATTTCGCTATTATTTTGAAATGTTTATTTACTACAAGAAGCATTTGGGTTAGGGTCACAATCCCGAAAACCAAAATCCCGAAAATTCAAAATCTCGAAAATCCAAAATCCATAATCCCGAAAATCCAAAATTCCGAAAAGCTAAAATCCCGAAAAATTATATAAAATGCAAAAGTTGCACAAATTTTTCATTTTATATAATTTTTCGGGACTTTATTTTAAAAGGAAAGTAGACAAATGTTTATCCATTCTCGTTGGCGTTTATGTTTTAATATTTTACAATTCGCAATGTGAACTCAGTTGTGTTGATTTCATTCAGTGTGATAGATGATAGATAAGATTTTAATTTCAGTTAATTAATTTTAGTTCCACAGATTGGCGTATACTGATCGGTCTTTTCGATGAAGAGCAAATCCGTGTGAAAACATGCATTTTTTTAATTAATTTTAGTGGGGCGAAAGCCTCCATTTATTCGGCTTATTACAAGCTAAAGCATAACTTAAAAACTAAACTTAAGAACTAAAATTTAAAATCTAAGGTTGAGGGGGATGAAGGAGATCAGATTTAAGGTGGGAAGAGCTACTGTTGAAGTCGAAAACAGAAAAGTTAGAGTTGACATTCCGCAACATACGGGAGATTGGTTCATTTGAGCCGTATGAGGTGCGGTGAGTGGGCAGATAGAAGAAACGAGGGCAACGTACATTGCGAGGGTTAGTATTAAAGTATATGGAGTTGTAAAGAGATGCGCAGTCGATCAAACCTGAGAGGAGTCGATGAATAAAGAGAAAATCAGCTGCATTTCTGCGTTCCTCAAGGGTATTCAAGTTAATAAGTTTAAGGCGATCAATATAGGGAGGTAAATTAAAAGGGTGGTTCCAGGGTAGCCCACGAAGAGCAAAACGGAGAAAGCGACGTTGAATGCTCTCGATTCTTTTAACGTGAACTCTATGTAAGGGGGACCAGACTTGACTAGCATACTCAAGGAGTGGGCGAACGAAAGTAATGTAAAGTGATCTGGTCACGTAAGGGTTAGAGAATTCTTTGGACCACCGTTTGACGAAACCGAGTGATGAGTTAGCTTTTGAGATTATCGCATCAATATGCGAACGAAAATTTAACTCTTTGTCGTACAATATGCCAAGGTCGCGAAGAGACTGAACGACGGATATAGGTTGACCGTGGAGAAGGTAGAGTCGAGAAGAAGACAGGTTTTTCTTACGTGACAAGGTAATAGATTGGCATTTAGCGATGTTAAGCTCTAAGCAATTTTTGAGGCACCAAATAGAAAAACTGTCGAGGTCTTGCTGAAGGAGATTAGAGTCACGGGGCGAAGAAATGACTTTGAAAAATTTTGTATCATCAGCATAAAGGGAAAGAGAGGAGAATTTGATGACTCTTTCAAGGTCGTTTGTAGTTAATATGAAGAGAAGGGAGCCTAGATGGCTACCTTGAGGAACACCAGAGGTGGCCAAGAAAGGATCTGAGAGGACGGATCTGAAACGGACACTATAGAAACGGTTTTCTAGGTAAGAAGATATCCATTTCAATAATATGGGTTCAAAACCGAGGGCAGACAATTTGAAAACTATTAATTGATGAGATATCTTATCAAAAGCCTTGCTGAAATCAGTTGCAATAACATCGACTTCGTTGCCGTTCTCTAAGGATGAGAGGGCAAAGGACACGAATTCGACGAGATTTGTTGTGGTTGATCTACCTTTCAGAAAACCGTGTTGGCTTGGGGAAATAAGAGACTTGCATCGAAAGCTTAAAGCTTCATATAACATGCATTCGAAGAGTTTAGGTATGTGGAAAAGTTTAGCGATGGGGCGATAATTAGTAACTTCATTCTTTAATCCCTTTTTATGAATTGGGGATATGAAAGAGGTCTTCCAAATATCAGGAAACTCTCCTTGCGAGAGTGAAAGATGAAAGAGGCAGGAGAGGGGGAGAGAAAGGTTCGATGAACATTTTTTAAGGAATATGGCAGGGAGACCATCAAGACCGGGTAAGAATTCATCGCCAAGTTCTTGTAATTTTTTGTCGATAATGGTAGAATCAAAGGTCTGAGATAGAAAGGGACCAATGGAGAACTTAAGAAGGTAATTGAAATAAGAAGGGTCCGGTACGAAAGAGTTGTCCGCGAAAGATTGTTTAAAGTGCGTGGCGAAAAAGTTGGCAATAGTTAGAGGATCGGTTGATGATTTGTTTTCAAAAGAGAGGGAAGGCGGGTAGCCATCGGATTTTCTTTTATAGTTGACGAATTGGAAAAATGATTTAGGGTTACTTATTAAATTGGCTTGGGCGTTATATATGAAACGCTGATAGAGATTATTATAAAGTTGGGTGAAGTGAAGGTATGTACCAAGATAATTGGAGTAATCCGAAAAAGAATTGGTGCGCAGGAAAACTGCCCACAACCTATGTTATATCGAAAATATGTAGCTTTCGGTGGAAACAAAAGAATAAGAAAACGTTACGTTATTAAGGAAAACAAAATTAAAAAGATTTACGCGGAACGTAACGAGCGTTCTGATATAAGTTTTTAATGTGAATTGCGTTCGATAAGAACTTGTATTAGATATTGTTTTGTCAGAGACCGTTTCATAAACGTTTTCGTCAATAAGACTTGAACTGTTTTGTTATGTTTTGTTTATTTGAAGATTGTTATTTTATTTAATGCCTACATATGTTAAATAAATTTTCTTCTAATTGTTTTCATACAAACAAATTTTTATTTTCACTTTTGGGATTTTGGCCTTTCGGGATTTTAGATTTTCGGGATTTTGGATTTTCGGGATTGTGGATTTTTGGGATTTTGGATTTTCGGGATTTTGGATTTTCGAAATTTTGGTTTTCGGGATTCTGTCCGACTCCCGAAGCATTTTTGTTTTTTTTTTTTTTTTTTGTATCTTTCTAGTCTATTTATTTATCCGTTTTTAATTGAATTGTTATTTTATTATTATTTCTTTTGAAATAATTGGGCAATTTATACGCATTTTAAGTTTTAAAAAAAGTTTTATTCTTTTAAGTCCTCCACACGATTTTCTAGAAGGTGGCAAGCCTACTCACCACTGTCATCTATTGTAATAAAATTGAAAAACAGATAAAAGACATGGGGAGTCATATCTATTTAGTTAATAAAAGGTTTTTAAAGCAAATATACCCTAAGCAACTATGATACACACCATATTCGGCTTCATAAAGTTTTCGTCAACAGTTGCTGTCTGTTTTCTTTGAAGATCTGCTTCTCTAATCACGAACTTGGGACAAAAAAATGTCAATTGCTTCTGTTTTACTAAATGTGGGCACAAAATTAGAAATTCTAGGACTGTTTCGAATTTTGAAAGCTTTTGAGTTCACTTTGAAAAAACATCTTTTCGAATAATATTTGCACGCGAGATACCGGAGTTTTTAAAAAAAAAAAAAAATGTGTGTGTCACTCACACGCGGTAGAAGTGAAACTTTTTTTTTAAAATGGTGTATATTATTATTGGTCATATAATTTAACGAAAGAATGAGATAAATACGAAGAGATACAGATTGGGACAGAGCGAAGAGCAAAAATGACGGACAGAAGAAAAATATCATACTTGAATTTGAATTTATTTACTTGAATTTATTATACAAATATAATTTAATTACTTATTTATTTTGATTCACCAAAATAATGAATAGTTTGAATAGCTGTGTACATAACTTCATATTTAAAATGTTCCTCAAGTTGACTTTATCAACATTGCCTTGGTAAACTTTGAGTTTTTGAATGATGTTTCATCATTTTTATAACATAAATACTTCTTTAGGTACCATACTTCGGTGGTTCCATCGGTGGAATTCGTCCGCTGACGTGTTTATAGTCCTGCCATTTTCTCTCTCACTCGCGCTTTTAAGTTCATCAAGACGAGCCCGGGTGGGCAGCGACTATTGAGTTAGTAGCAGACTACTGTATTTTGCACGACATTATTCATAAACTATCATATTACTGCAAGATACTGGCGATCGCTTAAGGGCAAGTTTCTCTCTATTTGATAAAGCATAATGCCAGCATACTATGAAACATATTAAGTGTCAGCTTTGAAAGTAACAAAAGAAATAATCCAAATCAACATTTATCACATTTTTTATCCATTTCAATGTCGCCTATGACAGCGTTTATGCAAACGAACAGAGTTATCATATCTAGTTTTAAGGTTCACTATCATACTCATCCGGTGGGTCCAGATGACATTGAAGAATTCACATTAAGATGTAATGACATCACCGAGACTTTTTTCAGTTTTGGTCAGGAAACTTTTTAAACCAGGCGACGCGCTGTCTGGGGTATTCGCATCCTGAAAGGATTGTGTGATTTCGAACACATAAAACCAACACCATGAGCACTATGTTTTCGAAAGTGTGTTGAACTATTTGTAAACATATGTATGTGTATACGAGTACATCGATGATATTGAGATATTTGGATGAAATGTAAACAACGAGTTGTGGTTTATTCCAACACCATGAGCACTATGTTTTCTAAAGTGTGTTGAACTATTTGTAAACATATGTATGTGTATACGAGTACATCGATGATATTGAGATATTTGGATGAAATGTAAACAACGAGTTGTGGTTTATTCGAATGAGTAGGTGGTAAATGCGAGTATATTTGTTGCATTGAATGTGGTAATAAACAGGATATGCTATCAGATTTGAAGGAAATACACAATTAATTGTCATCAAAGGAGATCTCGACACATGTCTTTAGATCAAGTAGCCAATTCAATGGTAAGACCCTGTCACAAATAGCCTAATATAATTTTCTCAAGACTCTTAAAAATAATGTCCTTCAAAATGCCAATGGGTTGGCCATTGAGTAGGGAGTTTCCTTCTTAGATGATCAATTGGAAGATTTCAGTTCAAGCTGAGACAATTACGCGAAAGAAAGTTACTGGTCACTTTTCAGTTATGAGACTGAACTGGCATACAAAAACTGACACAGAAACTCTACAGGAAGAAAATGGATGAAAGTGAACCTATTCTACGTGAAAAGGGAGCAGCTGCCACCTTCTGCTCCCTAGAGCACTCAAACTCGCCAGAGTGGTCCATTATACTACCTGGCGAAAACCCACATTTACCGTAGGCCTTTCAATAGTAACGAGCTTTCATAAACACTATTCACCATATTAACCCTAAGAGACTCTAGTTTCATGCAAATAAAAGCACAACAACCATATAGTGTTTCATCCTGTTGTCAGCCTCCCAATAGATATTAGAGGCAATGGTATCACTTAAGCCTTAATGCTAACGTTTCTATTTTTATGCGTGGATACATTTTTTTTTGTGAGAAACCCAACAAACAATAGGAGCCCTGACCAAAGGTCGTTTGTGATAATCGCACGAAATTGTAATTTTGAAAATATAGGAGTTGAAATTCACAAAGATATCACAACCAATATCAACTCACAGCCCGAATAAGTCATCTTGTAAGTGCGGTGACAGACATGGGCAGTAGAAAGAGTAATTTTATTGTTCTTATATGATATGATATGATATGATATGATATGATATATGAATAAGGAAGCATGTACTGTACATACATACGTACAGTGGCGAGCATATAAATAGGAAAATTCAGTCAACATAGTTCAAATCACCATATACCGGCACTTAAGGAAATAGCTTGGCTAAAATGCGAAGTTCATCCTCAAAACAGATTTTTAAGAACTTACTGTAACATGCGTAACATATTTTGGTCTACGTTTCACGGTACAGATACAAAATACCGTGCCAAGTGTTAAATTGGTGCGAGCATATAAATAGGAAAATTATATTGTTTTTAGTTTGTGCTCAACTTCTGTGTGAAAATGTTTAATTTTCAGTATGTAATGTTTACATAAATATTGCTTTGTTATTGTCTAGTCATAATAACTCGATTTGTGATGTTATAGGAATTGGACGGGGCAAACACATAACGGCTGAACAGCTGCGAGAAATTTGTCGTTTAAGAAGTAAAGATTTTACGCTCTCTGCAATATCGGAACATTTAAATATATCAATTAATGTTTGTCATCGAGCTTTGGAACAGGTCAAACGCTATGGTAGCAGTTTTAATAAAGCTCGCGCTCCCAGACCACGGAAAACTACATCGCGTGTTGATTGGATGATGCAGCGCCTTTCTGAAAAGGATCGTTTTAGGACCGCTGTTGACATTCACGCTGAAATTTTGGGCACAAGAAAACTTGAATGTGAGTGTACACACAGTACGACGTCGCTAAGCGGAATTTGGATTAAGAAAAAGCCGATTATAAGTAAAAGAATCGCAAGGCTACATTTCTGTTTACGAAAGAACGAATAAATGGCGTTTTAAAGTTCTCCAAGAAATAAGGATTTTTCTTCATCTATTAAGTTCAATTTTTCCTGTAACTGATGTTATGAGATACCTAATAATATTACACCTAAAATGTATACTGCTAAAAAAAAAAATTTTACAGTTTTCCAGTTGTTTAAAGTTTTAGCAAAACACACAGAAATTACTGTCTTTGGTTGTTTTTCCCTATTTATATGCTCGCCACTGTATGTATATACAGTGATGGAAAACTAATTAGAAACAATGGGAAAAATAAATATTGTGTATTTGCTCCTTTTTATTATTACAAGCTTTATATTAACTTCACTTTCTGTGAGGTCAAATCTGGGAATCGATCATCCTGAAATTTTGCACACGTGTATGAGGTCGGTGACAAAACAATATAGTCTAATATATGGCAGACTCCCTAAGATGGTGGATTACCGTTATCTTCACGACCTTCTTAATATGGGTATCAAATTAAAGGGATTGACAAATAGAATTAGATAAGCTAAGTGACGTCATTCCAAATTCAATATGGTGGACGCTCCAAGTTGGCGGATTATCTTTTTCCTTACAACCCCCATGACATAGGTATCAAATGAAAGGGCGAGTAGAATCTCAAACATTCTGAGTAAACTTTCTCATATCAAACCCACCCAAGCCAATATATTTACGCATCGACGTAAATTTGTAAAAAAAAATTCAGATACCAAAAAGTAGAACATAAATATACATATATGTAGATACAAGTTTTTTTTTTTTAAAATAACAAGCTTTAATTAACTTAAAAAGGAAAAAATTATTTTTTCCGAGTCACCAATATGTCACTATTAATTAAAGCTTGGGGCGCTCAGGCACAAGACAACACAACACATGCACGATGTGCAATGAGGACGAAGAATCGACAGAACACATTTTGTGTCACTGTAGCTGCTTATCAAAGATATTTCTGATTTATCTGGTATCATGACAGACCTACACACATACATATGCATGTATGTATAAATGGAGGAAATCCCATTAGTCCGCAGTGATATGGTCTCACCTCTACCTACAATCTTCATACAAAGATTAAAAAAAAAAACGTGGGCGCCCCAAGCTTTAATTAATAGTCACATATTTTTATCTATATATTTTTCATATTTATTTGCAAGATATCTGCACTAGTAAAATACCGTTTTGGTAACAAATATCATTGCGTTTTTAATTTCACATGTATCAAACACTGAAATTCGCTCACAAAAAAAAAAAAATCGAAAATAGAGTGCTGTCGTTGAGATGGCAGAGCAAATTTTTTGGAAAAATAGTTAAAAACATTGAACGAATATTGATGTAAAAGTGAAATTTTACGGTAAATCTTTACAGTTTCAATTATTTTCTATCAGCATATGTTACCATACTAGTTGGTATAAAAAAATAAGGAAACGCAAGAGTTGTACACCACAGATGAGATGGTTTATCGTGCAGAAGTACTACCGGGAAAAACTATCAATGGATGCAACTGGAAAGGATCTGCTGTGCTCCAAAAAGATGATCTACGGTGATGTAATGGTGTACACTGAAACTGGCATCATAGGAAACCCCAAAAATCAGCATCGGGCCAATTAAAGGGGACAGACTTACTTGTCGACAGAGTTTGCACTGGCAAGGCTTGGCAAGGACATTCACTCTCCCATATCGACCCATTTAAGTGCACACATGATACCAAAGACTATAAGGAACCGACTTTTGGAAGCAAGTTTGCGGGGATTCATTGCTCGCAAAAATCCCCACGTTTCAAAAAAAAAAATATAGATATTAAAACGTCAGTTGCAATTTTTATTAAAACCGCTCGCATATTGGAAAATAATCTTCTAAATTGATGAATCGATGTTTAAAATGTTCTGATCCGATGCTGAAAAATATGGGAGATGGGAAATTAATATAAGATTCGGTCATAAATACATCATCAAAATAATTGAACCTGGTGGTAGAAATGTCATTATATGGGGGACCTTTACGTGGTATGGTGTTGGTCGTAATGTTAAAATAAACGGGCACATGGATCAGAATGTATACGACATACTGTAAAATACAATATGCTGTTGCCCACTTACAAGTATCGTTTATTTTTATGCACAAAAATGATCGTAAGGAGCAACTGATGAGTGTTTTGGTGTGGCGAGCGCAAAGTTCAGACTTAAATCATACTGAGAACCTGTGGGCTGATGTGAATACAGAATTATGGCTTGAAAAGTCCACAAATATTGAGAAAGTATGGAAGAGTATGGCTGAGTTCCAAAATGTAAAAAAAAATGTTTCGATGCAGTAGCAAAACATTTTTGATACGCATCCGCAATGCAACCTTAATGCTTTGCATAAATTTTACTTTGTAAAAGTTTGACGTTTCGGAACGCATTTTATACAGAGCCGATTGGAATTGACTTGGTAGCTTTTTTACCGAAACGCTGTTCAGCTGTTTTACACTACCAAGTACTGGCTCTTCACATAAGATAAATAGTTATAAAGATACATATTTGAATTTATTTTATGCAGTTTTATTAATTTTAATAGAAAGAAACATTTTTGTTTCTCATTATATTTCCACATGAAAATGTACTTAATTCTTCATTGGCTTAAATTTGATTCCATATACCGTATATGTCCTTGTTTTTTCCACAAAAAAGAACCTTTAAATAATAGTATACATAAATTGTGTGAAAATACAAATTAATTTTAGTTAATAAGAGCGCTGTTATCACATGTTTGAATAAAATATTATTTATTATTATTTATTTATTTATTATTTATTGTTTGAAATGCATTATATAAATTCATCATTATTATACAATTCGGAAGTTAACATAACAATAGAATTTAAAATATGTGTGAAATATAAGAAATTCATTGACATTCTGTGTTTTCTATACAATAAGTAAATTTATTAAGCATGATTAAGAAAGAAAACATATTTATAAAAAAAAACATCAGATAGTGTGCAAGAAAAAAGAAATAAGAAACTAAAGATGTAAATCTAAACCAGATAGTCAGAAAGAGTAGATTCTATACCAACAAGGTTGAATGTTAGAAGCCAATTTTTTACTAGTTTTGTAAACATTCCAGGTAAAGTGATTGTTCTGAGCAGTTGAATAAACGATGAGACGTAATGTCATAAAAATTCCGATAAGCAGTGGAACAGATACGGAGTACGAAAAGTTTCCACGTAGATTGTAGTTTGAAAGTAAGCGAAAATTACGATTACCAGATTTCATGAAAAAGCACTTTAACACCTTAAAACAATACAAATGACGAACAGGAAGAATTTTCAAGTCACAGAACAAAGGGTAACTAGGATGTCTGACAGGTTTACGGCATAATTTTCGAACGATATATTTCCGTAGGATCAATAGAGGATTTATTTTATTCTTAAAAGTACCTCCCCAGCAAGTAATATCATATTGTAGTTTTGATTGAAAAATACCATTATAAATAATTTTTAGGAGTGTATTTGAACAGATATTATGTAAATGGTAAAAATGCCTTAGTGTGCAGCGAAAATAATTCCGCAAGGCTTCTACATGTTTTGAGAATCTCATTTTGGAGTCAATAATAAGGTATTTGAATTCACTGACGTTCTCGATCAAGAAGCATTTATCATTGCAGCTAATGCTATCATCAAAGGTAGTAGAAGATAAGCCAGGCCTACAATTGCAGACAGGAAGTTTAAATTTTGTGCACTCTGGTGAGTGAAAACAGACATTAACTTCAATATCCGGTATAGATCACAAACTAAAAATATAATCTTAGTCTTGGCACTGATAACCAAGTTGTGCTTTCAAAACCAGACTCTTAGAAGATATAGGTCCATATTTATATCAGAAATCAGGTCTAGGCGACTATCTGAACCATGTGAGAAACCTACATCATCCTCAAAAGCAGCCTTTGAAATTAAGTGCAAAAAGAGAATTGATGTAAATAAGGAAGAGAATAGGACCCAAGACAGAGCCTTGAGGTACCCCCAAGTTGAATAACATGAGATCGCTCCTTATTTCCTCAATCTTCACTCTCTATGACCTATTTTTTAGGTACGACCTGAACCAATCTAACATGAAGCCACGAAATCCAGCTTTTTCAAGTTTGTTGAGCAGAATAAGGTGATCGACCATATCAAACGCTTTAGTGATATAGATGACAAGACCAGCAGTGGACTTTTTACTATCAAGATTAGACATTACTTTAGCACAAAACTGTAAAAGAGCGTCTTCGGTCGATTTACCTTTCAGGAAGCCAAATTGAGCTGGATTAAAGAAATTCGTTTTGAGAAGATAACATATTATCCTATTTTTTTACAGCTTTTCAAAGATTTTACTTACAGATGGAAGAAGAGAGATAGGCCTGTAGTTACCCATTTCTATAATAGAACCTTTTTTAAATAGAGGAATAACGTCTGCGAACTTAAGCTCTTCTGGAAAAACCCCTTCAAAAATACAATGATACCGATAACTTTAAAGACTTCAAGTGGAGTAATGGGTTCAATAACAAAACTGTTACAAAGCATTGGGTCAGAACAGCAATCATTTTTCAAACAGGATAGACAAGAAGGTTGGATAGGAACCGGTTGTAAACTGGTGGCTATCTTCGTAAAAAAGTTGTTACAAGCATCTACAGTTACCAATTTTTCAGATATAACACAATCACCGACACGAATAGCAGTTGGTTTTTTTTTGCAACTGAGGACTTATTTAGAATATTGTTAACTATTTGCCATTAATTTTTTAAGTTACCACTAGCAGAACTAAATTGAGAACGATAGTAACTATCTCGACAAATTGGAATTTCCCTTTTAAGTTCTTTGCACAGTTTTTTGTAATAACTTTTTAACCTCAGATTTCCAGGGTACTTAAGGCATTTAATTCTAAGTTTGTTTTTAGCAAAAACTTTTTTCAATAAGTACCTAGAGATCCAAGGTTTAAGTCTCTTAAATGAACTTTTAGGATGTAAAGTTGAGGAACATTCAGAAATATGCTTTTTTAGGGAATCAATGAACACTGAATAAGAAGTCCATAAATATGATCTAAGCAACTACCTGAGATAAGTCTAGTGGGTTCATTGATAAAACTTGCTAGGCCATGTGAAGCTAACAATGCCATATAGTTCAAGACAGCGTCACTATTTACTAAAATATTTATATTGAAATCTCCTAATACAATGAGATTCTTTGATTTTTAATTTTCCAGGAGACAAGCAAATTCTTCTTTAAACTAAATAACATTAAACATATGCAATCTGTAAACACATAAAAAGGCATAGATCACATTGTTAATTTCAATGGAAACTTTTAATACATCGGCACACACAAAGTCAACACAAACGACTTCATGAATTGAGTATTTTTTTTTTTTTTTTTTACAAAACAACCAACACCACCTGCAGCGTAATTTTCATTCGTGTTAGCATAAAATTTATAACCCGGCAAATAATAATCGTCTTTTTCAAACTCATAAATCCAGATTTCGGACACAAAAACAATATCTAGAACGCACAAAAACGAATCAATATGAGTGACAAGAGCGGCAAAATTTTCTCTAAGACTTCTGCCATTCTGGTGTACAATAAAGAAATTTTCTTTGCTACATGAATTATTATCAGTAACATCAATATCAGAGCTGGTGGTACGAAGATTAACGGAGGAAAAGTCATCGGATAATTCAATAATCAAACATTACTTTTAATAGGCGTTTTTTTCTGTAACCTGTGTAGGCTAAACATGTTTCAGCAGCATGTTTACTCATGTAAAAAACAACAAAACCTTAGCCTCGACAATTATCGAGTCTTATTTTTGCTCTGAAAGCTTTTTCGAAGTCTATATAGGTTACAAAAAAAACACGCCTTAGGTTACAAAAAAAAACACGACTAATGAAAGAGAAAAAAGCACTAAATAAGTGCAAGATCACTAAAGGCTTTAATAGAGATGACCCTTCCTCCCTCAACCTTTCTGACAAGAATTCTATTGTCTTTGAACCAAACATACTTGACACCTTTCTGCTTTGCTATTTCTTTCGCCTTAATGAAGAGAGCTTGCGTAAATCTTGTAGGAGAGTCATTTATGTAAATGCCGGCTCCCTTGCTGCTGCTGTTGTAACTGCTACTCTCGCCCAATCCATCGATACCGCGGCACGCGTGTGTAGAGTTTATTTTTGTTTATTTTTTTTGCACTCATTACTCCCTGCTTGGTATGTGCATCAGAGAATTTCACACAGATGACTGGCTTTGCTACTGTTGATGTCGCACCGCTGCTGTTTGTTTTGATTTGTTTTTTTTTGATGTAGCATTTTTCGATGTTGTTGTCCGGAACATCAATGGACAGAGCTTTATTAAAAAGTTGCTTCGCTTTGGACATTACATTTGTGTCGTTAACATCTGATATTCCAACAATTTCAATAGAATTGCTAAGAAGATGTTGTTGTTGCCAATTTAGTTTACTCTCCAATAGATCAACATTCTTTCTGAGCTCCGTATTCTCTGTTTGCATCAAAGTTAATTGCTGAAGGAAACGTTGGTTAGTTACCTCTAAGTTAGAGAGCATCTCGAAGATCATTTGAAGAGAACATTCATTGTCAATGTCATTGACCTTTGTAGACTGTAACTGAGGCACTGTTGTTTTTGCGTGGTTGCTCCCCACTTCATTTCTGTTGCTGTTAGTGGTAGCCAAAACATTACAGCTGTTTGGAATTGGCACAGCTGACAGCGGCAAATGTGAAGAGCGACGCCTAAGTACTGCACAGTAGCTGAACCCGTACTCGCCTTGCTTCGCCCTCTAAAACTTTTCTTATGCATACAAATATGTTATATCAGTGGGAGCGAAGAAACCTCAAACTATTTGTCTAAGTTCACAAAATTGTGTAATACATTTTGTTGATTGATTGCATTTTATCAATGTCATTTCTCTCTCAGTCCAGATTTAATAATTCTGAAAAACCAACATGCTCTAGAATCTTATAAAACGTCATCTGTTATAAATAGTTGATAATTATCGGATCTTATTATGGTGCATTTTTTTTTACAAAGCTTCTTTGTGAACAATGTTTGAGGTTGTGTTGCCTGTAGCATTAACAAACACATTTTTACTGTCGCTGACATGGGAAAGAGACACGTATGAGAAGCAGCCGGTGGTGAGGTCCACGCCCATTGTACTCAGTGTTTGTCCTTGCGCCTTATTTATCGTCATCGTGAAGCGGACAATGATGGAAAAGAGTACACTTTTAAACTGGGGCTCTTACATAACTCTCCGGGCTTAAGTGTCTTGAAAGAGTAAAACGTACACCCAATTTTGGTTATAATTTATGTGATGGAAGCCCTGGAGCAGATAGAGAATTTTAAAATTCGATCAGATAGCTGGTTCTTCTTCAACGAAGATGGACCTTTTTTTGGCCTCTTCCCTTTTGTAACCTGATAGAATAAAGACGTGGTAATTTAAAGGATCTTGTTTAATCTTTAAAATCCCAACAGGTTATGGGCCCAGCAGTTTGTTAAATAATTTTTGCACAATTTTGCGAACGGTTACCGATATTTATTTTACTGTGTGTAAGATAAAATAACCCCTTTTTTAAATTGCCTTTTTTTTCTTGGCCGCGTTGGTTTAAAAATAAAGGAAATCGGGATTGGTACATGCGTTGTCCACCTAAAATCGGTAAATTTATTCATTATGTCGCAACAAAATTCGAATTCCTGTATTGAAAAACTCCGTGGAAGTGAAAGTTATCACACGTGGAAATTCGCGATGGAAAGTGTGCTCGAGCTCAATGATCTACAGAAATGCATATCTGATCCAGTAAGAGAAACTGACGAAGTGAAATTGAGAAAAGCGAAGGCTAAAATTATTTTGTGCATAGATGAATCAATTTATGTGCACATACAAAATCAGACGACTGCGTCGGGTATTTGGACAACCTTGAAAAAATTATACGAGGACACAGGTTTAACGCGCAAAATTGGACTACTCCGTAAGCTTATTACCGTTCGTCTCGATAATTGTGATTCGATGTCTGATTATGTAAACCAATTAATAAACGCCGCGAATAAATTAAGTGGAATCGGATTTGAAATTAGTGGCGAATGGATCGGTGCGATTATGTTAGCTGGACTGGGAGAGGACTTTAAGCCATTTATTATGGGCATAGAAAGCAGTGGTACACCAATTACCGGCGAAGGTATCAAAACGAAGTTGCTGGACGGCGATTACGGCAAACCGGGCGAAAGTGCGTTCTTTGGCGCAAAAAGGAAACATGTAAAAAGTGCGAACACAAAGAAAAATTTTAAGTGCTACAATTGTGGTCGGAAGGGACATTTTAGCAAAGACTGTGCAGAGAAAACAAAAACCCCGGCGAATATGAAAAATCGAAGTAACAATGCTTTTAGTGCGCATCTAAATCGTGAAAATAAACAGCACGAATGGTATGTCGATAGTGGTGCTTCGAGTCACATGACCCCCAACAAGGCTTGGTTGAAAGATGTTAATAGTTCATCCATCAACGAAATCGTGGTCGCGAATAATGAACGAATGACAGTAAATGGTGTCGGAAATACTACACTTCGCATTTGTAAAAAGGACATTGAAGTAGAAAACGTGTTATATGTTCCTAATTTAGCGACAAATTTACTCTCGGTCGCTCAAATTGTAAAAAAAGGTAACAGTGTTGTTTTTGATAAATATGGATGTCGGATAATTAAAGATGATGGTGAACTGCTTGCAAAAACGAAGGGCATTTCAGGTGTGTATAAGTTCAACGACCAAACTGTCTCCTGTTTACTTTCCAAAGAGGCAACCAGTATCATGACTTGGCATCGCCGTCTCGGACACATGAACTATACGGATTTATGCAAAATGAAGAACGGTGCTGCAAGGGGTATTATGTTCAGTGGTGACTCCAATGATCTAAAGCGGTGCGAAGCGTGCTATAAGAGCAAGCATAGAAGGAACCCATTCAAACAATCGGGTACTCGCGCGAAGGGATTGCTTGACCTGATCCATTCAGATCTATGTGGACCGATGGAGAATAAGTCCATTGGCGGTGCTAAGTATTTTTTAACATTCATTGATGATTTTTCACACAAAGTTTTTGTTTATTTTCTCAAATCTAAGGATGAAGCACTCGATCGTTTTAAAGATTTGAAGCAGTTCGTCGAAAACCAAGTGGGCAGGAAGATCAAGGCCATCCGCACCGACAATGGCACTGAATATGTTGGTAAACACTTTGAAGCCTTTTGCCGCAAGGCAGGAATCTTGCACCAGACTTCAAACACGTACACCCCACAACAAAACGGCGTCGCAGAAAGAATGAACAGGATGATTGTGGAACGTGCATGATTGTCGATGCAGAACTTGACAAGTCGTATTGGGCGGAGGCCGTGAATACTGCGGTTCACATCATTAATCATTCAGTTTGTTCTTCATTGGAAGGGAAAGTTCCGCAAAGTCTCTGGACTGGTACCGAGATTGATCTCAGTAATTTGCGAATATTGGGATCACCAGTTATGGTTCATATACCAAAGCAACACAGATGCAAATGGGATCCGAAGTCGACTAAAATGATATTTGTCGGATACAGTAGTTCAACGAAAGGATATCGATGTATCGATCCATCAACAAAGAAGGTGATCACCAGTCGAGATGTTGTCTTCATGGAAACGGAAGCCAAGGTAATTAATGGTACCTCATGTGATATTAATGAAAATATAGTTTCAGTGGGGGATCTCCTTCCAAAGCTCCCTGATGCTAGTGAAACTGTTCGTCCAAAGCTTGCTGATGGTAGTGAAATTAAGACTAAAGATGACATTGATGACATTGTTTCCGATGTCACCTCTGAAGATGCTTTCGATGATGCTATGGATGAGACGTATGTTCCTGATGCTGAGGTTTCACTACCGCAAACGGTAAGAAGATCGGAACGAGTACGCGTCCCCCGTGATTTTGAGAGCCAAGGCTTTGTGACAAATTTAGCTAAAATCAACGAATTCGAACTCGATCCTGTATCAGAAGGCGATGCATTATGTCGTGACGATTGTGAAAAATGGAAAGCCGCTATGAAGTGTGAGCTGGACTCGCTCATTGAAAATAAAACGTGGACTTTCACCTCTTTACCACCTGGTCGTAAGGCAGTGAAATCGAAATGGGTATTTAATAAAAAACGAGATGACAGTGGAAAAATAGTTCGATACAAAGCTCGTCTAGTGGCAAAGGGATGTTCACAACGATACGGCATCGACTACCACGAAGTCTTTTCACCAGTTGTCCGCTATACATCCATTAGATACCTGATTGCCTTATCTGTAAAACTCAAAATGAAAATCGACCAGATGGACGCGGTGACTGCTTTTCTGCAAAGCGATTTAGAGGAAGACATCTTTATGGAACTACCGGAAGGTTGCGGAGAGAGCAGTGGAAGAGTGTGTAAGCTGGAAAAGGCAATCTACGGCTTAAAACAAAGTGGGCGTCAATGGAATATTAAGCTGGAAAAAACTTTGAAATCGTTTGGTTTGCTGAAGTCTAAAGCCGACCCATGTGTGTTCTACAGTAGTGATTCGCAACTCATAGTGGCGATATATGTTGATGATATCCTGATTTTCTGGCGTGATTCTGATGTGCGCGATAAGTTAAAAAAAACATTAAGTAGTACGTTTAAGATGAAGGACCTTGGTGTGGCGAGAAGCTGTATTGGTTTGAACATCACCTATGACACGAAGAGAAATGGAATTTGGTTGGATCAAGCAAAATATACGCGTGAGATTCTTTCAAAATTCGGAATGAGTGACTCGAATCCAGTTTCGACCCCAAGCGACACCAACCAAAAGTTGTCCATGGCTATGTGCAACAAAGGCGACAAATTGGAGGATGTACCATACCAGGAAGCAGTCGGTAGTCTTCTGTATCTGGCCCAAGGAACAAGGCCAGATATTGCATTTGCTGTCAATGATGTCAGTCGCTTCAACAAAAACTATGGGAAGGCGCACTGGGTGGCAGTAAAACGCATATTCAGGTATTTGAAAGGTACTATTAATCATAAACTTTTTTTTGGTAGCTCTGAGGGACTCAAGGGTTTCACAGATGCTGATTGGGCATCCGATATTGACAAGCGACGCTCGTGTACGGGTTTTATATTCACTTTGTGTGGAGGGGCAATCTCATGGGCAAGTAAGAGGCAAGCCACAGTTGCGTTGTCAAGTATGGAGGCCGAGTACATGGCGATGTCATCAGCTGTGCAAGAAGCGATCTGGTTAAAAACATTCGGTCAAGATTTTGATCCTTCAATAGGGAATCAGGCAGTTATGATTGCATGCGATAGTCAAAGTGCGATTTCAGTAGCTGAAACGGAATGCTTCCGTGCCCGATCCAAACATATCGACGTCCGACATCACTACGTTCGTGATCGTATAAATGATCATACTGTTAAGATCACTTATGTTCCAACCGGGGAGATGGTTGCCGATAGTCTAATAAAAGCCGTACCGAATAACAAGAATGTATTTTGTACCCGAGGGATGGGTTTATTAAATATTGAAGATTAAATAATAATTAAATTAAATCTAATGTAAATAATATTTCTAATAATTTTTTTTGAATTTATTTTCTGGATACTTTGAACTTAATTTTTTCGATACTTTGAATTTAATATTTGAATACTTTAAATTAAATTTTTGAATACTTTGAATTTAAATTGATATGTAATTTTTTTTCTCTCATAATATTTAATTCTTCAATAAGTGGGGGTGTTGAAATAAGATAGCAACCATGCTCAATATAGTACTCTATTATATTACAATGGCAACACTGTATCATTTGTCACTTTGACACTTCAACGAAGATGGACCTTTTTTTGGCGTCTTCCCTTTTGTAACCTGATAGAATAAAGACGTGGTAATTTAAAGGATCTTGTTTAATCTTTAAAATCCCAACAGTTACTTCTTGTTGATTGGAATTTATTCTGTACTCTCTCTCTCTCTCTATTAATTGCTGCAACTTGATCAGTTCGCGGTGACAAAATAGCTCGCTCACAAAGCTAAGAGTTCTCACGGTTTGTTAGTTGCGATATCTCACCGTAAAAGTAAACGGATGAGATAAGTTCTTCGGTAGAAGACACTATTTGGCACAAATAATGTGGTAAATTTACTTTTCCATTTTCTTCCGGAACCGTCCCTCCACCAATTTTAAATAAGAAACCAGAGAAATGTTGTGCGTTCGGATGTGCGTCGTGGCACTACTGATAACGTTTGCCTAAAGTCTCGGTAAAATAGCACTTACACCGTTTACAAGGAGAGTTGAGTGGTCGAGTTGAAACTCAGCTGAGATTCCAACCTAGGTATTTCAACACACCGAGTTGAATAGTTGAATAGTTGAAATTCTCAAACGAGGTTGAACTGACAGATATCTTAACACACTTTAACCTTTTTTTTTTAAAAAAAAAAAAAAAAAAAAACTTTAACCTGACCACAGACACGTAATCAAAACAAAATGATTTCCCACTCCAAACAAAGGCAAAAAAAAAACACAAGCATAGAGATCGCACACACACAGAGACAACTTGTCAGTTCAACCACTCAACCCAGGTATACATGCATTTTTTCAGCCCGACCGAGCTCTCACAGCTCAGTCGAGTCCAGTCAAACCAGATTCGACTCAGCTCGCGTTTATATGCATCTCAACCTAAGTTGAAGCTGGCTTCAACTCTGCATATAAACGGGATAACGGATGGTTAGCTTATGAGTTCTGAGGTATCAAACGAACAGCTCATTTTTATATATAAAGATGATACAAGTCTATTTTGTGATGGCTTTATTAGTACATGTTTTGTGTACTCGTTATTTTTCTTAATATTGAAGATTCATTTAATATCGTGATACTGGACCGTGTAGGACGTTACTGTAACAATTATCCATAGTTGGAATTGTACAAAAGATTCTCAATTAGTTCCTGTCATGACGTGGAATGTTGTTAGAGTGAAAGCAGTTGACCCGGACAAATCTTAGCAAACATTTTAACAAGTCTACTTGACTACTTTACAGGAAAACAGCCAAGTGTATGTTACAAAATAGAAAAATAATTAGTTCTGTATGGCAATTTTTTAATTTAATATTTTGTTAGTTTCTTTTTCTTTTATAAGAATTCTCAGTGATTTCCCCATTTAACTTCCTTATCCTAAAAAACATTCGTGCTCTAAAGAACCGTTCCACTCTCTTCTCGCAAATATATATTTGCCGCTAGTTTTAAATGCGTTTTCAAAAAATCTACAAATGAGTTAATAATCTCTCTTGACCTCAATGGATTCAAAGCCGTTGGTTTTGATAAATCTCCTTCGTTGAGATGATTTACCCAAATAAAAGTAGTCACCCCAATTATGCAAGTCGTATTTGAGAGTCACATACGAACATAGTCGTATTTTGTTATTATGGAAGTCGTGTCACTACGAACATACTCGTATGCTAATGACTTTTCAGCTGTCAACAGAATCGGATGCCATCGCATACGACTTTCGGTTTATATCAGCTATTATGCAAGTCGTATTTAGTCGTATTTTGAACGTTTTTAGTGGTATTTTCTTCGGCTGCGATTTCTTAAGTTACTCTATACGAAATTCGACAATACTTGAAAAATAAACAATTGTATACTCTTGAATGGAAACGATTTAATGTTCTTCGAAGTTATTTTACTACTTAAATTACTTTTACTTTCTAAAAAACTTAAAAACAGCAACCAATTCGAAGCTTTGGTATATGCTACGGAGATTAATGTCGACATCGCAAAAGACAGATGTGTGCTGCACGTTCATCTAAAAGATGGACAAATGATTATCAACAGAATAGTTTTATTAAACTGCAATGGTCAATTATTTTTTTAGTTAGAAAATTGTAATTTAAATTTCGAAAAATACATCCATATATACATACATACATACACAATGAATTTGGCACTTATTGCGTTTCAACTATCTCTTAACAATCTGTGAATATAATTCCTTTTAAGGATATTCCTTCATGTGCTCATTAAAGAATAAATCTATTGAGTTTGTGGTGACATCTTTCGGGAGCAGTTGTAATAAGACATCTCCTTGACCTTGCCGGCAAGGAAACCAGTACTGACAGGAAAAAGTTCATTTTGAAGTGCGACGCAATGCGTTGCTAACATGCAGCAACTTATATGGAGTCGTATTCAACGCATACGACTTGCATAATAACAAACGAAATACAATACGATGCGAGTACGACTTGAAGTGAGATACGAGATACGACTTGCATAATTGGGGTGATTATCTCTATCCGGATCAACTCGAATGTCTCCGACATTACCACGTAACCTGTGGCAAATGAATCCAGCCAGAGTTTCAAGGCCGCCGGGGTTTGCTGTACAAACCACGCACTCATCTCTTGCGAAGCTTGAAATTGGATCCTGTTGGAGAAATATGAAACGGAAACTATTTCAGCATATGGTCTTTAGTCGGATAGTGTTCAGCTTTAATTTATATCCATTTTTCTGACTAAGACTAGGTTAGGTTAGGTTTTCGGGCTGATGAGGATGTGTGTGTCCTCATCACACTTAGGTCCATGTGGACCCATTGTGATACCCAAAGTGTGGTCCTACCCGTGGTATCAATGTCTATGCTTTCATCCAACCCGACGCCTTAGCAAACTCAAACTCTATCAGAAAGCTCCTCGATGTGATCGAAGAAGAATTTGCCTAGGGTTCTGTTTCTTAGTTGACAGAGGTTAGGGCAGTGACAGAGGAAATGGGTTGTATCCTCATGTACCTCTTCATCACCACATCCTCTGCATATGTCATCATCATTCAATCGTAATTTTTTCATGTGGTATCTTAAGGTATTATGCCCTGTTAGCACCCCAATTAGTATTGACAACGACTTTCTATCTTTTTGTAGGAGTTTTCTAGTTCTTGTTTTGTCATACTTAGGCCATAGTCCTCTCGATATCACACAGGTGTTTAGCGATCTCCACCTATTGTTCGCATCAATTACTGATTTTTGTTCAATTCTGGCCCGAAGGTTGCAGAGTGGTGGTTTGACCGTCCCGTCTGCTTGTTCTCTATCTAGGGCTGAACCCTTTCTAGCCGGTTCGTCTGCGGCTTCATTGCCCGGTATCCCGCTGTGACCAGGGACCCAGCAGAGTTTTACATTGTGCTGCGTACTGAGAACCTTAAGCTCTTCGCGGCAATACTTTACAAGCTTCGATGTTATTTGCGTAGCAGCTATCGCTTTTATGGCCGCCTGGCTGTCAATGTAAATATTGATATCCTCACGTGATATTGTCATCATTGACACCAATTGAACAGCTTTTGTCACTGCTAGAACCTCCGCTTGGAAAACACTGCTGTGATCTGGAAGTCGAAAGGAGCCGCTGATTCCTAGTTCTTTAGAAAAGCAACCCGCTCCAATACCTATGTCCATCTTTGACTCATCGGTATAGATGGACTTAGCGCTCTGTGGTATTTCATTTCTCTCCCACTGCTCTCTGTTTGGAAAATCCCACGTGAAGGGTTTTTCAAAATCCAAGTATGGGACAATGTATTCTGAGTTGATGTCGCCGTTAAGGTAGTTGCCAAGTATTTTGGCATGCCCGTATGCATTTGACCTCCAGTGTTTTGACTGGCTTAGCCTGAGGGCAATTTTTGCTGCGGTCTCCTGCATATAGAGATCCAATGGCAGGAGGTTTAGATTTGTTCCAGTCCCGCTGTTGGCGTTGTTCTCATGCACCGGTCGTTCCAGTGCATGCAATTCTCTGAATTTTGGTCATATCCTTGAGTTTGGTTGTTTTGGCAGCAGCGTGCCACCAAACCAATCCTCCGTATGTCAGTATGGGTCTTACTATCGAACAGTACATCCACAGCGTTATTTGCGGTCTACAGCCCCAGTTTTTTCCGAAGAATCTACTGCAGGTATAGAAAGCGACGGATGCCTTTCTTACCCTTTCTTTAATATTCAGCTTCCAATTAAGCTTTCTGTCCAGTATGAGGCCTAAATATTTCGCGCTTTCAGACAACTTAAGGGGGGTACCCTCAATGTTTGGTAGCGTGAGGGCTAGTATAACTCTTTTATTAGTGAACAGCACTAGTTCGGTTTTCTGAGGGTTGACCCCCAGTCCGCATTGTTTAGTCCAAACATTTAGTGTGTTTAAGCCTTGCTGAACTATTTCACTAACAGTGGTTAGGAATTTCCCCGTGACAAGTAGCACCACATCGTCTGCATATGCTACTGCTTTTATTCCACTATATCTAAATTTCGTTAACAATTCATTAATGACCATGATCCAAAGAAGTGGGGATATGACCCCTCCTTGAGGTGTGCCTCTAGATGCGATCACATTTTGACGGGTTCCCCCGAGTTCAGCGATGATGTGCCTATTACTTAGAAGGCTAACTATCAATTTGGTCACGGTGCGTTCAACATGGTTATCTTCGAGCGCTTTTTTAATCGCATGCGTCTCGACATTGTTAAAAGCACCTTCAATATCGAGAAAAGCTGCCAGCGTGTATTCCTTAAAGTGTAGGGATTTCTCAATCGTGGTGACAACATCATGTAGCGCTGTCTCCACGCCCTTACCCTTAGTGTAGGCATGCTGTGCCGCGGACATTTTCATGTGGTTGAGTTTACCACGTATATGCACATCTAACAGCTTCTCAAAGGTCTTTAGCAGAAACGAAGTAAGGCTAATAGGTCTATTGTCTTTTGCGGTAGTGTGGCTGGCTTTCCCAGCTTTGGGAATGAAAACAACTTTCACTTCTCGCCACGCTCTGGGTATGTGCCCACACCTAAAACTGCTCTGAAAAATTTTATGCAAAGTTGGTGCCAGTAGGTGCTTAGTTTTCTGCAGCATGATCGGAAAAATCCCATCAGTTCCTGGTAACTTGAAGGGCTGAAATGATTCGATTGCCCATATAATCCTTTCCTCAGTCACCATTCCTATTGGTACCATCATCTCTTCTGGTCGATTATCAGTCACCAGATTGCTGGCTGGAGCCTCGCAGCCCGGAAAATGTGTTCTAAGCAGAAGATCCAGGGACTCAGAACAGGATTGCGTCCAGTTACCATCAGTATCCTTGAGATAACCTGGTACTGACGGTTCTTTTGCCAGGATCTTTCTTAGTCTCGCAGCTTTTGTAGTATTCTCGACATTGCTACAGAAAGTACGCCATGAGGTGCGTTTCGAGCTGCAGACTGCGCTTTTAAATTTCCTTTGACTGGATTTATATATTTCCCAGTCGCTTTCAGTATTGAGTCTTTTAGAGTTTTCGCGCTTCTTTCCTCATGTCGGAAAGCTCTTTATTCCACCACGGCGGCGACTTTTTACTGCGCATGCTCTTAATAGGACATGACTTTAGGTATGCTTTATTGAGGGTAGTGCATAGCACCTCAATTGCGGCATCAATTTCTTGCGGTGTTCGTGCTGTTTGTTCTAGTAAATTATGTTCACTATTTCCCACCTCGCTGGCAAAGAGATCCCAGTCACACTTTCTGGGGTTCCGATATTTTACCTGCGGGGGTTTTGGTTCGTCTATCACGAATTCTATTTATTATTCTGTGATCTGAAAAAGATATGTCAGTGGAAACTTTCCACTGATTCACATGAAAAGAATCCGAGATGTTCGTGAGGGTAACGTCTAAGACTTCTCGCCTATTCTTGGTTATGAACGTGGGTTCGTTCCCAATATTCGCTATCAATAAATTATGTTCAATAATGAATTCGAAAAAAGACTCACCCCTTGGATTGATATCAGTGCTGCCGCATTGTGTGTGATGGGAGTTTGCATCACATCTTATGAGCAGGTCCCATTTTACTTCCTCCGCCTTATTCACCAGTCTGCGTGCGTCCTCAGATGGTGGCCCATCCGTGGAGTCGTATGGCATGTACACCGATGCCATCGGAAGTGAGGGTTTTCCCTGCCTTTCGAATTTTACGACTGTCTGGTCACTGTTGCAGTATCTGGATAGAAGAAATAGCTTAATTCGTTTCTTTGCAACAATGCAAGTTCTGATCTTACTTTCAGAGTTCGGTGTATTGGTCTTGTATAATTCCAGGCCTTTTGCGTTTAGTCCCATAATGTTGCATCGGACAGTCCAAGGCTCTTGTATGAGAGCAACGTCAATATCCCTGTCTCCCATCAGGCAGATAAGGTTGGCACTGGCCGCCTTACTATGATGAAAGTTTATCTGTATTACCTTCATCATTGCAATTGGAGCCTCCTTCTTTACCTTGCTGGACTGGTCCAGCAATGGGTCTAATCTTGCATCGGGTAATCCCAACGCGTACTTTGTAATTTCCATCGCGGAGCAACGGCATTGACCGCTGACTGAGGAGGATGGTAACTTCCATCCCGGTCTCAGTGTGTTCTCCCACTTCAATGACCTGCCAGTCCTTACTAAGGAGTTCTGGGTTAAGTAACCTTAAATACCTTTCTATCTTATCCTTCGGGAGATTAGGACCCGTAAGGAGTAAGCGACCTTTTGGTCGAGTGAGGTGGATCAGCTCTTTTTTCTCGATCACCCTCAGGTCGGATTTATCCCACGGAGCTTTGGTGTCAGAGATGAACTTTCTTAGCCATTTCAAGGTAGCTTCATTGTCACACTCCATGACCTTGAATCCCTTGAAGGTGGTCAGCTGTCCAAAAAGTGGATATGGTTCCAAACCTTTAAGGAGAGCCTCATTCACACCATCAAGGATCCTGATCTCAAGAAGCTTCCATTGATCGTCAGTGAGCTTCCGATCTGGGTTGCTATATGCTATTGCGACTATAGCTACCCGAAGATTCCCTCTGACAATGTCAGCATCGGTTCTGACTCTTTTCCCAGGCAATGATGGAGAGATCGTCTCATCCTGCCTACCTCTTTTAGAACTTCCCGCAGCGACTTCCTCAGGTTTAGGCTCGCGTCCGCTACCTGCAGCAGTTGGGGGTTGCGAAGTTCCGCCCGCGGCAGAGGTGGGAGGCGGAAGGCCGCCCTTCCTCGCCGCGACCAGCCTATCGTTAGCTCTACCAGAGGCATGCGCCCTGGGTGATCTAGTCTGTCCTACTGGCGCCTTGGTAGTCTGTCCTGTCCTGCTGACCTTACTACAGCTGGCCCTACAATTTCTTTTGCCCTACCTAGCGCCCGGTTGTCCTTCTCCGTGTAGGATGAGGGGTGTTTCTTTTTTAATCGCCTTAACAACCTTTTGGCGTTGGCTCTCTGCCGGAGCTTCCTAGATTTGCTGGATATCAGAAGCTGGGGGGCTTGCTGCCCTATGCCCTTTGCCTTTCTCTCCTCACCGGCCTTCGGAGCATCGGGAATACCCAAGCCCTGGCAGCGCTTCGAATCGCACTGCGCGGAAACAACAGTGCAGCAGCTTCCAATGGTAGAATTGGCATTAGCCAATTCGTCTACGCTATCTGCGCATTTCCCTGGTGATGATAGGGTGATGATAGGTCTGCAATGCCCCCTCTCCACCAGCCAGGATAGTACGAGTAGGAGACTTGCTGCTAATCCCGGTTGGAGGGTCTGGCGACCTCACAGTAGAGTCCTGCACCCTGTCTCTAGCTAATACCCCACTAGCCTCCCTAACCTTTGGAGCTTCTGATGGGATTGACCCTTGTCCCGACTGGCTAAGGCAAGTCACAGACTTGGGCGGCCCCATCAGTTCTACGGTTCCACGAGTAAGCCGGTGAAACAAGTGCCACCACAGCATAGCCGGTTTTACTGTGGTGGGGCGAAAATACGACAGGCCCTTGCCAGGGCGCCTGAAGGAGCTCGTTAAAGACTGATTTAACCCTCAGCCTTGCATCCTTGGGCACGGTTTGCTATACGCTCACATCACCACTGGAATCAGTATGACTACTATTTGGCTTCGGTCCCTCATCCAGAGACCTTACAGCTTGGGTAGCCCTACTGCAATCGCCCCCTGGAGTCAAAAGGTCCTACTGAGCCTCCCCACCAGCGTCAGGGTAAGTAGTCGAAGAGGAGGGACTAAGACCTATAAATTTGGCATAATTCCCTTGATATCATCCCGGACTAAAATGAGCACAACAAATTCGAGACATTTTCACACTGAACTCGTCTTTTCGTCGGCAAAAATGAACCCATTGCTTCATCAAGCCTTTGTCTTTAGGAAAGCAATTACATCGAATAGGATTTTCATTGCTCATATTATTTTTATTACAGCTGAATATCGCAAACCTCTTTTTAAATCCTATATCTTCACTATACTTTCACAATTGTGGGTCACCATTTACGTCACACAGCTCTCAAAAATAAAAATTAACATGGCGGACATGCGCAATGCGTAATCTGCTATTCTGTCATTCCTGCTGTAAACCAATACTTCCTAGATGACTTCCACATAGCAAATACATATGTACATACATACATATATGAACCAAAATTAATTCTTAAAACAACAGAAGTTCACTTAAGGTAGAATATTTGTTTTTGATTGTTTTTTTTTCTTAATTTATTAATAATATTTATAAACTGAAAATGCAATTCACTGCTCTAGAAAATTCTCTTTCTTTTGACACCTAATTTGTTAAGATTGGTTGAGTTTGAGAGCCGCAAATGGTGATTATGATTGTAGCACATTGAAGTACAAAGCATATGATCATGTTAGAGCGCGCTCATACTTATACTCACACACACACTATTGCAACGATACCCACTGCTGCACGACTGCTGGCAGTGGTCTCCGCTGAAGGAAAACTGTGGGCGGTATTTTGAATAATCGTTTTGAACATTGCTTAGTTTCTGGATAACGCAGAAGGATGTTTTATATCTCAAATGAATCAGGGACAGATTTACTAATTTCACCTATTTTTTTGTTTTTCAATCCGATGAGCCCGTAGCGCAAGTGGTTAGTGCGTCGGACTACTGAGCCAGCGGTCTTGGGTTCGAATCCCGCCGCAAACACCTAAAAGTTTTTCACAGTGCCCACCTCTTTCGAATGTCTGACAAGTATCAAAGAGTATCATTTGTCACGATTGAGCTTCTCAACTCGCCGTTCGGAGTCGGCAAAAAACTGTAGGTCCCTTCCATTCGTGCAAAAAAATATAACACGCACACACAAATGGTTGCGAGAAGCAGGCCCAGGTTCACCACGAGCTGTAGCGCCAACTAAGTAAGTAATCCGATGAGCCAGTATTGAGTTAGGGCTGTATAATTATAATTTTCCTTTCAGATATGCAGTTATTTGACTATTTCGTAAGAACCATTAGGCTGAGCAAAAAGCGACATAGCATTTATCCCTCCCGGATACTTAAGAAACATTTCAAAAAAAGTTTCATCGAAATCTGTTCAGCGGTTTTCACGCCATTAGGTAACAACAAAAAAACCTCTACAGTTTTATAATATTTATAGATTTCTAATTAGTCTTCCACCACTGTATAAATATCAAGATTTTAGCCGAACTTTTAGATTACCTAGAAAGTAATCCCTCTCAATGTTGCATCAATGTGTGTAGATCATTTGCAGGAAAAATTGTCATTGCTTGCGAAATTATCCAGCCCAATAGATGCCCATAGGGTGAGGGAGAGATCTCCCTCATCACGTAGGCCTCGAGTCGGGCCCCTTGCGTTTCACTCAAGAACTGACTCAAATTGATGTGGATCTTGTAAAAGCCAATCATCAGTTTTATTTGTACTCTACCTAGATTCAGTACTTTCTTTGCCCATTGAGGGTTCGGATTTTCTATCATATCTTTGGCAGCCTTGCATGTTTGGATTTGCCTCCACATTTGCAAGTGGCGTTATGCAAAGGACAGACTGTTGTAAGTGGTTTTCACTGCTTGTACCTATAGTGGTGACTGTGAGATTTCCCACGTCTTCGGCCCCTGCTCTTGCCAGTTCATCTGCTCTTTCGTTCTCCGGTATGTCATTGTGGCCAAGTAACCAGACCAGATTCACCGTGCAGGAACTGGCGAGGTTGTTGAGTTTTTCTTTGCGTTCCTTCAATAGCTTAGAGCTAGTTATTGGATTTGCAAGTGCTTTAAGCGTGGCTTGACTGTCCGAGCAGATGTTCGTCTACCTGAGAATTGCAAAAACTTCCCCCTGGAAAACAGTCACCGAGGGTTCTAAATGAATTGATATATTTATTAGAGGATCAGGACAGTGTACACCAGCTCCCGATTCTTAGTTAATATGTGATACATCCGTGCCTCCTACTTCGACAATCGCTGTGCCTTGTTGCCAGTTTTCGCGGCTGGGGAAATTGACTGCATAGTCGGTTTTGAAAATGTATTCTTTCTCTATGGGATCACTTGGGTTGCTGACAAGTCCAGAGGATTCTAAAACATCTTTCCAGATAGCTCTGTGTCATATATATGAACTTTGTAGACTAGAGAGTGACATCAATTACAGGCCAGTCTCTATACAGTCCTTGAATTACTTTTAGCTTTTTTTTTTATATAATACCCTAGCGTATTATGTCCACCGATTACTCCTACTAGAGAACTGTTACAACATTCTCTAAAGAGTCTATTTTTAATTAAATTAATAATAAAGTCCCACTCTTATAATAACTCTCGAACAAATTACACCAACCGTCTTTCGATTCATAAACTAGTACAATTTCTAAATGCCACAATCCATTATAGGTCTGAGTCTGAGTTATTTATAAATGAACATTATTTCTTGCATGTTCTCATAATAACCTTAGGTATACGTGTGGAAATTTCTACGGTCACATCGATTCCATATATTTCATATTTATTATTTATTTCAATTATTGCCTATTTATATTCATATCTATTAGCAGGAGTTGGTTCCTTGTCAATTATTGTCCGACGAAACCCAGAAAGTAATCAGAACATTCAAGGACAGGCATTTTTTTTGTTTGATAAGTGGGTTAATGATACATGGTCTATTTCAACGATATTATGTATGTATGTTTATATATTTAAATAATAGAATATTTATGAAGATTTCAGGAAATATAGTTAGCGATGACATATCATTTTGAAAGTCACAAAAACTCGTATTCGTAGACTTTTGTTGGTATTCATTGGACCTTGACACAAATCCAAAATTATTAACATAATACGAGTAAATATAAGGGATGAGAAGAATACAATATAATACATACGCAACATATGTATGTAATAGCAGAAGGATTCAAAATTATACATGTTTTATTTTTATTTTTTGCGGATGTTCCGATGGCGCCATTACTAAGATTAAACTGGATCCTGGATGGATACAGACTTTTGTTGTTTTTTTTTGCTGATTGAATCATGTTAAAATAAAATGTGTTGTTGTTGTAGTAATTAATTAAAATTGATCGAAATCTAGAGTATGAACAGATTTAGAAAAACCAATATTTACCGTGGGAGTAAATAGCGCAACTTAACTTATACGAGTTATAAATAATTTCAATAAAACATTGTGCTGTGTGTTCAGAAAATCACAAATTGGTCTATGGTTAAGAAAGAGTCCTACTTCAAAGTCTTGGACATGTACATTTGTATATATATGTAAGTATGTATTTGGCAAACTTACAGATTCCAGAACAAATTTCAGTTGCCATTACGGAGTCGTCAGTAAACAGTTAGGGTTTCGAACTCATATCATTGAGTGACTTTTGTGTAATTCCACTTGAAGCAATATTTAAGAATCAAGCCTAGCAATCGGGCCATTTCTTGTATCATTCGAAGGCACAGTGTCTTTGGTTATCATACGGAGCTCGGGATATTTCACAACGATAACAGTAGAAGCAAAGATGTATAAGAAATATAATCTGTACGTCACTTGCTATGTGATTGTCCGACCATCGCCCTCAGAGTAATGAAACGACTTCTACACAGTGCTAGAGGACCTCCTCGTATGTTTTTGTGTATAAAATTAAGTGTAATGAGCATAATGGAACTAACTGATGATCTAAGTGGGCAGTGACTACAGCACCCATGCAATCACACTTGTGAAGAGAAAATTAACAATATTTGGTTTTGTCGTTTAGTTGCCAAATATAAGTGAAGTTATTAACCGATCAACTTAAGTGAAAATATGTGCAAAAATTAATATCTGAGCAGCCAATGTTGCACATTCCACATCGTACACATCAGCTTGGTCTACAGAGACTACGGAAAACACTGAAAATTCACGGATTGAATCATCAATTATAATGAAATTCATATCCCCTTTAGCGTGTGTAGATTATAAAAAAAATAAAAAAATCAGGTAAGAGGCGGTCCACTGGGCACCAAGATCGTGCGATTTTACACCTTTTGGCTACTTTTTCGTGCTTAAGAACAACTTTCATCAATTTATGGCTGAGAAAGAGCCTGCATACAGACTTTTTATAAATGCGAGAAAAATGGAAAATAAAAAATCCTTACTATCTGTAGAATAATAAGCGAAATTTTATTATTCGAATGGAGGACCAGCACTTGGTCAACGACGAGAAAGCAGACGAAGAAAGCAAAGAAAAAACGAAAGATCTCCTATACAACGAGATTACAAGTTTATTGATGATTTGATGACTATACTTATCTCGGCGCTGGTCAAAATCCAAGTGACCGAGAGATTTAATTTTACATTTCTTCAGCGTTAGCAATGCAAATAGATAACAGTTACGATGTACAGAGAGTGTAGGTATGCTTGATGTTAAACTAATATGTATAACACTTAACAGTAAGCGCAAGAGCAAGAGAATAATAATTGACTTGAAATTAATACAGAACATCGATTGATAAAATAGAGTAATACAACAATGTTTGGCAATTTGAAACAAAATGAATTACAATCAATGATTGAAAATAGTTTAATGAATTAAGATTAGCAAATGTAAATGAAAGTTAA
The DNA here is from genome assembly GCA_949775065.1 of Brachyopa scutellaris. Taxonomy (NCBI): domain Eukaryota; kingdom Metazoa; phylum Arthropoda; class Insecta; order Diptera; family Syrphidae; genus Brachyopa; species Brachyopa scutellaris. The sequence goes on from OX459112.1 coordinate 105,627,027, forward strand.
TCAATATGAAATCAACGATGATACATATTCCTAAACATTCCGCCGCCCCTGGAACGAAGTTTCAGCACGTCGGTAGCAATGCCAATTTATGGATTGGCCGAACGAATTCTCCAGAAGCGGTTTTCAGCTTAACCACTCGAACATGTCCGTCTTTGCTTGGGTTGATGGCGATGACTCGTCCCATGGCCCACTTTCCTGGTGGCAAATTGGAGTCTTTAATCACAACCAAGTCGTTCAGTTGGAGATTTCGTTGAGGTTGTGACCACCGTGGTCGTTGTTGAAGGGAAGTGACGTACTCCATGCTCCACCTTTTCAAGTAGCCTTGGATTTTGCTTTGAAGCGTTTGCCATGATGAAAGCCGATTATGAGGTATTTCAAACGAGGGATCTGGAGCAGCTGAGTACGATTCACCTAGAATGAAATGTGCGGGCGTTAGTGGATCGAAATCATTGTCTGAATTTTGACATAAAGGACGAGAATTTAACAAAGCTTCAATTTGGGTTAAGAGGGTAGTAAATTCTTCGAACGTTAAAACATCGGAGCCTATCACACGACGAAGATGTTGTTTAACTGATTTCACCCCCGCCTCCCACAACCCGCCGAAGTGTGGGGCCGAAGGGGGGATGAAGTGCCAAGTGATTGCCTCACGAGCAAGAGATTGTGCAACGATCGAGTTGTGTTGTTGAGACAATGTAATTTGATGCATGTCGGATAGAACTTTGGCGGATCCACGAAAGTTCGTGCCATTGTCCGAATACATGTGAGATGGTTTACCGCGTCGGGCGATGAACCGGCGAAGAGCTGCGAGGAACGCGTCCGTGGTTAGGTCACTCACTAGCTCCAAGTGAATAGCCTTGGTTGCCAAACACACAAATAATGATATGTAACCCTTGTTTGTTTGTGTTTTCCGACCGATTTTGGTTTTGAGTAGGATAGGACCGGCGTAGTCACATCCGCAGTGAGCGAAGGGTCGACTTCTCTGGATTCTCTGCGACGGAAGATTGCCCATGAGTTGTGTTGTAGTCGTCTTTCTCAGGCGGAAGCATTTGATACAGTCATGGGTGATTTTCCGTAAAAGATTTCTGCAACCGAGTATCCAGTACTCTTTTCGAAGTAGCGTAAACAATGTCGAAACTCCTGGATGGAGCAAGCGTTGATGTAAGTCGAGTGCTATGAGCCTCGTCACTGAATGTCCTTTCGGAATGATAATCGGGTGTTTTACGTTAAACTCCGACACGTAGTACTTGCTCATCATCTAGGAATGGGTTAAGATTAGTGATTTTGCAACTCTTACCAAAATTACCATGCTTGTGATAGTACGCAATATCCTCTTCGAAATATCGATGTTGAAGCCATTTGATGATTTCACTCTTGGCGTGGTAGATTTCATTGGGAAGAAGTTGAGAAGAAGTAGCGTTCGATAGTTTTTGACATCTAGAAATAAAACGAAACATAAATGCGACAGTTCGAACGAAACAATTCCAGGATGAGAGACGATACGATAATATGTCGAAAGGATGTTCAATGTTGACAACCACATGTGAATGCTGAAATTTTTTCCTTTCCTCCTGTGTGCAGTCGGGGTGTTCTTGAAGATAATGTTCTATGGGCCAAGAATCCTCTTCTTTGGTTAACCAATGCGGGCCAGTCCACCAGATTGGATGTTCGACTAGAATTGATGGTGCGATACCGCGCGACGCACAGTCTGCAGGATTTTGTTCCGACCGAATATGGAACCACCGATTTCTGGGAATAGTGTTTAGGATTTCAGAGGTTCGATTCCCGACGAAGATATCCCGACGACGAGATGGAGAAGACAGCCACGAGAGAACCACCTGAGAATCGCACCAAGCGTAGACATTCGGAAAGGTTGTGTTAAGCGATCTTTGTACGGAAACGAGTAGTCGGGCGAGTAGTAGAGCTCCGCACAACTCCAAACGAGGGATGCTTAGCTGCTTTATGGGGGCGACGCGAGACTTTGCTGCAACGATGTTTGTCTTAATCTCTCCAGTGGGAGGAACGAAACGCGAATATATAACCGCCGCATAGGCCGATGCAGATGCATCGGAGAAGCCATGTAGTTGAAAGGCTGCATCTGACATGCCGATATGTCGAGGTATACTTATTGTGGCTAGCACAGGGAGCTCTCGCCGACTTTTAACCCATTGTGTAGCAATGGAGTCTGGAAGTTGATCGTCCTAACCAAGTTTTCGAAGCCATAATTCTTGCAGCAATATTTTGAGCTGCACAACCGATGGAGCGAGAAATCCGAGGGGATCGAAAATGCGGGCAACGTCTCTAAGTATTTGGCGTTTTGTTACAGTTTCTTTAGACGTTAAGTTTAATCGGAACGAGAAACAGTCGAGTTTTGAGTTCCAGTACATTCCAAGTACTTTCACCCACGAATCTGCCTCACTGTCAAATGATACATGTTCGCTTTGAATATGTTCCTTACCCGAGAGAAGGTCTGGACGATTACTCTGCCACTTGCTTAACTCCAAGCCAGCTTTCGAAAGAAGTTCAACTAACTGATGCTTTTTAAAAAGCGCATCATTGATTGAGTTGCCACCTGAGGCAATGTCATCGACATAGACGTCGTTAAGGAGTATTTCTGAAGCGACAGGATATTTCTCGAGATAATCGACGGCGATTTGCATTAATACACGAACAGCATCATAAGGTGCAGATGCAGTCCCATATGTTACTTTGACTAGGCGAAAATGTTCTAATGGATCAGATGGTCGTTTGCGCCACACGATACGTTGGAAGTCAACATCTTCCTCTGCCACTCTGATCTGACGAAACATGTTTACTACATCCGCAGTGAAAACAACATTATGTCGGCGAAATCGAAGATTAACCGAAAAAAGATTTCGTTGAAGAGGTGGACCTATCATCAGGAATTGATTTAGGGAGTTTCCCTTTGTATCCATAAACGATCCGTTGAATACGACGCGAAGCTTTGTTGAAGCACTGTCCGGCTTAACAACCGCGTGGTGGGGTAAGTAAAACACATTAGGTTTGGAGACTTCTGACGGAGGAATACGCTGCATGTGCCCAAGAGCCAAGTATTCTTCCATAAACTGCGAATACGATTTATGAAGCGACTCACTTTTTGCAAATTTCCTCTCCATTGACTTTAAGCATGAAATTGCACCACTAAGTGTATCAGCGAAAACTGGTCGAGTTTTAAAGGGAAGTCTGACGATATATCTACCAGATTCGTCTCTGGAATGAGTACTGGCGAAATGTTTCTCCATTTCCTTATCTTCCTTTGATACAATTGATTTGGGATCAACTTCCTCAATTGTCCAAAAGGATTGCAAGATAGTGTCAATGTCGAGGAGAGCGTGATTTGTCCGAATAGTTTCTGCCTTTTCCGAAACCAATCGTCCAGCTAACACCCAGCCAAAGATGGTGTTTTGAGCGACTGGATGACCGGTGGATCCACGAATGATTTCTCCTTGGAGAATATCCCAAACTATATCTGCAACAAGCAAGATATCTACAGAACTGGGTCGGTTAAATTGTGGATCTGCTAAATTTAATTGTGAAATGTAGTTTCAACCTTCCACAATTATCGAAGAAGTAGGCAACGTAGAGGTAACATTAGGTAAAATATACGTATCTACCGAAATGCTACCTGCATTGAAACGAGACGCAATAACCAAAGACACTAGACCCCTAGATTTTACAGCACAGGCCGCACCAATTCCACTTATCGGGATGCGTGCGTTGGTACGCTTAAGTCCAAGCCTTTGGACGCACGATTTAGCTATGAACGAAACCTGGAAACCTGAGTCTATCTAGATGCGACCCAGCTGATACTTTCCATGGTTGTCTAAGACCTTACCAACGGCTGTAGGCAAAAGAGTTTGTGGAAAATGATTGACGTTAACCGAATGATTTGTTACGAGTTCAGATGAATCTGATGAAGATCCAGGAATGCTTGACGAAGAGGGTTGGGGACTTGAAGACGGTGACGCTACAGGAAGTACCGACGACGAATGTTGGGAACTTGAAGACGATGAAGATTCCACGAGCGAATGGTTGGTAGGATTAACCGTGCCACTATGAACGAAACTATGATGCCGTCTGTTGCAAGTTTTGCATCGAAACTTTGACTGGCAATGAGCCGAGTTGTGCCCACCACGCAGACAATTGAAACAAAGCCTTTTGGCTGTCACGAAATTCCTTTTATTGTCCACATCAATGGCAAGAAAATCTGCACATTGCGAGAGTGCATGCTGAGCATTGCATTTTGGACAGGGAGTTGAATGAATAATATGCATGCTTTTAACCGCTGGTTTTACCCGAACCGATTCGCGAACGTAACTCTTACAGGCCTCGTGAGCTTCACACCGTCGTTCTAAGAACGTTAAAAACCGACCGACGGAAGGTGATTCACAATCTATTCTCTCTGCTGACCAAGCTTGTCGAGTTTCTGGATCCACCTTACTTAACAAAAGGTAGATCATCCATGGATCTCTTTCGACTGAATTTAACGAATTAAGCCCCCTAGTAACCTCATCTGCACCGTCCGATATTTTGCGCAGAGTTTTCACATTCGATGTTTGAATTGAAAGCAATTGCATAAATGTTTCGAGGAGATTGTTAATAATATAGCGTGGCCGATCGTATCTTTTGCCTAATCTATCCCAAGCCTGCTCGTAAGTTACATCTGAAACTGGGATGTGGCTAAGTAAATTAAAAGCTTCACCTCGAAGACAGGAGCGCAAAAAGTGAAACTTTTGAGTTGACGACAAGTTTGTTTTACAATGAACGGCACTGTCAAACATTTCCCGAAATTTTGGCCATTCGCGATAATTACCCGAAAAAGGTTCAATATGTATCTTAGGAAGAAAATCATTTAACGGTTCAACAGGGGTTTTTCCATTCACCTGTTTCTTTGAAGAGTCTTGTGAACTAGAAGCCGAGGGATTAACCGGAGGCGTTTTCGGTATTTGCATTTCCCGAGCGGCAGAAAGTAAAACCGATTTCACTATGAGGCATTTCGATTCAAATTCCTCAGATTCGGGTTCAGGGTCCAGATACCCTTCTTCAGCAGCGAATTCGTAAATTTGTTCCTGGGAATACCGAAATTTCTCCCAGAGCTCATCTATCTTATCAACACGAACTTTAATTGCGTCTATACTGACGGCTTCAGCAATCTTTTCAGTAAAAGAAGCGATCCTCGTTAGCGATCATTTCAGATTGCCACGTAAGCTCGAAAGAGTTGTCATTTTCCCGAAATAGTCTTAATAAACCGATAAAGTTATTATACGCGTAGTTTATACGTATTTGCAATCGACGAATATTTATTAATCACGTGTCTACGATCAATTATCGTTTAAACCACCGTTTGAAATTTGTTCTACACGTGCAATTATGCGAAATGTAATTTATCATACATACTGTGCGAGCGATAGGCCGATTTTTAAATTAATATATTCGCAATATTATTTAAACGAATGCAAAAATAAACACACTGTAACAAATGCCACTTTCTTGCAAAATGTCATTTGTTCAAACTACAAATACTTAGAATCCACACTTGGGGATTGTATATATTGATAGACTGCAAACCTTGGGGTGCGTTCGTTTTATGCCTTCTCATGTCCTCTGCTTCGATGTTTTAGACTCTTTCGTCTTGAATTCGTTTCGCTTCTTCAGCTAGTATGTCTATTGGGATCATTCCTATGATAGCGAACGCTTCCTCATTTGAAATCGCTCTCTTAGCGCTTATAACTCTTAGTGCAGTCAATCTACAGGGTGGTCCGGTTTGGGTTACAGATATTATCGGAATTGATTCATTGGTTTATGTTATGAAAAAAATCGTATGAGAGAGGGGTGGGGGGGTCTATCTTCAATATCCTCTGAGCGACAGGGTGTTTAAAAAAGATCCCTTAGAAAAGTTGGTACCAACAGTTATTTTTAGTGTATTTAACTTAGAGCAACGAAAGTGGGCTCGTTTCATCATAGACAATTGATTAGTGTTTATAACAGTTAAAAACGATTACCATCCGTACTTTCGTTTTCGAGATATTTGTCTTCAAACACATTTTTTTGTTTTTTTTCTAACCAATTTTTGTGAAAACGCATTTATCTCGAGATGAGATTTGATGCGGCATAGCGTCACCTATAAATTCACTTTAAAACATTTTTACCTGGGGCTTACAGTTTTGCAGGTATAAGGCTAATTTAGTCACAAGAACCATTCAAAAATCCTTTATGCTACATTACTGAGATTTAAAAAATTTCAAAGGAAATTGAAAAAAAAATAAAACAAGGAAAGCTTTCCTTTTTTATTATTATAAACAATAACAACAGGAAACATTCTTTATTCATTTGACTATAGAACTACAAAAGGCGCAATTTCCTTCTCAGCACATTCATGCGGTAAACACTGAAATGCGCTACAAGACACCACACCTAGCCTATTAAAACCCAAACAGAATAAATTTCCGTGTCGGATACCTACAGAAAAACCCTGTTCATTTGCTCAATCGCTCCCTTTCTTCTCTGGGCCGCTCTTCCTCTCTCTAGTGAACTTAAATGAGCTTTGGAAATTTATTTCGTCTAATCCGATTTCATCCCTTCTAATCTTCTATAGCTTGAGAGCAGTGGCACGAACGTGAATCCTTTGTGTAATCAAAGCATATAAACACACTAAAAGCTTTCACGAAAAAGGGGGAGCTATCATAAAAAGCTTCGCCTTTACCCCTACGTAAAGTTTTGACGAGCTCCCACATGCGTATCATCATTCACCGTTAGAGAAACTGAATCCAATGCATTTGACACTGACTCGTACATCCCTCTCAATCTTTGAAGTGAATCTTTTCGAACAAAATAAAATGGGTAAAGCATTGTTACAAAAGCTTTCCCATCTCGAAATTTAGACCAATCGCTAAAAAACAGCCCAAGAGAGCAAGGGAGACAATTGCATGCAATGCATCCGGATATGTACGAATAGCTCTATGCGATTGAGAGTGAGTGAGACTGATTCGAGTCGTCGTGTACCATCGGTGAATTCTGGAAAAATCTCAGGCGCTCACTCGTAAGCTCAATTTACCTACATCAACAGCAAGACCTGAACGCGGCAGAGGCCTTTATCCGAAATCTCTCTTTTGCATTCAAATCATAAATTGAATTCAGTTCAAAAGGATCTGTTACCAAATTGGTCTTGCTCTTCGGACGCCTAAGCAAGTGGTGTTTACACTTTGAAGAATTACTTAATTTATCGTTAAAAAGAATTGTTTTTCAATTAAAAGTGAAAAAGTTCAGTGAGTGTTGAGTAAAATAAAAGACATACATACATACATACATAACTGTTAACGGAAATCTGATACATTTCGAAAGAAAAGGGAAATAGGCAAACTTAACGGTAAGTTTAAAATTAATTGTGGCTAGGGAATCGATATTCACTCATCTATATCGCATGTCAATTAATAGTTGATGTTGACTGCAACAACGGTGCTAGCAAAGCATAAAGTTGATTAACGACCGTCGGGGATATTGTTTTCTCCAATGAATCAAAGTTAGATCTTCTTTGTACTTCCACCACTGGAACAATTCTTGAATTTGTAAATTTAGATAGTTTTTTCCCTCTTTGAATACAATCGCCTACTCTCATCGTTTGACGGCAGAGAAATGGGCGGGCGATACGACAAAATCCACCTGAGCTGTATATTTCTCCATTATATAATCACGTGAGAAAACAGAAACGTAGGAAGGAATAGTTCCCCAATATCCTTTTACCATTAAGAAGGTATGAACACGAAATATCACTTCAATAATTCATTCTTAACACACTAACTGAATTGTAGTGCTCGTCTTCGAGTGTGTGATTGGGCGTCATATGTGCAGGAAGTGAATACTTGATCTACTTACATATTGGCGCGAACTTCTTGTTTTTTTTTTTTTTTTTTATGTCTGTTAATGTGATTAATAAAATATTAAATAATTGCATTGGATCGCTTAACGCCTACTGTGGCTTTTCGGAATGCATGCCAATCTACATGTGTGGAAATCGATTTATTTATTTAATTTCTTTTGCTCCCATTTTCCATATTCGATCCGGTTGCTGTTCAACGCACACAGCACCTTCTGACGGAAGTTAAAACGAAATGGCAGCGGAGTGGGGAATGTTTTTTCTTCGATAGGGCTCAACGCTAACGTTAATTTTCCAGAGTGGGTGAAGGTTATTTATTTTTATCGCGGTAAGACTGGGATATACATAATGTATCTATATTTTCTGGAATGAACCCCATTTTTCTTTTCACGGACATTGTAAGGCAAATTAATTTTAATTTTATAGCTTTGATCGTCTATCAAATAGCCATTTGGGCTTATTTTTATTTTGGAGAAATTTGGTGGAGAAATTGGTTTTGCCTTTTCAATATTCTTTTAAAACATGAAATATTATGGCAAATTATTAAGAATGCGGTGGAAATTATGAGCAGTTGGTTTTTTTTTGTATTTTTATTGCAAATTATTTGGGCATCCGAGAGGAAGAAAATAGTAAGAAGGATGGGAGTTTTTGGTAAAGGAAAACTTTTGCAGGTAATTCTTATACACATATGAGTGAATACGTCTAGGACGAATCAAAGATCAACGTTTTTACCATAGAATTTGGTAGCACAGTACCCGTAATACACTTGAGTTAAACTGCAGAGTCTTAGCAAAAATGACGTTCTTCTACATGATTCCACGAAATATGTATATTCAAGTTTGCTTAAATTGTCCAAAGCTTAAAGACTAGTACGCTGTTCGTGGTAAAACAAAGGCTGAAATCCTAAATATCAAAAAATTGTACCTATGCATTTGTTTCTTTCCGTGCATTGCAACACTGCTTTTTCACTGCAATACATTTCCGATTTGCTTCAGATCTGTTTGTGTTGCAATATTTGTGCAGTACATACGTTTACACTGCAATTTGAGACGTTACACATTGTATAACAACAGTAGTGATGCGTTAACTTTTCAGTGGCAGTACTTCGGCAGTAATGCATTAAGAAAGTCAGCCAAAGCCATACAAAATGTATCCGAATGAAAAAACGACCTAAACGATTTTAGCCGAGAAGTATGCAGAGCTGGACCACTTTGGTTTTTAAATGCATGTATATGTAGGTATGCATGCATTTTTCTAAACTATTTTAGCTTGCTGAATATTCAATGAGCACATTTGTTTGCACTTTACTTTGACAATTTACAACCACTTCTCCAGCTTTTTAAAAAAATCATAATAGAGCACATAAAACGAAAGACAACTGTTTCCTCTCAGTTATTTTCTGTTCTACTGTATTGTACGAAAAAAACTCAAGGAAATTCTAAGCATGCGTGCGGGGGGAGATATATAACACCAGCCTATTTTTTTTTTTACAGTTTAGTAGACAACTTAGAAGCTCATTCACCTGAAAATTACATTAAAAATAATTATTTCATTTCTCATTTTTTAACTTATGTCCCTAATTTCGGTCATTGGGCTTTGGGTATCTTAAACACATTAGCTGTCTTTACAGTCACCTTATTTTGTTCTCTTATCTAAAACTAGCATTCGCAAGACTAGAAAAAAACTACAAATCGTTGTTTCAAAGTTTTTATTTACTATGTATGTATGTAGGTGCCAGCCATTTTGTTTCTAAATCAAATCAATAATTTATAGCCCATATTTGGAAAAATAATTACTGCTTATATACTTTCCCTTGCTCGATTTGTATATAATCGTCGCATCGTATGTTTGATCATATCTCATCCGAAGCTCGTCAACTCCTAGGATGTGATTTAAATGCTTTTTCCAAATATCGGTGCTGTGCTATGCTCTTCAAGCTTATTCACAAGAAAGAACCAAACTATCTGATTAATATACGTAACTTCTGTGCGTCAAATCGCTATATAGTATTGCGATTGCGAACTTCTTCGTTCATTTATGCTGTCAAACTCTGGAATAGTCTACCCGTTCATGTGAAGTCCAGGATCGTACCCAGAAAATTCCATTCAGTCAGCTTTGAACACCTTTCCCGTTTGAACTGATTTATCTTTTTTTCCCCTCTCTTCTTAGTTTTTATCTCTTCGTTGCGCTTATCTCTAAAAATGTGTCATTAAATTTTGGATTATACAGTGCGATTCACTTGATTAGACGCACTTAAATTATTTCTATAAATCTTGATTTATTTCTCCTTATTTGCATCAATAAGAAAACAATTGCATTCAGCAGAGAGGTTAAATATTACTCAGTAAAATAAACATAAAAACATTTTTGGTGAGACACACCTAACGGTACTTTTGTACTCTTTTTTCTTAATCATGTCAAAACAGCAGCATTTTTTCGGTTCACTTGATAAGACGCATGGGTAAATTTAGTTAATAGACATAGAGTGATGGATCAAACTGCAGTGAAATATTAATATGTGATTAAAGGAAGTGTTTGTCTTTTACTTAAGAAAGAAATGGGCAAAAAAAAAAAGGTTAACCTTAGAGGAAAGAGCAAAAATCGATGCTTACAGTTCGGCAGGTTTTTCGAATGGCGAAATAGCCCGTAAAATAGAGCGAAGTGAACATGCTGCGCGAAATTACATTAGTAATCGCGATTCCTATGGAAGCAATTACAAGGGAAGAAATAAAACAATGTTAACACCTTAAGAGAAGAGGGAAATTCAGCGGTTAGCATCCAATTCGGCTCACTCCACAAACAAAATCAGGGCGTTAGCTGGGATTACTGCCAGCAAATCAACTGTTCGTCGTGCGATCATGAGCCCCCAATACTTAAAGCTAAAAAAAACTAAGAAAAAAATCACCCCTTAGTCCTGCTTATAGCGACTACAATTTACAAAGATCACATGACATGGGATATGCAAACAAGAGGTGTTTGAAATGACTGGGGGGCGTCTTTTCAATCATCAAAATCACGCTGAACTTCGCTTGACTGAGATGAAGTAATCGTTCACGAATGATATTGGCACAATTTGAATAATTGAAAATCTGATGATTTTTGAATTATTTAAATATTCTTGAGTTATTATTCTTCTCGGTTGAACGGTTTGATTTCAACTGATTTAGTGAATAATTTTCCATCCTACCTATTTATACAGAAAATTTGACAGAATTCTATTTCGATTAATCTAGTATGCATAGAATTCCCAAAGGGATTTCGTGCGCTTATGAGTTGCCGCTTCCGTCTATCTAGTATAGTTACTGAAATGACGAAGCAAAAAGGACACCTGTCAAATTGCGCAATATCAAGTGGACTAACAGCGCCATCTCTTATTGATCTTGCAAACAAAAAAATCATTGTATACGAATGTGTGGGCAATGTTGTTGCATGTGAATGTGTGAGAAAAGGGTTTTCCCGATTAAACATTTTCCAAATTTCGAGCTCTGGCAATTATTTTCTCTGTACATATACGTCAGAATGAAAAAAGAAAATATTTTCCGGAAAACTTTTCCCAATTTTGGACTTTTGCAACCATTTGAACTGAAATATTAATAAAAAAAAAAAAAAAATTCCCTATACAAAATGTATGGAAAATCGATATTTCCGAATTTTCCAGTTGTCCTTTGAAATTTTCTAATTTTTTCGCCGTAAAAAGTGTCATTGGGCGGAGACGAACCTAACAAAATCGAACGATCCGTTCTCGAGTTATGCGCGGTCTTATGTATGCCATCTTTGTTTTATATACATATGTATTATATACTAGCTGACCCGCCCGGCTTGGCCCGTATATATGCGTATATATGTACCGTTTCTCACATGGCAGATAATTGATCTAGTAATCTGATTTAAGATAGAACTGATAGCCGCCAATGTCAACAGGCTTTATATAGTCAAATGTTCATAGTATAAATAAAGAACATCATGATAGCCATCATCAGCATCTGGTGGAAATATCCAGAAAGTTGCGACTTAGAAGACAATTTTTTTTATTTTTAAAAACATTTTTTTTATTAATCCATTTTCAATATTATCTTACATACTAGGCTTAATCTAGCTTACTGGCCCCTAGGGGGCACTCTAGGCTTAACACTATTTTTAGAAACTATTACCTTTTGGCCTTAATTTAGCGATACTACGACTAAATTAATCTAACAATACCATCCCAAGAAAAGTTTGGAAACTTGGGTTCCGTATCAATGTTTTACTATTTTTATCTTAAAACTATAAAAACTTAACCTGCCTAAAATACTCTAAGCTACTTAGGCTAACCTAACGATAATCAGTGTGGTAAGCACCCGTTGCCTAGTGCCCCGAATGGTCACCATCCTGTTTGCATCTTCGGGTGCTTGGCCATCGCCATTACGACGCCCCTGGCGCCACCGAGACCTAAGCGAGGCCGCAGCGTCGGTCACCTCTCGGTGACGATGCATCGTAATAGCGGGCCCGGCTACTCCACGGAGACCCCCTAGCTTACCTTAACCTACATAACTAACCTAACTTAAAAACTAGGATGTTACAAAAGTAACGCACCGACCTGGGGGAGCGCATCATCGACCCCGTCCTCCTCTATAAGCAACAATAAGCAATCAACATTCCAACATTTTTCGTATCTATTATATCCCGGTCCGCAAATGCGGTACTAAAACGAAGGAGCTCATGAGCATTGGCGTCGAACCCGCCGTGGATGAGCCGCTTATCTCGCGCACCGCGGTGGCGGTGGTACAATAGCGGGATACCACCCCTTTTTTGAACTAACCCTTTAGTATCAATATGGAGAAATACCTCTGGTGGGACAAAACCCGATAGGAGCGTACTATTATGGTACATTTCATTGGTGCCACGATGCCAAACTTTTTTTCTTGTATATCTTGTATATTGTATGTGTTTTTTTTGGTATCCCTAGAAGCCCTAATCAATGGAACCCTGAACAAAACTGTTTCCGTCTTTTGGAAGTTTAGAAACAATGTAATTTATTAGCGGCCAACTTATTACTAAAACACTACCTTGTTACTAATACCTTAATACAACAACAACACGAATATAATTGTTTTGACAATAATTTGTTGGTATCGACGTTCCAAATCCTTTTATTATTTATTTTATCCATTAATTTGAAATCACAATGAATCTCAAGGCGCTCAAAGGGTTCCGTAGTTTTAAGACTAGTTACATACATATATTTTGTTTAAATAACTGTTTCGTTTCGTTAACACAAAAAACGAAAACGACCCACCTCTATAATCACTTTACAAACTTATAATCATTAATATTATTCACTATGAGAAATTGGATAAACAAAGAACGCGGCTGAGTGTGTAGCTGAGTTCAGGGGTATCAGGTTCGTTTCCTGGCAAAATCCGTATTTTTATTAATTTTTTTTAATTTTTTTTGTATGGCAGCACAATTTTGGATAGCCTTTAATTTGTCCAAAATTATTGTTAATCGAATAGTGATAATTTCAGTGAAATTGGTCCAGTAGTTTACGAGTTAATCGGTTGAGAAATTGAATTTTTCGACATAAAATTTAATTTTTCGACGTGAATTTCTCAAAAACTGTACAACTTTTGAGACTCGCTATATTTTTCTTCAAAAATATGGTTAATCACCTACGAACTATTTTTCATATTTTTGACTTAAGTAGTTTCTGAGAAAAAGTTCTGGTGCTTTTTGTATGATATTTTTCACAAATTTTTGGCAATAACTCCAAAAAATTCTAACGGAAAAAACTGAGCAAAATAGTTTTGGAATCTTTGCTTCGAGCCCTTTCGAATGATGTCCCACATGATATATTTTTCAGATTTTTTTTTTCGAGTTCACATTTTGCCCACCCTGTATAGCTGTTTCACGAAATTTTTGAGTGATTAGCTGTCTCATATATGTAAACCATCGGAATGTATAAGTGTGCCAAGTTTCAAGTTTCTAGCTGAAACGGTTCTTGATGTTTTTATTGTGACAGACACATTAAATCGAACCTATTTTGTTTTCCGAGTTCACATTACGCCGTTCTGTGAAGTTGTTCCACAATATTTTTAGTAATAATTAGTGAAACAGGTGTGGATCACCGTTATGTATAACTATGCCAAATCTCAAGATTCTACGGCAAACGATTTCTGAGATAAAAATATAAAAACATGAGTCTGACAGTCATTTCGACAGATATACCTGAGGTAGTTTCCATAATTATTTCCTTTTGTAACTTATATTCGAAATTTGCAACCCATATTTTACAAGTAGCGGTGGTGCTGACGGTGAAACTCTGACTGTCAACTCGAGTATACTGGGATCGAATTTTATCCTTTGTTCTTTTCTTCTTCATTCAGTATTGTATATGTATATGTATATTGAAATAGATGTTTTTTTTTCCTTTTTGGTTTTGTTGTTGTTTTTATTATTATGTTTCTTGTGTTTTCTTTTCTTTCATTCATTTCATTTTTAATGCATTTTTATTTATCAATTCAATTATTACTTACATGCTAGACAAAAGTGTTTAAAACTAGCTTAACTAACTTAACTATCTTACTCTAACTTACTGGCCCCACACGAGCACTCTAAGCTAAACTTAATACTTATACTATGTCTTTCGACGTAACCTAACTTGTAATATAGAATTTTAATTGAATTTACAATTTTAAAGCTAAGAAAAATGTTTTTGGAAAAAACTTAGCAAAATTACCATTTTGGATTTTTAATTAAAACTACCTTAAATAATAAAACTTAGAACTACTTCTTACTCTAGCTACGTAATTAAATACGTAATTTTTTTTTAGTTTTTTGTGCTGTGTTGTTTTATTATTTTTTTGTGGATTTTTTATTTATTTTTATATTTTTTTTTTGCAAAGTGCTGTGCGTTTTGTTTTATTTTTATTTTTTTTATTTTTTATTTTTTTATAAAACTTAAATATACCTATCCTATCTATACCTATGTGAGCCGGCCACGGCATGTCTACATAAATAAACATAAAAGGCGGCCAACTTTGCCTTTTCTTTTCTTGTTTGTGATGAAGATGATAGAAGAAGATAGAATATCTGCCTGATATTATTTTTTATGTACGAACTTAGACATCTGATTTTTGTAACCGCGGTGGCTGGGTGTGTAGCGCGTCGGTTTTCCTCTTCTTAATGCTGTACTACTGAATTTTGAGGTCCCAGATTTGTTTCCTGGCAAAATCCGTATTTTCATTTATTTTTTTTAATTTTTTTAGATAGTCTTTAATTTTCCCAAAATCATTGTTAATCGAGTAGTGTTAGTTTCATTGAAACTGTTCTAGAAGTTTACGAGTTAATCGGTTGAGAAATTGGATTTTTCGATATAAAATTGAGTTTTTCGACGTGAATATCTCAAAAACTATACAACTTACGAGACTCGTTATATTTTTCTTCAAAAGTATGGTTAATCACCTACGAACTGTGATTTTTTCATATTTTTGACTTAAGTAGTTTCCGAGAAAAAGTTCTGGTGCTTTTTGTATGATATTTTTCACATATTTTTGACAATAACTCCCAAAGTTTCTAACAGAAAAAACTGAGCAAAATATTTTTGGAATCTTTGTTTCGAGCCCTTTCGAATGATATCCCACATGATGTATAGTTGTTTCACAATATTTCTGAGCAATATTTTGTCCATGTATGTGGACCACCATAATGTATAAGTGTACCAAATTTCAAGTTTCTAGGAAGTACGGTTCCTAAATTCGGAGTGGTAAACAGAAAAAGAAAAATAGTATGTATGTATTTTAAATAAATAGAACATTTATTAAAATAATACGATTATAGACTTCATAGAACTAAAATTAAACATTAATAACGTATCGTAACTTCAACAATGCAAATCAACAATAAAAAAAAGTCATAATTTTAACGGGAGGGATGCACTTAATATTTGGCTTCAGTTTTGTAAGGAATAACCGCAAATCTCCCCGTTCTGTGGTGTCATTCTGCTCCTGTTTTTTGTTAATAAGTTTTTTTTTCAACAAGGTATGACGGGAGAAACGCTATCTCGCAATTTCCCACAGCCCAGAATATTTATCGGGTACTTCTGCCTGCAGCCAAAATGTTTGATAGCCTTTTTTAAAATTTCACCTTCACCTCCTCATTGGTGCTAAGCTCGAGTAACTCCTCTTTTAATACCACATTCGACACTTCCGTTTCATCAAATGGATTTATGATCCATGGTGGTTGTTCAATAAAAAAAGAAGAAGCAACATCATATCGCCGATGCCCGAAACCAATCCTGCGACAATCATTCTGCAAACAATGATAATTGTAAGAACCACGATCCTTATTGACCCAAGGGCGCCGTCATATTATCACTCACCGTCATGTTATCACTCGCCGTAAAACGAATGCAAACAAAGAGAAACATTTGGATTTAGCTCTTGTTGGTCCTATACAAAGATGGACAGGAGATAAGTAGACAAATGCGTCGTTATCGAACTGGGTAGATAACGAAACTGAACAATTACCGATGACAGAGTATAAATAGATATCAGGAATGAAAAACCAGGCTTTTGGTTGTTGGGCACTCTAAGAGAAGCGTGAATGTAAATTGTCAAAACGAAGTTATAATTTAGAATAAAAATATATAGTAAGAATAGTGTAAACGTGTATTTTTTATTTCATCGTATATCGGAGAGATCTATCGCTATATAAAAACATTTGGTGACCCCGACGTGATTGTGAATGCGTAGACTTGGCTATAACAAAGTCTCATACGTACATAAGTGTTAAAGCATAAACCGATTGGCTATATCATTAGTTGAATTAAGAATCCTGAATCACCTACCTCACGAAAGAAAAAAAAAGGAACTAATATGGAGGAGATTCTTAAAAATCAAGAGATGCGAGGTTTGCGCATCGAGGCGGTAAAGAAGGGTTTTTTAATGCTGGAGAACACAATACCAGTATGGAGGGCACAACCAAAGACCATCAATGAAGTTTTCCAGGAATTCATTGAGGATGACAAGCTTGAGAAATACTAGGCATCGCATGCAGAAAACCTGTATTTCAAAAACAAAGTCAGAACCCAGGTAGAGAATCTATATACCAACATACGCCGAGAAATAGAAGGAAGGATCGAAGTGTTCAGCAAAGCACAAGCTGAAGCTGAAGCGAATGAAAGGCAAGGTAAAAGGGATACGAGGTATCCTTTATGAGATGAAGGTAGTGAGACGACTCCTAGAGACAGTTATTCGAGACATATCCAAGCCAGTAGCAAGATCTGGTGTGTATCAGAACCATATGCTCGAGACCATCAGCAACAAGCGGATGGAAATAGAAAAGCTTTACAATGAGCTAATTAGTGAGGGTGAGGCCCCAGATAACCTCGAAAAATCATTATTCGACTTATGTCGAAGTTATGAATCAAAATCACAGAATTTGATGGAAATTACCTCAAGTGGAAAGAATTCAAGGATCTTTACACGGAGGTGTATCACAAGTGTTGGGGCGTGGTATATCCGCTGCTGGTTGCTCGATGATTCGGGATGACCAAAAAAAAGACGTATTGAAGTTTGGTTGATACACTTTATTTCGTAGGTCTTACCTCGTTGAGGTCTGGATTAAGAAGAGTGAAATACATTCTTACTAACTGGTGAGTGGCTTCCGATATAGCAAAACATGGCGGAAACGTCTTAGCTATTTTAGCGACATCTTAAAGTTAATACCAAAACAAACTACTAGAAAAAATGTAAGATGTGTTCGATTATAACAACGTTTGACTTGAACATTGCCGGCCGCCTTGCAGCATCGGCTGTAAAATGTAACAATACAAAATCTTTAATTTAAATTTATAAAAAAAAACCTCAGAAAGCCACTCTTAGAACATGTTCATTATAAAGAAAAAAAAGTATCTTAAAGTTAATAATAGTTACTTAATCTAATGAATAGATACGTGCTATACTTCATACAGATCAGTGCAATATACGATAAGTATCTACGTTAAACTTATATCTATAAGTGAATAATATAAAAGGGGAAATGGTTAAATGGAAAATAAAACTTTATTAAATCGTGTTTAAGAGTGGGTTAGTACGCAAAGCTTAGCAATTGGACGCGTTATAACTCCATTCTGAGTTTTAATATCCACGACTCGAACGCGGTTATCGGATCCCGGAAAGACTTTAACAATGCGACCTAGACGCCATTCGTTAGGGGGTAGATTTTCCTCCTTAATAACAACCAAGTCGTCTAAAGATACATCTCTTTGCGGATATTTCCATTTGTATCGTTTATTTAGCTCTTTCAGATACTCATCCTTCCATCGACGACAAAATTGATGATGTAAAATCTTTACCCTTTCCCATCGATACAGTTAAGAGATTTTTCATCAACAGCAGGTTCTTGGGGAGCTAACAACGGGCCCCCGCGAAGAAAATGACCTGGAGTTAGGGGAGGAATGTCAGATACGTTTTCCGATATCGGCGAGATCGGCCTAGAATTAAGGCATCCTTCGATCTTAGAAAGAAGAGTTGAGAACTCTTCAAAGGTAAGCTTATTCGTTCCCGTCACCTTCCTAAAATGAAGTTTGAAGCTCTTAACCCCAGCCTCCCACAACCCACCCATATGTGGTGCACCATGGGGCATAAATTTCCATTCCAAGTTATGGTCTTTGTATCTTTCGGATACATCGCTGGACAGGGTTTTGAGAAATTGTTCGAAGTCATTTGATAGTACCTTACTGGCTCCAACCAAATTTGTGCCGTTATCAGAATATATCGTTCTAGGCATACCACGTCGTGCGATAAATCTACTCAAAGCTGCTAAAAAGGACTGAGTCGTCAAATCACTTGTAGCCTCCAAGTGTATTGCCTTTGTAGCGAAGCACACAAACAGGCAGACTTAGCCCTTAGTAATTCGGCAATTTCATCTTGAAAAGCCTTTTACTATAAATCGTTCGTAAATGGGGAAGAAATTAGAGTTCTTTCTATTGGTAAAGCTTCCATAATTTGGGTTTGCATTTTCTTTTTATGTATAGTGCATATTTTGCACAAACGAATGCATTTCTTTACCAAATTCTTAACTTAAGGTATCCAAAACTCGCATCTTATCAACCGCACCACCAATTGGTTTCCACCATGAACGGAAATATCATGAATGAATTTCACAATCAATGACGATATATTTTTGGTAGGGGAGAAGAATCGGATACCTTTCATTGTAGGAAAGAGTCGACGAGGTGAGTCTTCCACCAGAACGGAGAATTTGGTTCGAATCCAACAATGGATTCAGATTGATCAAACAGCTTTTCTTTGAGATAGGCTCATTCTTAGATGGCGCGATATATTCATTTGGAAAATGAAATAATTGTGTTAAACGAATAATTCGGGTCTTGGCGTTGGAAATTTCTTCCAAAGTAATTACTTTTGAAGAATATGAGACTTGGTGTCTAAAACGGGAATGGGTTCGATGAAAAAAGCGCAGTATGTATGCAAGTACATGCAATATTTTAGACCATGAAGAAAATCTCTCCACCAGCAACTCAATATTCGGGTGTACAGTAGTATGATTTGCTTTTATTGGCCTTTGTTCAAGATCAGTGTCATAATCGCCAGCTCGCGGTACAATGGACTGAGGCCATGATGCGTTAGCTTGATAAAGCCATGAAGGACCATACCACCATAAGTCACTTGCGTTAACACCTCCAGGCGAAAGACCTCGCGTTGCTAAGTCAGCTGCGTTATCTGCTGATCTGACATGGTTCCATTTAGTGTTAGGAACATATGTTTGTATCTGTGACACCCGGTTTCCCACAAACGTTTTCCAGTGACAAGGCGGTTTATCCAACCACGCCAGGACAATGGTACTATCGGTCCACAGATAAAGCTCATGGTTCGAGCATTCCAGCGGTGTTATGATCTTATAGAACAGCTTAGCTAACAAAACAGCTCCACACAGTTCCAGTCTCGGTAGGGCAAGCTGTTTCACCGGAGCTACCTTACTTTTGGCACATAGAAGGTGAGAAGACCAGTCGTTCTCACTGTGTCTGAGCCGTATGTAAAACGTTGCCGCATACGCGAGGTCAGAGGCGTCACAAAATCCATGTATTTCAATGGTATCAGAAGGACTGTAATTTATCCAACAAGGAACTTGAATGTGTTGGATATCAGGAAGTGCATCAAAGAAGGATTTCCAGCTGTGACACGTTAGGGGCACAAGAGGTGTGTCCCAAGACGTCCCATCATGCCAGATTTGCTGCATTAAGATCTTTGCAGTGATGATTACTGGTTCTAACCATCCTGCGGGATCAAATAGTTCGCTATAACAGAGAATACTGCTCTTTTTGTTAAAAGGTGATCTTCCTCTAATATTTTAAAAAAAGATGAAAAAAGAATCCAATCTCGCATTCCACTGTATCCCAAGAGTTTTAGAGATACTTTGATCTTCGAGTCGAAGAAACTCTTGATCATAAAGATGCGAAGGAGGAAATTCTTTTATCAACTCGACGCAGTTCGATGTCCATCTCCGTAATGCGAACCCGGCTGAGCCTAAAGCTTCACTCAGTTGATGCTGCGCTCGTAGTGCAGTTTCAACATCATGGGCTCCAGAAAGAACATCGTCAACGTAGAAGTGATTCCTCAAAATATCAGAAGCTATGGGAAAAGTGTACTGTACGTCCTCTGCTAATCGAAGCAGTGTACGAATAGCCAAATATGGCGCGCAGTTGACACCGAAAATTACTGTTTTTAATTTAAAGTCTTGAGGACTACAATCTGGGGATTGGCGAAACAAAATTCGCTGATACGACGTATGAGCAGGGTGAACCCATATTTGGCGGTACATCTTTTCGATGTATTCTCCATGCGATGGAATTGCCTACTTGCAATGTCTCTTGAATAACCAAGAATCGGTAAAGGGGTTTTGAATGGAAGACGAACTATGTAGCGACCATTATCGTCTCTGGTAGTTGTATCGGCGTACAGCTGTTCGCAAAACAAATCTTTTTCTGAACGGGGCTTACTACCAGATACTTCTTCCACTTCCCAAAACTTAGCAATTTGTTCATCGATTGAAACTTCACTAAATTGAGACAAGATTGTCGAGTAAGAATTGATACTTTGATTTAATAGAGGACCAGAAAGTACCCAGCCGAAAATTGTATTCTGCGCAACCAATGAGCCAAAAATATCTGGCCTCACACCTTCTTTGATAATCGACGGATATAAATCAGAACCGATTACTATATCTATTTTTGAACTTTCGTAAAAATAGGGATCTGCTAAATCAAGATCAATGGGATTCGAAACTTCTTCCCGGCGTATTAAGCAGAACGGCAAATCACCTGTGAGGCGTTTTAAGACAATTGCATTAGCAGCGATAGTAAATGTAGGAACCAATTTAGAGCCAATGTACAAAGAACATAATTTAGAGGAAGTGCCTGTTACTACAGCACTTATACCCGATATCTGCGCATGTATCGGCTTAACTGGAAGATTGAATTTCCTCTGCGTATCTTCCGAAATGAATGTAACTTCTGACCCGCCATCTATAAGTGCGCGCAAGGTAAACTTATTCCCTAAATGGTGGATGTCAACCAAAGCCGTGGCCAAAAGGATACGCTTATTATTTTGAGAAAAATAGTTGTTAAATTGTTCAGTGTTGGGATTTGTAGTGGACTGTAAATTATCAGGTTTCTTTTGTGGAATTGAATAGTTTATTTGATGGACTGACTGCCCAGAAGTGGATGGAACGGGTTGAGATATTTGATGGACCGACTGTCCAGAAGTGGATGGAACGGGTTGAGATATTAGATGGACCGACTGTCCGGAAGTAGATGGAACGGATTGAGATATCTGTACTGGTACTGGTGAAGGATGCAAGAGCGTATGGTGTCTTTGTTTACACTGCGTGCAAGTATGTAGGCTTTGACACTCATTCTCTAAATGATTGAAAGCTAAGCAGTTTCTAATACAGAATCGGAGTGCATTCACTTTTAAAACACGGTCGTGAACACTCATTTTTAAAAATGTTGGACACTGCCGAAGTGCATGAGTACCTTTGCACAGTTTGCAATTGAGATTATTAGCTTTGGATAAGAAAGCTTTGTGTTTCACTTTATTAAGATGAGGATGTTGACTTTTAGATTGTTGCCCCTTTGGATTTGAAGAAAACTTTAGATCGGACACCGTTTCGAGAACTCTATATC
This sequence comes from Brachyopa scutellaris, assembly GCA_949775065.1. Taxonomy (NCBI): domain Eukaryota; kingdom Metazoa; phylum Arthropoda; class Insecta; order Diptera; family Syrphidae; genus Brachyopa; species Brachyopa scutellaris. Next base: position 105,649,100 of record OX459112.1, read on the forward strand.
GACTAGTAAGGAATAGATTCATTTCGTCCTATTTCGGGATATCACGTGGACTTTTAAGGGATCGCACAACGAAAGAGTTTTTTCCGGTAGCCGATTAGAACAAACATAAACGTGAATAGGATCCCAGGAATCTATTGATACTTCATGCGCCTTAAGAATGGACAAACAATCATTAATCTCCCGCTGGAGATCTTTAATACTTGTGCCAGACTCGACCGAAATAACTGGCAAATTGAAAAGATGTTTTAATTGATTGTTTATTAATATTATTTTATTGTCATATTGATCCGAAAGTGCTTTCCAAGCCACGTCAAAATTGTTTGAGGTTAGGGGAAATTTGGAAACAATGTTATTAGCCTCACCCTTGGTCTTTGAACGAAGATGAAACAATTTTTGAACGGAGCACAATTTCGGATGATTAATGTAAACCGCAGTGAACATACATATCTCGAAACGAGGGCCAAGTCAAATAATCACCATAGAACGTTTCGGTATCACACGGCGGAACTTTTATACACTGCGCGGAGCTTGAAGATGCACTTGAGCTAGGTTTATCATCATCCTCTTTAATGATATTTAACTTTTTTGTCAAATCAATAATTTCACTTAGGCAGTTTATATATGTGGTTGATTCCAACCGATATTTAGATTTAATTACATCTAAATCTTCACCAAAGAAATGTGATTTCTTTCGTGATGAAATGTTGGTTTTTTGGTTTTGCAAAATTCAGGGATTTTGCTGGTTGTGTGTTGATTGATTAATATTTTGGTTAAATATAATCTGGCTCGATGGGACCAAATGTTGCGTGGTATATCCCCTGCTGGTTGCTCGATGATTCGGGATGACCAAGAAAAAAGACGTATTGAAGTTTGGTTGATACACTTTATTTCGTAGGTCTTACCTCGTCTGGATCAAGAAGAGTGAAATACATTCTTACTAACTAGTGAGTGGCTTCCGATATAGCAAAAAAATGGCGGAAACGTCTTAGCTATTTTAGCGACATCTTAAAGTTAATACCAAAATAAACTACTAAGAAAAATGTAAGATGTGTTCGATTATAACAACGTTTGACTTGAACACAAGAGTCCCATAGCACCAGTAAAAAAGATGATGTATTTGAAATCATTGCTAATGGGAGAAGCAGCAAAACTGGTACAGCATTTGTCAACCACTAGCGATAATTATGAAACAGCGTGGACACTTCTTCAGAAAAGATTCGACAACAAGCGTCTTATCGTAAGTGCCATTATCGACAAGCTCATGACACAACCAAGTCATACAGCGGAATCACCGGTCCATTTAAAGAACTTGCACGACATCACCAGGGAATGTCTGTGTTCGTTATCGAATATGGGAACTTCAACCAAGGAGTAGAGCCCAATATTAACACACATAATCATAAGGAAGCTCGACAGGAACTCGCATGCGCTGTATAAGCAGTCATTAGAAAACCCAAGGGAGTTGCAGAGTATCGATAAATTGTTGGAATTTATCGAAAAACGATTCCAGTCGCTCGTAGCATTGGGCAATGAAAGAAAATCAGGAAATTCCACACAAAGAGGAGATCCATTTCAAAGAAAGTCGGCTACTACATTGTCCATTACAAAGAGTGAAGCACGAGCAGCTTTATGCCCAATGTGTCAGCGATCACACCAACTGTACCACTGTCAGAGATTCTGGCAACTCAATCCGTTGACAAGGAAAGGCCAAGTCCCAGTCATAATTGTCTAAGAACGGGACATTTCGCGAGGGAATGTTCATCTGGGCATTGTCATAAATGTTCCGCAAAGCATAACACATTGCTTAATGTCGAACGAACCCAGAATTTACTAAACCTAGACGGTAATAGACCGAGCTCAACAAATCTCGCCGCAGGGATGAAGACCAGCAATGACGACTATGTGTTCCTAGCTACAGCTAAGGTCAACATCAGTGACATATATGGAAACATAGTGCAATGCCGTGCAATACTGGATACTGGATTACAAGTGAATTTCATATCTGAGAGGATGAGCAAACAATTAGGATTTGGGCGAAACGAATATGAAATATAAGTATCCGGGATTGGCGGCAGGGCTGCCGTTTTGAAAATTCTAATGGGAGTATTTTAGACGTTTACAGGGGAGTATTTTGTGTCTAAGAGGAGTACAAAACAGAAACAATACAAATCAAACATTTACATCTAGTATTAGCCTGTTAAAATTCTAAAAGGTAACTATTTTATTTTGACTGAAGGCTCAAGAATGTTTTTAATGGCCGATGGAAGTGGATAAAGGGTGCTTGTTATGTTCCAGGTCGATTTTGTTAGGCCGCCATTTTGGATTGGATAACATTTTTCAGTTGGCATTTGACAGTCGTAGAGTGAAGTCGATAGCAAATTTTGTTATGGAGCAGCTAAGTTAGCTCAGTATAGACGACCACCAATTTGTAAAAACAATTATGAGTGACCAGGCATATTTCGACTTGGCCGGCTTTGTTAATAAACAGAATAACCGCTATTGGGGAACCGAAAACCCTCAATTGATACACCAAAGACCACTTCACCCTCGTAGAGTAACTGCATGGTGCGCCATTTGGGCCGGCGGCATCATTGGGTCACATTTCTTTAAGGATGCTTGAGCAATGCTATAACAGTTGACTATTATGTTTATCGAATCGTAAGATTGACAGGTAAGAGCATCACATTGAGATTTATATATTAGTACCGTCAACTACCCTAACATTGACCGATTTTGAACTTTAAATGCAGATATAACACCCTTGTGAAGTATTATCGGCGTAAATACAATTGCAGGCTAGGGGGACAGTCGTTCTTTACCATTTCTGAAAAATTTACGAAGATGTTATTTTTTTTTTTAAAGTTATTAAGAAAACTATAGTGGTCAATGTTAGATCCCATTTGTGCCTAACATTGACCGCCCAATGTTCCTAACATTGACCACCGGCTAAATAATAAAAACACAGTAGTTTATCTGTTTATTTTTTTAAATTTACTATCGTTACTATAAAAAAAAATTAATTCAGTTAAATTAAATAATAAATACAGACGGCAGCACTTTATTTCACTTCATTTCATAACCGTATCATACAAAATATATAAAAATTAAAATATTATTAATAGGTAGATTAGGTACATAGTTAATTCATTGCATCTATCTGAATCCAGTCTAGTTTGTATCACATTATCACATTAAATAGTTATTTAGTAAAAATAAAAATAAAAAGAAAATTGTTTTTTAAGCTAATAAAGATCTTTGGAGCTAAGTAAGACTTGCTGGAAAAGGTCTTCGACTGACGAGTCATCGTCATAGTTGGAACCCACGAATTCAATTTGGAGTTCTTGGAGTGTATCAGTCTCAGTCGGTTCATTAGAAACATCGTCTGTATTTGAAACAACGAGATCCTGATCGATGATAGCAACATCGTGATCCACAGCCACAGTTCCAGAGGTTACAGGTGCCCCGTAGCCCTCTATATCCTCAAGCATAATTCCAAGTCCTGGCTGTGTTTTCACCTTTGTACGCCGTTTTCGGGCTGGTGATTCTCCAGAACCAAAACGCAGTTCTTTTAAAACTGTTACAACCGGCTCAGCTACATTAGACCGTACTTCATCACTATTTATTTCTGTTGGATCCGGTAAACGTGAAATCACTTCGTTTGGATTGAAAGGCACTATACCACATTTCTTAAAACCTGATATAAGGTTTGGAGATCGATTTTGTTTGTTCAGGCTTTCTTCTATTAATTTTTTCAATAGTGCCGGAAATGCGTCTTTAGAGAGCGTTTGCGCCTTGTGAGCACGCTTGTCTTTCCACTCGTCCAAAATTCGACGCCAAACTTTTTTAAGCGGTCCAAAAAAGGCGACATCTAGCGGTTGACAAATATGGGTGGCGTTTGGTAACAAGCAAGCAAACCGTATATTGTTTTCCTGAGCAGCTGAAACGACGGCTGGGGAAAAGTGACTTGCCAAATTGTCTCCCAGAAGAACGATAGGACCGCTTAACCTCCTCGTCTGAGGAAGGAAATGGTTTAAGAACCAATCTTTAAATATGGTTCCGTCAAACCTTGCTCCGGTTGTATTTGGTTTTCGGAGGACCTCCCAATAACCATGACGCCCATAAATTTTCCGCCTTATAAACCACATATGGTGGAATGAGCTCCCCTGCCGCAGATCCACAAAACATTATCGATATGTTCGACTTTGTTGAATCCTTAATGTTTTCGGGGTACCTTACTCCTCTCTTAAAAACGCATTTTTTTGAGCCAGGATCATCCGAAAGGTTTGTCTCATCATAATTGAAAATATTTTGAGGGCCTATGAACTCATTTTCCAGGGTCAGTGTAGTTTTTAAATTATTGAAAAAGTCGCTTACATGCTGACGACTGACCTTGGCTTTGGATGGCTTTAAATTTTGCGAAGCTCGTACACAAAGATCATGCTTGTGTCTTGTAAGGAACCCTTTTAACCATTTTCTGCCCGGCATATTATTTTTTTTAAACAAAGGAACCTCACGATTGCAGGAATCGAGATAGTTTTTTGTGAGGCACCTCAAATTATCCCCAGTAAAAGGAAAGCCCCACTCGCTTACTCTTATTAATGATGTAACTATCTCCTTTTCTTCTAAATCTGAGAGTACCGTTGGGCACCCGATTTTTTTTTCTTTAATTCCCTTAATTCGGTTCATTAATGTTCCTTTTGCTATTTTATACTTTTTAGCACATGCATTGATGCTGGATGTTCCATTTTTTATTTCTTTCAATGCTAGCTCCATATCTCTAGCTGAAGTGCTGTTGTAACGTCGCTTTTCGGTTTTTTTTGGCATCCTGAATCAAAAATAGGTAGGTATTTGAAAAAAGAACTGGTCAATGATTGGAATCGTCTACAATATGTATGTGCCCTAAAATTGACCGGCGGTCAATGTTAGACACCACTCAGTCAATGTTAGGAATAACAAATAAAAATTAAGGTGTAATTTTTAATTTTCACTTTTAAGATTAATTAACTTCTTTTATTGCATGGAATTTACATACATATTTCTAAGAGAAAACATTTTAAATAACATACCTGATAAGTTTTTTTGCTACAACAACTATCCTAACAATATTTTACGATTAAAAGTTTCCCGCACTCGAATTCGCAACTTTTTAACCACCGTCAACTATTTGCCGCCAAAAGATACATTTCGCCCGAAAATCAGCTTAGTGCTTAAAATGCCATCTAGAGATTAATAGGGAAACAATTTTCTGAAGAGAAAAATTTGTTTGTTCGATTCATTTGCTTACTGGAGGGTGTGAAGGTACTTTCCTGATTTCGGTCAATGTTACAGACGCGGTCAATGTTAGGGTAGTTGACGGTATGATATGATTAAAAGTTACCGTGCTAGTTAGCTAGTATTTTAACAAAGTACTATTCACTGAAGAAAAGGTACTCAAATTACTAATTTTTTTAAAAATTGGAAATATTTAATAGGGGAGTACAATCATGACGAGGGGAGTACGGGAGTACAGTGTTTGAGAGAGTAGTACGAATACTCCCTTAGTACTCACTTCGGCAGCCCTGATTGGCGGACTTCAGCAGAAAATTCAAGGAAGAATCAACACCTGCTTTCAATCAACGACTACAGCGTTTGCTACTGATATAGATGCGTTGGTTGTAGGACAAATCACATCAAATCAACCATCTCAATACATTCAAGTTACTGATTGGAATATTCCCAGTAATATTAATTTGGCAGATCCGGAATTTAATTCACCAAATCCAATCGATCTCCTAATTGGAGTGGATCACTTCAGCTCGATGATGGCAGTTGGGCAGATCAAGTTGAGAGCGGATTTACCTACGTTACAAAATACTGTGCTGGGTTGGGTTGTCATGGGAAAAACATCCGTCAACAACTTCCACAGAAGGCCATATTGCGGAACAGTCACTCAACTCTCGCAAGGATTAGACACACAGTAGGAAAGATTTTGGACACTGGAAGAGTGTGAAACTCAACAATGTCAAATGACCGCGATGGAAGCGGAATGCGAAAGGAATTTTGTATCATTAATAAGCAGAGACATCAATGGCCCACAAAAACTGACAGAAGATGAAGCTATCCGATTCCCATTAGCAGATATAGTCGCGAAGGAATATTTCTACGTTAATGATGTCATGACTGGTTGTGATACCGAAGAAGAATTAATGGAAGGACAACACCAGATACTCAAGCTTACCAACCCAGGAATGTTAACGTTACATAAGTGGTGTTCGAACAGCAAGAAAATCTTGGCGTCTATTCCAGAGGCGGACTGCGGAGTGAATGCAGACTTCAGTGGTTACGAAAAGGGTAAATACGAGACGAAAAGACGGATCCAGTTACCGATCGTGACCACTATAAAAATCCTTCGACAAGTGAGGGTTACTGGGGATTAGCAATATGAACTGCATGGGTTTTCAGATGCTTCTGAAAAGGTGTATGTCCGTTCTGTATCAACCGATGGAGATTTTATGGTACGCATGTTATGGGCAAAATCAAAGGTGGCATCACGTAAAACAGCAAAGTTACCAAGACTGCAGTTGTCACATATCGAAAAGGGGCCTAGTCGAACTTATTATTGGACGGACTCGCAAATTGTCTTGTCATGGATCCAGGCGAAAACCTCGTCGTTAAAAACGTTTGTCGCGAATAGAGTGGCAGCCATATAAGAAGCAACACTGCCAGAGCAATGGCGGTACAGTAGGAACAAAATGAACCTATGAGACCTCGTCTTAAGAGGAATGTATGCACCTCAGTTGGTCACCTCCACTCTATGGTTCCATGGTCCGGAGTTCCTGCAGAGGTCAAAATCTAAGTGGCCCAATGAAGAAATTAATATCATCCGCGACGAAGCAGAAGAACGGGCACCAAGGACAGAATTGTTCTGTTCTAAAAAAAGAAGATAACATCATCTATAAAATCAGGTTTTGTCATACATGAGAAGATTCCTTCAACGCCATGGCCAATCTAATGAAAGGTGGCAATTATCAACCAGCGAATTGAAGGAGGCGTTGAGCTTCATACTAAAGATGATGCAGAGCGATTATTTTGCTGAAGATATTCACCAATTAAAGAGCACAGTCATACAAGTTCCGGATAATTTGGTGAGAGTCGCAGACGTAAAAACGGCCCAGGGCGAATTTCGAATAGCAGTTCATAAGCTTTGCCCAATGCCGATTGATCCAACACCTCAGCCTGCCGCAAGGTCAGACGATAAGGAAGTGGAGCAGAATGTTCCGGACGCTGAACAAAAGCAAGTAACTACGCTAAGACGATCAGCGAGAAACAAAACCCTCAACAAAGCAACAGCTGTATTAGCGATGCTGTTGGTGGCATCTTGGCTAACACCGTCAAGGGCGCATTTTAATTTAAATGAAGCAGTCAAGGTGTCACAGTTTAAGAGTACGCCGGGGTTATATTTTGAAGACATTGGCCTAGCCAACACCATAGCAGACCAATGGAAGATTATCACCTTCTTCAACTTAACAAACTATTGGAGGGAAGAAAGTGGTCTAGAACGGTGCGTCAACTTGCTCGCAGTATTATGCCATTCAATGAAGGAGAACAAGGAGTTCAGCCAGGCAGTTTGGCAACAGTTGGTTCATCAGCTAAAGAGGTAAAGGAAGTGAACAAAATTCTATACCAGCAAGATGACCGACGTCAACAACGTTCGCCGCTGGACATCATCGGATACGCAGCAAACCAACTCTTCGGTGTATTGGATCAATGTTATGCAAAGGAAATGCATGCAAATGATGCAATGCAAATTGAATCAAGTACACATGCTCGACCTAATAAAAAATCAATCAATCAAACTGCGAACCTATTTAAAAAATCTGCAGAGATGATTGCCTATCAGTTTAATAAACTGGAACAGAAAATATCAGCTACATACTCAATGATCCATACCATACTATACCAACCGAGGATGTGAAGGAGATAAAGTTAGCTGAGGGTTTTAATGCGGTAGCTACCTACACATCACTTGTCATAACAAGTTATCAACAAACGCAGAGCGGGATTCTAGATATCATGACAGCAACCCGTCACGGCAGATTCAGCCCAAAGTTATTTACCCTAACACAGCTGAAGGAAACCCTCAACTTAATTAAGGAGAACATCCCCAGAAGTCTACTCATTCCACAAGAAGGAATAGACGATATCCTGTCTGTAGTGCATTTACTGAATGTTAAGGACAGAATGTCAAGAGATCTGCTCCTGCTTGAGATAACGGTACCTCTGGTAAGCAGTGATTTATTTCAGCTGCTCAAGTTGATACCAGTGCCAAGCAAATTTAATGATCAGCTTCGATACATCAATCCATCTGCTGAATTCATTGCAACCAGCCTTCACCAAGATCGTTATTTCCCATTATCACGATCCGAACTGGATAGATGTTTGGAAATGCCAAGTGATCGACGCCTATGTCCCGAGAGTCAACCGATTTTTTCTTCAAGGTCATCGGCATATTAACGTGAGATTGATATGTTAAATCATAAATTCCAGTTGTCCCCGATTTGTGATATTAAGAAGATGTCGTTGACAAATGTGTGGATTCAACTAAATAGCCCAAATCAATGGCTTTTCGCGCTGGGCCAAAAACAACAACATGATGTTATCTGCAATTCATCACGACAGACTACAAGTCTGGAAGGATCCGGAATTCTTAGTTTGACTCCAGGGTGTCCCATCAAAGGGGAATCCACGAGCATAACCGGATATCAAATCTACACATCTTTGAATTCAGTATCATTTATTCCAGCAGTCAACATAAGCACCAAAGTGGAATCGACCATTCAACCCGTCAACCCGAGAAAAGAAGACACCCCAGAGATTGTGGTTCAAAATTCAAATGATATGTCAGCAGTAATGGAGTCAATCAAAGCTATAAAGGCGCAGGAGTATCTCCCTGAATCCGGATTCGGCTATACAAATCATCTGTTTTCAATTAGTTATGGAACCTTTGGTCTGGTAATAATAATTATAGGAGTTTTCATGTAAATACAAGTACCAGCAAGGTCGAACGAAGCACGCCAAGAATCCATCGACATCATGCAGTATTGAACTGGGTCAGTTCAACGTGGGGGAGGATGTTAAATAAAAAAAGAAGAAGCAACATCACATCGCCGATGCCCGAAACCAATCCTGCGACAATCATTCTGCAAACAATGATAATTGTAAGAACCACGATCCTTATTGACCCGGGCGCCGTCATATTATCACTCGCCGTCATGTTATCACTCGCCGTAAAACGAATGCAAACAAAGAGCAACATTTGGGTTTAGCTCTTGTTGGTCCTATACAAAGATGGGCAGGAGATAAGTAGACAAATGCGTCGTTATCGAACTGGGTAGATAACGAAACTGATCAATTACCGATGACAGAGTATAAATAGATATCAGGAATGAAAAACCAGGCTTTTGGTTGTTGGGCACTCTAAGAGAAGCGTGAATGTAAATTGTCAAAACGAAGTTATAATTTAGAATAAAAATATATAGTAAGAATAGTGTAAACGTGTATTTTTTATTTCATCGTACATATATCGGAGCGGAAGATCAAAAGAGATCTATCGCTATATAAAAACAGTGGTATTTCCACTGTGAGAATATCTTTAAATCTAGTTTTGAAGTCATCATGCAGGGCATTTAAATGCTGAACGTTTGTCTGAATATCCTCATAAAGACATTCTGCTTGTGATTGGAAACTGGGAGAATTTGGGCCGACTTATATTTTGCTTCATAAATTTCAATTTTCCAAGAAAAGCCGAAATTATACCCTTTGTTTTAAATAAATTTAAGCTTTCCCTGTCATTGAATTTTTTGAACAGATCTGTCAAATACTTCTGCTTCCAATTTGATCCGGAATTCTTTTAAATCTATAAAACTGATTCAAAAAGTGAGTAAAATCTCGTTAAACCTTTTGACAACCAGCGTATGTAAAAGCAATCATTGGAAGTCTTCATCATTTTCGTCGCACAATTGTGCAAATAATAGGGTATTCAACGCATTGCTTCTTTGTTGACTGCTTTAATCACAAATTAAAGCGATTGGTGCAAGAATATGCAGGTTTTTTTTTTTTTTTGGTAAAGAATTTGACAGACATAATACAAGAAGTCGTAGGAAAGAGCCAAAAAAGATCAAAAAAAAATTCAGTTTCGCCAGAAGTGGTTCGATTTTTTATGCTACAATGCCAGAACAAAGTCTTTTCGAGCATTAAATTTATGGAGACATACTAATGATAGCGTTTTAAAAAGGCAGTATCAAAACTTAAATTGGAAGTATAAAAAATTGTGTAAAAAGAAACAAAGTGAATATTATTCTAACCTGAAAGAAAAGCCAAATAATATCAATGATTCAAGAAGTTGGTGGAGTTTCGCCAATGAGTTAAGCCAAAGGAACTACAAAGTTGGATCTGAAATACTTACACAAGAGTTCAAAGCTTACTTTATGAAATTGCTAAATCCGCCACTACTAGCTGAGCCTATGCAGTGGGCAGAACCATTCATAAGTGACGATGACTTAGACTGCGAAATATCACTTGGTGAGATCCATCAGATGCTTAAAAAGGTTAAGGAAAACAAAGCTCCCGGAGAAGACAGACTCCCATACGAGGTTTTCATAAATGCACCGGCGAATTTTATTACGCTTCTAGCTAAAGGGCTTACAAGAATGCTTGAGAAAGGAAAAGTGGAAGAAAGCTTTCTAAAAGTCATAATATTCCCCATATACAAGAAAGGTTACGCAAATGATGTAGAAAACTATAGAGGGATTTCTTTTATGAACTGTGCGACTAAGATCCTAGTAGGAGCTATGCATAACAGGCTGGCACAATGGGAAAAGAAACATAAAATCTTAAACGAATTTCAAGCGGGATTCCGAGAAAACTACTCCACTGTTGATAATATTTATAGCCTATGCTGCATCATTAAGATTAAAAATAGAGAAAATAAGAAAGTATACGGTTTCTTAGTGGATTTCAAAGCTGCAGTTGATGGGATCGACCGCAGGGTGCTGTTTTACAAACTGAGCAATATGGCGATATCGACGAAGTTTTTAAATTTACTGAAAAGTCTGTACACAAATACAATGGCTGCAGTATGGGATGGTAAAAAGGTATCTGACTACTTCGCCACTACTATGGGAGTAAAACAAGGGTGCTTACTCAGCCCTCTATTGTTTGCGTTGCTGCTAAATGACCTGCATGACTTTTTGGGGGGTGGATTATCCCTGGATGGCGTTAATGTCAGAGTTCTAATGTATGCTGATGACATCATAATATTAGCAGAAAATGTATGAATTCTACAACGAATGATAAGAAAGCTGGAGAATACTGCATTATTTGGAACTTCAAAATTAATTTAGATAAATCGAAAATTATGATATTCAGCAAAGGAGGTAAAAGAGCAAAAAACGAGAAATGGTATTTCAATGGCAACGAAATAGAAATAGTTAAGAAGTACAAATATCTAGGCCTAATAATGACACCGGGACTTTCAATGATGGAACAGTTCAAAGAAAGAGAAGCAAAAGCTAAAAATTGTTTGAATGGCACCTGGAAAAATTTCATTGGGAGGAAGGAGGTAAAGCTCTCAGCTAAGTTTAAACTGTTTAATGTTGTAATAAGGGCAATCTTCAGTTATACTGCTCAAGTTTGGGGTTTCTCAAATTTTAGCGCAGTAGATAAAATACAGCAATTTTTCTTAAAAAAAATATTCGGCCTGCCAAATTTTACTCCGAGTTACATTCTAAGCCTCGAAACAGGAATCCCGGATATGCATTTGTACACACTAAGGCTTCACATGGATTACATTTACAAAACACTTTTTAAATATGAAGTCACACGTCTGCCAAATATACTCTCCAAACAAATTATGCAGAAACAAATATACTGGATGGACGACTGGCGAAGCATGGGAGAAGGTGCAGGAATCGGATGGATGGACCTACAACCAAATGAAGAAGGTTCTCTAGGCACGATTTACTTTATCTGTCCTTCGACTTTGAAACTGTAAGTGCTGTCAGAGCTATTGAATATAGAGACTTCAAGAATATTGACTATACGCTGCTAGAGAAAGATACTAGAAGTATAAATTGGAATGCAATCTACTGTTTCTCTTCTCCAAACGATCAGGTTGAGTTCATGAGCAGCAATATTAAACAGCTTTATAATAGGTATGTTCCTTTAAAGGCCAACATCCTTTCACCACAAAAGGCACCCTGGTTTTCACAACAAATCAGCTCCCTAATACAACAGCGCGATCTAGCCTGTACTCGCTGGAAACGTTTTCGCTTGGTAGATCGTCGACAAGTCTACTGTCTATTACGCAATAAAGTTGTGTCTGCTATACGAGCCGCCAAATCTCGCTTCTATTATAGCAGGCTCAATGATTCATTAGGAAGTAAGCGTTTATGGAGTAGTCTACGCAATCTCGGTATTGGTAAATCTAAAAGTAACAATTCTTATGCTCCTGACCCTAAAGAACTTAACTCGCAATTTATTTCATCACAAACATCTGTAAACAGTTTGCAGTCTACTCAACAGTTGGTTTACTCATCCTTCTCTGCTAGTTGCCCTAGTTTTTGTTTTACAGTATTTAACAGTGCTGATGTCGTTGAAAGCCTACTAGCTATCAAATCAAATGCTGTCGGACTTGATGACATCCACCCATCATTCTTAAAAATTATACTTCCCATATTGCTACCGTTCATAACATACGTTTTTAACACAGTGGTAACTACTGGGATCTTTCCAAGGCAATGAAAATCGGCCAAAATTATTCCAGTTCCAAAATCATCGAAATGCGATGAATTCAGACCGATATCTATTCTCCCATTCTTGTCGAAAGTATTTGAAAAGATCCTTCAGAAGCAAATTAGTCGTCATCTCTCCTCCACTTACAATATTTTATCCTCCACGCAATCTGGTTTCCGACAAAAACATAGCTGTACCACTGCTGTTATAGGTATCTCTGAGGATATTCGCCAAGCCATTGATAGGGACAAAGTGTCTTTTTTAGTCTTACTAGACTTTTCTAAGGCATTTGATACGGTTAACCACTCATTTTTGTGTCGCAAATTGTCTGAAATCTACAAATTTTCGCCCTGCGCGGTAAAGTTAGTGTCCTCGTACTTAACACACAGATTTCAAGCCGTATCAATCAATCAATCTCTATCGGACCCTCTACCAATCGTAAGTGGTGTTCCTCAGGGATCCATATTAGGGCCATTATTTTTCTCTTTATATGTCAATGATCTTCCCAATTTTATTAAGAATAGCGCAATGCATATGTATGCTGATGATGTTCAGCTCCTATTAAGTTGTCCTCTGGGTTTAATAGAGCACGCTGTACACTCCATAAATGAAGATCTGGCTAATATAGTGCAATGGTCACATCGAAATGGATTGCTATTAAATCAAACAAAAACTAAGTGCATCGTGTTCTCGCGTAAGCCCCTAGATCTGACTTATTTTCCTACAATCACTCTTGACGATGCCCCTATTGAATATGTAGAAACTGTCAGAAATCTGGGTATGACGTTTAATCGCCATTTAACTTGGGACAATCATATAAATATAGTAGTGGGGAAGACTTATGGTGTCATCCGAACACTTTGGGCTACCCACTCCTTCACGCCCTTCAAAACGCGAGTCTTACTTGCTAAAACTCTAGCAGTTCCAGTCCTTATGTATGGTTGTGAAATTTATTCAAATTGTAGCTCTGTATCCAGGAGGAAACTTAATGTCGCCTTTAATTGCATTGTTCGATATGTTTTTGGATTACGCAAATTTGATCGAGTTTCGCGATTTTCTAGGCAACTATATAATATGACTTTTGATCACCTACTACAGTTTCGAACTCTTAGCCTTTTCTCGGACATTCTTTTATCACATCAACCTGCTTATATCTTTGAAAAAATAAGATTCGCCTCATCAAACAGATCTGCACAATTGATTCCCCCCCGGCACTCTTGTTTAATATCTGAGCGACAGTTTTTCATTCACGCCACACGGTTGTGGAACTCCTTGCCCCGCCCTCTCAGAAGGATAACTAACTCAACTAAACTTAAAAATGAACTCAGAACGTATCTATTTTCAAACTCCTTAAATTCTTGAAATTTGGATTTATTTATTCTTTTTTCTTTCTGCTTAGCTTCTGTAAATTTTTTATTATGTTTACATTCTTTTTATAATTAACTTGAATTCTTCATTTAATAGCTCATGTAGCTTTCTCTTCCAATCATAGGTTTTTTTTTCTATTGTTTTTATATTGTGTACTTATCACTCAATTATAAGATATTATATCTTACTGTGTATAAGCTAGTCGTTATGAAATAAATAAAATAAATAAAAAAAAATAAAAATAATTAAAAACATAGAAAAAACACTCGAGAGTCTAAGAAGAAGCCAAATCGAAGCCAATCTGCAAGACGCATTAGCGAGTTCACATGGAGTTTACAGAAAGCTCAATTTTCTAATAGGCCACTCATATTTCAATTATGCAAATGACAGACAACTTATAATGTGGACTTTTAAAGCGAGCTGGATTAATAGGGCTAAATGTAATCGGGAGAGAGGGCGTAGAGATTGTACCCTATGCAATCTACGAGAGGAAGAAGATGTTCTTCATTTTATAGGAAGATGCCCAATCCTTAAAGAAATTCGGCGAAAGTTATTCGGAAAGCAGATACTGCAAGAGGACGAAACTATTGAGATTCTGAACGGGGAAATGGAAAGCTGCTGGGAAACACTACGTAAATACATAAATGAAGCGTTCTACTACCGAAAAAGCCTAATAGAGGAGTACAACTCATAAAATCTCATAAGCTCTATATTTAGTTGTTATATGTATCTCAACGTCACCAACAGACGATATCTATCAAGTTTTTATATGTTTTGTAAATTTTTATAAAAAAAAATAAACAAACAATTTACTACTACTATGCAGGTTTTTACAAGTAACAGTCGCTGAAAATATACTACTCAAAAAAATTAAAGGAGGTTTTAGAAAAAGGGAATTAATGCTAAATAAAAAGGCTATCTGATCCATATGCCAACCTAACTAGACAAATTTTTCTTTACTATCGAAACCAGATAAATTTTCTCCCACTTACAACTGGTGAAGCCCCATTTTTTTTTTTTCATCCCAACGTAGACCCCCGTCGAGTCTCCCGTGGACCCCTGGGGGTCCACCTGTACCACTTTGGGAATCACTGGTTTAGACCATTTGAAAGGTTCTAAACTACAAGCTATTCCTGGTATCCGCTTGGGTCTGGGGATAGATAAATAATTGAAAATATCACTAACATCGTCATAGGTTTCCCCTTTATTTATGTGCAACGAAATTTAATATATTCTCTGCTCCTTTTGATAGTCAATTTGACAATTCCATATCGCAAACCAATTTGTGTAGATAAAAAAAAAAAAAGATCCTATTGTATTTTTTATTGTAAAAGTGGGAACATTTTACAGGAACTTAAGTGCACGTCTGTGCGGTCACGTATACGTACTCAATACAAGCATAATATGTTATATTAAATTAAGTGGTCGATTTCTATCTTCTTTCTTCCTCCGCGCCGCGAATTTGTTTCTAATACGAGAACAGCTCAGTCGATTTTAATATCGGTTGTTATTTAGGGGAAACCTAAGAGAAATGAAGATGAAGATTACTAAGCTCAGCGCTTTATTTTATGGGAGCTGAAAAAATATGTTAAAGTAGCAAGGACTGGAAAAGTTAATGATGAATACTCTTCTGACATTACAAATATTTGTACGTTCCTCCGAAACTTGTAATTGGTGTGTAAACATCTTTGGCGTGATGGTATCAACTCATAAAAGTATGCAATGTTTGCTCCTAGAAATTTGCCCAACTATTAGCTACGGCAAGAACCAAATTAATCCATACACTTACCTGTCGCGTTTTATCAGATTTCGGAATTACTTTACACATACGGTACACAGGAATTAAACTGCTTTCCAAATTCGACCTTTTAGGGGTTTATTATAGTGAAATTCTGAAAATTGTTTTAAACATTTCTTTACGGCTTAAACTTTTGACCTGAATATTTATTGGATTGGCTAAGCCCAGTTAACTCAAATTGAACTTTACTTACATATAATGCAGGTTGAGATTCGTAGGAGTCATATTATTTTACTGTATTACCATAGTTATGAAATTATTATTACTTCAATTTAACACCCATTTAAAAGTGTTACCATTTACCTTAAAATATGATTCGACAAATCTTTTGCCTAGTATCAAATAAAAAAAGATATTCACAGCTCCGCATAGAGAAAATGTTACATTCTACCAATATGCAAAACTTTGACGAGATCATTTCAGCAAGTAGAATTCCTTTTCATACCATGGCATAATTAACATGAAAGTGGTAACTAAAATTACTGAGTTTCTTGTTTATTTCTTACTTTATCTAGCTATTTGTTTTTCCGCAGTATCGCGATTAAATGGAAATAGTAGTTGCCAATAGTCAATAATAACTGTATAGCTGTCAATGCCTATTTTAAATTTCGTTTGTCTTACTTACTTACTTAGGTGGCATTTCAGTCCGGGTGGACCAACGCCTTTGGCTGTCTTAGTTATCAAATACTAGCTTATTTATCAAATACTAGCCCGGTTCGCCAGGCATTCAAAAAAAAACTTTTTGAACAATGTTTTTGTAATTTTATTTTGTCTATCACCTTTGTACATTAATTATCTACATTTTGAAAAAACAAACCAACAAAATTGGTTGAAAATTACGGGCGGTAGAGGGAAACATACGCATTTTGCGACTTAGTTTTATACTATATACAGCTGTGGACAACTAATTAGAAACACCCCAATTTAAATTCATATTACTGTGTTTATTTATAAATTACGTCTTAAAGGTTTGAAATAAGAATGTTTTCCATAAGTTTCGTTAATTCTTCAGTAATAAAAGCAAAAATTATGGTTCAAAATAGTAATAAATAAAAAAAATATATTAAATAAATAATTAGCCCTGGAAATTGAATGGACAACTAATTAGAAACACTTCAAAAAATGGTTATAATTTTATGTTGAGTGGTTGGAAGGCATTTTAAGTTTATACTGCATGTTGAACCTCTTCTGCCGAATAACTTCCTGGAATCTATTCTGCATACAGCGCTCCAAAGTAATGGCTTTCCAGGTACCTTCAATATTATTACCCAAAATTTCTAATAATGTTGATTTTTTTGAAGGCGACTGCCCTTTTGACATCGACTCATAGATGTTCGATTAGATTCAGGTTGGCACTTGATTCCGCCCACTCAAGAACACTGATTGAATTGTACTGGAAAGATTGTTTCGTGACCTTAGCCATATGTTTGGGGTCATTCTCCTACTGGAATTTCCAAATAACTAGCGAATTTCTGTCGGCCAAGTTACCAGTTTGTTTTCCAATATCTAGATATATTTGTCAGCCAGTAAACTGTCATCTATTCGGTGTAACGGACCAACACCATTCCAGGGGAAATATTTCACAACGTTGGCTGATACCAAACGATGTTTAATAACTGGTAAAACAAACTTGGGGCTCAAAGCTGTGCCTTTTGGTCATCGTACATATCGAGCGACATCTTGTCCCATGCGGCTATTCTTAGTTTCATCGCTCCATACTCTGTATTTCGACTGCTCTGCTATCTTTGCAGAACTCAATTGTCTGTTTTTCTTTGCTCAAAATAAACGAGCGGTTTCTTTCGCGAGGCTCTTCCATCCATTCCAGATTCTACCAGTCGTCTCCTAATGGTGCTTGTGGAGACTGGAGTACTTGATTCTTCTAAAATTTGTCGCTGGATTTCCATTGGACTTATTTCTGGATCACATTTGGCAAAGCCAATTAGCCAACCAATCTTTCGATTAGTCCTTTTAGATGTTTTGTGCGGTTGATTTTTCCTTTGAGCATTTTCTGCGGTTTCAAATACCTTGAAATGCTAGATAGCGTCAATAATTTTCTAGACTTAGCAATTTAATTGAGTTACGATTGCTCGGTATGACATTTTGAGAGTCCACATTTCAATTATTGCCTTCTGAGAAGCTTTTGGTTTTAGCTATCGCAAAATCGTCTAAAACTAAATAAAATCAACAGTAAACTACTCTAAAAACTCGTTCGATTATTGACTAACCTTTGAAATTCAAAACAAACTTTTAATTTTTCAATAAAGCGAATCGAACTGAGGTGTTTCTAATGGTGCAGGGAAATAAGTCCGCAGGAACTAAGTCCACCGAGGGACTTAGTTCTCACTTGATGGGAACTAAATCCACTTTAGTGAAGTGGACTTCGTTCCCATGCCAGGTGGGAATTAAGTTCCAAAAAACTGTGTGGTTTTAATTCCCTTTAAATGTGAAATAAATTACCACTTTTACCAAGAAGAAGTAAAATAAGAAGTCAGGTATTTCGCAACTTTATAAATTAAATAAAAATACACTTCTAAGTAAGATATTTTTGATTGTCAGAATATTGAAAAGCAGCATTGAAATATTGCAATATTGAAATTAGGCCCAACGAAATAAGACTAAATTGCAAAAATGTTGGTGTTATTTATTTCGATTTTGTAATTTTAATAATGCCAAATTATTTGGGACTTATTTCCCTGCACCGTTTCTAATTAGATGGCCACACAAAGAAACACTTTTTTCTACATTTTCCACGATAAAATATGAACCGCACGGGGAACCAACTACAAATGCATTATTTTGATCCTGCATGTTCCGCAATTTAGATGCGGTTAATCCTTATCTCGCCAAGTCGAAAGGTTTTGTCCTTTGTAGTCGGCGCAATAAATTGCTCTCATCTTAAATTAGTAGGACTGTATTATTAACATGTCAGATTAGTCGGTTTCTATGTTTTCGCGCGAAGCTTCTAGTTTCAGATTCGATTGTCGGAATTCCGAGATCCCTGTGGATATCGTCGTTTCTAGCATACCACGGTGCTTGTACAATTTCTCTAACCACTTTATTTTGAAAAGTCTGTAAAATATTGGCATTTGTTTTCTTGGTACAACCCCAAAGTTGTATACCGTAGGTCCACACCAGCTTTAGCACTCGCTTGTATAAAAGCAGTTTGTTCTCCGTACTGAGGTGGAAATGTCTCCCGATCAACATTTCCCTATATTTGATATCTAGTTCTTTACGTTTCATTTTCACGTGCGAATTCCACTTCAACCTTGCGTCGAGTGTCATTCCCAGGTATTTGGCTTCATTTGCAAAGGGTATTCGTGCCAAATTTATAAAAATTGGCAAGTCATTAATTTTGCTATAAGTGAAATTCACGTGAACAGATTTAGTTCCGCTAAGGGCGATCCGCCTGTCCCTCGTCCATTCATTTACTTTATTTAATGCGTTTTGCAGTTTGGCAGTCGTTTCCTTGATTGTTTTACCTACTGCTAGGATAGCAGTGTCGTCGGCAAACGTAGCAAGGATAGTGCCATCTTCTTTCGGTATATCACGAGTATATAACAGATAGAGAAGCGGCCCCAGAACGCTTCCTTGCGGTACGCCGGCCAAAATTTCTTTGAGCTTTGAGTATTCGTTTCCATTTCTAACACGGAACAGTCTATTCCCGAGATATGAATTCAGAATCTAGTATAGGTATACGGGGAGTACTTGTCGTAATTTTCATTTCAAGCCATCGTGCCACACCTTATCTAAAATAAAAAGCATTACCATTATGTTAACAGAAAAAAATTTGCTTTGAATAGACAGAGTCAGGGTGTTTCTAATTAGTTGGCCACAGCTTTATATAGATAATGATGTTGTTTCATCATCCACTTCTAGTTGACAATCCTTTCTCTTTGTTTATGATTTGCTCTCGAATGCATACACATTTTTTATTCTGTTTACACGTTGGGTGTTATGTTCAGACGATTGCAAGATCTGACAATATTGTCAGGTCTGCTATTGAAACATTTGTCCCAAATGTCTTACAACAGTGTGAACTGACAACTTTTGTCAGTAAAGGAATTGTCAGACTATTGCCAGACCGCTATCTGGCAATAAACTATCAGGGGCCTGTAACAGAACGCGACAAGTACTTGTAGGACAAGTGAATTTCGACAACTTGTAAAAAATTGTGTAACACGAAACGACAAGTCCGTGAGCGCTTCGACAATTGTCGCGAGGAAAGATGACAAGTGGGATTATATAATTTCCCCCTTTCTGTAACAGAACACGACAAGTGTCAAGAAACACTTGTAGAATTGTGGTTCAATTAGGACAGGTGATTGGAATATTGTCAAAAGCTGACAAGTGCATTTTATATGCAATATTTTTGAAAACGCAAAATGCAATTATAGATATAAAGTAATATTAAATTAAAAATGTACTTTTCTGAGTCTGAGTTTGATAGTAACAACAGTGAACCTCGTCACCAGTTAAACGTTTTTAAGCCAAGAATTAATTTTGATGTAAATGATCATTTGTTTATTGAAAAATTTCACTTATCTCAATCAACTGCACATAATCTTGCTACCAGACTAAACAATAAAATACAGTCCACTACTTGAAATAACACTTTATTTTTATCCGCCGTGATTTTCGCCGTTTTTACTTGTAAAAGACTTGTCAAAGAATGCCGACAAGTCAAGGGAAATAAATTCTTTTGACAAGTCCAACGGTTTGAGTTCTGTTACAGAATTAATTTATACTTGTCGGACAAGTATATTTCGACAAGTGAATTTAGAGTTGTCGACTTGTCGCGTTGTGTTACAGGGTTCAGGCATCTCTCAATCCTGTGAACACCTTTTTGCGATAGTATCAGACTATTGTCAGACGTTTCGGACATTTGCAGGCTCATTCTGTATTTTCAGATGTGCGAAGCTTGGAACATCTTGAAATAAAATTATTGTCAGATATTTTTGTTATTATTTCAGTGAAAATGTATTATTTTGGGAGCTGATTCCTTGGTTCATTTTATGGAAAAAAAAAACCTATAGAAGGGGGAGTATATCTTCAACCCCCACGGAGCTACAGGGTGTTTAAAAAAGTTCCTTCAGAAAAGTGGTACCAACAATTATTCAATTATAACTTTCGTTTTTAATATAAAATACAGAAAACACAAAACACAGATACAAACACTGTTTCTTGATTTATAAAAAAAACAATTTCTCACTTTTTAATTAATTTTAACCGACATTTGTCATTCGGTGTAAAAGCGGGTTAAACCGTTTTTAACCCGGGTTAAATAGATTTTTAACCCATCGGGTTTAATGAACGTTTTTGAGCGAATCATATATGTATATTATTTCTGTAGTATAAGTACCATTTGCGGTACTTAATAACCAATCTTCACAAATAAGGTGAGGTGTCAAAAGAAAGAGATTTTCCTGGAGCACTGACGAATTGCACTTTCACAATGTAAATTTCAACAAATTTTAAAGTTTGGATTTTGGGGATTGGATTGAGTGATTGAGCTGTCTGCCGGAATGCTGAAAATGCGGTTTCAATCGCAGAGGATAGACGATTTCTGGATGAAAAGAAGGAACAATCTTGCAAGAGAACCTCTCAGGTTATTAGTACCGTTTGCTACATCCTACCTTTGTAAGCTTACGTTTTCTTCAATGCTGAACATAAACACTAAGTCCAGAAACAGAGTGGAATAGGAAGACGACTTAATTGCTTGCGTTTCCAAAATATCTCCACAGTTTGACAAATTCGTCGATAAAAAGCAAGCCCACTCCCAACAAAAATTAAAAATAAAACTGAACTTCATGTTTTCATTTTTGATTTTGAAGCGCGCGACCCCCTAACATTTGCCACGACCCACACTTTGAAAAACACTGTATTAAGGTATTTCAGCACGAAGAAAAAAAATTTAATCACATGCTATGAGTCTGACAACGTCTGGCAATGAATTTGTAGAGTTTTTGGAAACAGTCATCTACCAACCGTGGGAACTGGCAGTTTTCCACCTGGCAATATTGTCAGAGAAAACAGCTGCAGCTGCAGCTAATTGCCAGCACATTTGTAGACCTGACAATATTGTCAGATCTGGCAATCGTCTGAACATGGCTAGCTTATTAAGTACATACTAGTATAACTAGGATATAGCGAAACTCTTGAGGTTCAGGCAATGTGTATTAGTATTTATTAGACGTTTTCTTTAATCGCTTTAAATTGTAGGTATGTTCGCTCTTGTTTTACTCTTTTACCACTGCATTCCAGCAAACGATTATACTTCTAGTTTGCAAATTTTCGCCGAAATCGTCTAATTTGTTTGAGTGCAAATGTATTCATTCAATTTACTTAAAAAAAAATAAAGAAATATACGGCGTCAGCAGTCACATACAAAATCAAGCCTAGCTTTTCGCAACCATTGGTGTGTGCATGTTATTTTTTCCACGAAATGGAAGGGACCTACACTTTTTTGCCGACTCCGAACCAGCTTTGCCACTTTAGGACTATTTTTTCGCAGTAGATTCTCTGAAAAATGCAGTAGATTGTATTTTTTCGCAGTAGACTTTTATTTCAACAGAAAAACAAGGTATTCAATAAATTGGCTTGTGTTTTTGATTCTTTTTTATTATTTTGTATTTTGGTTCATTTAAGCTTTTATTTCCCTCAACCGTAGCATCATGTCTGCTAGGGCAGGGCTGGTCGATAAGTCAGTAACTTTGATGCAAGATGGCGCGGCGCTCGGATCGCATTGATTTTTTTCGCCATCTTTGTTTCTTTCTTGGCATAGCAAAAAAAATTGGGCATGAACAAATTATGGGCAAGATGGGTGCCGCGTTTGCTGACGATTGATTAAAAACGGATTCAGGTTAAGTTTTCAAAGCAGAATTAGGAACTCTTAAAGAGAAATTCAAGTGAATTTTTACACCGGTTCGTAACAGTTAGCGAATCCTGGATACTGATACACCATTACACGCCAGAAATGAAAGAACAATCATAATAGTTGAATTTTTCGGGCGAACGTGCATCAAAAGGCAAAGACGGGTTCGGCGGCCGAAAAAGTCAGGGCAACGGTTTTCTGGAATTCCCACGGCGTAATCTTCATTAACTACAATACTTGGAAATGGGAAAAACTACTACCGGATAGTACTATGCCATTTTATTAGATCAATTTAATGCAGAATTGATGGACAACGGCTCCATTTGCCGAAGCAAAAAGTGCTCTTTCATGACGACAATGCGCCGGGGCTCATTCGTCCGCAGTAGCCACAGCGAAATTAGCTAAATTGCTTGAACTGCTTCCTCGTCCACCCTATTCTCTTAATGGGTTGTGAGTAGTGATCGCCTTCAGATAGGAATTCAACTTTTTCGAGGAGTTTTGTTAAGTTTTGTGCTAAAAGGGATGTTCTCGATCTTGAAGTCCACACAAAGCATACTCAAAAAATGTAGTTGATTTAATTTTTAGCAGTAGATTCAAATTTCGAAATAAATGCAGTAGATCTACGGCAATCACAGTAAACTGGCAACGCTGCTCCGAGCGGCGAGTTGAGGAGTTTCTCATGACAAATGATACGATATGATATGATCTTTGATTGCTTGTCAGACATTCGAAAGAGGTGGCACCATGAAAAAACCGTTAAGGTGTTTTTGATGGGATTAAACCCGGGCAGCGTGCGTAGTAGTCCAACGCACTAGCCACCACAGCCACGGCGACCACCATTTTCGATTTACTTAACCCGTATTGAATCTACTATTAACGTTGACGGGAATGCATATGTAACCCAAACTTCTCATTTTACCCTTCCTGTACTAGCAGTGGTACCAGAAATTTGTCTTAAATTGGTTTGGTGCTCTCGCAATCACAATATAATTGATTGCAGAAAATGTATACCTCATAGGCCGTTGGTTGTCTAATTGGACAAATTTATTTGCAATACTTTCTTCTCAAAAGCACAGAGACCCCAATGATTCTTTAAATTATCATGGCATTCACCTTGAAAGTGAAGGAAACTCCGAGCTTTTTACCACTTTCATTTACAAATATGAAAATAAGTTGAGGCAGGTGTTTCCAAATTTGTTATGCAAATACATACAACTTGTTTTCGCGATGTCAACATAACAATTTGTACGTACACGAGTTTTAATACGATTCAAAGAGAGATTACTGCCCATGTGTATACGCTCACAACATGTCACATTTCAATACAGAAATGGATTTGAAAAAAAAAAAGAATTTATAATGAAATGCGATAACCTCTCGACAACATATGCGAACAAGGAACTGTATTAGGGATTCGATAAAATAAATAAAATAATGCACAGAGCAATACCGCCTTTCAACCAAATAATTCATGACACACTCGAAGCACACAAATTCGAAAGTAACACAACACACATAAACGACATGTAATTTTTCATTTTTATTTACGACAATCCCAGAATCCTGAAAGCACGTTTATTGCGAACATACATATGTATGTATGGTATTTCGTAATACAAATACTGCACTACTGTGTCGGCCGCGCGCCGTGTGTAGGAAAGCGTATTAAATATTCCGATACAAAATGTTCGAGTGTCGTAAATTTGTCGCTTCTGATTTTCGTTCAATTGGTGCGGGTGTACGTGTTACTAACCTACATAGATACACTTGCTAAATCTCCTGCGAGAAAAAATAAAAACAAAACGCAATCGAGAAATGAGGACATAAATAGATACCTTATACCTACTAATGTACGAGAGTAATTTAGTACATTTTTGTCATGTGGCTGTGGTATCCTTAGAAAATCCTGGCATATTTAGGCTTATCTCCCATTATCTGAGGATAACAGCGTTAATCTATGACACAACCATCCTCTCTTAGGTATGCTCTGTGTTATATTTAGTATTAGAAATTCTCGATGATCTTTAAGCCAAGCGGGAGGTTTGCAAGCACGCATTTATTATGATAAATAATGTAAATATAAGTGACATTCCTTTATCCGCACAAGGATTTTGATTAACGGCTTCATACTGGAGGAATGCACATGTATTATGAGGGCCAACCTACACTCTCGTGTGACTTCTCTAATGAATGCTGCTTTCTGGCGTTCACTTTGCATGGGTGACACTAGTTGGAGAGTGAGTAATAATTAATTAAAAACAATTTCGTTCTTCTGCGCTGCTATGAAATGTAATCCAGATGACAAGTTCTTACCAAAATTAATCTTTCATCATGGAATTTTGCTCACCGCCAGTCAGTTGAAAGGCGGGAGCAGAGCATAGAGATGTATATACTATACAAAGCCTTAGTTGATAGGATAAACAAGACTGTATAGTACGTGATCCTTGTTCACAACAGGATATATGTATAACTAGCGGTGGGCGCTGTTATTTGTTTTCGAGAAAAATTAAAACTGGGTTTAGCGTAATCTGAACGCAATTTTGAAACAAAAAAAATATTTTTTTTCTAGAATTTACCAAGAAAGAAACAATGCAAATGTAAATTTAAAAGCGAAAGTAGCCATTTGCCTTGAATCGTCCTGAACCTTCAAAATTTAAACTCACAAGATATTTTTGCTTGAACTTATTTCCAAACCATTGCGACTAACATCTAAGTCTGTTCCTCTTAACGCAACGTTAAGGTGTTGTAGGTGTAAACAAAGTTTGACGACTTTACCATCTAACTACTATTGCCTTTCAGCCATAACCAAACTATAAATGCAGATGTCTTTACGATCGTTGAAAGGTGACTTGAAAGATATGTTTGCAAAATGTTGGCTAGACTGGGTATGGTTCGTTTCGTCTTTTTTATCTCGTTTTTTTGTTGTTTCGTCTAAGTCGTTGTTTCGCATTTTAATTTTTAATTTTTCAGGTATTTGGTATTTCTTTGTTTCAACAAATTTCATTTCGTTTTCTATTTAGTTCGTTTTAAGTTCATTTCGTAATCAATTGTTTCGTTTTTCGATTTATCTAAAAAATTCGCGTGAATTTCTCACTATTATTTATCCAATGCTCGAAATTAAAAAAAACGAAACAAACGATCGCGAAATGATTGAAAAAACGAAACAAACGATCGCGAAATGATTGAAGTCGAACTGCAAAATCTAAAATTCTAAAGTTAAGATTTGAAAAATTAGATATATATTTAATTTTTGAGTACCTACTAGTTTAACCAAAGTTAATTTTTATCAAAAAAAAAAAATCTTTTAAATAACAAAACTATGTATGTACATATATACTATTTAGGTTATCTTTTCCTCTTATTGATTTATATGAACCTACATACTACAGACGGTATTACATACTTTCCAATTTCCATTTTTTTAAGAATACCATTTAATGTTTGCATCTTACTCAATAACACGTACCGACTAACAATCAATCATAATCCCATTGATGACAAAATAATAGAAAAACGCAAAACGCTAAATCTTAATAGAAACAAATTGCGAAACAACCATCGACGAGATAACCTTAGCCTAAGTAATCCATAGCAGTTGTAATGGAAATGCGTAACAAGTAAAAACAAAAGAAGAAATGTGAAGCAATCGTGAGACGAAATGATCGCAAATCAAAGTAAAAAAAAAGCAAAACAACTTTTGCGAAGTAAACAGAAATAATTGTGACCAAAACGAAATAACAGTGAGCGAAATAAAAAAGACGAAACAATAGGCACCCGGCTAGACTATGAGGTGTCCACTGCCCTGTTCCATAGAAGCGGATGGCGTCCTTTTAATTCTTGGCAAACAATATTTAAATGTTTTATTAATAGTTTTCAATTTCAAGCATATTACAAGTGTTTAAAATGTCATTACTATCTTCTACCAATCAAATGGCAGTATTTACCAAACAATGGCATTGTCAAGTTAGTTCTATGTAGGTTACGGTTGCCAGGCGTCCTAATTTTCAACGACATGCCCTCTTTTTTTACCCTCTCTGTAGTTTTTCTGTATTGTCCTCGTTTGTCCTCTATTTACCCATTGACACATTTTTAATTTCCAAATTTTACCCAAGTGTACCATTTTGATTATAATAAAATTAGGTCTGTTTGTTATCTTTTCTGTGTAATGCCCAACATCGCTGTCAAATCCTGAATAATTTGAGAAGTGGGGAACATACTCTCAGCCAGTGGAAATTTGTTTTTGTTTTCCACTAAAATGGGGTTTGACAGTGTTGTTCAAGCTTACCCAAAGAAAAAGACATTGTAGGAATTCGTAAGGTGGGGAATTTTTTTACTCTCTCATTTTCCCCTCACAAGACAAGGAATTCGTAAGAACTTACGAATTCGTACGAATTCGTGAGTTACCAAACAGACCTATTATCTTAGAGCCCCCGCGTACTACAGACTTTCTATCGGCCGATAGTTTGGTCGGGCTCTTAATCAGTATGAAAATATATGAGAGTGCGCACACTAACACGATTGCCTTCAAACTAAAGTATCGGCAAACTATCGGCCGATTACTTAATTAGTACGGTGCTCTTCCACACTAGACAACAATTGGCCGATTGTTCTCGAACGATTTGCTATTGCTGTGCTGGTCGTTAAACAGATTTTGAATAGAACAGTCGCTTAAAGGCAGTTGATAAAAAATGTTCGAGAGATGTAATCATTGCTTTACCCCAAAAAATGTCCATAGTTCCATAGTTAAATACGAGGAAATATCCAGAACTTAGAGAAAATTCATTTAAAACTCAGAGCAAACTGAGCTATCGAAAAAATCGGTCGACTTTATAGTAGGTAGTCTGTGCACTCACTACCAAGACCAACCCGACTAGTTAATCGGCCCAGTGTGCGCACTAACCAGCCCAATCCGACCAAACTATCGGCCGATAGAAAGTCTGTAGTGTGCGGGGGCTCTTACTCTGTATTTGAAAGATAACAGAGCGAATTTGGGCTGATAGAAGCTTTGTTCGATGTCCGCACTAAGGCGCCCTAAAGCGCACTGGTTTCGCACTGATGTGTTCGAAGTCCGCCAGTGATACACTGAAAACGTACTGAAAATGCTGCTCTGCATTAAAAGTCGGCATTTGGTTTTTTGTGTTCGGATAGATAAGTTAATAAAACAGCGCACTATACAAGTGCAAAAATACACGAAAATTAACAAAATTTGATCAGTTGTCATGTCAGGGTAAGCTTTTAGTATTCTATGAAACGAGGGTTGCACTGGGCTTTTTGACAACCATGAAAATACACTGACACTAGTCAGGGCGCCCTTGGGCTGGGGACATCGAACACAGCTTGAAAAAATTAAACAAAGTCACCGTGACCGAGAAAACTCGAACGAGTTTTCGTTATTCTCTTTTGGGCTCGGGCCGTACTTATGCACATCCCGATTCTGCAGCAGATAATTTATTCTGTTTCTCACTTCATTCGTAATACGCTGTGTTCGGAAGTTATTGCTGTCAGTATAAGATTAAAGAAAAACTTGTCTTTAAAATGGATGGAGAAAATATTAAAATTTTCAATGATTTGATAGAGTGCATTTATGGTTTTATTAACGTCATGGATCTAGACGATAGCAATGACCAACAAATATGTTCTTCTGGATTTACTTGAATGCTGTGAAACATCACTATAGTCCATTCCAAATCACGGTGGACTTTTGTTCGCATGTTTTTTGCATGTTTTTTTTCTTCCAGTGAACCTTTATTGTGTACAGAAAAGAGAAAGTATGCGGGACAAAAGTCCACCGTGATTTAGAACGGACTATAGCTTTATCTAAAAAAAGGAAGAAAAATCTAAATTTCTGTAATTGAATTTGCACGCCTAACCTATTAATATAATCTGGATGAGCTAGATTATAAAGATTTTCGTGCATTTGAAAATGTAAAATCAAATCACTCACCGAACACAGTCTCTAAAAAAATTCTTCCGCCGACACGAACTCAACACTGAGAACACAAGAATAAAGCAAGCGAATGCAAATATGAAACAAGATAAAAGAGAACACGCAAAAATCGTCTCGGTTTCGGTACACATCTGAGCCAAGGTACCCCCTGCACTACTCACCTTCCTTTCCATTACATTTAAGTGTCGTCCGAGTTTTCTCGGTCAATGTAAAAGCTGACAAACCGATCTGAATTTGACGTTCAAGTGTCTATGTAGGTGTCGAAAATTGAAACATTAGTTTGCCGAGCAGTTGAGAACAGAAAAATATTACTGTTTGATGAAATGAAAAGTGAATCGACGAGATTTAAGTTTACCAAATGGAAGAAATCGAAATTCAATCGGAAAGAGGCCAATTCAGTTGTGGTAAAATGCTCCCCAATACACGCCATAATTTGGAAAAGAACTAACATATGGCTGTAATTTTCTGTTCTCACTGACATTCCGACATTTTTCACAAATTTGTTTCGTTCTGCTCTGCCTTTTGTCTCATTGAACAAAGTCTGCTGCGCAAAGCAAAAATACAGAAATAAACTTTGTTTCGCTTCAGTTTGGTTAGTTGTAAAAGCAAATAAGCTTAATCTTATTTTATCGCTCTGTGTCCTCTTTTTTAGGTAGGCAGTGTCCTCTAATGTCATCGATTTCAACTCCCCTTGTCCTAGGTTAGCTTAGATCATCCTGGCAACTCTAATGTAGGCACATACAATGTAATTAACACCCCTATCGTTACTTACCCGTGTGCACACCAAAATGATGTTGTTCACTTTAAAATTAAATGACCCAATTCAGTAGCCACTACTGAACGTTCGGGTGAAAAATTCCCTTAGAAGCATTTTACAATTTAAAGTTGTTTAGCCAATTAATCGTACATGATTGTGATAAATACCCTGCTTAGGGCTTATGGGGATTGTAAGACCAGAGTAGTAATTCTTCATTTAAGTTTATATGTATAGTAGGTTTAGGTGTTATCGCACATGTGTACTCCAAGTACCCTTACTGACAGTCATTTGTAACAACGATAAACAAAATATGTATAAAGAAACATGTTGCTGTCAATGTTGGTGGTTAATTTTATTCAGTTATTTTGTGTAAAATTGTACACCTGTTGTAAGTACGTATTATTTAATCAAATTATCGATTCGATAAGAACCCCCAACTGACAAATGCAAACGGTCTGTCTACTGCCATCAGTTTCAGATTGAATGTGATATAACCACTTCCTTACCTGTCAACAACCATGTAAATTTATTCGATTTTTTTTGCACTACATGAGAATTTGCAGGGTCAGCTGTCACATTATTTCATCCTAAAGGTTTTCCGTTCGTAATCGGGAATAGAACACGAATTTGCGTGTTAAAATTCCATTATATTTATGGGTAGTTAAACTATTTAGAATCGCATGATTAATTTGATTAATGTGTTCAGATGACAGCTGTCAAAAAAAAAAAGAAATGGACTGACGCCATTTCACTACTGAATGATTCATGTAGTTTTTAAATAACCCTGGAAACCGGTAGACAAAATCGACAGTTATTTGTTTAATATTGATTGGATTTTTACAGGGAAAGAAACAGTTCATTAATTAAAATTAATTAAAGTCAATGGAATGTCACATTTCTCTATGGAAAAACATTATTTTCCCATTCGATTTAATTTCCTAACATCACTTCATTTGTTTGTTTCAAATTTAAAGAAAATCCAAATGAAATTATAATGAAGCACATCCATTGCTTGGTGTGTCCCATGAGCTTCAATTTTGCTAAACCTACTTTAAGAATAGAAAAACTGTTAGCTCAATTAATCTACAGTAAAAATCTATAGCTGCACCAACTTTGAGTAAGATTCCTGTAGCTCTGCCCTCTGCCACCAAATCGATCAGCTTCTGGTCTGACTCAAAATAATAAACTAGCATCACGGGTCTTGCTCGTCAAATCTACTCCGGCGTACACTACCGTAGTCTATAAAAGCTAACGATGCCACTAGGAGCTAAAACGTAGAAGGGAACAACTCCTGTGTATCTGCCTACATTATCCACTGCTATAGGTTGTCATTTTGGATCTCATCTCTATTAGTTTCCTTTTAATCAAAAGCAATACCTACTCTGCTAAGAGAAGTGCAACTCTGATCAGAGTCTAGTTACTAGGGTGTTAGTCACCTTATTCTCAGAACCAGATATATGTATCCTGTCACGTAAGCTAGCCAAAAACCAAGACCATGGTAATTTAGAAAACGTCAGTGGGCAAACAATTCAAGATAGTTCCAAAATAATTTGATTCTTCATGACTTTGACATCCGAAGCAATGTAAATGCTGTTTGTACATGATTTTAAGGCGATGAGTCAATATAATATTTTTTGTTTGCATTGTGCAACTGACACTCACAGTGATCTTATTTGGTGTCGATTTCTACCAAATCGTTGTACACGATACCTAAGCTCTATCGCTATTGCTAGCGTCTTCTAGGCGGAGCTAATAGCGATCCTCGGGGTTTATCACAACTAAATAAACAACCCAACACCCAAACACAATATCGCTAGCCAAGTCGCAATTAAAGCCATAAATTCGGCAATCACCTCTTCGAAACTAGTAGATCGATGCCAGGAAAAAGTCAATTGCTTGTGCAATGGCTGGATGTTGTGGAAATAGCGTAGGCACTGATTGGCTTTAACTTGGCGAAGCCCAGTGTTGTAACTGTTACCACACATCAATTGTGCTTATTTTACCTCCAAGTGGTAGCCATCGGATACTGGTCGCTGCCCACCCGGACTCGACTTGCTAAACTTATAAGTGCGAGTGCTGACCCAGAGAAAATAGCAGTACTATAACCACGTCAGCGGACGAGTTCCCTCGATGGAACCAACGGTGGCGCTAGATTTCCAGAACGGAAACAAAACCTTATCTGAGCTACTCCGACATATTCGGAGCTCAGGTCGATAAGGATTTCCATGTACTGGTCAGGGTCTTGGAAAAGAGATGGGGGCGGATGAGCCCTCACTGGGCCAACGGCAGCGCTCACATCCCCGAAGCGGGTTACTGACATCGGTTTAAAACCGGCCCCTCGTCCCAGGGGTTTCAAAAAATGGAACTGGCCCTCCAGGTTGGGGGTTGTGCCGTCGGGGTAACTTCCTAACCACGTAAAAAAGAGTAAGTATGAGAGAGACAATAGCCTCGGATAATGGACCCCTCATTTAACACCACGACCCGGAACGTCCACGGACTACGACCTAAGAATATGCACCTGGAATGTGCGTTCACTGGACACTCTTGGTGCTATTAAAAAACTTGAATCTGTCCTCACGCGGTACAAGGCAGATATTACCGCGATCCAGGAGATACGATGGATAGGATCAGGTATGCAAAAAAAGGAAAATTGCGACATTTATTAAGCTACGAGCAGACGATATGCAAAAGTCGCATATATATGCGAGTGCTGACGTCACGAAAAAACTCGCAAATTTATCGCAAATGCTATAAAGTAGGCATTGCTTGCAAACTCGCATATAGACGTGTTCAAACGATATGCGACTTTTGTCCCAAAACTCGCAAATGCATTTGCGAACACGGTGTTCGCATATGATATGTTCGCAAATGGGGTCGCAAATGTTGTGGCCTATATGCGAGGTGTTCACACGATATGCGACACAATTTGCAGATCACATATTTTCAATCATATGCAGATTTGCGAGCATTATCAATCTTTTGACGTTGTGTATTTTCTGTAATGTGTTGGTGATTTGTGACAATTTAAAGTGTGGGAATATATTAAAAATGTCAAAAAGGAAATGGGCTGCTATTGTTATTTTGGCAATAGATATGATGGAAAATGACGACGATGATGGAACCCACGAAGAAGCGAGTGTGCAAGTGCAAAGGATTCGTCGTGTATTTGCCAAAGATTGGGTGCGACTTCGAGAGACTGAAGGCTTTTGCGCAAAATCGTTACTAGAACTGCGTGGCGATGAACCGGAATTATATCACGGTTTCGTTCGCATGTCGTCCGATCAATTTGGTCATCTACTAAGTTTGGTAAAACCGCGAATTCAAAAAGCGGACAGGAACATGCGATTAAGCATTCCCGCGTCAGATGGCCCGTTGCGCTTCTTGTCCACTGACGAAAATCTTTGGTCTTTGCAATACCATTTCCGTATTCCAGTTAACGCGTTCGATTATTTTTTCGTGATTTTTCTGTCTGAGAGAATTTTAAGTGTTGTTTCAAAAGCGATTGGTAACTTTTGTTCAAGTTTTCTATCTTTGAGACGATGTTACTATTTGACAGGTCTCAATTCCTTGTGCAAAAAAAGAGACCTACTATTTCGACTATAATTACATGGCGACACGTAACGCTAGGTAGCCTACGGATTGATTACTTACACAATTACATATAATAGGTCTGTTTGGTATCTTTTTTGTGCACAAGCGAGCATAACTCAAAGACAGGAAACTTGCACAAAAGTAAACAAACACAGTTTTGGTCAAACCTTTCGATTTGTTTTTGTTTTTCACTAACAATGAAGATTTATGAGATTTCATAAGCTGTCAGATGGCCTGATTTGACAGAGTTGTCCAGCTCATCACAAGAAAAAGATGTTGCGTAAAATTTCATCGCTCTTTATTTTTTACGCCCTCATTTCGCTCTCAGCTTGCGATGTACCGTGATTTTTTCGAGTTAACAGACACAGATTCGTGTGATTCTATGTAATTTTACAAAGTATTACGAAAAGTAACGTGTTACCAAACAGACCTAATAATTATCTTCACAATTTAACTGTCACAACTCACAACACAACCCAACCAAAGCAAAATGTAAGATAAAAATAAAAAAAAAGTACCTACACACACCCCAAACTAAATTTTCAAAGTTTTGAGATCTCGGATTTGTTCGCAAATATGCGGTCATATGCAATGTAAGGTTTTCGTCCGGTCGCATATGGTTGGGACGTTTGCAAATGATCGCATATGCTCGCAAATTGTCACAAATGATATGCGAAAGTCCGCATATGCGGAAAAGTCGCAAATTGGTTTGCAAACTGGGTGTCGCATATTGTCCGCATATGCTTTGCGAGCATATGCGGACTGTCCCAAATAGGTGTTCAGACGATATGCGAGCGTTAATCGCATATGATGACGCAAAAATTACGTCAGACTCGCATATATATGCGACTTTTGCATATCGTCTGCTCGTAGCTTTACAGCTGTCACAAAAGACTGCACATGTTAGGATGCGGATTCGTCGTGGGTAATCGGCTACGCTCAATAAAAATTGACTTTAAGCCGATCAGCGATCGCCTGGCTGTAATCCGCATCAAGGCAACATTCCAAAACATCAGCGTAATATGTGCACACGCCCCTACCAACCAAGCAGAAAACTCTATCAAGGAGGAGTTTTATGATCTCCTGGACGGAGCCTACGGAGCCTGTCCGGAGTATGATGTCAAAATCATACTCGGGGACTTCAATGCTAAAATCGGTAAGGAAAACATCTTCGGCAGATTAGTTGGAAAGCACAGCCTCCACGACACGATCACAGACAACGGCTTCCGGCTAATCGACTTTGCAGCAGCTCGTAATACGGTGTCTGTCTCTCGTTCTCGTCCTTCATGTGCTCGCGCTGTGTGTAAACATTAAAAGGGTATTCATATCCCCTTTAACGTGTAGATTATAAAAAAAAAAGAAAAAAAAGTAGCACTAGGTTTCCAAGATTACGAATCCACACAGCAACCTGGCACTCTCCAGATGGTCGAACCGCCAACCAAATCGATCACGTGCTAATAGATGCGAGACACGCATCCAACATTCTGAATGTGCAAACCTTCAGAGGGGCAAACGTCGACTCTGACCATTATCTTGTTGCAGCTAAATTCAGAGCTCGACTATCCAACGAGAAAAAGCTGCGAACCGCACAGAAAAAGAAATTCAATGTTGGAAGCCTTAGCACGAATGGAGCAGCCAGAGCCTACAGAGAGCGCCTGAGCGAGAGACTCTCCGCTGTGCATTCACCATCCACAAACGCAAACAATCTGTGGAACCAGTATCGCGACATCATCAAAGGGGTAGCAGAGACCACTATAGGCTACCAGCCACCACCCAAAAAGAGCCCTTGGTATGATGATGAATACGTGCAAGCGCTGCAGCGCAAAACAAGAGCAGCGAGAGAAGAGTATCGAGCCAGAAGAAGGGAGGAGAAGAAGATCCTGCGTAAGAAGAAAAGGGCCCACGCAGTCTCCCAGCTCAAGGATATAGAAGAGTCCCGCGATAGGAACAACATCCGGATGTTTTATAGGAAAGCCAAGCAACTGGCAGCAGGCTTCAAGCTCGGAACGCAGGCTCTTCGAAACAGTAAAGGAAAGCTAGTCACCGAAGCGCAGGGAATAGTAGATGTGTTTAAGCAGCACTTCCAGCAGCTACTTAATGGGCATCAGGTAGAGAGAGTGATAGGGCAGGAAGAGAACCCGCATCCAGTCAGTGAAGAATCCATCCCCCCTCCCAGTCTTGAAGAGGTACGCTCAGCTATCAAAAAGCTGAAGAACAACAAGGCCGCCGGCTCTGATGGTCTACCAGCGGAGCTTTTCAAATATGGTGGTGATGCTTTGGTAGGGTGCATGCACCAAGTCATCAACCAAGTATGGGTGGAGGAAGTCATGTCCGATGACTGGAATATCAGCTCTATATGCCCCATCTTCAAGAACGGCGATCCTATGTCCTGTAAGAACTCCCGAGGCATATCCTTGCTCAATGTCGCATATAAGATCCTATCCAACGTACTGTGTGAACGTCTGAAACCTTTCTGCAGCACACTAATCGGCACTTACCAGTGTGGCTTCCGGCCCGGCAGATCAACGATCGACCAAATTTTCACACTAAGACAGATCCTGGAAAAGATCAACGAATTTCAAGTCGAGACTCACCATCTATTCATCGACTTCAAAGCCGCATATGATAGCATTCATCGTCTTGAGCTCTACAAGGCGATGGCCGAATTCGGGATCCCGGCTAAACTGATCCAGCTATGCCGCGTGACGCTGGAAAACACGTGGTGCAACGTGCAATTTGGAAACAGTTCCTCCGAACTATTCCAAACATGCACCGGATTTTGGCAAGGAGATGCGCTATCATGTGACTTCTTCAATCTTGTGCTGGAACAGATAGTGCGCAGGGCAGGTGTAAGCACGGAAGGCACTATCTTTTACAAATCTGTCCAGCTACTGGGATACGCGGACGACATCGACATCATCGGTCGCTCCCAGCGCGCCGTCTTAGAGGCTTTTACGGCAATTGAAGAACAGGCGAAACGAGTTGGCCTTGAAGTGAATGAGGACAAAACCAAGTACATGTTGTCAACAAGCAAAGAAGCATCTGTCCACCGCCTAGGACAAAACGTCACTGTTGGCAACAGTAACTTCGAAGTGGTTAAGGAGTTTACCTACCTCGGAGTAAACATCAACTCCACGAATGACACCTTAGTGGAGATTCGACGAAGACTTACCCTAGGAAACCGCTGCTACTTCGGTTTGGCAAAACAAATGGGTTCAAAGCTCCTAACTCGAAAGACAATATGCATGCTCTACAAAACATTGATCCTGCCAGTTCTGCTGTATGGAGCCGAGTGTTGGACGATAAGCAGGAAAGCAGAGCAGGTTTTGAATACTTTCGAGAGAAAAATTCTTCGTCGGATATTCGGTCCCGTATGCGAGGAGGGCGAATGGAGGAGAAGATATAACCGCGAACTTTATGAGCTGTACCAAGATGTGGATGTAGTCCGAAAAGCCAAAACACGTCGACTACACTGGCTCGGCCACATCGAGCGAATGGACAACAATGCTCCAGCAAAGAGGATCTTCGAATCACAGCCCCCAGGTTCGAGACGACAAGGTCCGGTTTAAGGACCAAGCTACCGCGGATGCCAGTGCGCTTGGTCTAGACGACTGGAAGCAGCGTGCCCTGGATCGAAGAAAGTGGAAGGCTGCTGTGTCTCAGGCAGAGACCCTTCACGGGTCGGGAGCCCGTTAAGTAAGTAAGTAAGCTTGTGCAACCAGGCTAGAGTCACGTTTCTCTGGGTTGCAGGACATAGCGCCATTGAAGCCAACGAGAGAGCTAACGAACTTACCAGGCGAGGGTCAGCCCTTAACAGGTCACTAGCGGAAAACATTCATATTCCTATAGGAATAGGTGATGTTAAGGGCAATATACTCTCGCACTTCTTAAAACTAGAGTCCGACCGAAGGCATTTTTTTTGCCGAAGCCGAAGCCGAAGCCGAAGCCGAACTTCGGCTTTTTTATCGCCTTCGGCCGAAGCCGAATTTTTTTTGCGGAGGTTGAATTGCAATTTCAAGTGCGAAATTACTCCAAAGTACCTTAACGTAACAGCAAGTCTCTCCCCGGCTGAAATTATTTCCACAAAATTGGTTTTTGGTTTTGTATAGTTAACGGTGTTTTATATAACATGCACTCGAATGTTAAATGAGTCATTCGTTAATATTTTTTTTTAAAAATGCGTATCTGAACCACACAGGGTGAGTTCACAATTATTGTTAAAATCTTTCATAATTTTTTCAAAAAAGTTTTGAAAATATTGAGAGTACAAAATAGCTCTGTATTGGCGCATGGATTTTTGATTACCTTTTGTGAATACAGTTATAACTTCATCAACTCTCAGCGGAGATGGAAAAATAACCAGCTTACACTTATATTTATTATGTATCCTAAAATGTCGGTTGTGGTACCCTCAGATGTATAGATGGCTGTTTATTCGCTTATACATTACTTACAGGCTTAATAGCGAAACTCTTGATTTGGAGAGTGTCATCAACTAAGTTCGGATTTATGTGGGTTGCACATTATTTTCGGGGGCACAATGTTTCTGATTAGTGGCAACCGAAACAAAATAATTGTAGTTAACAATGTCTTTCGTGTTCGAAACTAGATTATTTTCTACTTCAATTTTGAAGACACCATCTGAACTCTTTTCTCTCTTAACACTAGAGTAACCGCGCTCCTTTTTTTACACCAATGCACGCGTGGCCTACTATGCGATTTTGGCGCTAAATCACCGAAATATGAGTACGCGTAAAAGTCACGAACGGTAGGTACTGATTTGTCAACAAAATTAATGGAGAAGGCTTTCCTGGAACCGCACCGGTCTAACATAAATAACTGCCAAGTTATCAACGAAAATGTAACCGTGGTCTACTATAGTAGGCCACGCGTGTACCCCAGTGCTCAGGATATTATTAACAACTTTCCACTTTCTCCACTCTCAAAAGACTAGCTTCAATATAAATACACATCAGCTTGTAACTGCACTTCTACAACAGAACGCATTAACAAGTTTCGCCAAACGAAACAAACATTTTATTTTTAAAGAAAACAATAAATTCAACATTCGGCTTCGGCAAAATCTTCGGCCTTATTTAGCCGAAGCCGAATGTTTTGCCGAAGGTTGAATTCTCAGCCGAAGGTGGCCGAAGCCGAAGCCGAAGCCGAATGTTCGGTCGGACTCTACTTAAAACTAGCCAGCTTCAGGTGGGCCAGTCTGACAAACTGTGTCATATCCAGAAAGATATGGCCAAGTTACACCAGGACAAAAACAAACGAACTGCTACAAAGAACCCTCGTAGACATTGGCAGAGTAGTGGCAGTTTGTACAGGGCACTGGCCAATAGGGGACCATGCAGCCGAACTAGTGATCCCTCACAACAGTTTCTGCCGTAGCTGCAAAGATGAAAATGAAAAAGAGTCGCTTATTATATCTGTGCAAATGTCCAGCTTAAGCGAGAGCTAGGCAACGCATACTGGGCAATCTTTTCTTGGGCGACCTTAACCCTACAACGCTTACTTGGGCTATCCACAACCCCAGAGACGTTTGAAATTCATGTTATCTATTTTTGCTGCTACTTGACAGTTTTGAGATCTCATGTTGTATTCTTATATGACAAATAAATATATCAGATGCCATTATGGTTTTCAATATCAGTTGGCACGCGGACGAATAATAGTTACTTATTTCACTGTTGGGGTAGTGCGCCACCCCATGTAAGCATTATTGTTGACTAAAATTTCGTTTGGAACTGGGATTGCAACTTGCAAAGTCACATATAAAATGACTTCTTCAGAGCCAGCAGCTACTAAGAGAGATTAGGACGTAATGGAGAAGATTTTAGGGGAAAATTAAGAGCAAATACCTCTTCCAGCAACTGTAAGCCTGCAAAAATAAGTCAGATGTAGTTTGTCAGCGGTTGGCGGACAAAAAAAAAAAAATGTCAAATATGACATGTAAGTGACACATTTAAAATCAATTACGGCGATGAAAACATGATGCTATGCACAGGAGCTTGAGAAACAAGTGGAAAAGCGAGGTAGAAATAATACAAGTCAAACAAATAATTAAAAAGTGTATCCCGCCTTTAGAAAAAAAGAGTTTAATTAATTTGACAACAGATGCTAAACTGACAAATGTCAATTATCATAGTGCTGCGAAGTCACCGACGAGCGTTTTTTTTTCTCATTTTTAGATAAGCCTATATAGATTATGAAAAGACACGCCTAAAATTGAATTCAAAAATACTCAAATAATTGTTTTCATTGGCACACGACAGTAAAATTGTTTTCGAGTCCAATTATACTCGATAACGTGACTGCTAATGCCAAATCGTCACATTTCGATAACGAGAAACTCGTTAATGAGTGTGGTAATTCGGCCCCCTACTATTCAACACTTTTTCTACACCTAAGGGCATTTTATAACAACTTTTGATACTTCTCTTCTTTCATTATTGGCAGTCATCATCATCTTCAAACTGACATTTTTCAGGAATGAAAATACGGTAATGTCTCGCTGATCCGAATTGATAATTGCAGTGGGGTATTCGGATTATCGAATTATACGGATTGGGGAGTACGTAGTATGTCATACGTTTGAAAAAAAAAACTTCTTTTTTACAGAAAACAAATCATATTTATTATTCCTTTATATACAAAAATTAATTTAAATTAATTAATTAAATATTTGTTAGCCATTTTTCCACAAAAACTAAAAGAACAATCTGTTGGAATAAAGACTCAGACGCAAATGTGTTTAACCAACGAGAAAAGATTGATACGTGCATGAGCATGTTCAGATGTATTTTGCATGTCCAGTATGTATATAGAATGGGACAAAATAGCTGTAAAAGCCATCTGCATTCCTAGGTAATTTTTGTAGAATTCGGATTATAGAATACAAAAAATGAGAAGTTTCGGACTGTAGAATACATAATGGGAAAAAAGTGTCATTCGGATTAGCGTGGTATTCGGATTAAAGGTGATTCGGATTAGCGAGACTTTACTGTATGTAACTATGTACTATTTTATGAGCCCGAATAAATAGATATGTACGACCATTTTCTATTACCTACTGACTTCCTAAAACTACTTTGGGGAAGTTTTCAATCATCCTGCGAATATAATATTTATGTATGAACATGGGTACTCCCCATGGTGAGGCATCAGCAATTTAGTAAAAGTCCCCAAAGTCATATGTCTAATGTTCACATGAAAACTTCACCATGTCCGGATTTTGAATGCATTGGCTGGCATATACAAGTATGTTCGTAGTACTCGTATACATATGTACATAAATATGTACTATGTACTCAGAGTAGACCGAAAGCCAGGAAGTCTGTCCCGTGGGCCAATCTCATTAATATGTAATGGAAAAATTCAATTTTCTCGCAATTTTACCAGCCCGTAAATATCGAAGGCAATGTGTGTGTACACTGAAAAACTAATTAGCATCGAACTGAGTGCTGGTACAGCATACCGTCCGTCGCCGCATCGCTATCGATAAACTAAAATAATAACCAAGACGAGTGAAAAAAAAAAAAAAAAAAAAACGAATCGGTAAGGAAGGACGAGGAGAGATAAAAATAATAAAAAAAATAATCTGCATACACGTCAAGTGCACA
Organism: Brachyopa scutellaris; assembly: GCA_949775065.1. Lineage (NCBI taxonomy): Eukaryota > Metazoa > Arthropoda > Insecta > Diptera > Syrphidae > Brachyopa > Brachyopa scutellaris. Next base: position 105,689,831 of record OX459112.1, read on the forward strand.
CACTCAACTCAGAGAGAAGCTGAGGGCTGAGGCCCACTTTTAGGATAAAGTAAGGACTTTCGATCGGTTTAGCCTGTTCACGTCTCTGTGTGCATACATACATACATAATATGCATTGCGAGACAAATTGGAGCCTTAATGATGCGCAATATCTCGTCTTTGCTTTTATCCATTTATCGAAAGCAGTTGTGTGTAGATTCGACTACACACAAAACATACAGTACTCGTATGTAGGTGGTGTACGAGTATTCGAACGCTGATATTACTTCCAAGGCTATTTGTGTTTGCGAATTAAGGCATCAACATCGTGTACTTCTGGCTAAGAATACGCAAATGGAATTGCAATTCTTTAGAGAACGTATTCAAATTTAGAAAATGTTGGAATGTTCGATAATGAGGGTTATTTTCCTGAAACGAAACAAAGAGGTGGGTTTCATTATTTGGAAAACATTTTTCAATCCCCAATTTATGCGTTCCAAGGCAAACAAACCGATTCAAAAGGGGAGAACCAGAGGCAGTGAATCCTGTATTTTTGTAATATTAAAATGGATTTCCTTAGCGTAAATTAGCTTTAGAGGGCAAGAAAATGAGCCGTGATTTGACGGGATAACAAGCACAAAAAAATTTGGATTATAAAATGGTGAGCTAATCAGTAAGAGATGAAACCGATTTGGGAAAAGAAAATTACACCTTTTCCCTTTTGTGTTGCGATTACGTATTATAAATTAAATTTATTCAGTGTTTGGCGTTTGGCTCAAGCGCTCCACAACCTTAAGAGTTTCATGCAAATTTTCGGGATCATTTGAAAAAATGTAACAAGCAGTGCAATCTCTGGCATACAGGAAAGCTTGGAAATAATTACTGTCCTAATAATTACAGGTGAATGAAAAACCACGAAGTGTTACCATCAAACAGAGAACCTTTCGTCGTGCATTTCAAATGTCAGGACTTGATAAAACAGACATGGATATAAGAGTAGTAACTGACAAAACGTCGAACAATTTTCTGGCAGGGTTAAAGTCTTTATGGGCACCTTAGGCTAAGGTCACGCACTAAGCGACGAGCGACTGAGCGATTGAGCGACGAATGGCGTTTTATTGAGCATCGTCACTTGAGTAAATAGGTCTCGTTGGTACAAGAAATTGAGACCTGTCAAATAGTAAAATCCTCTCAAAGAGAGAGAAATCCTTTCAAAGACAGAAAACTTGAACAAAAGTTACCAAACGCTTTTGTAACAACACTTGGTCAAACCTTTCAATTTGTTTTTTTTTCCACTAACAATAAAGACTATGACATTTCACAAACTGTCAGATGAATGGTTTGACAGAGTTGGCTCAGCCCACCCCAAGGAAAAGGTGTAGGTGTAGCAGAAAATACATCACAAGGAGAGAGCCAAATGAGAGTATAAAAAAATTGAGAGCCATGAAACTGTCATGATTCTATAAAGTTTTCATAGAACTTTCGACAACAAGCGTGTTACCAAACAGACATATTAGGTTTTCCACTACAATGAAGATTATGGCATTTCTCAATCTGTCAAATGGCGTGGTTTGACAGAGTTGAACAGTCCACCCAAGGAAAAGGTCTTGCAGATACTTGCAGATAATTCATCGCAAAGAGAAAGCCAAATGAGAGTAAAAAAAATTGAGAGCCATGAAACTGTCATGATTCTATGAAAGTTAACATAGTATTGCAAAAACTATCGACACACCAAACAGACATATTAGTAGTAAAAATTTCATTGCCAAGTGCTGTACGTCGTAGTCATTTCCTTGAACACGACGCGTCGTATTCACATTTATACAGGTGTGTTATACGATCGAAAAAACGAAGATTTGGTGTACACCCCATGTTTACTTGCTTCCTTTTCTGTGGTAGAGGAATAGATTGTGAATGTTGAAGAATACCTTTGTGCGGTCACCTTACTTTGGATACGGGGATAGCTACTCAATTGAAACTACTGAGTCAATAATATTCTTTTTGTAATTACCCTAACTGTTGAGTGTTGACAATGTATGTGGTTGCAGACTACACAAATCGATAACTTAACCCATTTCGGTCAATAACTTATTACTGTTTGCGTTGTATAATTATTAATTACCTACTATCCTTTGGTGAAGTGCTGGGTACTGGGTAAAAATGATGAAGAGTGCAGTGATTAACTAACCATTTGAAACTATTTACAATTAACATTGGACTTCACTGCATTGTTTTTGTTGTACCGCGAAGAACTGGTTGAATGTGGCATCGAACGTCCTTTTGGCAGAGCCTTTATTAACTAATTAAATCTTAATTACCAATCAACACAATGTTTGTCCTATTTGGGTGCCCTGAGAAAAAGATTTAAAGAGAAATGAAAGGGCTGAAAAATAAGCAATGGAAGTGACTGAAAACAATGACCTGAATCCTACAATTGAATGACGGCTCCCATAGTTCTGTGGAATCTTGAGAACTACTCAGTTCTACGAAAGCAATGTTATCTTTAATCTTCCCATTGTCAAGAAAAAGACGAAAACTCGAAGCACATCAGATCTAACTCAGTTCAATACATCATATTTATAAGTATGTAATGTATGTGTAGTATGTAGATATTTAAGTTAACAGCTCAATACGGCACTTTATCTAATCATCAATGTGCTGCCATATATTTTTTTTTTTTATAATTTACACACGCTAAGGCTGCGGCCACGCAGTGAGCGACGTCGCTCTACATTCAATTTTGTTTTAATTTGACGTTGATTTCATATCATGTTTTAATTTAATTGCATCGCTCAGTATCAGTACTCGTCGCTCAGTCGCTCACTGCGTTGCCGCAGCCTAAAGGGGTTATGAATATCCTTGCAATGTTTAAAAACACCGCGAGCATTTTAAATTTTTATTCAATTTTTAAAGACATAGGTTAGGTAAGGTTAGGTTAGGCTGAGAGGGCTTGAGAGGCTGAAGCATTCCAAAACACCAGGCACCAGAGCGGGCCCATCGCGATACCCTAGGAATCTATACCAGGATGCAAAATTTTAGAACGAGTTTATGGTTGATTTGGCTTACCTCCTCTAGGTTACTAAAAAAGTAGGAGCCTAAAATATTCCTGCGACTGCGTGTTATGCCCTGACATTCGAACAGAATATGCGCGATATCTTCTGGCTAAATCGATATCATTGCAGTATTTGCAAATATCCGTGCCTATGAGTTTGAGCGTTTGGCGAGTTTGCCTATAAGGCAATGCCCGGATAATATTCCTATAGCTATTCTCATTTGTACCCTACTAAGTCTAAAGGTTTCACTAGTCCTTTTACGGTCCAGCACCGGCCAAAGTGCCTTGGAAACCCTATGTCTTACAGTGTTAGACCATCTTTGGTCAGCTCTTCTCATGATTGTATCTTTTACCTTTGATTTAATGCTGCATAGGAGTGGAGCAAGTTTCACCGCCTCGGGTAGTGGCAGCTCCACCTTTCTTTGTCAACTGATCGGCAAACTCGTTGCTTTCTATCCCGGAGTGCCTTGGCACCCAATTTAGTCCTACCCGGTTCTGCATGCATAATGCCCTGAGCATTGTGCGGCAGCTCCTGACTAGTGCCAACTTAATAGTGCATGATTCTAGCACATTAAGCGCAGCCTGGCTGTCCATGTAAATATCAATATCCTTACCGGATATTCGTTGCATATTCGGAAGCTCTGCAGCTCTAAGTACGGCTAGAACTGCAGGTATCCGTTAGTCTTAGATAGTAGATATCATACCCTGTGCCGTTTGCGGTTTTGGACCCGTCCGCAGTGTTACCGCTGAGAATTTTCAAAAAGTCGCAAAAAAAGTCGCATAGACTTAAAAAAAGTCGCAAAGAAAGTCTCAGAGACTTCAAAAAAGTCTCAACATATAAATTGAAATGCTCTTGGCTGAAGGATCTTTTTGGGGGGGTATTCAGTACGTCAGATGTTTTATTTAATTAAAACATTAATTAATAACAAGTTAACAAATGCATACTTATTTTGAAGGAACTATGTACACATATTTATTTTATTTTGAAAACAAAATAAACAAAAAAATAAAACGTAAATGAATATAATTACAGAACATTTTTTGTTAAACAAAGTAAAATATAAAGCTTATAAAAATAATATTTTCCGAGTCACCAATATGTGACTATTAATTAAAGCTTGGGGCGTTTAGGTTTTTTTTTACATCTTTGTGGATTGTTGGTAGAGGTGGAACCGTGTCACCTTATCACTGCGGCCACATACATCATAATGTACATAGTAGGCCCGTCATAATAACATATAATCCAAAAATATCTTTGATGAGCGAACTGTCCTATACATATGTACATATTATGTGTATCCTCTGTCTCGAAGTAAAATTTGCCTAAATGACGATGACGTTTTCTGACAATCTACACAAATTAAGTGACACACAATATATACTGCTGATTCTTCGTCCTCGTTGCACATTGAGCACATATTGGTGACTCGGAAAAAAAATTATTTTTTACTTTTTACTTCATTAAAGCTTGTTTTTAAAAATTATTTTTTATCTATATATTTGTTTTTATCTATTTTTTAGTATCTGCATTTTTTTTACAAATTTACGTCGGTACCATATATTGGTTTGGGTGGGTTTAATATGAGAAAGTTTACTCAGAATGTTTGAGATTCTACTTGTCAAATCTTTCCATTTGATACCCATATTGAGGAGGTTGTGAAGATAACGGCAATCCACCATCTGGGGCGTACTATTTTTATTTATTTTTTTTTATAATCTACACACGCTTAAGGGGATATGAATACCCTTATAATGTTTATACACAGGGCGAGGACATGAAGAACAAGAACGAGAGACAGACAGAACGACGTAGTGATAGGAAACTCAGATTTGAGGTTTCAACGAACTCTATGGGTGGTGTCCAGGATAACTGGAGAGTTGTTGTATTATTGAAAGTTATGCCATTGGTTATGATTCACAGACATTTTTTTCCAGATGTTTCCTATTATAGCTTGTGCGATAAATTTCTTCAGTCATACCACCATCCTACTGCCAGTGTTATGCCTTCGCAGTTGGTTTTGATATTTCTGAAACTGATCAACTTATTTTTATTTCGTGAGAAATAATTTGGATTTGAACCGTGAACCTTCAGCGTGACAAGCGACGACGACTACCACTACCCCACGGTCACCTACTATTGAGTTGTGGCCGGACATGCAAAATTTCTGCATGATCGGATATCTGCAAGTGGGTGTAAAATCGATTCCCAGATTTGTCCCTCACAGAAAGTAAAGTTAGTATAAATCCTATTAAAAAATATAGATAGATTTAGTATCTATCTATAACAATTCAGTTTTCAATTAAATATGTAGGTAGGTACATTAAAAATTAAAAAAAAAAACATAGAGAAGGTCACTTAGTATTAAGCCAGTCAATATTAAATAATTCAGTTCGTAAAGCTTATAATATAACTCAAGGTGCAATAAATTACTTCCCAGTCCTTTCTATCCTGTATTCATCGAAGCCGAAGCCTCAATTTAATTTCTCCGAGAAGGTTCAGTGCAGATTACAATTTACATATATACATTTGAAAATATATGGTTACCGAGGTGGTTTTCATTGCCAATACTATCTAGTATACCAAAATTTGTCCTCATGTGTTATGTGAATGTGGGCAAGTAAACTGCGCACAAAAATAGATCTAAAAAAAAACCGCAAACTGTTATGCATTCAAAATTTAAATGAAAATAAATAAATTTTGACAAAAAAGTCGCAGAAAACCATAAAAAGTCTCAATGTTTCTATGAAAAGTCGCAAATTTGGAGTTTTTTGAAAAAGTCGTATCAAAGTCGCAGGCCAGTCAAAAAAGTCGCAAATTGCGACTTTAGGCGCAGAAGGGTAACGCTGCCCGTCCGTGATGACTGCACTGTCTATATGCCGAGTTACTGTTTTGTTTGTCTACTCTTCACGGACAGGATGCGAGGTGTGTTGAAATCAAGTGTGAAGAAGAGGGTATCATCCATTCTTATTGGATTATCCATTTGGATTTCTGTAAGAATAGTACAGTGTCCTTTGCCGCTATTCTTGAAAATACCCAGATTGGTGAATCATAGTGCACTATTATACTTTACTTTTAAAGACACGCAAGTATTTTTTTTCTCAATGACGGCCATTGTAATAGATGCGATCATACGAGTATACCAATCATGTCGCTTTAAATAATACAAACTAAACATTAATGCAGTAATAATTTCGGAACTGTACGCCCTTTCATTGTTTACCATGTTAATTCAAACTTTGTCTGAAATTATCCGATGAAAGATATAAAAAATGGCTAAATCTAGACGTTTTTAATAAGTCGCACTATCAGAAGCAGGCGCTAACTTGATTTTATTGAGTGATTCAATGATCAAACATTGATAGTTAAGGTGTGTCTCTATTTATAGTCATGGAAAAACGAAAAATTGTCCGATTACCCTTCACATCAGAGGTTTCGACAGCTAAGATCGGAGATGCAGCTGGTGTTACCTCAAGTAAATCTAATGTTCGACGTGTGATTCGTAGTGTCAAATACCTCAAGCGACTCAAGCTGAAGAAAAAACTACCACTACCAAAAAATTACCACTTAATGCTTCGTGAAAAATCCAAAGCTTACAATTCGCAAATGACCACATGACCTGGGATGTACAAAAAGGAGCAAGTTTGAATAGCTGGAAAAAAGAGGTACTTTCTGACGAATCAAAATTTAATTTAGATGGACTGGATGGCTATAACAATTACTTCCACGATCTAAGAAAAGAGAAGCTCTTTTTAAACCGCGCCGTCATAGCAGAGAAGGGGGCTATATGGTCTGGGGTACAGTATCTTATTATGGCACCGTCGACTTGGTGGTTCAAAGCTCTAAAATACCGAAAATACTGGAAAGCAATACGATGATAAAGAAGCGCTTTCGAAGCGTTAAACCTGCCTCGAATGAAATTTCACTCGACTATTTAGCCACATTGTATAGCTACCTACAATACCGAATTTTTAAGGTTATTTTGAAAAAAGGTGATTCTATTCATTACTAAAAATTGTAGCTAGAGTATGAATTCAAAATAAAAATTAAGTTTTCATAAAAAGAAACCAAAAAAACGTTTTTTTTTTCATTCATTTGTAAGGTGCTTCTAATCTTATGAACCGATTTAAATCCAATTGTTTCTGACCCAGGTAGCTCTATGTCGTTTGGAACGTTTTTTAAAACTTGATTATGAATTAAATACAAACTACTCTAACTTTCACCATCATTTTTTTTTGCTTCTCCTAGACTTAGGTGCTTCTAATCTAGTGAACCACAGTGTATCTCTACGCTCGAACGAATATGATTCAATTCGAACGCTTCTACAATTATATTCCCTCAAGAATGAAATATTTGAATGTTTAGTATGTATATATCCATGTCCAGTTGGTAGGAAATGTATGACATCTTCCACACCTTCCTCGATATCCCAAGGAGCCTTTTCTATCTCCTCTTAACCACATACCTTCCTTTATCTGCCTAACTGGATTATTATAAACATCCAAGCATGTAGTTCTTAATCAGTCAGCGTCAAAAAAATACAATCTACGCCTTTATATGTTATCTATTCTTCGCCATTATCTGGGCCAAATAAATGAAAATAATCATTCACTCAACCAAAAATCACATATCCAGGGATGATCCTTTTATCTACTGTCCCCTGTCCAGTGAGATAGTAAATAAATAGGCACGTTCGTTGTTGAGTGTGTGTTGCGAATAATACTGTGCATCCAAAAAGGATGTAAACATATTATTTTTATTTCTTTGGTTACACAACAAAACACTCCACATTCCAACGATAAATATTTTTCCATCAAGAAAACAAAATCGATTTCGTGCTTTCCAAACTCAATGGGTCTTTCTGGAGTTCTAGAACGACTTAATTTGGCTTTTCCTCAGATGGGTAATGGGTATCCATTACGCCTTGATGGCCACAAATGATTATGACAATTTTCAAATGTAATTTACTGTCATTGAAGTCTACGACAGGAACAGGTACGAATATACATATGTATGTATGTATGTACCTACATATCAACACCCACATAATCCTTTTCTCTAACCTCATGCTATCCCTTAGAATGGTTTTGTTGTTGTCCAAGTATGTGCTTCCTCAGTAATTTCCACACAAGAAAAGAAAATAAATTTTTTTCTATAGGTACACCTCAACGTTTAGCGCCAACAACAACATAAAAAGTTGAGAATTGCACAATAAATCTGAATTGATACACACAACCTCATACGATTACATACATAGAAGGGAATGAAAAAAATAAAGAACTATTATTTGTTTTTCTTTTTTGTTTTATTTATTGTTGAATGGGAAAACTTTTTACCAATTTCATAGTGCATAAAAATTCATTAAGTATCGCACAGAACAAGCAAAGCGAACAGAAGAGGAGTGAGGACCAAGGCATTCATGATAATGAAGATAATGGATAAATGGAAGTTCTATTCAGTACGTGTGCTTAACTACAGCGTAATTGAAAAGTACAAAACCATTACATTTTTATAGATGATTGCTTTATTAACAAAAGTAGTGTGATCGTCATGTGAATCTGGCAGCACTTTCACAGTTTACGGGAACAACAAGCATTTCTTTAGCCGTATTTTGTTGACCGCGTCCGCGTATATAAAAGTTCGCAAAAAAAAAACGCCTATTATGCGGCTTAATGAATTCATCACAAAAAATTGGAAACACAGACATATTTATGACAGATAATGACCATTGAGCTGTCAGTTCTTGGCAGAATGGAAAAAATAATAATTTTGAAGAATAAATTTTATTCTCTTATTATGTACTAGCTGACCCGTACTCGCCTTGCTTCGCCCGCCTGCCATGTTTTTCTGATTTTAAACACTTGACCTATTTCCTCTTATTTAAGTGCTTTTTTGGTAGGTCCAAACATTTTTCGAAGCTGAAGTGTTAACAAAATGTTCTTTAACATTCTAACATACCAGGAAATCGGAAACTCTAATAGACCGGTAATAATTTAATGGGAATTATATTTGTATCACAAATTATTCTTTTATTAATTAATGTTCCTTAAAAGTTTTTCTTCTTTCTGTTTTTTGTTAACATCCTATATTTGTAATATATAAAATTATAAAAGGAAATTTTAAAAATAAAATCAATACAGTTGTACTAAGAGAAGTTAGCAAAGAAATAGCTAAAGTAAATGTTTAGTGAAATAAAATGTGATTTTTGAATTATTACAAAATAAATTTAAATCCAGCATGTTAAATTCAATATGCTAACATCAATTAAAGCTATAAACCAAATTTTAATTAATTTAAAAAAGAACCCAAAAAAGGAATATACAATACAATTTATTAATGAAAAAGAAAATGAAATTATAACAATAGTAAACAATTTTAAAATACAATCAAAAAAACACACTACTGATGATATAATAATAGACACGTTCTATAATTTAGTAAAAAACAACTACAGAAATCTTACGTCTAAAAAGATTACAGCTTTGAGAATAGATACAAATAAATTTGATACAATGACGACTTTCGACATAGTGACCACCTTGAAGGTGATTCCCGAATACAACGGAGATTATGACAAACTAAATAATTTCTTAAATATGGCAAGCTTTATTAACAGTACACTCAAAGACGATACTGAAAAAGGCAAACTATTAAAATTTATACTAGATACTAGGCTCTTAGACAGAGTTAGAAACAAACTGAGTACAGTTAACCAACCAAAAGACCTAGGAGAATTAGTAACCACTCTTAGAACTCTATTTAGAAGCAATAAGAATGCTTTACAGTTACAGAACGAGATAAGCAGAATGTTTCAAGGTACTAAAAATATAAATAATTACGCAGCTAAAATTGAAGAATTAGTAGCTGAACTAAACACCATCCAAATAATGGAACAGGGAGAAAATGAAAGAACAATAATAGCAAAATTAAACGACCAACTAGGGTTAAATGCATTCAAGAATGGCCTAAACGGTCAAATAAAAGGAATAATTTTTGCAGCTAGACTAAAAACCCTTAATGAAGCAGTACAGTTAGCTGTAGAAGTAAGTACAACATTTATTAGCGAATATTAGCCAATACTAAATGAATACAAGGTACACCAAAAATAGAAACAATAATAACAAAGATAATTATAGGAATAACAATAACGGCAATAATTTTAGAAACAAGAATAAAAATGGTAATTTTAATAATAATAGAAACAATAACACCAATGGTTATTTTAGGAGTTAAAGTAACAACAATAACTTTAGAAACAGTAATAATTTTAGGAATAGCAATAACAATTTTAGAAATAACAATGGCAATGTTAGAAACAGTAATAATAGTAATACACACCGTAGAGTAAATCACATAGATAGTTCGGAAAACGGAAAACAAGTGTCCGAAGGCCTGAGAGACTCAGAATATCACTTAGAAAACAAACATTAAAATGAATTTTTCATCTAAACAAAACTTTAACTAATTACATATCCACACACACCAATATCACATTTTGCGATAATAAATTTCTCATTGATACAGGTGCAGATGTTTCTATCATAAAATCTAATCTTCTAAAGCCCGACATTAATTTAGACACAACAAACAAAATTCGAATTACAGGAGTAACTGATTCAGAAGTATATTCTTTAGGAATAGTTATAGCACAGATACACATTAAATCTAATACTATATATCAAAAATTACATATAGTTGATGAAAATCTCCCGCTTTTAACAGATGGTATTTTAGGCAGAGATTTCCTTATAAAGACGAGAAGTAAGATAGGTTATGACAATTTCACACTATCTTTCTTAATAAATGATAATGAATCAATACTTCCAATGATAACTCAATTGCCCAAATTAACAGATATAAAATTGACTGGAAGAACACAGTCAATACATCCAATGAATCTAAATGTAACAGAGGATAGTATTATCTTAAACCAAGAAGTTCAAGAAGGAGTATTCATGTCCAACTACATCATTCCATCTAAAGGTATAGCTCAAATTGCATTTTTAAATACACTAGAACATGATGTGCTGGTAAAACCATTCACATCAAAAGTAGTCCCACTACGTGACTATCATGTAGTTAACATGAAAGTTAACTATGACAAAAACAAAAGAGAAGACAAATATACGAGATTGCTACAAGAATTAAATATCAATATAGCTGATCACAAAGCTAAACAATCCATCCTTAAAATATGTGAGGAATTCGCCGATTGTTTTCATCTAACAGGAGACTCATTGACAGTAAATAACTTCTATAAACAACAAAAATCAATGACTGACAATAATCCTGTCTATATAAAAAATTACAGACTCCCCCATACACAGTTGGATGAAATAAATCAACAAGTTGATAAACTCTTGAAAGAAGACATTATAGAACCTTCAGTAAGTCCATTTAATTCACCTCTGCTGGTTGTGCCAAAAAAAGATAGTGAAGGAGAAAAGAAATGACAACTAGTAGTTGATTTCCGTCAATTAAACAAGAAAATAATGGATGATAAATTCCCATTAACTAGATTAGACGATGTTCTTCACACTCTAACTCTAGGTAGAGCGAAATATTTGTATACACTAGATTAAAGTAGTTCTTTCCATCAGATAGAACTGCACGAAAAATCCAGACCGGCAACAGCATTTTCCACAAATCGTGGTCATTTCCATTTTAAAAGGCTTCCTTTTGGTCTAAAAATTTCAACGAACAGCTTTCAACGAATGCTATCAGTAGCGTTAGCAGGACTCAGCGCAGAAGCCTATGTGTTGATGATATTATTATATTTGGATGTAGTATAAGTCATCACAATACAAATTTAATAAAAACGCTCCAAATACTTAGAAAATATAATCTCAAGTTGAATCCGAAAAAAATGTAATTGGCTACAGACACAAGTGACATACCTTGTACACTTAATAACGAATGAAGGGATAAAACCAGACCCCACAAAATATGATACCGTCACAAAATACCCAACTCCCAAGAATGCGAATGATGTTAAGTGATTTGTAGCATTCTGTAATTACTACAGAAGATTCATTAAAGATTTTGCAGCCATAGCAACACCACTTAATGCATTATCAAAGAAGGGTACAGAATTTAAATGGTCGGATGAATGCCAAACAGCATTCACTACGCTAAAAAACAAACTTGTGAACCCACTTATTTTGAGATACCCAAACCACGAAGAGACATTTGTAGTAACAACAGATGCATCTAACACCGCACTTGGAGCAGTATTATCTCAGGGTGAAATAGGAAGTGATCTTCCAATTTCTTATGCTAGTAGGAGTCTAAATAAACACGAAGTCAACAAACCCATCATTGAAAAAGAATTACTTGGGATACATTGGGCTATCAACCATTTCAGACCGTATCTGTATGGAAAGAAATTTATAGTAGATCATAGACCGTTAGTAAGTCTCTTTACACATAAGAACCCATCATCGAAATTAACAAGAATACGGCTAGATTTATCTGACTACACATTTGACATACGGTACAAACAAGGTTCGATGAACACAAATGCAGATGCTTTATCACGAATAAAGCTAGACTCAGAAATACTTAAGGAAATGATACCTACGGTAGACATAAATGTCATGACTCGAGCAATGAAAAAAGTCAAAAGCAGCGGAGATTCACCCAAAAGCAATGCTAAAAACGTAGAGTCTGACCAACTTTACGCATGGGAATGTATCTCGTTAAAGGAAATAAGAAATGTAAAGAAACTTAAGTTTAAAAAGATGCTCAACAATAAAAATTTGCCAAAAGTAACTGTCGACCGTATAAATAAAAATATAATAGTAGAATTCAGCGATAATCCATATCTTGATTTAGGTCTGATCTTGGAGAAGCTATTATTCGAAATGAATAGGCAACGTATTGCAAAACTGACCATTGCAAATAATGATGAAATATATGAGCACGTTAGAATAAATGAATTCAAAGAAATTTATAATAAGATGCAAGAAAAAGAAAATAAAGACCGAGGTACAAAACTTAAGATATTAATATATAAACCACCAACGAGAATTAATGATAAAGAAAAGAAGGAACAAATAATAAAGGAATTTCATGATACACCACATGCAGGAGGACATTCAGGAGTCAAGAGAACAATTAATGAAATCAAACAACGATATTGCTGGAAGAATTTGAATAAAATGGTAAAGAAACATGTCAACGAGTGCAAAGTATGTGCTCAGAGTAAACAAATCAGAAACATAAAGAAAAATTAGTAATAACATAAACACCAATGACAAGTTTCGAAATAGTATCAGCTGACACAGTTGGACCACTTAGACCATCGAATGAATTCCGCTATATATTAACCCTCCAATGTGAATTAACAAAATACGTAGAGGCAATACCTATAAAAAGTATGGATGCGAAAACGGTAGCAAAAGCATTAGTCGAAAATTTCATACTCAGGCACGGAAGCTTCAAAATTCTTAAAACAGATATGGGAACTGAATTTATTAATGAGGTAATGAAATACGTTTATAAGTTATTCGGAATAACCTGTTGCACCTTCACTTGTGTGTAAATAATAGACTTGACTTTTTAATTCATAGGAAATAGTTCATTTATTAATATTATGCTTAGTAACTTAAATGTACAGTTTGGGTTGAGAGAGTAATTATAATTGGAGTGTTAACTCATTCGTGGTTGGCAATCGACTGACTTTTATGTTGCTATACACATGACTCATACTAACGCATGTTAGTATGATTCTTGTATATGTCTCTTATATACTTCATTAATACATAACAATCTTCCCCACTTTAAATAAGTCATCCACTATTTCAATAATTAACTTTCCCCAATTTCTTTAACCGTTCAGATCTTCTAAGTTTGTCATTTACTAAGTGTTTATTTCTATTCAATTTAGCATATTTCTTTTTTATACGTGCTGAACTTTTTATTTCAGCTTTATTGTTTAATGATGAGGATGATATATTTAAACTTGGAGAAGACAGTTTATCTTGACTTACATTAGAATTTTCATTTACATTTTGTAAATAAGGATTACTATAATATGTATTATTTTTTCTGTTTACACATTTTTTTATTTGGTTAAAATGAACAAATCGAACTGTACCCTCTATTTTTATCAAACAAGTTAAAGCACTTAATTCTTTTAAAAATGTGCCTGGGATCCAATTTACGTAATCGTTTTTAAAAACATTTTGAAACAAAATCTTTTCTCCCTCCAGGAACTTAATATTTTTAAATGAATTAATTGCTTTTAAACCAATTTCTGGTTGGATTAACATTTTATTGTCTACTTTTTGTACAATTTTAGGAATCTTTTTACTACTATCTTGTTTTTTACTATTTAAGTTATCTAATAAAATTTTTGGTTTGAAGGCGAAAATCAGTTCCGAAGGTGTTTGCAAATTTTTATTTATTGGAGTATTACGTTGGTTAAAAAGAAATTTGGAGATTATTTTCTGCATATCCATGTTTTTATTTTCTAAAAAATACTTTTTTAAAACTTTCTTTACCGTTTGTACATTACGCTCAGCCAAACCATTGCTTTGTGGATGATATGGAGGAGACTTACTAACCTTAATGCCAAGGCTTTTACAGAAATTGACGAATTTAAATGACCCAAATGGTGGGCCATTGTCGGTGACTATTTCCCCTGGAAGACCAAAGGTCGCAAAAAAATTTTCCAATAATTTAATCAAATTTTCCGCCGTGTTACTGCGAATGGGTACCACATCTGGAAATTTACTAAATGCATCCACGATTATTAAAAATTGAAATTTTGAAAAATAGAAGAAATCCAAATGGATACGTTGAAATGGATATTCACATACGTACCACTTTGACTCGACCTTTTCCTTTGGAGTGTTCATTGTTGACTGGCAAATGTTACATTCTTTTATAAATTGTTCAATGCCTTTTTCAATACAAGGCCACCAGACGTAAGACCTTGCAATTGACTTCATTTTAACCATGCCTACATGGTTCATACTGTGAAGTAATTTCAGGACTTCGTTCCTTAACTTCATAGGAATGACTAACCTATCTCCATAAAACAACTTATTCTCCTCTGAAGAAAGACTACTTCTGACTCTAAAATAATTTTTTAATGGGCTAGGTAGTTTATTTGGCCATTTGTTACTTTTGACACAATCATATATCAATGATAAAACTTCATCCCGAACAGTTTCTTTCTGCACAAGTTCTAGTCAGACTAATTTCCTTTGCGAAATCTCCAAAACCACATGTTTGCGCAACTTCTTTAAGGTGAATGATAAACTCCTGTACACTTTGCCCTTCTTCTTGAACGATTTTATTGAATTTGTAGCGCTCCGCCCGAATATTTAATCGCGGTGCAAAATACTTTTCAAGAGCTTCGATTAAATAACTGTAAGAGCACTCTGATGGACTTTTCGGTTGCACGAGTGATTTGAGTATTTTAAATGTGTTTTTGCCAATCAGACTCAATAAAATGAGAGCTTTTTTGGTATCTTCAATACCATTTATTTTGAAATAAATTTCTAGACGTTCTCTGTACGTATCAAAATCTTCACCCGGCTCAAACTCTTCTAATTTACCCATGCTGTGACTATTAGACATCGTGCAACTGTATTTTGAGGTTATTAATTTTTTGACATTCACGTGCTTGCTTTTTTTTTTTTTTTGTTTTTTTTTTTTTTTTGTTTTTCCTCGTCGCCACTTTGTTGCACCTTCACTTGTGTGTAAATAATAGACTTGACTTTTTAATTCATAGGAAATAGTTCATTTATTAATATTATGCTTAGTAACTTAAATGTACAGTTTGGGTTGAGAGAGTAATTATAATTGGAGTGTTAACTCATTCGTGGTTGGCAATCGACTGACTTTTATGTTGCTATACACATGACTCATACTAACGCATGTTAGTATGATTCTTGTATATGTCTCTTATATACTTCATTAATACATAACAATCTTCCCCACTTTAAATAAGTCATCCACTATTTCAATAATTAACTTTCCCCAATTTCTTTAACCGTTCAGATCTTCTAAGTTTGTCATTTACTAAGTGTTTATTTCTATTCAATTTAGCATATTTCTTTTTTATACGTGCTGAACTTTTTATTTCAGCTTTATTGTTTAATGATGAGGATGATATATTTAAACTTGGAGAAGACAGTTTATCTTGACTTACATTAGAATTTTCATTTACATTTTGTAAATAAGGATTACTATAATATGTATTATTTTTTCTGTTTACACATTTTTTTATTTGGTTAAAATGAACAAATCGAACTGTACCCTCTATTTTTATCAAACAAGTTAAAGCACTTAATTCTTTTAAAAATGTGCCTGGGATCCAATTTACGTAATCGTTTTTAAAAACATTTTGAAACAAAATCTTTTCTCCCTCCAGGAACTTAATATTTTTAAATGAATTAATTGCTTTTAAACCAATTTCTGGTTGGATTAACATTTTATTGTCTACTTTTTGTACAATTTTAGGAATCTTTTTACTACTATCTTGTTTTTTACTATTTAAGTTATCTAATAAAATTTTTGGTTTGAAGGCGAAAATCAGTTCCGAAGGTGTTTGCAAATTTTTATTTATTGGAGTATTACGTTGGTTAAAAAGAAATTTGGAGATTATTTTCTGCATATCCATGTTTTTATTTTCTAAAAAATACTTTTTTAAAACTTTCTTTACCGTTTGTACATTACGCTCAGCCAAACCATTGCTTTGTGGATGATATGGAGGAGACTTACTAACCTTAATGCCAAGGCTTTTACAGAAATTGACGAATTTAAATGACCCAAATGGTGGGCCATTGTCGGTGACTATTTCCCCTGGAAGACCAAAGGTCGCAAAAAAATTTTCCAATAATTTAATCAAATTTTCCGCCGTGTTACTGCGAATGGGTACCACATCTGGAAATTTACTAAATGCATCCACGATTATTAAAAATTGAAATTTTGAAAAATAGAAGAAATCCAAATGGATACGTTGAAATGGATATTCACATACGTACCACTTTGACTCGACCTTTTCCTTTGGAGTGTTCATTGTTGACTGGCAAATGTTACATTCTTTTATAAATTGTTCAATGCCTTTTTCAATACAAGGCCACCAGACGTAAGACCTTGCAATTGACTTCATTTTAACCATGCCTACATGGTTCATACTGTGAAGTAATTTCAGGACTTCGTTCCTTAACTTCATAGGAATGACTAACCTATCTCCATAAAACAACTTATTCTCCTCTGAAGAAAGACTACTTCTGACTCTAAAATAATTTTTTAATGGGCTAGGTAGTTTATTTGGCCATTTGTTACTTTTGACACAATCATATATCAATGATAAAACTTCATCCCGAACAGTTTCTTTCTGCACAAGTTCTAGTCAGACTAATTTCCTTTGCGAAATCTCCAAAACCACATGTTTGCGCAACTTCTTTAAGGTGAATGATAAACTCCTGTACACTTTGCCCTTCTTCTTGAACGATTTTATTGAATTTGTAGCGCTCCGCCCGAATATTTAATCGCGGTGCAAAATACTTTTCAAGAGCTTCGATTAAATAACTGTAAGAGCACTCTGATGGACTTTTCGGTTGCACGAGTGATTTGAGTATTTTAAATGTGTTTTTGCCAATCAGACTCAATAAAATGAGAGCTTTTTTGGTATCTTCAATACCATTTATTTTGAAATAAATTTCTAGACGTTCTCTGTACGTATCAAAATCTTCACCCGGCTCAAACTCTTCTAATTTACCCATGCTGTGACTATTAGACATCGTGCAACTGTATTTTGAGGTTATTAATTTTTTGACATTCACGTGCTTGCTTTTTTTTTTTTTTTGTTTTTTTTTTTTTTTTGTTTTTCCTCGTCGCCACTTTGTTGCACCTTCACTTGTGTGTAAATAATAGACTTGACTTTTTAATTCATAGGAAATAGTTCATTTATTAATATTATGCTTAGTAACTTAAATGTACAGTTTGGGTTGAGAGAGTAATTATAATTGGAGTGTTAACTCATTCGTGGTTGGCAATCGACTGACTTTTATGTTGCTATACACATGACTCATACTAACGCATGTTAGTATGATTCTTGTATATGTCTCTTATATACTTCATTAATACATAACAGTTTATAAGTTATTCGGAATAACCCACGTTACATCAACACCCTATCACCATGAAACATTAGGTTCGATAGAAAGAAACCACAGAGTGCTAAACGAATACCTTCTAGCATTTGCAAATGAAGATAATTCGTGCGAATGGATACCATATTTTGTATTTAGCTACAATACAACACCACTTTCGAGTATAGGAATATCTCCATTTGAATTAATATATGGAAGACTAGTGAAATTACCACAAGATTCAACTAATGATACTTGTAACCCTATATATAATATAGAAGATTATGGACTAGAATTAAAATTTAGGTTAAATCGAATGAGAAATATTGCCAAGGATTTATTACTAAGAGCTAAGTTAGAAAGAAAGAATTTAGTAGATAAGAAAGCAAACCCACTAAAGATTAGAGTAGGTGATTGAGTATATTTAAGAGTAGGCGATAAAAAGAAATTAGATTGACCGTATAAAGGACCCTATGAGGTCATAGAATTAAAAGGTGTTAATACTAAGATAAAAATTAATAATACAGTAAAAGAAGTACCTACACAATAACAGACTAAAACACATTTGAATATACAAAAAAAAAAAATTAAACATTTTTTAAATACAAATTTTTTTTTTTTCGCGAAAGAGTGAGGATGTAGTGCCATTCATCCCTTAACATAATAATTAGAACAGTGACACACATTTCCCATATGGTCACACACAATTAACATACAGACACCTAATATCATTCATGCACTACGCGCAAACATTGAAACACATTAAACTCGACACCCGATACATGACAGACAGTTTTACGACTCACCACAAAGTTGAGATCTCTTTGAACTGCGTGATGATTTAGCTCCACATTACTTGTAGCCCAAAGTAATAAATTGTATCAGATTTCATTTGAATTCTTATCACCGATGTCTGCACACATATGTGGACATACTTTGTATATTATTATCTTATATGTTTAAGGATATTTTAGAACTAAGTTGTATATAAGATTTTGTATAAATAGGATAAGAATTATGAAATAAAGATCAATTTAAACATCGAACTCGTCGGCTCCAGTAGCCTGTTCTTTATTCTGCTCGGCTCTTTAGCCGTTTAAGTATCAGTGCGGCTTTTTAGCCATCACCTTGTTCGGCTTGGGATAGCCTTTATTAATCCCTATAGCTTTGTAGGAGAGGTAGGAAATGAAGTAAAAAACCCTACATTGTTAAAGGGCGATCTTAACTTAAATTACAACTATGAATAAATGGGTTTTCAAAAAAAAAAGGATTAATCGTTCTAGCTCGATTTTTTCAAAATCCCTCTAACTTGCACTAATTTTGATCGCCCGTGAAAATTCGACATAATGTAGAGGAATTCGCCTGTATTGTCTCCACCGTGTGCGGATTCGAGATCATGATTAATGCGTTTGCTTTTGGAAAAAAATAAAAAAAAATAGGATTGCAATGAAGTAGAAATTTTCCCCCAAAGTAGAAGGAATCTTCCCCGGTGTGCGCACATTAACAATGTTTTTTTTGCACATTCCCCAAGTTTTACCGCGATCGGATGAACGATGCGATGCGCGAAAAAATAAAAGAGGAACACACAAACATATATATAGGTAGATACTTATTGTATAAGATGTATTGAGCGCGCATTCACACACTATGACGTCACCCACAGCTGCACGGCTGTTGGCTGCGGTCTCCACTGATGGAAAATTGTTGGCGAACATTTCATGAACTATTTTGAGCAGAGCTCAGCCCCAGGATAACGCAGAAGGATGATTCATAGCTCAAATGAATCAGTGGAGAATTTACTAAATTCACCTATGTTTTTGTTTTTCAATCCGATAAGCTACTATTGAGCTAGGGCTGAATAATTATAATTTTCCTTAAAGATATGCAGTTTTTTTCAATATTTTGTAAAAACCATGTCATTTTCGTGGATAAAAAGTATAAAAAATGTTGACCCAGAACATAAGCAATCACTATGTCAAGTTTCATCAAAATCCGTCCATTAGTTTCTGCGTGATACGCGTTCAAACAGTATAGCTGTCATCAATTCCTCGCCAGTTCAAAATAAAAAAAAACAACACAGCAGGTACAGAAGAAAAAAAAACCGGTTTTGGCGCACACACGAAATTATCTCCACTGGGCTTGGTAAAATCCAACGATCTAAGCTTTTCTTGAATTGTATGTCATTTTTAATTAAATGCTAATTTTAATTTGATGCTCATGGTTCAACTTCTATATAACGTACGAAGATGATTGATATCTTAAAATGTTGGTACAAAATTGAACTTTATAATAAAAGAAATTCCATTCCCATCGGAACTGTGAAAACCGGATTCAATTTCGGCAGTAGTTCTTAAGACAAAAGGGAACAAAGTTTTTGCAGTCGAAAAAAAGTTACATTTTTGTTATAGTAAGGACAAAGATGAAAGACTCATGCCCGTTTTCACTGTGCGAGTTTTTTTTTTTTTTTTTTTTTAAATCCGGATCCCGCCCCAAGGCTGATACTGCGACCTAAAAGATCTATTGTATCATGGGATACTAATTAGCCCAGAAGGCAAATCACCTTTCTAATAAAGGCGAGTAAGTCCTTGGTTGACGCATTTTTTAATTCGTAAGGTCTAAGCAGTTCTTTATGTAGGGTACGTCCTCTGACCCCGAAAAGTGCCGGGCAATCACAAAGGATGTGTTCGGCTGTTTCGACCTCTTCCAAACAGAGTCGGCAATCGGTCTCGCTAGACAGGCCTAACTTGTTCAGGTGGTATCATAATTGACAGTGACCGGAAATGAAATTCGTTAGAAACCTAATATCCTTCTTATTATGGTTTAGAAGTTCCCTGTGATTGGTATAAGGCTTAATCAACAGTTTGGCTTGCCTAAGCCTCGGGACGTTTCTCCAATGAGAGAGTCGGAGATTGTGTTCCCAATAGTTAACTAAGGCTGAGATTGTTGCCCAGTTTATGCCACAAAAGGGTTCTGGACCTGAGAATTTAGCAGTAGAGCCTGAACGGGCCAGCTCATCCGCAATCTCATTTCCTTCAATGCCTCTGTGACCAGACACCCACCAAAGTTTGACCTTATTGTGGGTAGCGAGGGATTGGAGAGCATTGAAGCAGCACTTTACCAGTTTTGAGTCCACAGAATAGGAGCAAAGCTTTGAGTGCGGCTTGGCTGTCTGAAAAGACATTTATGTTAGCTCCCTGTTAGAGTAAGTGTTATACTGTTTGTTAGAGTAAGTGTTATACTGTTATACAGTATGAACAACCTATTGTAATACTATAACATATTGGCATAATAAAGTCAGTCATCTCTTGTCAGCCGTGTCTTTCACTTCGTCTAACATATACATCTACATGGTGTCAGATGTAAACCCGAGTTGACTGAAAATAAAAAATTAATTAAAAATGCCTGAAGATAAAGTGCAGTTTATTAATAATAACTTTAAACAAGTGGCTGTGGATAGTGGATCGCTTCGTCCGCTCGATTTAAAATCAACAAGTTTAGCGTCGGCTTGGAAAGTATGGAAAAAACAGTTTAAAATATTTCTTGCCGCAAGTGATCTTTTGGATGCAACAGACATCAGAAAGAATTCCTTACTACTCCATCACATAGGAGCTGATTGTTTCGAAATTTTTGATTCTTTCGATGTGGATGAGATAACTTTTAAACATGATGATTTAATTAAAAAAATTGATGAATACTTTTTGCCAAAATGTAACGTTATCATGGAACGGTTTAATTTTTTTTCGCGCCGTCAAAGTGCATCTGAGTCAATTGATGAATTCCTAACGGCACTCAAAAATTTGAGCAAAACGTGTAATTTTAGCACGCTAAAGGATGAGTTGGTGAGAGACTTGTTAATGTGGATTGAATCATAGTCATCAACATATTCGCGAAAAATTGCTAAACGAGTCAGCAAAAAATCTCAACGAAATAATCCAACTGGCAAAATCCTTGGAAGTGGCAAAGCAGCAGTCAAAGGAGTTCACCCATGGAAGTATTGGAAATGACAACAACAATGTTGAGTTCATCGACAGCATTCGAGAAAGAGACAGACAGCAGTGGAACAACCCAGGAAAAAGAAACAACACCTATGGCAGAACCAGAAGTGAAATACAGTACGAGCCAAGCGGGTCAAGGAGACAATCAAATAAGCAACAGCCCAATACATGCAGCAGATGTGGTCAACGGCATTTCAGCAAGTGTCCAGCGTGGGGAGTGATATGTCACCAGTGTAGGGGGAAGAACCACTATGCGAAAATG
The DNA here is from genome assembly GCA_949775065.1 of Brachyopa scutellaris. Lineage (NCBI taxonomy): Eukaryota > Metazoa > Arthropoda > Insecta > Diptera > Syrphidae > Brachyopa > Brachyopa scutellaris. The sequence goes on from OX459112.1 coordinate 105,712,227, forward strand.
TGCAAAGCAGCTACGAACAGACGAGTCGGAAACGTAGAAGCAGCTTCACAGTCATCTGAAGAAGATCTTTTTATTGGAAATATAATAACAACAGGATACACTAAGTCTTGGAACGTGGAGATTGATATAAATAACAAGGTAGTTATCGCACAGGTAGATACCGGTGCGGAAGGCAATATTATGTCAGTGAGAACATTTGAAATGTTAAATTTGGACAGAAAAGTCATTAGAGAAACTAATATTAGTTTTCTGGAGAAAAGCTAAGAGTAATGGGAAAATGTAAATTAAATTGTGTGTTTGAAAACAAAAACTTTTCTCTAGATTTTTATGTAGTTGATTTAAACTGTAAAACTATTATTGGTTTAGATTCCTCTATGAAATTGAATTTAGTTTGCATAAAAAATATAAATTTTGTACATGGGGCTAAAGATCAAGGAATAAATAATTCATGTGAACTTGTGGAACAATATAAACAAGTTTTCAATGGGTTGGGTTGTCTTAAAAACAAGTGTAAGCTAGTTTTGAAAGAAAACGTTTCTCCGGTAGTGGAACCTCTGCGAAAAATACCATTTGACAAACAGAACTCAAGGCAGAGCTAGAGCGTATGGAAAAGTTAGGGGTCATAGTGCATGAAACTGAACCAACACCGTGGGTAAATTCAATTGTTCTAGTGAGAAAGGCTAATGGAAGTCTGAGGGTGTGTTTAGATCCAAGGCACTTGAATAAGGTTATAATGCGTCCTCACTTTCCTTTTTCAGACATTGATGAGGTTAAATCGCGACTTTCAAACGCAAAATATTTTAGCAGCTTAGATGCTAATAGTGGGTTTTGGATGATACCTTTAGACGAAGAATCGTCAAAGCTTTGTACATTCAATACACCTTTTGGAAGATTTAGGTTCATAAGACTACCATTTGGAGTCAACGCGGCTCCTGAAATATTTCTCGCCGAGATGGTAAGACATTTTTCTCATATACCAAATGTAGTCATTTACATTGATGATTTTTTAATATATGGTGTTAACCAAGAGGAGCACGATAAATATTTAAAAATGGTCTTACAAAAAGCTCAAGATATCGAACTCAAATTTAATAAAGAGAAGTCTTGTGTTAGCGTGAAAGAGATAAAATACATTGGTCATATTTTCAATGAATTGGGAGTCCGGCCGGATAAAAGTAAAATTGAAGCTATTATGAAAATGCCTCTCCCGAATTGTGTAAAAGATCTTCAGCGATTTTTAGGTATGATCAATTACCTGGGTTCGTTTATTAAAGGACTAGCAATCGAAAATGAGCACCTCAGGCAATTGCTTAAAAAAGAAATTGAGTGGCATTGGGACGAGAGGCATGAAAATGAGTTTGTTAAACTTAAAGTGCTTATTTCGAAAGCGCAAGTCTTAGCTTATTTTGACAACAACAAGGCAATAAAACTTTCCGTAGATGCATCTCAATCAGCAGTTGGAGCCGTCTTACAGCAGAAAAATAAGCCAATTGCTTATGCGTCAGCTACATTAACAATTCGCCAACGAAATTATGCGCAAATTGAAAAAGAATTGTTTGCCATCCTATTTGGCTGCTGTCGTTTCCACAAGTTTCTTTTTGGGAGAGAAGTTCTTGTTGAAACAGACCACAAGCCCTTGATCCCACTGTTTGAAAAGCCTTTGTACAAGGTTCCCACGCGTCTTCAAAGGTTAATGCTGAAATTACAGGCATACAATCTTAAAGTAATTTATAAATCTGGAAGGGAAATGGTTATTGCTGACACTTTGTCCAGGGCAGCCCTTTCCGAAGAAGCATTACCACAGTTAGACAACGAAATTGAAATACATTGCAATCTAGTCTCATCAAACTTGCCAGTCAGTGATGCAAAGCTTGATCACATTCATAAAGAAACACTAGCAGACGAAAGCTTAGTAAAGCTCATGCAATATTACAAAGAGGGATGGCCAGAGGTAAAAAATAAGATAGATCCTTTAGTAATGCCCTACTTTAAAATTAAAAATGAAGTACATGTCGTTAATGGTATAGTATTTATGAATAACAGGATGATTATACCAAACTCAATGCGTTCTGAAATATTGAGTCTTATACATGAAGGACATATGGGCTCGAAAAAATGTATTAGTCTAGCGAAATCTTCGGTCTATTGGCCAAGTTTAAATTCGGATATAAAGAACTTAGTAGATAATTGCGAGATATGTTTAAAACATAGAGTTTCTAATGCCAAAGAACCATTGATGCCCCATGAAATTCTGCCCTTACCTTGGCAAAAGGTCGGTATTGATCTTTTCGAATTCCAAAATAAAGTTTACATGCTAGTTGTTGACTACTATTCTAAGTATATTGAAATTGCCCTTTTAAAGTAAAAAAGTTACGACAGAACTTAAGTCAATATTCGCTCGGTACGGCATTCCAACAATTCTGGTAAGTGATAATGGGCCGCCTTTTACGTCGTCAGAATTTGAGTACTTCTGCAAAACTTGGAACATTGAACATGTTTTAACTAGTCCTTATACGCCCAGATCGAATGGCCTTGCAGACAGAGCAGTCCAAACCGTCAAACGATTGTTAAAGAAGAGTTTAGAAAGTAACTCCGAACCATATATTGCACTCTTAAATTACAGGGCAACTCCGAACTTTACTTCATACTCACCTGCAGAACTATTAATGAACAGGAAACTTAGACCTAAAATCCCAACCGATTTTGAAAACCTAAGGCCCGTCAACGTAGATGAGCAAAAAGTAAATCTCGCTTTCAAAGAAAATAATGAAAAAATGACCAAGTATTTTAATCGTACAACAAAACCCTTAGAAGAATTAACAAATGGAGAACATGTTTATTATCAAAAATTTCCTAAATCAATATGGTACCCAGGTGTTGTCATTGAGAAATGTTCAGAACCGAGGTCGTACTTGGTTCAGGGTGAAAATAATCAGGTATATCGACGTAATAGGCAGCACGTCATGAAGCTACCCTCAACGCCAAAGAAAGCAAACCTTGAAACTTTATTGGATCAAGAAAGTAGTCCATCCAGTGACAGTTCCGCTTTAAGTCCTGAAGGTGAAAATGCACATGATAATTTAGTTGCAAATAATAACAAGGTACTTACTTCTAGATATGGAAGACGAATTAGGCCACCTAACCGGTTAACATATGACAACTAAAATACACTTGTTTTTGGGAATGGTTTTTTTTTTGTAAGTAAATGTATTAAGAAGTTAAACGCATTATAAACATTGAAGGTACAATAAAACAAAAAAAAAAAAAAAAAAATACTTGATCTTGCACCATAAACTATTTTATCATGTATTATAAAATCTTAATAAAATATTTTATATAAAAAGGGAGATGTTAGAGTAAGTGTTATACTGTTTGTTAGAGTAAGTGTTATACTGTTATACAGTATGAACAACCTATTGTAATACTATAACGTATTGGCATAATAAAGTCAGTCATCTCTTGTCAGCCGTGTCTTTCACTTCGTCTTACATATACATCTACAACCTCTTTGTAGGTTAATCAAGGCGCAGAAAACCCAATGGCGTGGACCTCAGCTTGAAACACGCTGGGGAATGATCCAAGAGGGACGGAGATTCTAGTGTTGGGCCCGAAAACCCCAGCGCCAACACCAGAGGCCATTTTTGATCCATCAGTGTACCATATTAGACTTTTTGGGTCTAGGATGGGTATTTGTATTTTTTATATTTATTTATTTAGAAATTATGTTTACACGTAGATACAATATAATCTTTTAATTGTGTAACATTATTAAAAGGTTGAAACAAAAATAGATAATTATTATAATATCAATAACAATTTCTTAAGATCAATAGAAAAACAACAATAAATTAACAGCAAACATATGTACATATTTATGAGTAAATTTTAAATTTTATTAGTCTTAAGTCTTTATTAGTCTAGTAATGCATTAAGAAAGAAAGAAATCCCTAAAAAAAAAACCCAAAATCAGTTATTGTCTATTTTATTTTATTAGGTCATTTATTATTATATTTTATTAAGTCATTATTTATTTATAATTATTATGTCATTAATTATTATTAGATATGTTGAAAAGTGTTGCGTTAGTTGTCTCTGGAAGTCGCGTATGTCTGAAGATCTCCTGATATAAACCGGAAGCGAATTCCAAAGTCTTACGGCATATACGAAAAACTGTTTCTTTGTAACGTTATAGTTATATATTGGTGGAATGAGACTTCTACTTCTAGTGGAAGATGCGAATTGTAATCTTTGGAAAAGATACTCTGGGGTCTGGCTTTCTTTAAGATTAAATAGGAAAGTCAGTATTTTGGCGTCAAGGTATTTCTGTAGGTCTAATCCCAGAAAATTCTTTACATGACCAGAGATGTGCTCCCTTCGACCAGCAGCTACCTTTAGCTTCCGCGAGCTGTAACTGTCTAAATCACAAAAGATCGGATGTGCGTAAAACAGAATCGGCAACAGCAGTGACTTAACTAGCATAGCTTTGATCTTTAATGGAAGACAATTTCCTACTTGATACATAGCGCGCAGAGATCCGTAGACTTTAGACACTGTGTTCGTTATATGATTTTCCCAAGTAAGATTCCGGTTAAATATTACACCTAGATTTTTCACGGTACTGACGTAGGTAAGGGCTGATCCATCGATAAAAAGTTGGGGGAAGCTTTGGGTATCGGGACTTGATCGGCTGATTACAATTGCTTGACTTTTGTCGGAGTTGAGCATAAGCCTATTTTTCCGCGACCATGAAACTATAGATTTGAGGTCTTCATTGACTCGCTCAGTGGCATCCTCAACTAGAGCCAATGGATAGCTTAAGTACAACTGGACGTCATCGGCATACATCTGAACCTTGCAGTATTTTAAGGTAGAAGGAATGTCATTATTGAATAAGGTGAATAATAATGGGCCCATTATCGACCCTTGTGGAACACCGGCTTTAGTAACAAGAAAGCTTGACAATCTCTTGTTTGCATGTACAGCTTGAGTACGACCCTTAAGGTAGCTATCCATTAGCTTTAATGCCGTAGTATTGAAGCTGAAATAGTTTTTTTAGCTTAGCAAGTAATATCTCATGGGACACTGTATCGAAGGCTTTCGAGAAATCGAGCAATACAAGCGATGTTACTCGATCTTCATTCATTTCAACGCGAAGGTCGTCCACCAAATTCAACAGCGCAGTAGTACAGCTGTGCTTTGGTCTGAAACCGGATTGGTATAGTGAAAGGAGATTAAACTCATTAAGATATGAATGGATTTGATGGCTCAAAAGTTTTTCGAAAACCTTCGATATGAATGGCAGTATCGAGATAGGACGGTAGACTTTAATCCTTGAGGCTGAGTTTTTAGGAATTGGTATAATTTTGGAAGCTTTCCAAGCCATCGGATACGTGGAGTAAGTCAAAATATTATTAAATATATAAGTGATTTCAGGTAATACTCCGTGAATTATCATTTTTAAGAATTTTGGATGCATGTCGTCCAGGCCAATTGCGTTCGACTTGATAGCAGTGATGGCATTAAGTACATCATATTCATGAATTCTTTGAAAGTAGAAGTCTCTTGAGGTTGTCGGGTTAGGTAACGCTTCAATATTATAAGGCGTATTATTTCTATGGTCAAGTGATGCTGAAGGAGCGGCAAAGTCAATATTTAAATCGTCAGGATCTATTTCATTAGTGTCTGTATTTGCTGTCTCTTTTCCCCCTAAACCAAGCTCCCTTAAATTATTCCAAATTTTCGTTCTATTGAGATCTGGCTTAAATTTAGACAAGTACAATCTCATCTTTGCATTTCTTATTGCTCTTTTGGCATTATTTCTTGCAGTCTTGTACTCATTGAAGAATTCGGGGATTTTAAATCTCTTCCATCTCTTGTATGCCCTGTCTCTGATTTCAAGAAGCTGTTCGATATTCTGAGTTAACCACTCACAATTTTTATTGCGAAGGGTAAGCGTTTTTATCGGGACATGCTGGTCAAAGAGACTATTCATTTTGGAAGTGAAAAAATTTACCTGGTCATCAATTGATGACAGGAGGCGAAGTTCTTGCCAGTCGATGGAAAAAGTGTCCCAGAGCAGAGAACTTTCATCTATTGCCTTGAAATCTCTGTATTTAATTGTTTTGCCCTGAGCAGATTTATTAAGGTCTACATTATGGAAAATAATGATAAGGTCATGCTTTGAAAACCCCGGAACATCAAGTTGGCCATAAAAATTAATACGATTTAATTGGGTAACGATAAATACGTCCAAAAGAGTAGAGTTACTGCAGCTAAAATGTGTAGGTGTTGAGTCATTCACTGGAAACAGTCGTAGTGATTTTATGTTATTTACAAACCGATCCACATTGGAGTTTCTTTTATCCAAAAGATCTATATTAAAATCACCGCACAGTACAATATTACTGTGCTGTGTTGATATGCTTGATATGGGTCCTCCGTTTGACCACGTGGTACGTTCCCCAATATGAACTTCGAATTTTCTGCCAAAGCAGTATTCACTTATCATAAAGTCAGCGACAGTGCAAAGCATGTCCTGCTCGGGAATGTTGTTGATAATATTTAGGTGACCCGTAAGGTTACCTGGTTTGTACTTATACGAATAAGTTGGAGTTTAATAGCGCTTCTAGCGGCTGACTTCCTAATGAAGATCTGTAATGGCGATATGCCAATAAACTGTGCGAGTTGAACTGTCGATCCAGCGAAAATCTCAAGATCAACACGAATTGCGTTTTCACAGTGCAGGCTTAACGATAAATTCCACTTAAATAGTCCTTTAACACATTGACTGCCAAGCCAATTTTGGAAAAATAGCTCAAGGTGAAAAAAAAAAAAAATTCTTAGGTGTGTTTAATTGGTTTGCTAAAATATAATACATATTAACATTGCATGCCACGTCATTTAAATATGAATGACACTCATGTTTCTGTGGGGACCACGTCATTCAAATGTGTATGACGGGTACATGCCACTGTGAAGCCATTGCATTCAGAAATGAATGCCACTAGGAACAAACTGAATATAAATTTAAAAGCCTGGCCTCTGGTGATCATTATAATATAGTTGGTTGGAGCAAATCTGCAAAAATGTGGTTGTTATGGAAGAATAAAAATGATGATGAAAAAATTTACTTTTTTAACGAAAAATTTTATTTCAGTGCAAAAAACTTAAATCACAATTCAGGTATTTATAAATAAGAAAAATAAGCAAATAAATTAATTTTCATAAAATAAAGGTAATTCAGTATGTAAAACAAACTATTTGTGCTCTGCGTTGAATCACTTTTTTTTTTTTTTTTTTTTCCATCACAGAGCACACAGAACACTACGTTCTCTAGTGTATACTCTCAGTATCGCTTAACACAACTGTTGTTTGTTGCGCGACTAAGGATCATCTACCGATTTTCAATCTTATAGACTACTTCAAATAAACAATATTAAGTTAATCAAAAACCAATGAAAAAACGCGTTTTCTAAATTCTGCTCGTGATAAGCAAAAATCAACTTCATTGCACAGTTCATTGTAAGCGCTTATGCACCTTGTAATAGGCTCATTATAACCATAATTGGTTCTATGCCTTTCTGGGAAAAACAAGCTTCTAACCCGCAGAGACCTTTGGGGAGCATATATATTTAATAGAAAAACCAATTCTGGTGAAATAATATGAAAATTAATAATATCGCGAATAAACATGATGGAAGTTGCGTTGCGTCTGAAACTTAAGGTTTGCAAACCAATTAATTGGCACCTTCTATCATAATTAGGAAGCACATCAAACATATTTAATTTACGAACCGCATATCTCGTGAAGTTTTTTTGAACTCTTTCCAATCTGAGTTCGTGAATAGCATATGGTGAATTCCAAATGATGGATGAATATTCTAAATAAGGTCTGACTAACGAGCAGTAGATAACTTTAAGGCTATGTACATCTCGAAAGTATTTACTATTACGCTTTAGAAAGCCCAACAAAGAGTTAGACTTGGCAATGGCATAATCATAATGCAAGATAAAGTTTAGTTTATTATCAAACATGACCCCTAGATCCTTCACTTCATCCAATCGTTGAAGTCGAAGATCGTTTATACAGTAATTATGAAAAAGTGGAATGGCAATTCGATAAGCCGAAAAAATTTTACATTTTGAAATATTAAGTTCCAGGGCATTATGATTACACCATTCCGATAATCTATTAATGTCTGATTGCAAACGAATACAATCAGTAATATTATTTACACGAGAAAATAATTTTAAATCATCCGCGAATGTCAAAACCTTACAGAATTTAAATATTTCGTGAACTGGTGATGGCCTGGTATACCCAAGATATTTGCTACTAAACACTCCCTGAATGCGCGTATTTGAATCTTCCTTTTTGTTATATGCTTGTAAACTACCCATGCGTTAACAACTGAAATTCCTAAAAGAAGTTCTACACCAAGCTTCCTATACCACTTTACACCTTTCCGGAGGGTCGTCGCGTATGAGGCCATCTGATCCGACAGAGCAATGCCAACTTTACTTGCATTATATGAAAGTACTGCAAGTGGTTTGTGGTAACCTTTGGAAATTTGCGTCCCTTGGATGTCGCCTGGGTTTGGCTGGTCGAAGGCTGGTCAGTGTTGGTAGTGGCTGCTGACGACAATGGTTGGATTTTCTGCTTCTTACTCGTAGGTCTTGGTACTAATATTGGAGCATGTTTGGTCGACAAGATCCTCACGTCGCGGGTAACCTTCCATTTTAGGATTACAATTCCATTTCTATCCTCGTTTGACACCATTTCGCCTTGTTTAAGTTTTGCAAGAAGGACTTCCTTGGGAATATTTCTTTTATTTGCTCGCAAAGTACCAACAACATGGGTCCCGTTTTCCAACAAGTATTGTGCTAATTCATAACTTGTGTAAAAATTATCAACATATAAGCACCTTCCTTCATTGATTAACGCTTTTGTCAGTTCGGCGCAGACATTTTTTGCTATTCCGATTTCTCTTTCACCTGACGCTGATTTTTCAGAGTAGACTTTTATTGCCCAAGTATAGCCATCGACAGAACATAATTTGAAAAGCCTGATTCCGTACCGATGAGATTTATTTGGAATGTACTGTCTGAAAACCAGACGGCCTCTCCAGGGAACGAGTGTCTAATTGATGACTATGTCTTCAGTGGGGTAAAACAATTTTTTGAATTTTTTCTCCAAAATGTCTATAAGAGGCTGAATTTTATTTAGGCGGTTTTCTCCATCACTTGTTTCGTTCGTTGTTCGCAAAATGGAGCATTGTAAGTAAAATTTGAAAGCGATTTCGCGGCATAACAGATCGCGGTATATCCATTTTGTACATGCCATGGGTTGACCAATAGTCTGTAAGATTGCCAAGTCTTACAAGACCCATCCACATCATTAACCCTTAGAATTGTTTTGCTTCATCAGCATCTGTTTTCGTCCCTTTATTTATTCTTGCATATTTCTGTCTGGCTGTCCTAGCTGAAACTCTTTGCTCTCCAAATCTATTTGTTTCTGTAACAATATGTTGTATTACCTCATCGTCTAACAGCTGGTAAAAGACTTCCAAGAGGCTTATATTTGTTGAAAGCGATAGTTGCAAGCCGCATTCGCCGGTAATTGGAAAAGATTTGTGTCTTGCGACATAATCAGTCCACTGTTCTTCTCCAATATTCTCAGTGTTTTGGTAATTATCGTCTTGTAGAAGATCGTTAAGATCTTCGTTATCTTCTTCAACTTGTAGGTTATTAAGTACATCGATTATATTGTCTGCTTCTGTCCCATCATCTTCTTCGTCATCTGATGAGTCCTCTGGAAACCATGCGGGATCGTTAAAAGAATCGTCTGAGTCGAAATCGTGCTCGCTATCTGCCTCCGCTATAATATTCTGTACTTCCTCAAGTGTTAACCTTCGTCGCTTGGTCATCTTTTTCTTATTTTCAATCCTTAAAATAAAAAAATAGTAAGAAAATAGTTCAATCTACGCGTCATACATGCATGAATAACATGGCCTATAACGTAAAAATTTATCGAAAATTTCATACAGGTCTTTCATAAATGAATGACAGTCGTCTGAACATCCTACCGCTTCAATTTCTGCAAAAAAAAACTAACAACCTGTTCTACAAATATATTTTTTTTATAAAACCGTTACAAAAAATCCCAAAGCATGCTTTTTATCTTTGCTTTTTTATTTTAAATTGGCTTGGCGCGCAATGTGTCATTAAGTGTCATTCATTTTTGAATGCCATGGCCTAACAGTGGCATGTTATCGTTATACACAAATGAATGACGTGGCTTTTATGGAAACATGAGTGTCATTCATATTTGAATGGCGTGGCAGTCAATGTGTTAACTTAAGCCACCAATTTCCGCGGCTTAAGTGTCAATCCATAGAGTAAATTGTTGCCGTAAGTGTGCCAAAATAATATTAACCTCAAAATACAGTACAGAAAACCTACCTAAACAACGAAATGTTTTATCTGGTAATGCGGCTGGCATTGCGACTCTCATTTTATGCAAGTGGAGGGGGATGATTCTGCTGATATCGCTGCTCGCTGCGCTGGCGACTTCAGTTGGGTTATAGAGATGGGCTAAGTTGTGAATTTTCATTCGCAGTTATAACTGCTAATGCGATTTCTTATTCGCAGTGAATATAAACTGATAATGTAAACTGCTAATGCAAATTCGCAATGAAGTCCTATTATGCATTCGTGAAAATGTTAAAATTCATTTTAATTTCAAATTCGATCGATCTACCTCAAATCACAAACAAGAAAAATCTGTTTCTCTTGTCTGTGCTCAAAAAAAACCATTAATTCCCTTTTTTTCTTAGCATATAAAACTGAACAAAACGATGCATACAATAGACGTGTTTTATTTGTAGCCTGTAAACATGTTTCAGCAACATGTTTTCCACGTAAAATGGATATTTATCCAGTCTAAGGTTTTGTTGTATTTATTTACTACATTGAAACCTTTTTTTAATATATATGTATATAGGCTTGCAAACAAAACACGCCTCTGAACTTTTTGTGTATTGGACGAATACAACACATGAAGTGCACAGTTCAGTTTCGTACGAGCTTACGTTCAAATTTTTCAATGTCTATGTCGTGAGAGTGAAGATCGGCACAAGGAAATCAAGGGTTATGTTTGGTTTGATCTCATTCAACGAACAGAATCAATCATATGCCAAAGTTATGATGTAAATACTATATATTACATAGGTGCATGTGTATATTTTGTCGGAGAGGTGTTGCGGAGAAAAACATTAAAAAAAATTTGTATGGATTGAGTATGTTTTTGACACGTACCTTGCACACCCTGACGAGATGTATGTACTGGTATGTATGTACATAATATCCTCTGATAAAAAAACTTACTTGCATACCTGGCGCCGATGATCTTGCTGAAACTAAAGATATAGTAGGATGCTTTATTTCTATGTGCTTCTTTAAATTCGTTGTACTGGTTCTGTACGAAAATTTCGACCGATACAAATTACATTTCGCAAATATTTCGTCCACTTCTGTAAAAAATAGTAAATAGCAATTTTGGGCCCATTCAGTGATATTACTCTACTGATAGAAAATTGCATTCGCATAAGAATAGCAGTGATTGCAAGTATAATGTATAACCTCTGCTGCTACCTCTGGACCTGCTACTGCTCCCAATCCCAACCAACCATACATACTTTCAAGTTTCAACCAGCTGCGACTGCGATTTTGATAGCAGCAATAGCACCAATAGCAAGTATAACTTGTGCTGCTACTGCTACCTTACCTGCTACTGCTAGCTTACATGCTACTGCTATTTAACATGCTACTGCTACCTTACATGCTACTGCTATCTATCATGCTACTGCTACCTTACATGTTACTGCTACATACCAACCAACAATGCTTTCAACCAGCTGCGATTGCGATATGCAACTTTGAGAATTGCTTTGGCGCCTGTTTCGCAGACACATGTTGAAAATTGGATGAGACGTTCGGCAGATGACGTGTAAAAAGAGTAGTTTTGTTCTTTTCTACGTGTTTCGTATGAGGCAAACACACATTTTGTGTGTCGTGTATGAAAAATGAAATTATGACTCTGTGTATGTAATGTATAGAAGCGAGACAAAATTATTATATGGAATAGCAATTTCAGCAATAGCAGTTTATTTATAAGTCATTAGCAGGTTGCGAATGTGAATTTTCATTAGCAGTGAATGAATAGCAGATTGCGATTTTTTGATCATCTCTAGTTGTGTATCTGTTTCATCAGGATGCACATCGAAGAAAGGAAGGGGTGTGCATTTTTTTTGTTTTCGTCAGTTTCATTGTATTTTTTCTAAAAAGCACTTGACAAGGAAATGAACACCAAATTTCGTTCGACATTTTGTGTTCATTCACAATTACTTTCTTCCATAAATGGTTCACAATGACACTCAATCCATGACTAACCTAAGCTATTGACTGTAAAAACCAAAACTTGTTAAGTGAAGCCTATTTTCAATCCTACACTTAAATAATCCAACACTTAATCTCGAACAGTGAAAACGGGCATCAGGAAATGCATATTCTAATAGATTTAGTTCGGATAAAAAAAATATTTATCATTTTAAATGATCAATTTATTGTCTATTGACTTAACCAATCGTCGGCAAAAGAATAAATAAGAGATGGAGGAATTGTTTTCGATTGTTTTCTTTACCATCAGGTTCCCCCGGTTGTCAAAAGAATGCATTTTTTTATATATTTTATACTGTTTTTATATCCGCTTAGCTAAGCGGGGATACTATCGCCGCTTATTTTATTTTCAAAATAAGCGTATATACGCGTGCAAAAAAAAAAACATAGCTTTTGTCTGTTAGAAGGAAATACCGTTGTACATAGATTTGTTATCAAATTTTCTAAATGTGGGTGAATTAAGAAATGCCCTGAAATGTTTTGGGTCCAAAATCGCTTGAAATAGAACATCTGACAGCGGATCGATTGATTTTAGAACTGTAATCTCTGTAATCGAAGGAATTGGATAGCAGCTGCATATCTCTCTTCAAAATAAAATACCAACACATAGGCAACGGGAGGAATTACAAGTTAATTTAAATTTAATCGGTTAAGCTGAGCTTTAGTAAGAGTCTTGTAGGTATAGACATATTTGTTCAGGTCCGTATTGAAGATAGTCATAAGAGGCGAATCGCGTTCAAGCAAAGTAACTTCACCGTCTGTGAAATAGTTTTTCTTACAAAGACCTTCAGATCGTAGACACTTTAGGGACTGATATTCTAGAGCTGTTTATCACTAAAGTTACATTTTTATTGAATTTGCATCTACATATTATATTGTCTCTATTCAGAACAAAAATAATTTTAAGTAGCTAGTACGTTTCATCGCTGAGAGAGAGCAAACACCAACATATTTTTCAGATAATCGAAAGTAAAGTTAGGCTTAAGATTTATCTTCCGATGATGTCGCTTTGACTGATTCTCATCGTGTTTAGGGTTCCTTAACCATATGGTAATACGGAATAGTTATAAGTTCGCTCTAACTCTAAAATGTCTGTCACGATAAAAACATCACGAACCGTTCTTCCTAGAAACTGGAAATTTGGCACACTTATAAATTCCGGTAGTCCACATATTTGAGACAACTTATCACTCAAAAATACAGCGTGGGCACTAAATAAAAATAAAAATAAAAAAATTGAAAAATATATCATGTGGGATAAACTCAATTCAAATTAGGAGCAGGCTTGGAGAACAGGTTAGTTCTGAGGTAAAGTTTGAATTTGTCTCCAATTTGTTCCGAACCTCATTCTCATATTCAGTTATGCTATCAAAAGTAATCGTCGAGACATTTTAATTTCCGTGAAGGAAACATGACGTATATTCTAAAGCATAATAGTCTTTAGTTCTCAAAGGTTTCCACCTCAACTGAAATTGTGTGCCACTTTAGATTCCTACCCACAGACTCTTGTACCAGCACCTTCATATGTTTATGAGCTGCCTGAACCACAATCAGATATGAAAATTGAAATAAATGTTTAACCAATCTCAGATTTGTAAAAATGGAAACCCTCATCACAGCGAAATGAATTTTTTAGCTAGCTGAATAAACTAATATCGCATATCTCACCAGTTAATCCCAGATTATTGTCACAACAAAAGAGGGAATAGTATAAAATAAATGGAAAAGTGGCTAGTAGTTGTTATTACTTTAATCCAAGTTATCTTGATAAACGACTGCTCCCCAAAATGTTTTTGTCTTTCTTAAGAGACTAACGACATATATACATATATACAAATACACATTAGGATACTCTACCTCTACATTAGACCATACCTCGTCTACTGTCGCCGGTAATGGTTTTATTTTGTTGTCCACTGTTGGCGTTTTCACGCCTTTTGTGCTTGGGAACAAAATTGCTAATTTGCTGCCTGTGGTCTTTCATTAATTAACAATTAATAGCAGTCTTCCATCCACCCATTCTCATTGTGATAGTGGTTGCCGTTGACGTTATAGCTCTCCGCCTCCGCCTCCGCCTCCATCTCACTTTTACTCTCCACATTTTCTCGTGAATCCCTTTTATGTGGAGCGAAGGGTATGGCCTGAAATTGGTTCCTATCATGTTCACACCATAAATTCAATGGTATATAGGGTAAAAAATTGTTTACACATACCTAACACGGTAGCGCACAAAGAATCAATGGATACGTTACGTAGGCGTCGCGTCGTATCAACACAGATACCTCTATATCCTGCCACCCATACATTATGCAAATTGAATTGTATCAAGATAATTTCCGGATCCAGCTACGAAGAACAGCCTCGCTGTGCTGGATGGAAGCTAAAATTAACATTCTACATATTTATACCTACCTACCTTCACATACATACATGAGTAAATATTTATGTTTATTTCCCAGTTGTTGTTGTTTTGTATGCTTTTCTTGTATTTTTAACTTGCTTTGTATGTCAAAGGGCTGTTGTGTGAATTACTCTCTACTCCCTACATTAAAGGGATGTTCAAATGAATCACAAGAGCCCATCAGTAGACAGAACAAATAAAAATAAATATTTACTTTTATGGCACAATTTGCGATGTTTTCGGAGGCTTACTTCCGGGTATAATTTTCTCTAGTTCAAATTAGAAAACACAAAATCTGTTACAATTTGTTATCAGCTGGATTAGAAGAAAATAAAAAAAAAAACAGTGCTTTAAAATACTTGTAGGATGTAATGGATGCCGAATAAATTAGTCTTATCGCAGCTGTCAGATAGCATAACAACACATTTCGGTTTTCTTAATTTAGTTGAATATCCAAGTCAAAGATTACGCATATTTTAAGTTTGATCTTTCTGTTAAGTCTAGGGATTTTAAATAGCTTTAAAATAATGTTAACTGTAAGCCTAATGACAAGTGCGTTAGAGCAGTGGCAGCACTGCTGTGGAGACATTAGAAGTGCCTCAAATGAAGGCAGAGTAGTAAAAAACATTATGACCGATTGGTAAATTGAGTAAAGGATGTCGGAGAAAATAATAATAGCAAGTCATTTATCGTTCATAAACAGCTTTTAGCTTTTAAGGCAATTGCTTCCTTTTTGTCTTTAGTTGTCTTGCCTACACCTGCGGGACTTATGAGCGTCAAATTTAGTTAATAAAAGTTCTCAAAGCTGGTTTTAGAAAAAAAACTTTTCAACCGTTTTCCACATTTTCACACTAACTTTAATATTATTTTCAAAGCGTTTCAGGTCAAAAACAAGAAGGTACATGTACATACATACGTTCATACAATATACATGCATGTTTCGTTGATTTTAAATCAGCCACTTGGTGGATCGAAATGAATCTTTCTTGGAAAAATATTTTCTCAAACAAAGGTGCCCTATCCGCCAAATACACATTTTTTGATGCGGTTGTGAAGTCTTCCTTTTAAGATGGTATGATGCTCAGGTATGGGAAAATGGAGCAATATGAATTGAAGTCTTTGGCTGATTATATCGTGAAAGTATTTCATTACCAAGTTTGTGCTTTGTAATTTCAGATTAATAAAATCAAAAAAACAAAAATAGAAAAGTTTGGTACCATAATAAAATACTAAAGAAGCGCTATTGAACTTCAACTTATTCGTAAGTACAAACCAAGTAATCTTATGGGTCACTTTAACGTTATTAACAATGTTAACGATCAGGACATGCTCTGCACCATCGCTGACGTTATGATAAGTGAATACTGCTTTGGCAGAAAATTCGAAGTTCATATTGGGGAACGTACCACGTGGTCAAAGGGTACACAGATGGATCGAAAATGGCTTCTGGTGTTGACGCTGGGGTCTTCGGGCCCAACACCAGAATCTCCGTCTTTCTTAGATGATTCCCCAGCGTGTTTCAAGCTGAGATCCACGCTATTAAGATCTGTGCCTTGATTAACCTACCGAGAGGCATTGAGGGAGCTTACATAAATGTCTTTTCAGACAGCCAAGCCTCACTCAAAGCTTTGAGCTCCTGTTCTTATGGACTCAAGACTGGTAAGGTGCTGCTTCAATGCTCTCCAATCTTTAGCTAATACTCACAATAAGGTCAAACTTTGGTGAGTACCTGGTCACAGAGGCATTGAAGGAAATGAGATCGCGGATGAGCTGGCCTCAGGTCCGGAACCCTTTCGCGGCATAAACTGGGCAACTATCTCAGCCTTAATTAACAAATGGGAACATAATCTCCGTCTCTCTCATTGGAGAAATATCCCAGGGCTTAGGCAAGCCAAACTGTTAACTAAGCCATATAGCCATCACAGGGAACTTCTAAACCACAATAAGAAGGATATTGGGTATATAACAAATTTCCTTTCTAATCATTGCAAATAACGATACCACCTGAACAAGTTAGGCCTGTCTAGTTAGACCTATTGTTGACTCTGTTTAGAGGAGGTCGAGTAAGCCGAGCACGTCCTTTGTAATTGCCCGGCACATTACGGGGTCAGACGGCGGGCGTACCCTATACAAAGTACTCCTTAGACCTTATTAATTAAAACATACGTCAACCAAGGACATACTCGCCTTTATTAGAAAGGTGATATGCCTCTTGGACTAAACCTATAATACAATAGATCTTTTAGGTCCCAGTATCAGCTTTGGGGTAGGATCCAGATTTAAAAAGAAAAGGATACTTAATTTAAAAGGCTTCGTTAATAATACTTCAGATAAGTAAGGTTGCACATACTGCAGAAAAAAGGTAGGTCTTAAGCTATGTTCAGACGATTGCCAGATCGGACAATATTGTCAGGTCTGCAAATGAAATATTTGTCCCAAATGTCTTACAACCGTGTGAACTGACAATTTTAGTCTGCAAATATTGTCAGAAAAATCATTGTCAGAAAATTGCCAGGCCGCTATCTGACAATAAATTGTCAGGCCTCTGCCAATCGTGTGAACACTTTTTTGTGACATTGTCAGGCCATTGTCAGCCGTTTCGGACATTTGCAGGTTCGTTTTTTTATTGTCAGATGTGCGAAGCTTGAACATCTGCAAATAAAATTATTGTCAGATATTTTTGTTATTTCTTCAGTGAAATATATTATTATTTTGGGAGCTGATTCCTTGGTTTATTTTATGCAAAACCAAAACATATTGAAGGGGGGGGGGGGGGGGGAGGGTGTCTATCTTTAACGCCCACGGAGCTACAGGGTTTTGAAAAAAATCACTATGGGGAGAGCTTTATTGGTCGCTGCCTTGAAAAAAAAACGTATGGGAGAGGGGGTCCATCTTTAACACCCACGGAGCTACAGAGTGTTGAAAAATGTTACTATGAGGAAAGATTCATTGGCCCATGTTATGAAAAAAAACGTATGGGTGGGGGTGTCTATCTTTAACATCCACGGGGCTATAGGGTGTTTAAAAAAGTTAGGTACCAACAATTATTCAATTATAACTTCTGGTCTATGAAGGCCAGAGCAGCCAAGGTGGGCTTATTCGATAGACAATTGATGGATGTCTATCACAGTTATTTACGGCTATTACCATCCGTGCTTTCATTTTCGAGTTATTGGTCTTCAAACACAATTTTTTTAAATTTTGTTTTAATCATTTTTTAGAAAATTGCATTTATCTCGGGAAAACATGTTAATACTATCTAGATTTTTTTTATATTTTGGTGCGCCGTAATATTACCTACAAATTCACCATACAAAGTTTTTACCTAGGCCTAGGGCATATAGTTTTCCATGCATAAAGGTATTTTAGCATAAAGAAAAAAATGTCTATCAAATGCTATGATTCTGACAACATCTGGCAATGAATTTGTTGTTTTTTTTTGTAAACAGTCATCTACCAATCGTGTGAACTGACAATTTTTTATCTGACAATATTGTCAGAGAAAACATTGTCAGGACATTTGCAGGCAACCGCCTGCCAATAAATTGTTAGGAATTGGGACAAAACCTGGCAACCGTGTGAACTGGCAATTGAACATTGTAACAATATTGTCAGATCTGGCAATCGTCCGAACATAGCTTTAGCGGTGTGGTATGTAATTACTTAAGTTTTTCCAGTTTACCACTCATATGTAGCTGTCACTCTATAGCTGACAATACTTTTGCAGTTGTTAAAGATTTCGGGAGCATATGCAAACAGTACCACATCATCAGCAAACAGAAGTTCTTTGATAATAATTCCTGCAAACTCTATTCCTTCCGGTAGAAATTCGATAGGTTCGTCGATGAACAGTGCGAAGAAAAGAGGGCTTAATGCGCACCCTTATTTGAGGCCCATTGCAGTGTTAGGCCAATTCTAGCTTTCGAACCATTCCTTGCAGATAAATGGTTGCCATTGTAAATATTTCCCAGTGCCCTTCCATACTTGGATGGCATTCCTACATTATAGAGCAGGGATGGCTAAACTTTCAGGTTATGTGTTCGACTTTTCGCTGAAATTAGTTACTCATGCTACCTACCTATTATTTTTACTTGGAAGAAAATACATATAAATATGTACACACCATAAGAAGGTCACTAGCCACTAGCCAGAATGGATACGGGAGAAAAGTACAATAAAGTTTCCGCGGGAGTCCCATAACGATCAGTACTGGGCCCTCTACTATACCGAGTTCTGTCATTAAAACTGTCACCAGGAGTAAAAATAATCGGATTCGCTGACGATATCGCCGTTTTTACTGTTGCAAAGAACATTTGTGAGATACAGTCAGCTATGAGGATTAGCCTATTATTATAACCAAGAAGCGACGGTCATCAAAAGGACCAAGGAAGAAGAAAGAGTGACTTCAATGACCAGGTGGCAAGCTCGTTGGAACAGCACTACAAAAGGCAGATGGACCTACACATTGATCGCAATCATAGACATTTGGACAAACCGAAGGCACGGAAACTGTCACTACCACCTTACTCAGTTCCTATCTGGTCAAGGTGGGTATCGGAAATTCATACACCATTTTGGGCACGATAGCTCACCTTTTTGTCCAAATTACCCAAATCAGGAAGAAGATACCACACAGTATTCCATTGTATATGCTTTCTGGGCACATTTTTAAAAAATGATATTTATGTGTTGCGTATTTGTTATAATATAATAATGTATTAATTTATAGCATATGCTTTGGGGTCGACTGCGGTCTACGGTTTGGCCAACCATGTTATGGAGCTTAAAGAATAGAGTCCCCTGGTTAACTGTGTCGAGGGCTGCCTTAAATTCCACAAAGAAGGTATAAAAATAATTGTATCATTGTATTATTTGTTGAGAATTTCGACTTTGCAGACGGTATTTCAGTCCTTTCTTACTTATATTTCTAATAACATCGGTAATTTCCAAATTCGAAATATGGTCGGATTCGAAAACAACGTTGATGTGACGGTGATGAAGTTTTAATTTTATATAGTCTTGTGACTGCGAAAATCATAATCAAAGTTTTATCTGAATTTTTTAATTGTGTCGTTTTTATTTCATGAAAGTGCGAACAAATGGAATATACTAGGTTACGTTAGATCAGAATCCATTTTTAAGCGATAAGGACAATACCCCACGATGTACCACCACTGCAACCAAGGTTCGTTTGATCGAAATATTTGATTATTGAAAATGTGATAAACAACTATCAGCAACCACTGGTTTCCAAATTGTAGACTTTCATCAAACAAATGACGTATAGGAATTCTTTCTATCTTGAATCATTTTGCGTAGGTACCAAAGTCAATCTATTTTTAATTTAAATTTTGACAGCATTTCGAAAGAGTAGAATTTTTAATTCTCATGTTTGTGCTGAATGTGCTGTGCCACTTGAGTGTCAACCTTTTACTTTGAATGTAAACAAAAATCAAATCGATTAGCGATGCAATCGTATGTACATAAGTACGCGATTACTACTCTGTTGTGCACTTTATTTATTCAAGTGATGGCAATAAGTTTAAGTACATATTATACTCTTAAGTCTTATGAGTTATGTGGAAGTAAATACTCGTGTATCGTGCACATTTACAATGTAATTTCGGTGCCAGAATGCAAAATGACGATAAATAAAATCTAATACCCGCAGGCAAAGAATACCACTACTACTCTTACGTCTAGCCCTCCTATATTGTAATATTTTTACTACAATAGAATGCCACTGAAGATGGGTGGAAGTGCTTTCAAATGTCACAGGACGTAGGTAAAATATCGTCTTCTCTTTTTTTTTTTGCTTAACCTTTAAATTTCAAGATAAAAAAAGAAGAACGAATTACAGCATACACTCGAGAAAAATGCAAAATTATAATTTGAAAGACACTTGACATTCGCATGAAGTTAGGTAAGACTTAAAAGTTCACATTTACACACGCTGTCACACGTTCATACATTTCATCTACGTAACTACATATATGTATGTACGTTGATGGCAATGACAGAAAAATGGGGAAGGAATTCTTTGTGGGGTTTCAAAAACTAAAGGAAGCAATATGGACTGGTTGATGCCTCTTGTTTGAGAACCGCTGTTAAAAAGTAGGCAAATAATGATGATTTTTTTTTTTGTGAGCGATCCTGCCTCAATGCTAATACTGCGATCTAAAAGATTGTAGGATTCTGATTAGTCTAAGAGCCAAAATATCTTTCTAATAAAGGCTAGTGCATACATAAATCTCCTTAGTTGACGCATTTTTTAAGTCATAAGGTCTAAGGAGTTCTTTATGTAGGGCATGCCGTCAGACCCCAAGAAGTGCCGTGCTCGGCTAACTCGCCCTCCTAGACAGGCCTAACTTATTTAGGCAGTGACCGGAGAGGAAACTTTTAAGATACCTAATATCCTCTTATTGTAGGTCAGAAGTTCCTTGTGATGGGTGTAAGGCTTAATTAACAGTTTGGCTTATCTGAGCCCTGCGACATTCCTCCAATGAGAGAGACAAATGCTATGTTCCCATTTGTTAATTAGGGCTGAGATTGTTGCCCAGTTTATGCCACAAAAGGGTTCCGGGCCTGAGAATTTTGCAATATAATCTGAACGGGCCAGCTCATCCGCAATCTCATTCCCTTCAATGCGTCTATGACCAGGCATCCACCAAAGTTTGACTTTGTTGTGAGTGGCTAGGGGTAGTGATTGGAGAGCATTGAAGCAGCACTTTTCCGTTCTTGCGTCAGAAGAGTAGGAGCTTTCAGTGCGGCTTATCTGTCTGAGAAGACATTTATGTTAGCGCCCTTGATGCCACTCTGTAGATAATCAACGCGGAGATTTCAATGGCATAAACCTAGAGGGTGTCAGATGCAATACGGCATAATCCTTTCTACATAGAAAGAAAAGAAAAATTAAGCCTTAGTGCAATTTGATCATTGGGCAAAATATAGTACAACCCATAAACATATGTATATACCTTGTAAATTTAAAACGTAAACAAAACCATACGGAAGAAGACTTGCAAACCTCTTTGACCCAAAAATGACGTCGACCTGCTTCCGACACATTGTTTATCACCAACTATCGGAATCAATTACTTTGACAAACTAGATTCAGCAACTCCCAGTTGCAAAATAATTCCACAACAAAAAACGCCAAACAAGAGCACAGCTATTAAAAATGGTCGCCTAGCCTACAGAATGACATACAAAAAAGGAGCACATTCATAAGTCCTATACTCAGTTGGATGAACAGGAATGGGATTGACCCAACGAAATCAGTAAAACTCAAATCGATTTCTATTGTGCCTATCCAAAGGATTGGGGAACTTCCAAAGAGATAAGTAAGAGTAATAAAATCTGTCATAAATCAACAAGGAAACTATCCCAGATAACATGAACATAAAGTAAGCGTTTCGAAAATTGGTATGATTACAAAAGTTTGTGGCTAACGATTGTCACAGAAGCGTCTCCATAAAAGCTAGCGTATCCACGAACAGTAATTGCGTGACCACTATAAAAAGAAGCATGTGCTTCGAACGTATTCGAACTGTGTGCCACCGACAAATTAAATCGGTATGTCCTGGGTTCATTTCTCTAGAATATATGTCGCGGTTTTTAATCGACACTTTCGAAGATGACTTCATCGTTAAAAGTGGGTTATGTTTTCTAGGTTTTATTACCGTAAAACTCTTATTTTATAGAGCACATATGAACCACGGATTTAGAGCTACAGCATACTTCCCCGTGGAAGGGTGATTAAGTTAATTGGCGTACTTTTTGTACCACGTCAAAAATTAGATAATAACTTATTCATATACAAACAGGTGTGACTGGTGGACTTACGGCTGTTTTTGATCCAGAAGTGTCAGCTACTGCTTCTGTCAATTTAGCTACCATCTGTCGGATCCGTGCTTTTCTTTTAATTCACAATTTTTTAAGAAATTAAGTACGTCTCCATTGTCAAAATAACGGACGTACGTAATTTAATTCGAAAAATAAGATTTAAAAGATAAAAATATTTATATCCTTTTGGTAATTTTATAGTATGTCAGAGGTTGTCAGTTTAAGTGACTACTATCACCTGTTTATGAGATTATCAGTAATGCTTTCATATACGCATGTTTATGCAAAAATTAAGTAAATAGTAACCGAGGGGCTGGGTGTCCACCCTCAGAAAACCGAAAAAGTGCTGTTCATCAACAAGAGAATGATACCAGCCTTCAGGCTACCGACCATTGAGGGCACTAACCTTAAGTTGTCCGAGAGTGCTAAAAACTTAAGCCTCATACTCGACAGTAAGTTGAATTGTAAGCTGAACATTAAAGAAAGAGCCTTCTATACCTGCAGCAGATTCTTCGGGGAAAACTGTGGATCCAGGCTACGAATAACACTGTGGATATACTTGGCGATGGTTAGACCTATGCAGGTTATTACCAAGGTTATGACCAAAGTACAGAGAATAGCATGTACTGGAACAACCAGCGCGATGAGAATAGCGCCAACAGAGGGATTGGAAGCAATTCGTAACTTTCTGCCTCTAGACTTCTCCAGGCAGGAAGGCGCTCTCAGAATAAGCCAGTCAAAGCACTTGCGATCGAATACATACGGACACAGTAAGATACTTAGCGGCCATAAAAGCAATATCTGCTACGCTATATGTACGTATAACGTAAAACTCTGCTGGGTTTCTAGTCACAGCGGGATACCAGGTAATGAAGCCGCAGATAAATTGGCCAGAAAAGGCTCAGCTCTAGATAGAGAGCAAGCAGATGGTACGGTTAAACCTCCACTCTGTAACCTCAAGGCCGAAAATAAACAAAAATCATTAACTGAAGCTAATAGCAGGTATATTTATATATATATATATATATATCTGCGAAATATCAAGAAAACTGTGGCCAGAATACGATTATGCAAAAACCAGAAAACTTCTACAAAAAGATAAGAAATCGTTGTCAATACTGATAGAAATAGGAGTGCTAACGGGCCACAACATGCTAAGATACCACACGAACAAATTACGCCTTAACGATGATAACATATGCAAGGGATGCGATAACGAAGATGCATATGAGGACACGGCCCATTTCCTCTGTCACTGCCCAAACCTCTGCCAACTTAGAAACAGAACCCTGGACAAATTTTTCTTCAAACATATTGGGTCTGCTCAGGTTTGCCGGGACGTCCGGATGATTGGCAACAAAACACAGACACCACGGGTGGGAACATAATATGTTATATTATAATGGGTACCACAATGGGCTCACATGAACAACCGAAGTGTGATGAGGATGTGACCATTCTCGTCAGCCCGCTTGCCTAATCTAACCTAACCCAACAGAGGGGCTGCATAAAATATAAAATAATGCATGTATACATTTTTACAGATAAAATAATCTCGGCTTATTATTATAATGAGTGTGATTTGTCTATATTGAGACAATTCTTAGATTGCCTGCAAACAGTCAAGTAATGCCAAAGTACAAGTGACAGAAAAGTGATGTCAAAAATAAGTACACTAACCTTAATTGATCCACATCCACAAGTAATATTGTAAGTTTCATAATGGTGAACTGCTGCTGGTCTTGCGAATCCTAAGCAGAAGAACAAAATTAAATGTTGCTGAGAATAATGCCACTGTCCATGTCGCTGTAGTTGCAATAATACAGATATAGAAAAACATAGAGATAAATACAACCGTCTCTAAAAAACAGTGATTCGATGGCGAATGGAAGAAAAGGCGAAACCACAAACTGTATGCTCTTTCTCTAGCGGAACCACAAATACGAGTATAATATATCAATTTAGTAGAGAAAATTCTATTATAGAAGGACTACAGGACATTGTTGAGAAAAAAAAGCAAGAAAATTCTTTGTCACGCAAGGACAAAGCACTTTCAACAATGCCATAACATGTGTCACTACTTCTTCCTCTTTCGTTATCTAACCAACAAGCTGTGTGCTTCATAAATTGACTGTCAGTTTATTCGAATGTATGGAAAAATAATAATTTAAGTTTCCTTGGCGGCGGCATCGAATATAATGGTCTAAAGATAGTCCGTGACACACACAGGCATACTCGTATTCGTACCGACACTAGAATAGAATTTCTTTCGCTGTACTGACAGATGAGTTGTATTGTGATTTTGATGCATTAAAATCCACTCGATTGCTTGATTCTTGTATCCCATACATTGCAGTTTCAATTCTTGTAGCGAAAGAGGCATATTTTATTAGATTATATGTTAGAAACGAACAAACGATCATTTATGAAGATAAGAATGTGAGTCGCCGTGGCCGTGGTGGTTAGTGCGTTGGATAACAACGCAGGGTGCTCGGGTTCAATCCCAGCCCGGGTCCAATGTTTTTCGCGGTTGCCAACCCTTTCGAATGTCTGACGAGCAATTAAAGAGTATCATTTGTCAATGAGCTTCTCAATTCGCCAAAAATAGCAAAAATATAACACGCACACACAAATGGTTGCGAGAAGCAGGCCCAGGTTTACACCGAGCTGTAGCGCCACCTTAAGTAAATAAGAATGTAGGTGGGTGACAGAACAGAACCTTGAGGAACACCAGCATTTATTATTTCGAGATTTACTTACACAGGTGGCGCTACAGTTCGGGGTAGACCAGGGCCTCAACCAACAACCTCTTCCAATTAGCCCGGTCCCCAGATAACTACCTCCAGTTGCGCACTCCGGGTTGGTTGAGGTCCTTTTCCACTACTGCGCTGACCATCCGTGTTGGAATCGAGTTACTCTGCAGGCCGGAGCGTTGATGCCAATTCGCTCTACATTTCCTAGCCATCTTAAACGCCAAATGCGGGGTCTTTTGGACGATGGCGCTGAATAGATCATATAGTTCGTGGTTAAATCTTCTCCTCCGAAACCCGTCAACGCAAACGGGATATCTAACGAAGGATTTTTCTCTTGTAGCGACCAAGGATCCACTTTCGATGAAGTCCATACTTCAGCTCCAATAGTCAATCAGGAAAGGGCTTAACTACTCAATTGCCTTCTTAGCCCATAGAAGCAGCAATTGGCAGGAGTAATCCTTCGTTTGATTTCCGACGAGATGTAATTTTTTGATGTTATAGCAGAGCCAATGCATTTAAAGTCCTTTACTACCTCAAAGTTGTAACTGTCTATTGCGATGTTGAGTGTCCCTTTCTCGTTGACAGCATATACTTTGTTTGGCGCTCGTTTATCGTTAAAAACCATTTTTTTCCGCTTCCCTTTCTACATATGTATACTCGCAAACGCACCGGTGGCAGCTCGCTGTGTTCTACGCAATGATGTCAATGTCGCCGGCGTGTGCAAGTAGCTTCGAGAAATTTTAAGAAAACTTCCTTCAAAGTAAGTGTTGGGGCACATCAACGTTCGTTGTCATCAAGAAATTGCTTAAAAATCATTGACAAAACTAGGTTCTATTTCATATCATAATGTATTTAATTGTATTGGCGCAAATTTATTGTCGATTAAAGTACACTTTAAAATTATTTTAGCACGAAACTAAGCGTTTTCGTAAATATAGTCGTCATAAAGCCAACTTTATCGTTAGCGCCTCGTATTAAAGTTAAAATCACCCGAACCTCATATTAAATCGTTTATCATTTTTTTATCGAAACTGTCACTTTTATGAGTTTTCGAATAAAATTTCTCATAGGAACGTTGCGAAATAGAAAGTATGTAAAGTAAAGTATGCGTTTAAGTTTACAGTTGTGTATAACTAGTACGGAGTTAAACTGATAAAGTGGGGTTGACTATAAATTTGCGCCATTGTATTTAAAATCATAATTCACATTAAAATAACAAGTAACTTCAAATCTGGCGCTTCTTTTATACCATTCGCCATATTAAATTTCTTTGAATTGGTTGGTAGCTAAAGGGTGAACAAAATTATCCTTTTGGACTCCAGCCTATCTTCATTACGTATGAGTATTTCCCCATTTGTTACAAATACTATGTATAGGTATTCCATTATGGAATAACGTACCTACTCGTAGGTAAAGAGGATAAACAAAAATGTGAAAAAAGAAAAATTCTCCACCCTCAGCGAAACTAAAATTAAATTATAAATCTTACCCTTTACTTCCTTCCTTCCTTCCTTCTGTTCGGCTTTTTACATGCAACTGCTAAATCATAAAATAAATCCAAGTACATATTGTCACCGTTGCACGTATGACCGGCTATGGTGGAGGGGTTGATGCGGTGTCAGCGGAAATGGATGCACACTTGAAAATCTGCTTTGCTGTACCAATTTATAACTTTGTAATGGAAATGGATAGCTCCATGAGTACATTCAACATCAGTCAAAAGTCACTCTTTTTACCATAATTGGTACCATTTGTCAAAAAATATGCCAGAGTCAAGTAAAGGCACACACACACAGCTCATGCATGTAACCTGTCAAGCTGTTATTGAATACATAAGCACATATTTTAAGTGCCACCGTCTTGCCAGCGATTATGACTTGCAAATTTCAAGGATTGCACCCGAAAAATGGAAACGAAACGAAGAAATATAAGGATTTCCGCATCCTTTCACAAGATGAAAGCGAAAAGGAATGACTAGAAAATTCTGCAATAGTCAAAGGTGAAGTGCCTCTATGTACTCATACAGTTACGACTGAAAATATTCGGATGAGGATGTAATAGTATAGTTACATAAATAAAAAAAAAATAAAAATATAATGTTTTCCTAAAAAAAAAAACAATAATTAAAATTGCTAATTTGAAACGCGATTGGTGGTACATATTCATACGTCAAACTGTTATATCACCCATTATTACGGCGGTGATTGCCAATATTGGTGGCCGTGGTCGTGGTGGTTAGTGCGTTGGACTACTATGCAATGCTGCCCGGGTTCAATCCCAGCAAAAAACACCTAAAAGTTTTTTCACGGTACCACCTCTTTCGAATGTCTGGCAATCAATCAAAGAGTATCATTTGTCATGAGAAGCTTCTCAACTCGCAGTTCGGAGTTGGCAAAAAACTGTAGGTCCCTTCCATTTCGTGAAACAAATAACACGCACACACAAATGGCTGCGAGAAGCTAGGCTTGGTTCTGTATAGGACTGCTGACGCCGTATATTTATTTTATTTATTTATTTTATTGCCAACATATCATCCCCACTTCTGTTTGATAACCTTTCCTTTTTAAGTTTAATGATTTTACGATTTTTAAATGTTTTAAATTTTAATGTTCGGAATCAGTTTATGATATATTATGCAAACAGAGCTAACTTATTTCTTTTCAAGTAAATTTGGTTTAATTTAACTTTTTGACTGAGTTTCGAGAAAAAGATTGGACATGCATATGTGTCAGGTTGGGACGTGTTGAACAGTTACAGATCTCTAAATTAAAGTAAATTGCTGAGAATTTGTTTAAAATTATTTATTTATTGCGAATTGTGATTAATTTGTGAATTTTGCCAGGACCATCGTCTATCAAAAATGTTTCTTCACTGAATTCGGTTTGCACTGCAGAGTGCAAATAGCTTCAATATCGTGAATTTTATAATGAATTACGTTGCACAATAAAATCACTAAAATAATTCCACTCATTTTCACGTTTTTTATAAATTCATCCCTGCATTAAATTTTACGCATAACGTGAAATGCAACGAAAACGTCAGTTTTTCCACAAAATATGTAGTATGGCAACACTGTTCTTAAGTCAAAGTCAAATTTATCTTCTTATTATTTTCAATTTAAGGAACCAATTCCAAGGATTTTTATTTTGCTTTCAATTTTTAAAACTAAAATTCTCTTTCTTTAGCCGAAGCTTAAAACCAATTAACTGACCGAAAACTTTTAACTACAACTATTGCTCCTGCTATTTTAGACTATAAAATGAGCAAAAGTTTACTCCACATATGTATGCATACGCTCGACTGATTTAGGTCGGTCGAGAATAGAGGGTCTAATGAAAATCGATATTTTATGTTTTCATCCTGAAAATCCTCTTATGTATGCTTTCAGTTACCACCGAAGAAGAGTGGTGATGTCAGTGGTATATTTTGCACATGCACACAGATAGTGGCCGACCATAGCTGAGATAATTCTCACCCGTAAAAGGTTAATCTATTTTTAAAGAAAAAAAAAATTGATATGAAAAAAGAAATAAAAAAAAAAGAAAGAGACCTAAAGGATCATCCAACGGTTCGTTCTGATGATGTTATTGGGTGTTTCGTAGACGGAAGATAAATTACACCACCCGGGGGGTTATGGCAAAGGAGTGTACACATAAAAACTTGCAAATTACCGAAGAAGAAAGCGAACACTGTTTTGCTTGAAAATTATATAACAAACGTTTAGATAAGCTCCAAGAGCTTGGAAACCGTTGAAAAATAAAATGTGCGAGTATGAAGTAGGAGTAAGGTCATTTTGTGATTTAGGACTTGGGGGTGATGAAGTTTCTTATTATTTTATTACATAACATAGCAGTAAGAATGAAAAGAAATTTAAGGAATTGCTCGATTATCTTTTATGTTTTGGAAAAAAATTCGAATACAAAAACACACACACATACGATTATTGTTGTAATTTTATTTTATTCATACTGGCAACCATGTAATTCGTTTTGGTAATCTTAGATGGATTTTGTTTCTGTTCGGTGTACTCTTCAATTTGGAAAACCTACCTAAAGGAATGTTTATAGCTTTTTGAAAATAATGCGTGGAATCTGTCAACCATACAGGTACCATACTGTTTCACAGGATATCTTACTAAACACCGAGGAATAAGTGTTTAATTACCGGTTCGTTATTCGTTTCCATAAATCTTTTCTTTGAGTTATTGGTATCAAACCGTGTTACCACGTCGAAATTGGTGATTATTTTTATTAGGTAAGGGTGGAAATTGCACATTAAGTGTATTCATTATGACTCTCATTTGAATCATTTAGTCTGGACAAGAACAAGCTCCGCTCCGGAAAACTCCTTAAGGTTTTTTTCACGGTGCCACCTCTTTCGAATGTCTGATAAGTATTTCAGATAATCATTTATCACGATGTGTTTTCAACTTGCCGTTCGCGGTCTGCAAAAAACTGTAGATCCCTTCCATTCGTGCAAAAGTATTACGCGCACACACAAATGGTTGCCAGAACCAGGCCCTTGTTCACCTTGAATTGTAGCGCAACCTAAAGAAAGAAAGAACAATCCAAACAAAACATCAATACAAAAACTTAACTTCTAATTGTTCGAATATTTTCATTAGCACAGTTGATTGAAGATTACAAGTTTCATTGAATTTCATTTTTTATGTTTATTTCATAGCGAATGCTGTTGTTAAATATGGCATCCTTGTTTTTATAGCTTAACCCTCATTTTAGCTACAAGTACATCCTGTATTTAAAGACATGGTCAATAACACTTAAACTTATTTATTTTGGGTTGCTTGCCATTCGACTAATATACTCATATACACGTATAAAAGCGAGCAATAAACGGGATCATAAAAAAGGAAAACTATTATTATTGTGCACGCAAAGCAATGTTTATTAAAATCATTACTATTTAACATGGGAAAAGAAAGAAACCTGAAGCATTACTTAATCAAAATGAAAATAAATATACATACATATACATATGTATGTTTGTAAGCAAGACCGATATTATCTACTCGCAGCAGTTAGTTTCGTACCACTTGACGCCGTTGCTATGTATTTCTTTGTTATTTGAATATTGTTATTTACTGGGGTTAACTTAGTGATGCGTTAGAGGCAATTCAATTTGAAGATCAGTCTTGGTGCACGGCAATACTTCTCTCGTTCTTGATCACCCCTCGCCAAAACAAATATCGATCAATGAAATCTAGATGTAGAAAATGGAGAAGATAATCGAGAATCTTATCCCCTCTCATGATCCGCTTAAGACACCTAGGTTTCAAAGTAATGTCTGACGTTGCACTGGATTTAAATATTCAAACTTAAACGCATTTCCTGCGTTCAAAAATAAGGGATCAACAGCAAATGACATACTTACTTTCGAATATTAAAACAAAAAACAACACTCTAAATAAAATACGGCCATGGTTCATTCACCCTGACAGCACATTTAGAGCTACGGGGAACTACTTAGAAATGATTATGAAAGACCCATATTATTTAGTTTTCACCTAAACAACACCTTGAAATTTTATTGTCATTATTAGCTTTTTTTTGCTCCTTTTTTTTATTTTGATTTAAATTGAAGGTGTTTGTCGTATTTTCCTTCAGAATAATTTATATTTTCTCTTTGTAAACTGTATACCCAGTTATAAAATAATGTTTTAGAAGAATTAAAAGTCTATCAAATCCCTGTATTGTAAAATGTGCGGTCACAAACCCTATGTAAATTATACACGAAATAAATATCTACATATCTATCTATCTATCACTTTTAAGTCCATGAAAATATACAATTTTTTTTTATCATAAATTAATAAGACAACAACAGCACCATCATCCGTTAGGCCCACAACATTATCATGTTCTTTTTTTCGACATTTCCTTCTGGTGCAAATCATGCTTTCGTTGTATGCGAGGCAGATTTTGAATTTGAAAACAATAGACATTTAATTCAGTTAAAACTCAATCAATCTTATGTACCCACTTTCAGACCCATTATTGGCTAGATAAATATTTTTGAAAATTTCGTTGATCTTTTGAATAATTTGTTCCCCAAATTTATTTATAGGATGGATTGTTTTCTTTTTTAACTTAACCTAATTCATATGCATCCACTTTCATACCGAATTGTATTGCAAGAGAAGCAAAACATGCGAGGGGTATTTTTTCATTTCATTTTTAATGCATTTTTTTATTTATCAATTCAATTATTACTTACATGCTAGACAAAAGTGCTTAAAACTAGCTTAACTAACTTAACTATCTTACTCTAACTTACTGGCCCCACACGGGCACTCTAAGCTAAACTTAATACTTATACTATGTCTTTCGACGTAACCTAACTTATACTATTTAAATTTAATTATAATTACAATTTTAATGCTTACTAAGAAAAATGTTTTTGTAAAAAAAAACTTAGTGAAATGACTTTATTTTTGCTTAAAACTACCTTATATAAAACTTACAACTACTTAACCTATCTTAACTCTAGCTACGTAATTAAATACGTATTTTTTTTTTTGTTTTTGTGCTGTGTTATTTTATAATTTTTTTGTGGTTTTTTATTTCTTTTTATATTTTTTTTCTGTTTGCAAAGTGCTGTGCAGTTTTTTTTTTTTTTTATTTTTTTTTTTTTTTATTTTTATAAAACTTAATAATACCTATACTACCTAAACCTATGTAAGCCGGCCACGGCATAAATATATACATATATTAATACACAAGCGGCCAACTATGCCTTGGGGCTTACCCCGGATCAAACGGAATCGACGAGGGAATTCCATCTCTTTCCAGCAGCCACCAGAATTTCTGATGCTGCTGCTCAACATCGTACCCATCGCGCCCCGAAACCGACCTACTAAACCGGAGGCGCTCCGTTTGGCTCTGTGCGACGTCTCTGTCGTAGTTGAGCCGCCTATCCACAGTCTTGCGAGCAACATGGAAGATTAGCGGTACCGCTGATCTATCCTGGATCAGACCCTGTTGGTCAAAATAGAGGAACGCTTCTGGTGGAACGAAGCCGTTAAGGCGCACTCTTTCGTGGTACGTGAAATTGGGGTAATAAGCCCCGAAGATCAGGCTATTCATCGAACTCATTGCTCTTGCAATGTGCCTTCGAGTCATCTTGATCAGGAAATTATCCACTCTTATTAAGTTAGCCCTATTGTATAGGACCTCATTGGAATAGAATTTTTTGTACTCGGACTCTGGTGTTCTGTATAAACGAAGGCAAGTCCGAAGACAAGCCCTCTCAAACACCCGAATCCTTTCCATCGAACTTGGTCCGACGTTGAACCACACGGGACAACCATATGCTATCATTGGCCGTATAAGGGCCATGTAGCAGATAACCTTTACCCTCGCATCGAGTTGGCTGCTATAAAACAGTCTCTTTGTAAGGGCAAAAGCGCCTCTGGCTCTGGCCAGAGCAGCATCTATATGTTTGTTAAAATACAGATACTGGTCTAGCCAGAGCCCGAGGTATCTGACTACATTTCGACATGCAAGTGGCCTCCCGTGTCGCCCAACGATTGCGAACTTTCGCCAATTCCTTCTGGTGTCCCATGAGGCCCCAGACAACGGCGTCCGAAACAAGATGGTTTCTGACTTCTGGAGGTTGATCTTCAACTTCCAGTCGTCACAATATCGCTGAATCTTATCGAAGTCACGCTGCAAGAGAATTGCAATGACCTCGATCTTTGGCCCTGATCTGTACGCGACCAAGTCATCTGCGTACGCAATAGCATGGTGAAGAGACCCTACGAGATCACTTGTGTAAATATTGAAAAGGATCGGCGAATTAACCGCACCCTGTTGTAGACCATTTTTAATTTCAAACGTGCCAGCAGAGGTCACATTGCCATTTTTCACAATGAACCGCCTACTGGTGAGCATATTATAAAGTATGTACAGCAGTGGTTTACTTATGCTCAGCCTGCTCAACTTGTAGAAAAGTCCCTCTAGCCAAACGGTGTCGAAGGCTTTTTCCAAGTCAACCAGACAGGCACCCGTGCATTGTTTCTTGCTTTTGTTCCATTGGATATCCGATACGAGTTTAGACGCGGCATGTATGGTATCATGCCCCGCCTTAAAACCGAATTGGTTATCTGGAATTATGTGTTTGTCGTCAACCCACTTAGTCAGGGCTCTATTGATCACTTTTTCGAATACCTTGCTGATGTTCGGAAGGAGACTTATTGATCGGAGATTTGCCGGATTGGAATTGTCCTTACCCCTTTTAGGGATAGGATGCACTACTGCTGTTTTCCAATGCGCTGGATAATGTGCATTATTCAGCACATTATTAAACAGAATGCAGTAAATGTCTACCGCTTCTAGAGGGAGATGTCTAAGCACAATGTTAGATATTCCATCGATTCCCACTGACTTCTTCTTTCTCAATGATTCGAAGATCGCTTGGAGCTCTACCTTCGATAAGAACGGGGGGTGTATCCCTTCGTTGGCGATGGCATTATTTGCCCTATTGTCTTCATTGAACTCGGTGAAACCGATGTTCTCTGATCGCCATTGCTGTAGTTCATTTCGAAGGTAGAAGTTGTGCACAAGGACTCGATTCTCCAGGTCATGGTTCGGGCAAATACTGCTATTCACCTTATACACTTCCTGAAAAGTCGCTCCTATAGCCTCAACCTTCTCCTGCGGATCTTCGATCAAAAAGAAATTGTCGTCATCGACTGCATTTACTGGATCTATACCTGCTGTCACAAGTATTCGTTCGTTGTCCGTATTTCGAGGAATTTTGAGACATGGAAGGTCGTTGAGATTATTCCTCCGAAATATTTTATTTATTTGCGGGAACATACTGGGGTTGTTGGCTTTTACAGCCCCAATTTTTTTGTTCCAGTGCAGATTTACCGCTAATCGGTAGTTTTCTTTAATTAACTGTTGGAGGTTTTTAATCAACGCCTTCAGTGTCCTAATCTCTGAGTTTTGTCTGTCAGTAAACCGTCTGTACAAGGTTTTTAATCTCGACAGCAGTCTACTTTTCTGTTGGTGTAGTGCGTTTATTGTTGCGTTGCGGTATATCCCTACATTGTCAGTTTGTTGATGTCGAGGTATCGTCCTGTCCATCGTTTGTTTTATTGTCTCGTCCATTTGTTTTAGGTATCCGTCAATCTCCTCATTTGACAGATTCCTATTGGACGGTGGGTTGAGCGAGTTTGAGGAGAGTGCTCTTGTCATAACTCTAGAGAAGCGTGTCCAACGTACCCTACTATAATTGTAGGGATGTGCCTGAACAAACGCTTCAAGTTCCGCAATCTCGTTGGGAATTGTAATTTCGGCACTGAGTCCGCAATGGTCACTGTCATACACAAATGTGCGAAGGCAGTTTATAGTTTGTCCGTTCGTGTTAGTCAGTTGTAACCGTACGTCGAACAGCAAGAGATCCAGATATGATCCGCCCCTAGGAAACGACGGATTATCTGTGGCTTTCAAATCGAGTCTATACTCGACACTGTGCTGACCCCACCAATTAAAAAGTTGGTTCCCTCTAGAGTTAGGAATGTTATTTCCCCAATCTCTATGTTTGGCATTTAGATCCCCGGCCAAAAGGAAATAATTCTCATCCGACTCCAACCTAAGGCATCGGAAAAGTGTCTCGAGCTCTGAAATAAATAAAGTTGGTTGCGTAGCTTCAGGTGCATAAGCTGAGATCATGTACATCTTCTTTCCACTATGGAGAGGGATGCACACGATACATGCTTCTAGCTCCTGGAATCTCCGCACTTCACCACTGTACACTACCTTATATTTTAGCCTTTTACTAATGAAGATCGCAACACCTCCTCCTTGTATAGAGTTGGGTCGGTCTCTTCTTACTATATTATGATTATTGTGCCTTAGCTTATGTTTCTGGTTTAGCTTAGTTTAGCTAACCAAAAGCACATCAGGGCTTTGATCTTCTAACAACTTAAATAGTACGGCTCTTCGTTCGATCCTAATCAGTGAATTAACATTCACCGCAAGGATCCTAAAGGTATTCTCCGCCATCGCACACATTATGATTGGAGATGCGCTAGGCCCGGCAGAAGCGCGCAGATTTGGTCCACACTCTTCGCCTGCTCTTGTACCTGACGTTGTAGCTGACCCATCTGCCCTTGAATAGAGAGCAAGATAGCCATCAAGTCAGCCTCCGGTGCTTTAGGCAGTGGGGCCTGTGAAGCAGCCTTCGGTTGTTGCTGTACCGTCTGTCATCTTCCTGCCGCCATTTGGGCGTAGGATATTTGGGGTGTGACGGTTTGACTTTGGTTTGGACGTGGTAGACTACGCTCTTCTGCTGTCGAACCAGGTTCACTTTCTTAATGTCTTGGAACTTGGGGCAACCCCGATAGTTAGCGGTGTGTCCCGAGTTCCTACACAGCGCACACGAGAGCTGAGATTTCTCTGACGCCCCCTCTTTCCCCAGAGAACATTCTTCAGACTTGTGGTTCTTTCCATACTTCACGCATCGAGGCTGCATCTCGCAGTTCGACGCGGCGTGCCCGAACCTCTGGCAGCGAACACATTGAATAATGTTATCGCTTCTCTTTACTTGTTCCCATGTGACAACCTGGTAGTCTACGACCTTAATATTCCTTAGACCATCCAGTTTGCTATTGGGTGACAGCTGAACCAGGAAGAACGGTAATTTCCGCTTCTCCCTTTTGGCCCTTGCTGTGGTGAAAGGCTTGACTCCTACGAATTCGAGCCCATCGCACTTCTTCTCCTTGAGCATTCTAAGAAGCTCCTCCGGTTCGGTGGACGGTTCCATCCCCCTCAGCAGCATAGTTTGCAGCTTTTCCCCCTTCGGGGTGAAGGAGAAGAACTCCGTCGTCGAGTCCGCTAACAATTTCTTAATTTTCCTGTACTGATCTACTGTGTTACAGTGAATAGAATGCCTATCTACGCTAAGTCTTTTAATAAAAAAATTGTTTCCAATGGCCGACTTACATAGTTCAATGGTTTCTTTCAACTCCATTTTGAAGGTGTTAATTGGGGGCACCTTCTCCCTCGCTAGCTTCTGTTGTTGTTGTTGCTGTTGCTGCTGCTGATTCAGCTGCTGTTGTTGTTGTTGCTGCTGTTGTTGTTGCTTCTGCGGTTTCTGCTGCTGTTGCTGGTTTTGTTGTTCGGGTTTTTGCCTTTGCCGTTTTTGCTGTTTTTGTTGTTGTTGCAGCTGAGGCTGCGACTGCTGCTTTATCGGCTGCTGTTGTTCTTGCTGCTTTGGCTGCTGGTCTTTTTGGTTGGCGAGTTGTTGTTGCTGCTTTCGCTGGAGCTCAATCTCCTGCTCCTTTACCCTTCTAGCCGCTTGTTTGGCCTTGATGATTAGAACCTTTTGTTGCAGCTCTCTGATGCTGCGGCTTAGGAGCTCCAACTCGTCATCTTCATCCTCTGACTCTGAGGCTGCCAGAGAGGCGAAGCTATTGCTATTGCCGGTGCAATGACCTTCACCACCGTCGGATACGTAGGTGATTGTATTATCATCGGCTGCTCGTGGACGTTGTTGATTGGCTGCTGCTGCTGCTGATGTCGTTGGCGCCTCCTCCCCCGCTTCCACATGCAGCTGTTCTGCAGAAGCTGAAAGAGAGGGGCGCTTTCCCATGTTGGGAGTCGGCCTCAGCCTCCTCCTCCTCTTCCCCGCTCCTTCGATGACCACCGTTGTTTGGTGGCCTGATTTTACAGACGCGTCATCATCGCCCGATGTTGTTTTGTCCACTGTTCC
The DNA here is from genome assembly GCA_949775065.1 of Brachyopa scutellaris. NCBI lineage: Eukaryota > Metazoa > Arthropoda > Insecta > Diptera > Syrphidae > Brachyopa > Brachyopa scutellaris. The sequence continues at coordinate 105,749,418 of OX459112.1, forward strand.
CGTTTTTTGGGACGCGGACCGTTGGCCATCAGCCATCGCCGGTACATGCGAGGGGTATATGTAGGTACATATGTATAAAGGATCGCTTCTCGATTCAAACAATTTCGTTTTATTTATTTTACCAATTTCGCAATTTACAAGTTTAGGATGACTTAGAATAATATTTACTTAGCAAATTTAGAATTAATTTAGGTTAATATCTATTTTACAAATTTAGGATGAGTTTAGGATGGAGACCTCTTGTCCCTCTCGGCGGTCGATCAAGAAAAGAAAGCAAAAAGAGAAAGCCCACCGGAAACCTTTCACTGCCATCTGTCATCTCCCATATTTAGAGCTCTGGTTTAGTACTTTAGTTTTGTAGAACATCTTTAGTACTGTTTGAGGGTGATCCTACAACTTCGGCCGTCCTGTGTTCTTCCGTCGACCCCGAGGGAACTTAGGCTTTAATCATCTTCGGCTGGATGTGGTGTCATCTTCTCATGCACTAGTTGGTTTCATCGTCTTATTGGTTTTATCATCTATGGGTCGGATCGTCTTTATGCTTTTAACTTTTTGTACTAGCTGATTTGATAGTCTTTCTGTTTCATACACTTTTTTTTGGTACTAACTGGTTGGATCGTCTTTATGCTCTTGTCGTCTTAATGGTTTTATCATCTTATGCTTCTTGAACTCTTATCTGGTTACGTCTTATGCTTAGTGCTTTCGGTCTGATTGTATGATCACATCTGACATTTTCTCATCTTAGTAAGTTTGGTTATGGTCACATCTGGTTTTTTCGTCTTGGCAGTTTTAGTTGTATTTTTACATCTGGTTTGGTATTATGGTCAATCTGGTTTTTTTTTCGTTTCAGCAGATTCCATCGTTTTGATTGATGGATTTGTCGTGCGACGCTTCTTCGTATGAGCGACTTTCGATGTCATTGGACAGCTCATCGTCGTCACTCTCGGAAAAATCGCTCTCCGTCGTTTTCCATGACTTCATGTAGTCTGCGCTTGTTGTAGTTGTCCGAGGGCCTTCTTGTTCGCCGATCTTACGTACTTCATACCTTTCGTTGGGGGATATTTTGGTAACTTTGTATGGGCCAAGGTATTTAGGATGTATCTTGTTCGTTGTTCCAAATTGGGTGCGTTTTATTGCTACTAGGTCGTCCATGCGGTAATTAGTTGCGTCTTTTCTTTTTTTGTTGTAGGTTGAACTGTACTCCTTCTGAATTTTGCTGATATTTTCACGCGACTCCTCCCTGATATTGTCTCTTTCGTCTTCGAAAACTTTTCGTACTTCTTCGTCAATTACCTCAGCCAAAATGTCGTTCCGATTCATTTTCATTTTCAGCCCTACCAGAACTTCGAACGGACTTCTTCGTATGCTGTGTTGGTAGGTGGAGTTTAATAATATTTGGAGTTTGGAAATGTAGCGAAACCACTTACTAGGATCGTCTATTGTGAGCTTCGTTAGCACAGAAACTATTGTGCGATTGATCCGTTCAACTTGTCCGTTGGCGCGAGGGACACCCGTTGTAACTAGCAAGTGTTGTATGCCTTCCAGTTCACAATATTCCCTGAAACTGTTTGAGGTGAAGGCTGAGCCGCGGTCAGAAATAATCCTTCCTGGATTTCCGAAGACTGCTTTTTGCATTTCCAATTTGCTGATAACTTCTGATGTTGAGATGGACTTGCATGGATAAATCCACACAAATTTCGAAAATGCGTCCACTACGCAAAATATGTAACTATATTTTTTGTTGGTTGGTGACAGTGGCCCAAGGTGGTCTACGTGGTAGGTGTCAAGGGGTAACTCGTTCTTAGGGATTGGATGAAGATACCCCTCCTTCTTCCCAGCTTTTCTCTCGCTCAAAATACATTGAATGCAATTCATTGTAATCTGCTCAGTTTTCATTCGCAGTTTGGGGATAAAATATTCTCTACTGAGGGGCTGCTCCAGCTTTCTAGCACCGAAGTGACCCTCTTCATGTGCAGATCTTATTATTTCTTTAGCAAGGCAGCTTGGTATGTATAGCAGTTTGCTGCCTTTTCCATCGTCTTTATAGAGAACGTCGTGCTCAACGAAGTAGTCCTCGTATGGTCCACTTTTCAGAGTATTCTTTATAAGCCTGATGTGATCGTCCTTGTCCTGTGCTATCCTTATTCGATGGAGAAATTCGCTGGTAATTAGCATGCAGATTGGGTTGCGGCTAAGGGCATCTACGTGTTTCATGCTCGTCCCCGGACGGTGCTCCAACACATAATCGTAGTCTTACAGAGCTAGAGCCCAACCGGCGATTCTTGGTAGGATTTCCTTTTTCTCCATCGTAGCCTTGAAGGCTGTACAGTCAGTCACTATTCTGAACCTCAATCCTAATAGGTAGACCCTTAACTTTTTGAGCGCTCTAACTATGGCTAGAACTTCGAGTTCATAGCTGCAATACTTTTCCTCAGCCGGACTTGACTTCTTGCTGTAAAAGTATATGGGGTGGAACTTCCCATCATCTGCCTTCTGCAGCAATACCACCCATACCCCATTTTGGACGCATCCGTATGCAGTTCAGTCTCAGCTTCCTGGACGTAGAGGTTCAGGACAGGTTTCGACGACAGTTGTTTTATAAGCTCATCGAAAGCAAGTTTTTGAGCTGTTCCAAACTTGAAGGGTTCATCTTTTTTCAACAGCTGGGTGAGCGGCCGGGCTATGATGGAATAATTTTTCACAAATTTGCGAAAGTACCCGGTGAGGCCTAAAAAGCTTTGGATCTTCTTGATGCAATACGGTTCTGGAAAGTTGGTTATAGCATTTGTTTTATGAACGGATGGCCTCACAGTGCCGTTTGAAATGACAAACCCCAAATATTCAATGGATTTGCATAAAAATTGGCATTTCGACCATTTTATTTTGAGTCCGTAGCTTTCACCTAACCCGAGGACTTCCTTAAGACGTTCGAAAAGCTGTTCTTCACTGTTCCCCAAAACAACTAAATCGTCCATATAAATAAGGAGAAATCCTTTGTCGGTGAGTGGTTTGAACACACGGTTTATGAACTTCTGAAAGATGGTAGGTGACGTGCATAGTCCAAATGGGACACGTAGGAACTCCCACTGTCCAGAAGGGGTGACAAAAGACGTATATTTGATGCTCTCTTCGGATACACGGACGTGGAAAAACCCATTTTCTAAATCCAGAGTGGTGAAAAATCTAGCTTTACTCAGTGCATCCACCTGATCTTCAATTAGGGGCAATGGGTAGTGGTCCCGTATGATGACTTTATTTAGGCGCCTATAGTCGACACAGAGTCGCTTGCTACCATCTTTCTTGTTAGCCAAAACCACCGGGCTGGCGTATTCAGAAGAACTAGGTCGGAAAATATTTTCCGAAACCCATTGTATCACTTGATCATCCACAATTTTCTTTTCAAGGGGCGCTAGCCTTCTTGGTGGCTGAGATATAGGAACATCCGATTTTAAGAGTATTTTCATCTCAACCGAAGTGGACTTCACTTCCTTTGGATTGTAGTTCGCCACCAAATCCTCACAAAAGCTTATTGTAAAAACCAATGTTTGTATAAAATGTTTGTATAAAATGCATTCAAGAAAACTAATATGAATTTATTTTCACTTGTTTGTTAGAATAAAATTATAAAGACAATTTGTTTGGTTGATTTTTACCAAAAAAAATCGAATTCATGGAAAACACACTTAAATCCCATATGTGTAGAAAACTACACACAAGGGTAGACAACGTAATTTTTTTTGAGGATGAGATGAAGGTTAAAAACTTCGTAAAGCCATGCATTATTAAAAAAAAAATTATAAATTGTTGAAAAATTGCACTAATCGCCAACTGTGGTTAGAAAGGTAGGTAAAAAATCATATTTTCCTCTTTTACCTGCAATTTGTGGGTTTTTCAGCAGGATAAATAAAACTGACTTAAAAATAAAATATCTGCAAAGCCAACAAAGGTATCAATTTTATTTAAAAGCAGTTAAAAAGAATATTATTCTTTCTAAAATTGAAGCCCGAAATAAAGTTTCTGTAGTTAGTATCAGCGGAGATATTTGTGTTAGCATCAAGGTACAAGGTACACCAAAGTAGATCTTTTCTTAAATTTTCGATAAATGATGTTCAAATTGGAGATAGACCGTTGCTGTAGAACGATTTTTTTTCTTAGATTACACCCAAAAATAATTTCCCTAAGTCTTGACATTTAACATGGAAACACCCTGTATATATTTTAAAAAGGCGGAAATGTGTTTATTATTTTGTGATACCCTTCGGTTGAAAAAGATACCCAACAATTTCAAATTCAGATACTCTTGAAAATTGGAAAACGACAGCACTGTACCCAACTACAACCAGAGGCAAACAGTTGTCTCTGCTGCAACCATAGTAGACTCTGTTGTTTCATATTAAATATCCAGTCGACCCTTCAACCAAAAACGAAATTTTCACTGCCAACATGCTGTGGAGCAGTCTTATCATACCGCTCCATTTGCGCCTACCAAAATCCATACAAATCATCAAACATGTCGGAAGTTGTGGAGCAGGATTCAAATTTTGCGCCAAGGCAATGCGCCTACCTAAAACGATGTGAACTTCAAATTTGGTTTCGCAACCTTGTTCGATATATCAAAACGTTCGATTTGACTGAAGAGAAAGAGAGTCAAACTCAGTTCATACGTAGTAAAATTTATTGTTACATTATATATGTACAGATCGCGACAGAAAGATAGCACATTTGCTTTTTTTTTGGATCCCTTTTGCATTGTCGTGTTTTCAACCAATAAAAAATCATTTCCTTCTTATATGTTGTGCATTTAACATTTAATTGATAACAAAACAAGACTACATAAAAAAATTGCAACCTGCGGTTACGAAAACAAAAAAAATTATTCAATTCAGAACATTAGCACTTTAAGTGGTAGATAGCACATTTTTAAAAATATTGAAAATTAGTATGTAATATATTTAATGCCTTGATTCTCCTTGGCTTCGATTATAGTAGATTGTACGCTTGATATACATAAGTAGAAAGAAGCAATTAACTTTAGTAGTTAGAATAGTGGACCAAAATACGAAAAAGTTGAAAATTAGAGAATATTTTTTGGGATTGTTGTGAAAAAAACAACTGGGTCTGGCTTAACTGATTTAGTTTTGAATGAACTTGCTGATTTGGATATTCTATTAGTGAATTGTAGAGGACAAGGGCATGATAATGGTACTTATATGAGAGGGAAACATTGTGGTATGCAAACGAGAACTAAGGTTTTGGAACCTAGAGCTTTGATGATGTTCAATGCTCTACTGATGCAGTTGCATTCTTCGATAAAGTTGAGAGTATCTATGTTTTCTATTCAAGTTCTGTAGGCAGATGGTCGTTTTAGACAAAAAAACATCTTAGTAGTTTGACTCTTAGGCTGCGGTTATATATGTAGCAAGCGTGTAATACAAGCGCTTAGCTCGCGTTTTAAATTATCAGAGCATTTTATCTCGCACTTGCTCGCGCTTGTAAAAATTTGTTACCAACCACCATGCTCCAATAAAATGCATTTAATTTAAAGCGCGAGCAAGCGCTTGTATTACACGCTTGCTATATAACCGCAGCCTTAAGCAGAATAGATGCAATAAAACCACTAAAAGTATACTTGGGAGATGTTTATAGGCTCTTGTTGAAATTTCAGAAAATTATGATCAAAGAATAAATAAAAAATATATAGATAATAAATAGAAAATATGCCACAATCTCTTGGTAGTAAGCTAAGCGAATTTAAATTTATTGTTTTTGCCTTAAGCTTGCAGTTGAAATTTTGTGTTCAATGAAAAAGTTTTTAGTCGAACTAAGAACTAATGACAAGTTTTTTTTTTGAATTTGTAGATAAGGCGAGACTTATAGCAAATGAAATTAAAGTTTTTTTCCAGTAATTTCAACTTAACGGTCCCGAAAAAAAGTAGTTCAGTTTTCCTATGAGGATAGGAATGAGGTAATTTTAGACCATCAAGAAAGATTTAGGGTTGAATTTTATGTTGAAGTCAACGCGTCAATTACTCTCTCTCTTCGGGAGATGTGGAAAAGATCAAACATGTTTTAAGTTGCTTTTGGGGCGCTTACTTTTTTTCCTGCGCCAGGCGCCAAAACTGTTAAAACCGGCCCTGGTGACAACAAGTGAAGAGTATTTCAAATCGAATTCGCTTCTTTTTAGCCGACGATCAAATCGTCTTCGGTCAGAACCGATGTTTTTGAGTTGCATCTCATCATTCCATACGATGAATTTTCGATCTGCTGTTTTTCATGAGATTTCAACAGATATTTGTGGATCAATGTCATTCAAAATTCCCCTGCACTTTTTTCAGATCCATTTTCAATAAACTCCCAAACTTTCTGTCATTCTGTATTTTCGTAATACAAGGTCTCAGAGTCTGTCGTCGTCTGTTGTGGGGTACGCACACGTCGGGAGCTTTTATATTTTATCTTCAAAGAAATCCGCATAAAATGTCTTGCATATCTTGTAAAAATAAAGTCGAACGCGCAGAATTAAAAGTGGTCTGCTGTGATTGTAATAAAATTTTTCATGCTTCATGTGTGAATGTTTTACCGGTTGATTTAGAATTTTTGAAAAAAGACAACAGATCATGGAGATGTGTAAATTGCATTACAGCTAAACGTCGCGATTCTTTTGCTGGTGAGGCCCTTGCCTGTGTCATTAATGACATGAATAAAAAACATCACAATAAAGCAACTAAAATCCAGCCACCTAATCCGACACTACAAAGTTCATCATCATCACAAATCCAGCCACATATTCCGAATCCGACACTACCACAAAGTTCATCACAGCAAGCATCCCATATTACTCTGGAAATGATTTATTCTGAAATTCTAGAAGTAAAAGAAAGGCAAGGAATTCAGATAGAAGAGCTGCAAGCGAAAAATAAAGAGTACGAGAAAAAAATCAATCTACTGGAAGACAAAGTAAATCATTTAGAACAGCAAATGATAGCCAACACTGTTGAAATTTATAATGTCCCCGCTCGAGCTCACAACAACAATGCGCCCACCATCGATTTGGCACTTAAAGTGTTTCGTGATGGATTGAATGTAGACATAACAGAGAAAGACATTGACTACTGTTACACAAAGAGATTTATAAAACGTCACCAAAATACAGCGAGTAACGATCCACAAAGCTTCACCAATATTCTTCATGTGAGACTTACAACTCGCCACTGCAAGGAGAAAATAATTAGAGCTAAAAAAGAGAAGAAAGAGCCGCTAACAACAACTCTACTCAACTCTGCAGCGAAATCACAGACGATGTACATCAACGACTGCTTAACTTATCGGACTCGTCAGCTGCTTAAAACCGCAACATCAATTAAGATCTCGAAGAACTACAAATATGTTTGGACTAGGAATGGGATAGTGTACATGCGTAGGAGTGAGGGTGATAATTTTATACGTATTACTTGCGCTGCTGATTTTAGTAAATTATGAATTCTGTTTATACTCTCCCTCGTTCACCTCCCATTGTATGTGATTATCCAAATTTTCCTTCTGATTCCAATGTTACATTATGTTTACATCAAAATATAAGAAGTGTTAGAAAAAATTTTCCTGCTTTATTAGCTCATATCAATGCACTCGAGAAGTTACCTGTTGTAGTTGTTTTAAGTGAAATATGGATTTACGAAAATGAATTGAGTTTATATAATATTCCAGGATACTTGCCGCCTTTTGGCAATTGTAATGAGTTTAACCAGGCTGGGGGTGTAATGGTGTATGTTAAAAGTGGTTATACGTGCGATTTTTCTAAAATTAATATTTCAAGCGCCGATGCTGTGAAGTTGTCTATTGACTATCAGAATGAAATCTATACCATACTATGCATATATAGACTACAGGAAGTTAATAAAGCAATTTTTTTAAATGATCTAGATGGTATACTAAAGGCAACAAAAGAAAAAAATTTGATTATTGTGGGTGATATCAACATTAATATTCTAAATCAATCCGATAATTGTACACAGAACTATATGTTTCTTATGGCATCAAATGGTCTAAAAAGTATTGTCAATGATCCTACTCGCGTTTCAAATTCTACTTCGAGTTGTATCGACCATATATTTACTAGGGTACGTAAGAACTTTAAAAATATTCTAAATGGTACAGTTTATGACTATAGAATTACTGACCATCATATGATTGGTCTTAGCTTATATATGAATTCAGTTCAAGAAAATAATTTCAATCTTTCAAGAAAAAAACAAATCATAGATTACAGAATGCTGAAGGACAGGTTAACGTATGAGTTTTGGGATCTGGTCTATTCAGAAATTAATCCTTCTATTGCATTTGACATGTTTTTACTAATTTTGCAGAAGCATATAAAAGCATGTTCTGTTTTTTTACCTATTTCTAATAAGGAAAAACGTTTAAAACCGTGGATGTCCAACTTACTTTTAAAACAGATAAAAATAAAAAATCGTTACGCAATTAAAGCGGCAAAGCATCCACAAAATAGAAGACTGAAAAAGTACTATAATAAGCTGTGCAAAAAAGTTCATAAAAAGGTTACAGAAACGCGCGTTACATAACTATTATTCAGAAATGTTTGAAAGAGCAAATGGTAATAGTAGAGCTGAATGGAGAGTTATTGACAACATTTTAGGGAAACTTAAACGAAATATTGAAATAACGGAGCTAGAAGTTGATGGAGTTCAACTATCGGACTCTGAAAGTATCTCAAATAAGTTTAATGAATATTTCACTGAAGTTTCAGAGCAATTAAAGCCATTTTTTGAACCGTACAGATCCTGCAACTGTACTTTACCTCCAATTGTTGACAACATACAAACAAATAGTTTCGTATTCAATACTATTACTTCCGGTGAGATTTGTACGCTTATAATGTCCTTAAAGAATAAACATTCGTCCACAAGTGATGGTATAACAAGCATTTTATTAAAAAACATTGCTTGGCAGGTGGTTGATGCATTGTGTTACGTGTTTAACCTAAGTGTCTATAATGGTTGTTTTCCTGAATCTCTGAAATGTGCTGAAGTAATTCCACTTTTCAAAAAAGGTAGTAGAAGAAATTTATCCAATTATAGACCTATTTCTCTCTTACCAACTTTCGCCAAACTTTTTGAAAAACTGCTTAAAGTCAGAATGTTAAATTTTTTGGAAAGAAGTGAATTCTTCTCTATAAATCAATTTGGGTTTAGGTCTGGTTTATCAACAGAAGATGCAATTCTTAGGGTGTGCAGTCAGTTGCATGAAGGTTCTAATAGTAATCAATCCACAATGGCTTTATTCTTAGATATGACCAAAGCATTTGATATGGTTGATCATCAAATATTACTAAAAAAGTTGTATAATGCTGGATTTAGAGGATCAATATATAAGTGGTTCGAAACTTATTTGAAGGATAGAAAACAAAAAGTCAAAGTTAATGGTATCTTTAGCAAGCCTCATGTTTTAAAAAATGGCGTCCCTCAAGGTTCTGTACTTGGACCGCTTCTATTCTTGATATATATCAATTCGTTTTTCAAGCAGCAATTCAATGGCCTTGCCACTGCATTCGCTGATGACATAACTCTAACGTACACATTTGAAAACCACTTTGAATGTATTGTTAAGATTGGCGAAGACTTAGAAAAATTGAGGCAGTGGTTTGCAGCACATCAGTTAATTGTTAGCGAAAAAACAAAACTGTTAACCTTTAAAATTCCAAGTAATGTTTCGACAGATTATAATCTTTGTTTTCATGCACATGACTGTACTAGGTTTAGCTTACCGCTACACAGTTGTGATAAAAATAATTTTCACTGCAACAGCTCATGTTCTAACAAGTGCTTTAAAATTGAGTCAGTCAATAACTATAAATATCTAGGAGTTATAATAGACAACAACTTGAACTGGAAGGATCATATCCAAGCATTGGTATCCCATATGCATCTAATGGCTCGTAAACTGTATCTAATTAAACCTTATTGCTCTAATAAAGTTTTATCTAAAATTTATTTTGGTCTCGCACATTCTAAGTTGCAGTATGGTATTGTGAGTTGGGGAGGATCATATATGCAGACACTCCGACCTGTTTTGATAGCTCAGAAACATTTAGTTCGCATTATCTCCAGTTGCAGTCGTCGGACTCATAGTTGGCCCTTATTTAAAAAAATAAACATTTTACCAATGAGGCATTTGTATGTTTTTAAGGTGCTCAGAGAATTTTTTAAACAAAGTGGTAACATTCCAAGTAGAAATAATCAAACCTACAATTTACGAATAAATAACATGGCTTTTGTGAACGTTCCAGTCGCACGTACAACTCATTTTTCTCTTTTTTACACCGTTACAGCCCCTAAGTATTTTAATAAGCTACCATATTCCATCCGTATAACTCATAACTTTAAGGTATACATTAAACAAGTAAAGAATTGGTTATATACTCTTGATTATGCTAATGTTGAATCTTTGTTAAGAATTACTTCTTAAAATTAGAATTTATCTTCATTCTTTCTCTATTACATAATAGTTACTGATTGTCACCCCACATCAGAACTTTAAAATTTATTAGAATAGTATTTGAAGTGTCGTTCAACACTAATTTAGGACAATTGTTCTTTATATTATAGAACGTCAACTATTTATTCATTCTTACACTATTTTTAAATATTAATAATATTGTTATGTTAGTTTAAGTTGAAATTAAATGAATAAAAAACAAACAAACAAACAAACAAACAAGGTCGTTGCTTTCTGGGGAGGGCATTACGAAGACTAAACATTTCAAAATGTTTTATTGCATCAAATACTTCGTTGTTGGAGCTATTTGATTGATCCTCAATTTTTTGTTATTTTTTTAAGCTCCAAAAGAGCTTTTCGATCAGCTGGTGATCAACTAGCTTCTTTTCCCAAAATATACCATGATGTAAATCAAACTGTTAATCTCTCGAATAAATGATAACCAGAGTATATCTAATAATGAGTAGGGACACTCTCTCTAAAAGCAGCTCAGAAGGATTGATTCCAACCCTTACCTGCGATTGCATATAATGAAAAGAGTCGGCAATACTTTTCAGCAACACCACCACATGCGGCTACCTACGTAAGATAAATTGCATGTGGTTTTCCCATAATGCCTTTTTAAACGGCGAGACAGGTCGAACATCAGTGTTGTAGCCACTCCACGCTGTCATCGTAAGCTGCAATGTGACCGAATTTGCTTTCGTGAAATTGCTTTCATTTATAGGTTTTCCTATTTGTTTTTGATTAAATAGGCATATGTATGGATTTCTGAAATAAATATTTCTATCTTAAATATATTTCTATCTTAAATTGCGATAACTTCTCTAAAAATCATATTTAGTCTTATTTTCAACATTTTTCAGCAGCTAAATTGAAGAGTGGCTTGTCACACTACTTGTGTATTCACACAGGGGTGGGTTTTGTTTACATTTTTTTTACACACACCTTAAACGGCGGGACAGGTCTCAATGTTATCAGTTGAGCAATAGAAACCAAACAGGGTGATATAGGGTGACACTTGTCAATACATGCAGGCGGCAAATAAGTAAAATGTTTCATGGTCAGGTACAATCTATTTATACATATAATAAAACTGTAGATTAAAAACTGTTTGTTCGCGTATCACGTTAGAACTACTGGACGGATTTTGATGAAACATTGACATAGTGATTGCTTATGTTCTTGGACCATATCATTTATACTTTTTATACCGGAAAATTGCATGGTCTTAAGAAAATATTGAAAAAACTGCATATTTGAAAGGAAAATTATAATTATTCAGCACTTACTCAATAATGGCTTATCGGATTGAAAAACAAAAAGACAGGTGAATTTAGTAGATTTTCCTCTGATTCATTTGAGGTATAAAACATCCTTCTGCGTTGTCCTGAAGCTGAGCAATGTTCAAAACAATTATTCAAAGCATCGCCCACAATTTTCTTTCAGCGGAGACTACTGCCAGCAGCCGTGCAGCAGTGGGTATCGCTGCAATACTGTTTGTGTGAGTACATGTGAGCGCTCTGACGTATTCATTTGTTTTGCACTTCAATGTGCTACAATCATCATAAGCATTTGCGGCTCTCATACTCAACCGATTTTAACAAATGAGGCGTCAAAAGAAAGAGAGAGCAGTGAACTGCATTTTCAGTTTTTAAATATTATTAACAAATTTAAAAAACAAAAAATACCGAAAACTATCCAAAATGAACTCCTGTTGTTTAAAGAGTTGGTTTTGGTTCATATATCGCACTAATAATGCAATACTGTCGGAACTCAAAATATGACTTCTTTCTGATCGAAAAACTGAGTATTTATTTCCTGTTACAGATTATAAAAAAAATGAATAGCTTATTAGGATTATTAATAAATATTTTGTTTCTTGCACTATTCTAATGAAAGCTTATTAACGCGTAGGGAAGTGAATTTTACGTTTGAATATGGTGATACATATCTCAAATTTTACAAATTTTGAGTTACAACCGTATTGTATTATTAGTGCGATGTGTATGAATATAAATGTACATATTTGCTATATGGAAATCATCTGGGAAGCATTTGTTGTTCATTAGTACGAAGCTAAGGTAATATTGCCCTTGGCTGTGGCGTCGTCAGTAGTTACGATAGTTCTTACGTACTGGCACGTGTCGATGGTCAAAGTGCAGAATATATGTCAATCAGCCGGGTTATGGACGAAAAAATAACAACCAGCTATCTGGTCGACTTTTTAAATTCTTTATCTGTTCCAGGGATTCCATCACATAAATTAACACTAAAAGTGGGTGTACCTATTATTCTTCTAAACAATTTGAGCCCACCTAAGTGCAATGAAATCTGGTGGAAGCGAAAGTGTTGATGTTCTGTGGTGCCGGCGAATATGTGTTTATCCCTCGAATTTATTTATTTTTTTATTTCATCTACAAGCTTCGCTATACAGATTTCAGTGATTATTACATAATGATATAAAAATAATAAATAAGAATGAGAAACAAATGAGTAAAAAGAGAAAGTAAGCTTAAGGATGATAACGATAGCTACAAACTTAATTTATTAAAAGAGCAAACGAAAAATTTTAAAAAAGATCTCTAGAAAAATGAAAATCCACGTGTCTGCTGACTTGATTATATGATATAAGAGCTCTGGACATAGGTTCATTACGACCATAATTTGTTCTATGTCCCAATTGTTGAAGAACGCTTCGACCTCTGAGGCGCCTTTCAGGAGCATAAATGGGGACCAGAGATAAAAGCACAGGGCTATTTATGCGGTTACCTAGAATGTCTCTGATAAACAATATATCATGGGCATGTCTTCTTACATGAAGTGAAAGAATACACAGAAGTTGGCATCGTGCACTGTACGAGGGCTCAAAATCCCAACGCATTTGTCAGAAAATGTACTTTGTAAACCGCCTCTGGACCCTTTCTATGCGATCTGAATGCGTCTGATAATTTGGATTCCAGATAACATCTGCATATTCAAGTATCGACCTTACCTAACATTTTTTCGTTCCAGTTTAAGCGTGTACACTTTCGCATCAGCGTCTGCTTTGCAGTGACGATAAATAAGGCGCAGGGACAAACACTGTGTACCGCGGGCATGGACCTCACCACCGGCTGCTTCTCACACGGTCAATTATTCGTGTCTCTTTCCTATGTCAGCGAAAGTAAAAATGTATTTGTTTATGTACCAGGCAACGCAACCTCAAACTTTGTAAAAAAAATATTTCCATAATAAAATATAGCAATTATCAATTATTTATAGTAGATGACATTTATAGTAGATAACATTTTAGAGCATGTTGGTTTTTGAGAACTATGGAATCTGCCCTTAGAGGCTGAAACACATTGAAACGACATTGATAAAATGCAATTAATCAACAAAATCTATTACAAACAATTTTCTGGACTTGCACAAATACTTTGATGTCTCTTCGCTCCCACCGATATTTCATATTTTGTATGCATAAGAAAGCCTTAAGAGTGCGAAGGCGAAGCAAGCCGACCACGGGTTCAGGTAGTTAATTGATAAAATTGTTGCATAGGCCCGCAGAATAATTTGTGATCGTACCAGTCTATTAGAACTTCCGATTTCCTGGTAAATATATTAGGAAGTTAAAAAATATGTTTTCTTAATACTTCAGCTTTGAAGAATATTAGAATATTTAAAAAATCATTTAAATCGCTCTTGAGGAAATAGGTTTTGCAGATTAGTATAAAGTGGCAGGCGGGCGAAGCGAGGCGAGCACGGGTCAGCTAGTAAAAAATAAAATTGCGTATTGTTTTCGGGATTTCCTATTATTATGAATGAAAATGCACAGCTGCGAAATTAGGTAGCCATTAACGTATAGATATTGACTATAAAATTACAAAATTGATACTTTGTTTTGAGAGTATGCTTATGACGGTCAAATAAACTAATGCCGTTGTCTATTTGGCTCTCAGATTTCAGATTTTTCGAGGTGATTGGAAAACAAACGAGATTGATCTATATTTCTGCAATTGCATTCGTGTGTCATTTGACATTTTGTTCGTAAAATGAAAAAAAGGAAATAAATAAAAAAAAACAAAATATAACACAATTTTAAATACAACTTTCTTTATATTTTCTTAATTTTGTATGGAGTTTCTAATAATATTTGTGTTGATTGGTAGCATTTCTATGTGCTGAGTTTTAGTTTCGTATAAATTGTTTTGGTGTAAATGCAAGTAATTTCGAGTTGGAATCGAGATTCACGGAAATTGATCTCGAGCAAAAAAATCTTTTTTGGCCTTTGGAAATTGAAAATTATACTAGAGTGATAAAAATTGCTCGAGATAGAAAAAAGTGCTTTTTTGTCCAATCCAAAACCACATAAGTTCAAATAAAAGCAATGTTAAAAGGGACAAGTTAAAGTTGAAGTTCGTTTTTAAAATGTAAAATTAAGCCATGCTTAATAATTTTTAAAAGTGCTTGGCGGTAGGAAAACTGAAATTCAAGCGTAAAATATTTTAGCGTACCGAAAAATTGTGAGATTTACGCAAAATTACAAGAAAATTTAATAATTGTAATAACATGTGTGCATACTAAAACTTTATTGTCCATTCCATTTTTTAGATGAGCGAAAGGTGTTCCACTGTTTGAACAAACCACACTTTTTACATAAACGAGGAATTAAAGAGTCTACGAAAGGCACTTCTACAAAAAAAAATGTATTTCAAGTGTTTGAATTACTGGGTAGGGGAAACTGGGGCACATTTGACACTTAATTTTTAAATGTCTGTATTTGCTAAAATTATGGATGAATTTCAATGTTTTTTTTTAAATATGATGCGTTGACTATTCTAGATAAGACTCACAGATTCATTTTACTTTTATAACAACTTCATCAATTTTTTAAAATTAGTTTTTTAAAAAAGGGCATTTTGTCAAAAGTGCCCCAGGCACGGGGCACCTTTGACTTTACAAGGGGAACATTTGACAATTGCAGTTTAAACTCATAATCGTATGCATAAAAAGAGAAGAATAAGAGCTACTTCTATTACCCGTATCTGACCAATCTTTTTAGGGGTCCTGCTTTTTTATACGCATTATCAATATGGTTCTAGTTACCCCATATTTTTCAGCTGCTGATGTTGGCGTTTCAAGTTTTTTACGCATGTCTGAAATAGCTCTCTTTACCTTTTCTTCCTCGATTGCACTCCTATTTGTCTTTCTCTTGTAGTTTCTAACCATATCTTTAGAATAAACTTGAATAAAAAATTAAAAACACAAATATTAGCATAACAGATCAATGTGTGGCACATTTAACAAATGTCAAATGTGCCCCCTTTGCAAAAGTCAAAGGTGCCCCAAATGTTCTTTATTACTTTTTTAATGTTTCACAAAACTGGCTTTAAAATATTAACATTTTAAGAACAGTGCTATCATAATATTATTTCACAATAAAAAAAACTCTTTTATTTTATTCACAAATCTCTTACATATCTGTGGTCAAAAATTACATCAAAAATCCAGAAATCACAAAAACACGTGTTAATCGAAGAAGAGTTGAAACAAAACTGCCAAAGTTCATAACGTTTCTTTATATTAAATAAGGCTTTGTTCACCATCCCAACATTTCTTTTTAAGAGCTGCATTCATACCGAAAATCGCAAAGTCAAATGTGCCCCGTTGTCAAAGGTGCCCCAGTTTACCCTACACCTGATTTGGTCATTTAAAAAAAATAGCTTATAAAAGAAGGTAAAAACGAAGATCGAAAGGCAAAAATATATACAAATATTTTTTAAAAATAATGTATTACAAATTAATTTTTTCGAATTTCTTAAAGAACACCTTCTGAAATTCTGAAATAATTTTTCTTCTCTTCTATCTCTCTTTCACGACAACATTTCTTATTACCGTCTATTTCTCCGTGTCTGTGTGACGAAAAATGGAACTGATAAGAAATGCGTAGAGAGTGTCCCTACTCATTATTAGATATACTCTGATGATAACTAACCATTTCTTATCAAAAAAAGGCATAGCGATTAATTAATTATAAGATAACCACGCCAAATTGTTTTGTTTCTAATTAGTTGCTCTGTAAAAAATCGCAATTCCTAGTCTTTAGTTTTTAAATAAATTAAATTATAAATTAAACTCTAACAACGACCATATGGATCAAACGTCCAAACAATCAGAATTTAAAAAGGAAAAATGAAACGAGAAGACAAAAATTTAAAAGGAAACGGGAACGAGATCCTTGCCATTATAAAACGATGATGGCAATCGAAGGTAGGTAAATCATTTCAAATTAGTTGCTCGTAGCTATAACTTTATTGTATGTGAACTAACTGTATATTAATACAGTACAATCTCGTTTACCTCATGAATCCAGACAGTTATTTTTTTTTTGCTATTTCTACGGGGATTTCCAGGTTTCATAAATTAACAGCGGTTTCCTATGGAAAACAGAGGTCTATCTCCTTCTTATACCAATGTGTAATGCAGACTATCAAAAAGTTTGAACGTGAATGACGTTACGGATTATCAGACTGAAGAAGACGATCTCGATAGCAGTAGTTGCGATGAAAATGAAGTTGAAATCCAAGACCGAAAAATTTTGCATTCTGAAGTATCTGCTTTTAACACATGTATTAAATATGCTGAACAGGAGGATTTTACCGCTGGGGACATTTTAAAACTTGTCGGCCTGAGAGATGTTGCATATAAAAAGAAAGCTTCGATAAAACTTCGACAAGTAAAAATTACAAATTTTTTTCAAAAACATTAAAAATGTTTATAACATACATAGTAAGAGAATAAAAAAAAATAAAGGTTTAAAAAAATGAGTTTAGCAGTAGAACTTTTTTTTTATTTTTTCACGCTAATTTTTTGTGTCTCGATAGTCCGGACATTTTGATATTTCGGACACTGCTGGGTTTTTAATTGTCCGGATTAACGAGATTATACTGTACTCTAATTAATTACGTTAAAAATTTCCAAATTACATATATTGAGAAAAAAAACAACTTTGAAAGCATTGCAAAAATCCGTGTTGTCGTAGAGCTCATTAGCTACGCAAAAAGAGACACCAATGGGGCACAACTTTCAAGTTTTTATGAATTTCCCTAGTCCCTAATTTAATTTTCTGAACTCACTTGGGGTGTCCAAAACGCTATTTCAGTGAGGTATAAATTAATATTTTATCTCCATTTACACATCTCCGAGGCATAAAAAACCAATGCCATGCCCAATCATCGGGGGAAAGACCTTCAACCATAACTAAACCAAAGTACGAGTACTTCTGATTAAAACGTAAGATTAAATTCAACTTATTCATGACATTTTCAAACAAATTCTCATGTAGAAGAACCAAAATGGAAATTAAAATCCAACACAAACAAACCACTGTCTACTGAAATAGCCAGCATTATCGAATGGGGAAAAAAACCTATAAACTTAAAAAAATAATGAACTACTTCAGACGAGTTCCGAGGGTATTTTGTGCTTCTTCCTCCATCATTCTACTAAGATTTAATGGGGTCAGGCTTTGACGCTTTTTTTCGCAGATCGATAGTTTGCAAGCCATCATTATTTCAACGAATAAAGGAGGACGAAGAATCAACGGATATAACGTGTGTATGAATATCTATGAGTAGATACACGTATTATAATTGGTGGCCTCTCCCACTCCTTTTAGCTATATACCGTTATCTAACCATAAATTACACCCAGCATATGTATTTTTGCTTATTTATTTTAGGTAAGGCCGCAACGAAAATCCAAGCCGCATTCCGAGGTCACAAGGTACGAGCAACTATGAAGAAGTCCGACAACACATCAGCAGCAGCTGCCGCCACCACTACTAAGAATCTACTAGCCGCAACGGAGGGCAATTCTAAGGCAGCAATAGCAGCAGCCACAGCGGCGGCGGAAAATGTCGATCCGACTAAAGAGGAATTGGAGGCGGAATTCGACCCCAACGACAAAGGTAAGAATAGACAGTAAAACCGTTCAACCACCACCCTATCTGAACCATTGACATGGAACGGAAGTGATGTTATGTTAATGCATTATTATTTTTTTGTTTGTTTTGTGTGTGTGTCTACATAATGCTCTTCATTTAGCAGCACGATATTCGAGTTACTGTTAAAAGCTCGTCAATCTAGCGTCAATCTTGGGGGCTAAGTATAGAGTAAATGACGTGTCAAAGGAGGTTAACCTGACTCAGACAAACCATCAAATTTGTAAGATTTTTCAAAATTTCGCAGCGCTCTCATGAATGAAAGTTCAACTCTGTCTCTTTCTTTCTCCTTACACTTCGACACTTCTTTTATTATGTCACGTGACACAAACATAAATAATGCCTACAGTTCAAATACACAAAAGGTGAAGAAGATTGCCACCTCAAGCCAAGCCAAGAGTTTGTCATCATCCTGTGCTATGTTAACTGTACAATGGAAAAGAGAACGTTGATTTTAAGTTGAGTAAATATTTTATTTACATTTTTGTAGGAGTAGTACTCGTACATTCCATTTCCATTTCCCAAGTATATGTCAAAAGGAGAAAGAGAAGAAAGATGTGTTGACGAGTTGTGTCCGAAACTGAATCCGAATAATGAAAAGAACGTGATGTTGGCGTACGTTAAGCTTTTGATAAGGAAGGAGTATGGTAATGGTAATGGTAGTGAGTTGGGTGCAATATCTACTCGTAAATGACTTTTCTTTTGTTTGCGTTCTTATTTTTTTGTTTTCTTTTTCACTTCTTTTGTTAGGATTCGTATGACGATTAGAGCACAGAGTGTTTAACAATGGTGTTTACAAGGTTGTTTAAAGTGAAGAATGGTAAAGTAGAGAGGCGCGGTTTTAGTAGGGCTATTAGAGACACCTTCTTATATGCATACATACGTATGTATGTATTCGGGGGAGTTCTTCCTTTGCAAACATGTAAAATTATTCAAATGATGGCAGTAAAAAAAATTTAATTGCCTACACAATAATTACTAAAAAAAAGGTAACAAAGTCGAGAGTTTAATTTGTATTTCTTTTTTTTTAAGGAAGTCTTTTATGTGAAAATATTTGTGGTTAATAAGCTGTGTTTTACCTTTTTGGAAAATAATAACTCGAGTTTAAGCTCTAAAGATCAAAATGCAAAACCACTACCAGGAAATAAATGCCTAATCTTCAAAAATGACGATCTTATATTCTTTTGTAAGAGAACTAGAAAAGAAGAACATAGGTATATGCATACATACATATGTATGTTCACAATGGCGAAGACAATTCTTTCCCACGTACTCTGAGCAAAAAAATAGGTGTGCCACGCCCTTTAAGAAGTAGCATTAACCAAGATTTCAAAAAAATTAAGCAATGGTTTTTAAAAACTCTTACTAGTAGCATAAATGGCGTTCTTTTCGTATAATATGTACAGTTATTAGATTTTGATTTAAATGAAATAAACTAAGATATATATGTATATATATTTTGTCGAAAAAAACTTTAAAAAAGTCGAGCAAAAAAATAGCAGTGCTGTTTCTGCACCTACTTGATCAAAACAAAAAATACTGAATTTAATAAATTAAGGGTATGGCCTTTATTGCTTATTACAGCTGCGCTTTCCTGCTTATCGTCCAACACTCGGCTCCAAACAGCAGAACTGGCAGGATCAATGTTTTGTAGAGCATGCATTTCGTCTCCCGAGTTAGGAGTTTTGAACCCATTTGTTTTGCCAAACCGAAGTAGCAGCGGTTTTCTTCGTCGAGTCTCCACTAAGGTGTCATTCATGGAGTTGTTGTTTACTCCGAGGTAGGTAAACTCCTTAACCACTTCGAAGTTACTATTGCCAATAGTGACGTTTTGTCCTAGGCGGTGGACAGATGTTTCTTTGCTTGTTGACAGCATGTACTTAGTTTTGTCCTCATTCACTTCAAGGCCAACTCGTTTCGCCTGTTCTTCAATTGCCTCTAAGACGGCGCGCTGGGAGCGACCGATGATGTCGATGTCGTCCGCGTATCCCAGTAGCTGGACAGATTTGTAAAAGATAGTGCCTTCCGTGTTTACACCTGCCCTGCGCACTATCTGTTCCAGCACAAGATTGAAGAAGTCACATGACAGCGCATCTCTTTGCCGAAATCCGGTGCATGTGTGTGCCAAAAGAGAAAATTATAATATCTGGACCCGATACGTGGCGCTGGAGTCAAGTTATTTGCTCTTTATACATATATAAAAATGAGTGTATGTATGTATGTTTCTCTTTTATAGACTCGGAAACTACCCAACCGATTTTGGTAACATTTTCAGAGTACGTTTTCTTAATATAGAATACAACATAGCATCAGTGCGGTTACCTGGTATACACAATTTCGTAATATCAGGTGAAATGTGAATCGTTTTGGTCAATTAATATAGACAGAAAAACAGACAGACAGACAGACAGATAGACAGATAGACAGACAGGCAGACAGACAGACAGACAGACAGACAGACAGACAGACAGACAGACGGACAGACAAACAGACAGACAGACAGACAGACAGACAGATAGACAGACAAACAGATAGCAAAAAAATGGAAATTGAAGTTGAAAAATAGAACAGCAGCGATTGCTTCCTACTATGTACTTCCTTTCTATCATACCCGAATAACTAGGTGCGCGGGCAAATTTTGAAAAGATAGGTGAAGCGAAGCGCACCGGGTTACGGCTAGTAGGCCTATATATTTTCAATAGATTGGAGATCGGGAGACTGAGGCGGCCACTTCATGAACTCAATCCTATTATCCTAAAACCATTGCTGAGCTGTTCGGCTCGGGTCGTTGTCCTGCTGGAAAACCGATTTTAGTAGCTTTTCGAACTCGGCATATGGCAACATGATGTTCTGCTTGTATATCAGCATATGAGTCCATTACACCTTTATTTCAATAATATTGGCCCAACACCATAGTATGAAAAGCATCCCCAACTAGATCCACCGAGTTTTATAGTTTTTGTTGTGAAAATATGATCCTATTTTGTTATGAGTAGACGTCTGAAATACTGCCGAGATCCTTTGAAGGCATACAGAACAATATTGTTTGCATCAGTACACATTATATTCCCCCACTTAGGCGACCACATGACCAAATGCTCTCTCGCACACCTCAGCCTTTTTAATTAATACCTACATGCATTTACTTGAGAAGTTGGACTTTTCGTAAACTTCGAGCACTGAGATTGTATTCCCTCAGCCGTCTTCTAACATGTCAAGTTAATCACATCCACAATCTGTGTAGCTGATGCAGAAAGATGTGTCCTAGAGTTCCTTACAACAGGGATGATGGACGCAGCATTTTGTTCCGGCCGCGTGTTTCAACGTTTACTTCATATTTTACAGCATTACTTATCATCTAAGCAGAACATCTCTCTCTGGTGTGCAGCGTATTCCACGACCCATTTTTATCGAAACAAATTAATCGGTTTTACTACAATTTGATTAAAAACATAAAGTTGAAGCTTTAAACTTACTTTTCTATAATAGGTGTGTTTGGTAACCTGTTAATTTATGAAAATTTACATCTAACTGTCAAAAATCAAGAGAAGAGAGAGCCCAATTACAGTGTCAAAAGATTTCCCCTCTGGCGAAATCGTGCTATATCTTTTTCATGGAGTCACCGAGGCACATCCTTCAAACAGCAATCTGACAATTTTTGAAATGTCAATCACTTCTTGTTAACAAAATAGAAGAAAATTAGTTTTTCGTGAAAATATTCAATAGTTAAAAAAGAAGAAGAGAGGATTTTCCCCCACTTTTACTATTTGACAGATGTGCCATTTGTGTTAATAAAAGATAACAAACACGCCTAATTTAAAATAAAAAAATCAAGTAAAAACAACATTTGTTTACCGAAATCTAATAAGCACTGCTATTATATTGCCCCTATCAAAAAGTATGAGATGCAGATGCAGTAGACGACATATGTTTGCAGCAAGTTTTGATGTCTCTGTCTCAGTACTGTTAAATTATTTAAAACAAGAAATTATAAAATAACAGAACGATTATATAGAAGCCAGAGTTGGTCATAAGCTGGCCAATTATCTTGCATGACAATATTCCACCAGCTGCATTACATAAAAAAAGCTGCTCAACCTATAACAGCTGTAGTTGATACCCAAATGTCAAAGAATGTCACTGTTTACAACTATAATTTCGAGTACAACCCAATCGCAACTTAAAAGAAGATCCGACAATGACGGAACTGAGCTCAAAATTTCTAACTCGAAGGATGAAATTGATTTTTTACAGATCAAGTTATGTATGTTTTTTATATTATAAGAAATGTTTGTAGAATTTCCAAATAATTTTAATTTGATTGCTATTAATTTATTTAACTAAATTGTCAACATCTGCTAACAGTTTGATTTACATATTTGTTTTCCATTTGCTAAAATTCCAAGTGCCATCAATCATCATTGTGAATATTATTAAATTAATCGATTGATGCCGCACAAGGATTTGAAGCAGTTTTACATGCTATCGTATCCCCTGCAACCGAAAAACCTGATTCTAATTGAATGACACTCCCTAGACACGATATGACAAACGCATAAAAAGTATTTGCAATTAATTTACATAAATTACGATTTTCAAATTGTAAAATTCATCGATTAAACTAAGTATCTTTGAATGCCCTGGCAATTTAAGTAGACCATCGATAAAATCTAGTTTTTGCAACCAGCAAACAAGAGAAGGCGTTAATGTAGCGCACGCTATCCAATAATCCGATTAGATACCCCCAAGGACTATATGGTTTCAAGCTGAAAATTGCATTGGATATCGAACGTGTTTTTTTTTGTAATTTCGCGTAGTTAGGCGTTTTTCCAAATGAAAACAAAGTGGTTTTGTTTTTTTTTTATTGCGTAATTGAGGGAAGCACCCACGTGGATGAAAATAAATCTCGTCTATTTTTATTATACATATGTACATAATATGTAGGTACTCGTACTCACATTATGTGGGAGACAGAATGCTGATTAGAATGTCAAAGTGAATTCGCTGACAGAATACATTTCGTTGTATGGTTTGCCATGTGCTTTATTTTTATCTACTTTAATTTGATTTTTTACTTTGTCAAAATTTATATAGTTTCTGCAAACACTAGAAAATTTTGTTGACGTTGTAAGCTCTCCATATGTCCATTTTGTTATTTGTTTGTAAATTAGAGTCAAATCCAAACATGCTAGGCTGGCAAAGATATGATAGAAAATCAAAACCCTTAACGGGCAAAGAAAGTACTGAATCTAGGTAGACCACAAATATTTGCCTGCACACGGGCCACATGCCCACAACAACTTGAACAGACACGCAAATAGACTGTGACCAGTGCAACATAGCATCTGCTCTGCACTGGTTGTGAAGAAGAGGACGACAGTATCGCTGACTTCCTCTACGACTGTCCTTTTTTATTTTACACAAGGACAAATACCTGGGAAGACATATCATACCTGGGCTGACATGTCGCTTAGATCCATCGGTTTCCTGAAAAACCTGGAGTTCCTACCTTACTTTTCCATTTCCCATTACTAACCTAAACACTCACAAACCCCCAAGCCTTTCTTTCTAAGCTCAGGTCCTGAGGGGAACACAAAGGAGCCCAACTCGAGGGCTACGTGATGATGGAGATGCCTCCATCCAATTAGAGTCAAAAAAATGCAAACTGATACACATTTGACAGTACGTGACAGTTTATTACAAAACAAAGTACAACTCATCTGTGAGGATCTTAAACGTCCCACCCTGTTAAATAACATCGTTGTTATTTTTCTTGAATATAAATAAAACAATATTAGTTTCGTACATGACACCGAGTAGGTAGCTTCTAAGAAGTTTAACCCTTATTGACTTCTCGAACTGTTTCATGGCTTTCATGCGAACTTGATTTAACTTCATCGACAACAAATACTCATACATAGTTTTACAGTTTGCTTTCTGAACAAAACTCATTGATATTCATTTTAAAACTTTTCTACTAATGAAGTATTTTTTTAAATACTTTTTACAGAACTAAAACAATTAAATTGGCCTATCTCAACTAGCTGCAAAAGTAAAGGGAATAAATTCGCATAATTTTTTAGAAATCTGGGTGCACGGTAGTGGACCGCCAAGTTCCACGCGGCACTACCAGTACTCTTTACCCGAAGCGCTTCGCGGCTATTTACCTACCCTTATAATTCAGCTTCCTAAGTTACTGGGAGCCTCATTTTCCGGCTGCGAGTAGAAGAGCTCTATGCTAGATCATATTCCAAGTTTCAAGTCTATAACTATTATACTTTAAGAAATATTGAGCTCCGAAAATCGTAATTTTCGTAGCTGACACAACGATCATCAAAATGTATATGGTACTTCCAGCAGACGTAGAGACTTGAAATTTGGGATATATGTAGCATTTATAATGTGTATAAAGGAAAAAATAAAAAACTCTTGTTTATTAACTTGCAAATCGTTTAAATTAATAAAAACAAACCACCTTGTATTATACATTATATATACACTACAAAAGTGTGAAACTTACCCACAAATACATACACAAATGCACATTTTAGTGAGAGCTAACCATAAACGTGGTGAATTCTCTCACCAAATGTATTTTATACGACAACCTCCCCTTCAAGTAATATATAGACGTGCTACTTCTTATATTATATCTACAATGAAAATGATACTCAAAAATATGACGATGAACGCAGTATGTATATTCTCTCACAAAACGTATTAATTTTCATATGGATTGGTTGGTATTGGTAATTGATATTTGGCAAATGGCAAATGGCAAACTAAGTGTGAGAGTGATTCTATCGATCACAGTGATGCCTTTTGCACCGTCGCGTCATCCTACTCTAGCTCAATAAGAGGCGCGTTTTTTTTTCAAACCTATATAGATTTCGAAAAAGCTTTCCATACAAAAATAAGACTGGATAATTATCCAGGCTAAGGTTTTTTTGTATTTTACATTGAAAACATGTTGCGGAAACATGTTTAGCCTATATAGGTTTGAAAAAAAACACGCCTAAGATTGGAGAGGTGCTCTGCTCTGCTCATTTTCATTGCATATTCGTCCGACTCCGGATGAACCCAATTTACTAACCAGTTCAAAAAAAATTTAATCGACTCTCGAGCTCGACTCGATAAATTGAATCTGTGGTGTGGGGATGGGGAGTGGACCTGGCAAAATGTTCAAATTATTAACAGTTTTATATAACGAAAATTGTAGCCATCAAAAGGAAGTCACTATACACGTAGACGTAGTCAGATCAAACATTGTGCAGTATGTAGTCGAACACTGGAAAGAGCTTAAGGCGTATACCTGTGACGGTAAACGCCTTACGGTTTAAGACTATCCGTAAGAGCCAAGAAGTTTACTGTTTTCTCGTGTGGCCAAGCGTCTGTTGCACTCTCTAGGGTGAAGATGGGGTCAATTTAATCAATTTCGATCTAAATAATATCAAGGCTCAAAAAACAGCTATCATCGAACATCGAATACAACCGATTGAGAAGTAATTATAGACAAGATTTGCCTAAAATTAAAAAAATATCGCTAGTCTTTTAAAAACTCAACAAAAAGAAGTGAGATCCCATCAAAAACATTACTGTAAAAAGGGCCAAGTTCCTACCTATAGAAAATGTATGCAAATGTATGACAAAAAGTGGTGAGATAACAGCGGCCAAGTTCTTGCAGAACTTTATTATAGAGGTAAGATAGATGAGTAAGTTGAAGCCTTATGCCTAGAATTGATAAAACGTGATAAAACTTGGCCGCGTTGAAATAAAACTTGAGTTCAAGGAATCTAATGCTATTATACATACATATGTTCATGTACATAGGTAAACGCTATTATTGTGCTTTTGCAGGTCTAGTAGTTGTTACGCATTTGCAGGTCTAGTAGTTGTTACACATTTCTGAAACTATCAAACGCGGCCAGGTTTGAAGTTTCTATAGATACGTTTTATCAATTCTAGGCATAAGGCTTCAACTTACTCATCTATCTTACCTCTATAATAAAGTTCTGCAAGAACTTGGCCGCTGTTATCTCACCACTTTTTGTCATACATTTGCATACATTTTCTATAGGTAGGAACTTGGCCCTTTTTACAGTAATGTTTTTGATGGGTTGATTTTACAACATACGATTGTCTCATGAACATATTATGAGAACTCTAATTGGGCGTATTTGTACTACCCGACATCTAAAAAGAACAAGGATGAAATTATATATGCTGATGTTTCTTGCAACCATAATTAACTCTATGATATGGAACATAAAATAGAAAACGGTTTCTAAGTACTCTAGATGGAACATAAAATCCAATTACAGTAATATACGTATATAAGAAAACTCTATATAAGAAAAAAACGCTTATAAGAAACGCAGACGAATTCCCCATACAATTAATCCATACAAAATAAAACAGTTATAAGAAAAACGTTTAAAAGAAAAAAACGGATGTAAGAAACTTTTTCCAAACACCAAAATCTATTAATACATAGAAAACAAAACGCTTACAAGATATGTTTGCCCGTAAAAATAATTTTTGTTCCAAAATCAAATCTGTGTACTGTGAAGCCCTTAAAGAAAATGACAACCCATGAGACTTTTACAAATTTGTGTTTTAATTTTTTTTTTGTGTTATCGTCCCCGGTAGTGTTTTCTTGTTTTGATTGTTTTCCCAATCGGCCCCAATATCCAAAAACCAGAGCAACACAGTCTCGCTTAAAAATAAAATTGAAATTTTAGGAGAGGTAAACTGTGAAAAATATCAAAAGAGATTTCCAATAAATTTAAAATTTCACAGAGCACTTTGTGCAAAATTATCAAAAATACTGAATACATAGAGATATGTCTACAAATTTTCGTGCAAGAATTTAAACAATAAAGGAGATAGTTTTGGGGATGTACTGCTCATATCCATCTTGTGGAGTTGTGGCACCTTATGAGGTTACAGAATCGGAAATTTCTTAACGTCTTTGAGGAAGTATCGGCCGAGTAGAAGGTCTATGGCTCTGGCTAGTGGCGGACATTCACAGAGAAAGTGAAAAAGGCTTGCCTCCGCAAACGCGAGTTGTATGGGATACTTAACCTACGAGTATGTGATCCGATTGTTGATTGGGATCTATAGGGATCTATAGGGATCTATATTTGCTGTAAACGGGCCAAGTCTTCCTTGAAATGAAACAGTTGTTTTCAGTTTGCCATTTAGAATTGGCTATTAAGAAAGTTTGTTGGAGCATTTTACTCTTCGCAAGTCCTAGGGCATGGTGAACTTCGTTACAACGGAAATGTCAGGGGCTGAACCGCGTCTGGCTAATATGTCGGCAAAACTACGGGGAAAATGGTTGCAAATGATGCGAAAATAACTGATCCCTTTCTTCTCCAGAAAGCCCAAGAGTTCGCCGAACAGTTGGATATCCTGGACTTGCAAGCCCATTTGGGATGCCTATTTGTGTTTTTTTATAAACAATTTATTGAGGTAAGGAGTAAGCTTTTATTTTTCTATTATTTTTGGATCGGTTATACGAAATTTCCTTGCTTATATCCGTTGTTTTTACATAAGAAACTTTTTTTTCTTATATCCGATTTACTCCTATAAGAAAAAAACGGATAGATATAAGAAAAAGATTCTTTGCATTTTTAGAGTTTCTTATATTTGTATATTACTTTAATGATAATAATGAAGGGTAATCGATATGATTGTTTGTTAAGTCACGAACAAACATACATAGCCTAACCACTAACACCAGTATTAAATGCTGAGCCTGTTGATGCATATTTTGCGCTGGCAAATCTCTGCTTGTTGTTGTTGCTTGTATTAAGCACAACACGATACAGATTTGAAAGTACAGTAGACTCTCGATAACGTGAACAATTAAAAACCAAGAGAGTTCACGTTTGCGGGAGAGTTCATGTTTTCGAAGGTCAAATTTTAATAAAAGCATAGGGCAATCCCATTGTAGATTTTCATTTTAAAACGTCTTGTCTTTAACAAATTAAAAATAATGTTTTTATTTAATTTTAATTCATTTATTTAATTTTAAACAAAAAGTTATTGCATAGGAACATATAAAATAAAAAGTTATGGCATAAAAAGTAACGCTAAATATTGACTGAGCACGGGAATTAACGATACGAAATTTAATGGAAAAAATCAGTCATTTGTTTTTGCATCTTCTTCTTCTCCAAAAGCATTCTCACTGCTTTTTCCCCTTAGGCGTATTAAGACACTAATTTCATCCAAAGCCTTGTTAAAAATTGAAATGGCTTCATTAGGCTGAATTTTTTCTTTTGGCAATTCTAGCACACCGTTATCACTCATGATGTTGGTACTCTGAGCGACATTATGGTCTCCTTTATCTTCGTTCCATTTATGGATATCTTCAGCTGTACAGTTCACCTACCCAAATGATTTGATTAAAGACAGGAATCCTAAAAAAGTAGAAATTAAACCTCAGGATTTATATCATCGAGCAGTTTCATTGCATTCCCCACTTCAAAATTGATTTCTAGATACCTATGATGACAAAAAACAATGAAAACCGCAAAAATCGAACAGACAAGACAATCAAAAGCAATAATTGTGAGGAACAACGAGGAACAAACTGATGCGAACTGACGTGCAACAAACCGGAAACTGTACAAGATGAAGTATTGTACCAAGAATAAGGAATATCAAGCTGGAGGAATCGGCTAACGCGATAATTGACTCGTTTTTTTGATTGTCGTTTTTGAAAACGAAACCTAAATAGCTGTCACCTAAAATCAACGCAAAAAAACGATTGTCGATTTGATAATCACCTTACACAGAGCAAAAGTGTCGATTTTGATTATCAACTATCAACTATCGCGTTAGCCGATTCCACCCCAGCTTGATCAAACAGTTTACTGTTAACCTGAAGCAAAAATTGTTGTTCACGTTTTAGAGTGTTCATGATTTGTTCACGTTTTAGAGATGTCAAGCAAAAAAAAATTCTGTTCACGTTATCCGGTGTTCACACTAGCCAGTGTTCACGCTAACGGGAGTCTACTGTATTTGAAAAAACAAAAAATAAAAAATAAAAAAAATGCAGCAACCGTGTGATCCAGAAGAATGGCGTTTGTTTAAGTAAATAATATTTATTTCGTTCATAATTTACAATGTGCTATCGCACAATTTACATAATTTTAGTTACATAGATGTGATAAACATAGTTATATCTTTCTACTGGAAAACACTAAGGGTATTCACTTTAACTCGTAAAACCCTAGTGAACTACGTAAACCGTATAAATTTACAATCGCGTAAATGCCCCGTAAATTTCTGCGACGATTTTGATTCGGAAATCAGCCTCGGAAAATTACACTGCTGTCAGAAATTGTACTGCTGTCAAATTTGAATTTGTTTGAATTAAAAAGGCTAGAGGTGGAAAAGGAAATTGAAATCAAAAGATTTGAATATCTCCAATATAAATAAATCTTGTATCGAAGTCTTCTTTATTAATCTAATAAGTGTTTTCTTTTCGCTAGTTTTTGGGATTTTTATGACAGTTTATCGACAGTTGCAGAACAGCTAATTTAATTACGAAACTTGTTTCCGAGGGATATTCATTTAAAGCACCTCGTAAATTTACAGAACTACGAGATGCGTAAATTTATCAGTTTAAGTGAATACCCTTACTATTTTAAAAAAAAAGGAAAATTATTGCAAGCAAAAAATATATATTGAGGAAACTTCGGTAAAAAAAACTCAAATTTAAATATGGCGTTTGCTTACTGATTCTTTGAAGATAATTCCCAAGGCAGTTCTTTTTTTTTACATAATGGAAACGAAAAGCCTTCTATTCCGATAGGTCATGCAGTGATAATGACAGCATTAATTGAACTCATTAAAAACAAAGATCACAACTGGATTGTCTGTGGTGATTTAAAAGTATGTAATTGCCTTATTCTAAGGCTACAAGGCGGCCATAGAAATATTGTTGTTTTTGTGTTTGTGGGATTCGAGAGCTAAAAAAGATCAGTATTGTGATAACCGGTGGATTAGTTATAAATAAAACACTGATATTATTTAGGTACCGATGATACAACAAAATAACAATTAACTTTATTAACTGTAATTATTATAAGCAATCAAAACTATTCTTATTATAACAATCGGATTCCTAAGATGATTACACCTGCGCGGCTGGCCAACGACTGCCCCCAGCAGGTCTAGTGTGTGTCTGCTGATATTAGGAGAGCTTTTACGTAGAAGAGCAGTATGTTCATTAATCGGCAGGTCACCACATCCCTCCGATGTTTTTCAGCTTCAAGGTAAGCTTCAGATTAGGGGTCTCCAGCTCTTTTTGCGCTTCTACTGTATCCGTGTTAGAACTGGACTGCTTGTAGAGTTGTGTAACTCATGAAGGAGCCGTTCAAAAGATCGGTTCACCTTGCTGAACTAAATGAACTAGTTCAGATATCTTTAGTTCAGTAGTTCAACGGCTCACCTCTCATCTGGATCTGTATCTGAACTAGTGAGTTGTGAAACACAAACACAATACAGATGACGGTGACGGCTCAGTAGTTCACTACGTCTACGGCTCACCACTTCAGAACTAGAAGAATGATAAGTATGTCCATACAAAACCGGATTTTTTCTACACGAATTCTTGGGGAACGTATCCTTTGTAGTTGTAGTAGTACAGTAGTAGGTATACCATTTACTACCATATGAGAGAGAGATTAAACCACAGATAGATACATAGATATCGCACGCAGTTCGCAAGCGCAACCCGAAGGATTGTTGCATCGATCCAATTCAAACAATTTTAAGTTCCATGGTCGAGCGAGTCAACCGTCCGTGTGTTGTGACTTCGGTATACACACATATTTTTCATTTTCCACCCTTAATTTCGTATTTCCTCTCAATCGAACTTGTAAACGAACATATACGAACGACTGGTCTATTTCTGGATACAAACTATACCTTATGGATGAGTATGAGAGATGAGATGAATGTATATTGTGTCTGTTAAGTGAGAAGTGAATGGTGAAGCTGAGTCTGAACTAAAAGAACTACTGAGCTAAAAGAACTACTGAGCTAAATGAGTTACTGAACTACATTGGTGAACTAGTTCTTTTTAGTGAACGAGAGTTACTGAACTACTTCAGTGAAGTGAACTAGTTTGCCCAACTCTAACTGCTTGTCATTATCCGGTGAATTAATCAAAGTTTTACCTGAAAGATGAAAGACAATAACATTATGATTTTATTGGAAATAAAGCCTGGTCCTGGAGGGGTGGATCCAGATCCCGGCGGGTCCGGTATTTTCTCTAAGCGATTGATGTTCCGCCTTACAACTTTTCTATTTCCGCTCGCCTTTCCATCCAGTAATTCTGAATTCGGCAAGACTGAATGAAGTTGCTAGCTTATTTTTTGGTATCATATTTTGAAGCAACACTTCGTCTACAAGTCCTATCTCACAACATTTCTGTCTACAATCCTTATCAGCTCTCTGTTTTCCATTCTGTTTGTTTCTTATATCTGAATCCATAGCTTCCGAATCTAAAATGCTTTCTGGGATATCTTGAATATAAGCAAGGATCAGCCTATTTCCAAATTCCAAATCCACTGCGGTCTAGGAAGGTACTGAATTTGGGCAGAGTTCAAATAAAACTGTGGATTGGCTTATATACGGGACACATCAACTTAAATAAACATGCCAACCGACTGGGACTAGTGCAGCACAGCACCTGCCCGGCTTGTGAAGAAGTGGAAGAAAGTATCAAGCACTTTCTCTGCGATTGTCCTGCTCTATGCTCAATAAGACAAAAATACCTGGAACGACATATCCTCGAATTCTCGACATATCCTCGATTTCTCGAAAAAACTGGAGTTTTCACGACATACAGAGCGTTTTTCTTGAATTCACATATTCCTTCAAACCTGTCCATTCCACTACACTACTCCCTTTCACTTACACACATCCTAACCCTTCTTTCTCAGCACACTTACAAAGGGGAGCACGACGGGACCAACTTGTGGCCTACGTGAAGAGGTGTAATCCTCACCCTTACAAACCAACCAAACCAGCCAAAGGATCAGCCTATTGAATAATAGCTCGGAAGCCGCATGGCGCTTAACTATGGGGAGTGACATTAAACGCCTTGAGAACTCGCTATCTGGAATCTTTTCAAAATAGATCGATTCATATTTTCTCTCCATTCGCCTGCCGCCAGTATGGTGGTTATGTTATTATAGCTATGGGATAACCGAGTCCGAGTATCTACTTTAATAGAGCAATAATTATATTTGAAGTTATTCTCTTCACGAACTTAATTTCATGGTATCTTGAGTAGAAATCCATGATTATAAAAATTAAGCCATGATTCGGATGAGGACCTACCATTGCTAAGCATAGCCACAGACCATCTGGAAAAGCACGCCTGCGCATTGGATTTGACACAAGTAAACAGTCGCGACCGATTTTCACAAACTTGTCCACATCAAGGTAGCTCAGCGCGAGTTACGTTCTCTTGGTATGAGAACTTATTTAAATTTAAGAAAATTAAACACACCGAATTATTTTAGAATGAACTTCTTTATTGGTTGAAGCTTTACTTCCAACCGACTTAAAACTAATTTACATCTTTCATCATAACATCCAAAAAAAAGGATTAACCGCTTAACATAAGACTTGGAAAACAAAAATGAACAGCTAAACATAAATCTTCAATAACAAAAAATAAACAGCTAAAACATAAAATCGTGAACAACAAAAGTGAACAGCTAAATGTACTCAAGTGCAAAAGTACCTGCACTTGTTTACGTCGATCGTTGATTCTCATTAAGTGCAAAACAAGTGCGTACATCTGCACTGGTTTAATTCAAACCACGATCCTCATGGACAAGTACAAAAGAAGTGCAAATCAAGTACACATTCTATGTCGATCTCCAATGGTGAGAGATGTTGCTGCTGGTGGGCTTGTAACATGTTGCTGGTTTTGATTTGGGATCATGTGCGTGTATACTCATGTTGCTGTAGGTGTATGTATGCATATACATAACTCGCGCTTTTGGATAAAGTCAAAACGCTTTCCATTTTTCTCTGAAATATCTCTGACGCTGAATTTACCTCGAACTCCCCTGGATATAATAGCGGCAATGGCGCATCTGATTCCTATGCACAGGCGGTTGTCTCCATTTTCCTTGAATACTATAACGGCTGGGAATATCCAAGGACTCGGTCCAACTACAGGCTCTATGCTTCATTTAACTTAGCCTTGACCTTGTCTTCGTTAGTACCCAACGCAAGGGCTGTTGTACTGGCTACACAGATCTGTCAATAGACGAGATTTTGATACCCCTGATTTTTGGAGATGACTGAAAGTTTTTTTATTTGATTTTAAAGTCAAATATTTAAAACATTCAGATCAATCGCAGTATCCTTCTCTAACAGTGATTGTCTACCATTCTCTATAACATAAAATTAATAAATCAAGTCAGAAGTTCTATCTACACTTATGGCGATCTCGAAAATTACTTTTATTTTAGACCCCCGAAATTGGTTTTCTGACTTGGCTTGAATGCTCCATACCGTAGCATTTTCCTTGCAAAGATACGCTCAATTTTTCGCTGATGACATTATTCCAAGACCCATAATCGATAACCATTGCCATTTTGCATCCTCTAAAGTAGTTTATCCGTTCACTCCTATAATTTGTCTCCAATTCCGCATCCGTTATCTTAATTTTTAAAGCAATCATTGTATCATTGTCATTGTTGTAATTTATACATTCCTTTCCAGAATCAGTTTCAGTTTTGTTTTTCCTCTCTACAAAACGAATCTTTGATGGTCCAGAATTTCGCATTTTAAAATCTTACTTACTTAGTTGGCGCTACAGCTCGAGGTGAACCTGGGCCTGCTTCTCGCAACCATTGCGTGTTATATTTTTGCACGAATGGAAGGGACCTACAGTTTTTTTTGCCGACTCCGAACGGCGAGTTGAGAAGCTCAATCGTGACAAATGATACTCTTTGATGCTTGTCAGACATTCGAAAGAGGTGGGCACTGTGAAAAACTTTTAGCTGTTTTCGGCGGGATTCGAACCCAAGACCGCTGGCTCAGTAGTCCGACGCACTAACCACTTGCGCTACGGTGCCCGCCCCCATTTTAAAATCTGATCTAACAAAATCCCTGGGTTTGCGCTTTCCATACTAAGTCTTTGTTGCATTTGTTGCATTTAACATCCTAGACGGGGATATGCGGACTACTCCCCGTTTGCCACATCTACCACATGTAATGTCTACGATCTTACTGTCACCTGTAAATGTTATTTTATTGATGTTCGTATCTGTTGTTGGTACCATCATTTCTTCAGATTGGTTGTTGATTTGTTAATATAGATGTCAATCATCGTCTTCCAGGTCATATTCTTTTCCCATATCCGTTTCTTGACCTCTTTAAGGGCCTAAATATTTATCATTTATTATTTGATGTTCACTATCTCTGCCCTCGTTTCCCCAAAGTGAAATTTCGCCGCCTGGTTCCGCAGTCAAAGTAGACATTTTCGCTTTCCTCAGGATTAAATGAACGAAACGTGTGCCTTTCGAAAATCGAGTTCCTCTTTGCAGAAAAATATTCGGTTAATCTTTCAATTAGAATATAAAAAATATATTTCGATACATCGTCTTCTCCGGCGTCTACTAATGCAAACGGTAAACTCTATACATAACCTCTTGAAGTTGGGACCCTCGAAAATGCAATAGTTTATTTTCGTTCTTCAAAGGATGTTTGATTTCTTCTGCCTGCAGATATAAGTTTGAGGCTCAAGGCCATTTTTCCCATTCTGGCCGGACCAAAGTTGCTACGCCTTGCGCAGAAATGGTGTTACCCCTGTTCCACTCATTTCACTAATATTGTGCGTGTTGACTTTGCTATTGCTTTTTCTGCAATTGAATGCTCAACAATTTAATGTTAATATCTTTACCCAAGTACAATCGAATGTAATGCATCTTCTTTTTTTTTTTGCAATTTAATGCTCAACAATTTAATGTTTTCTCCACCTTCAGCAATTCAATGCACATCAATCAATATTTCAAATCGATTGTCAATAGCTTTACTTATATGTATGTAACATATTTGCTAACCCAATTTCAATTAAATGTAATTCACCAAGCGTTGTGATCAAGCCTCGATTTTATCAATACCACAAAAAAGAACTGAATCGAAACATCTGCAGAAAAATATTTCCGCGCTTATTCTGTTTTACGCGTTTCGAGATTTGATAACATTCTCTTTTCTTTACCACAAAAATAGCTAATAATAATAAGAATAACACGTATGAAAACACTTTTTTTGTACCTCGTCGCCAATGTGATAACCGGTGGATTAGTTATAAATAAACAACTGATATTATTTAGGTACCGATGATACAACAAAATAACAATTAACTTTATTTACTGTAATTATTATAAGCAATCAAAACTATTCTTATTATAACAATCGGATTCCTAAGATGATTACACCTGCGCGGCTGGCCAACGACTGCCCCCAGCAGGTCCAGTGTGTGTCTGCCAGGGTTCGGACCCTACTCCAATCGGAGTAGATCTACTCCGCTTTTTTAAGAAAAGAAAAATCTACTCCGACACCCCGCTGCGCTCAAAATCTACTCCAATTTTTTTCACACAAAAAAATTTAACCAAATACAGTAATCCCTCGATTTACGTCGAGAGGTGTTCCAAGAAATGGGGACGCAAATCGAGACGACGTAAACCGAGAATGTTGATTATATATCAGAAATAATGGCGCAAATTCATAGTCAGATAGAGCCGACGATAAAATAATTTATTCACCTACATAACCTAAAATATACTTTTTGCTATTCAAAGTCACTTTATTATCGACTTCGAAGTTATAGCCGGCTCGAAATTTAAAATGGCCCAAAAATTAAGGGGAACCGTTTCGCAAGTGGTTAGTGCGTCGGACTACTGAGCCAGCGGTCTTGGGTTCGAATCCCGCCGCAAACACCTAAAAAGTTTTTCACAGTGCCCACCTCTTGCGAATGCCTGACAAGCATTCAAGAGTATCATTTGTCATGTAAAGCTTCCCAACTCGCCGTTCGGAGTCGGCAGAAAACTGTAGGTCACTTCTATTCGTGCAAAAATATAACGCGCACACACAAATGGTTGCGGGAAGCTAGGCTTGGTTCTACCTAGGACTGCTGAAGCCAAATATTATTATTATTATAAATGTAATTTTAAATAATTAGAGCCGACTTTTTTATTTAGTGCCGGATATAGCTATAGTCGGCTATAGGCACTATTCATGGGCTGACTATGAATTTGCGCTATTATCTATAGTGAGGGCAATTTACATAAAAAAAATTAAAGATAAATGTTTCAACCAAAAAAACAAATAAAATGTTTGAAAATCACCTCGCGCGACCACGGAACCTTTTTGTAAGTGAATGGGCTTTCAACCACATACAATGTCAAATTTTATTTTGAGTAAATCTCCGATGAAGTTTCATTTAAACTGCCAATTTTCAAATTTAAACTGCTTAAATGAAGCAATTTCATATCTAAACGGTTAAGAAAATCCCTGAATAAGACAACGTAAATCGAGAGATAGGACGACGTTAAACGAGGCAAGGTTCATAATTTTATACAACTTAAATCGAGACGACGTAAGCCGAGGTAACGTAAATCGAGGGATTACAGTAATGGAATGCCAGTACTGATCATTTGGAAAATCTGTTTTCAAAAATATATGAATGCCTAAAGTTGAATAGAGTACAGTCTTCTTTCTCGTCGTTTTCATTTGTATATGTGTATTACTATTCTCAATTACTGGCTAGTGTGTACATATACAATTCTGTTTTATTGTATTGTCACGTTACTTTCAATGTAAAATACAATAAGAACTAATCCTAAATAGAATTAGTTTAGTCTGTATAGCTATCAGATATTATGAGCTTAGCCGCTATAAAATTTGTGCTACCAAATTACTTTTCTCGAAAAGTGTTATGCAAAATGTCAAATAAACGAAGACGTCATGTCAATTATGAAAAAAATTGGACAGAGAATGATGTCTTCAAAGCAGAAAAGGTAATTATCAAAAACTAAAGCTAAATTGAAAAATTTCTGAATACAAATATCCTGTTTTCTAACTATCCAAAGAAAAATAAATACTACAACTGAAGTGTCTCTATGTCCAGTAGTGCCAGGTGTACATTAAGAAAACTTAAGCCGTATAAATCGTTTAATTATGCGAAATTATTCTTAGCCTATTATTGGTAACAAAAAAACACGCATTCTGTCTTCTTTGCTCTTGTTTTGCGAAGCTTTTTTTGTCTACAAATCTACTCCGTAAAATTTGGTTTTTTTTTCTTAATCCACTCCCAAATTTTATTTCTGGGGTCCGAACCCTGGTGTCTGCTGATATTAGGAGAGCTTTTACGTAGAAGAGCAGTATGTTCATTAATCGGCAGGTCACCACAAGTATTAAAAGAAAGATTGGCCAGTTAGAAACAAATATATATCCCTAGTTAATTGAATATAGAGCATCTTAATAACGCAAAAAAGTTATTTTACCACCTCTTCAATATTTTTTTTTAATTTACACACGCTTAAGGGGATATGACATATGAATACCCTTATAATGTTTACACACAGCGCGAGCACATGCAGAAATGATAGCAAACTCAGATGTTAGGTTTCAACTAACTCTATGGGTAGTGTCCAGGATAACTGGAGAGTTGTATATTATTGAAAATGTTTGCCCATGCTTATGATTTACAGAAGTTTATTTCCAGATGTTTCCTATTATTGGTTTGTGCAATCAATTTCTTCAGCCATACCACCACTTTACTGCCAGTGTTATGCCTTCGCAGTGGGTTTTTGACATTAACTTCTGAAACTGATCAACTTATTTTTATTTTGTAAGAAATAAATGTTTCGGCGACATCTGGATTTGAACCGTGAACTTTCAGCGTGACAGGTGAGGACGACTACCACTACGTCACAGCCACCCACGACTTAAAATTAGGGTTGGTGAAAAATGTTGTTAACGCTGTAGACAAAACTAGTGCCGCCTTTCAACATATACATATGTAGTGATTTTCCAGGTCTTTCTGAGGCGAAACTTAAAGAAGGTACATATTTTTCCTGAGCCGCAAAATAAAAAAAAAATTTAAAGGATGAAAAGTTTGAAAACTGTCTTTTAAATATGGAAAAAACAGCTTGGAAATCTTTGCCACTTGTCATCGAAGAGTTTCTAGCCAACAAAAAAAATTGTAATTACCAACAATTAGTTTGATTTATTACATAATTTTCACCAGACAGGTGTGACTGAACATGTCCCTGCAAATTAATTTTTTGCACTCGCACCTCGACTTCTTCCCTGAAAACCTCGGAAATGTGAGCGAAGACCGCGGCGAGCGTTTTCAACAGGGCTTGAAAGGATTTGAACAAAATTATTAGGGGTACTGGGATCAAAATACGTTAAGTGACTATTGGTCTATTGTGATACACAGATACGAAAAGTTGTAAGAAAAGAGCTAAAATAGTGAATTTTCAATTTTTATACTTATTTTTGTACCTACCTATTTGTCTTAATAACCAAAAATATTAAATATGGGAGTCAGAAAGAATCCCGAAAGCTCAAATTCCCGAAAATCCACAATCCCGAAAATCCAAAATCATGAAAGGCCAAAAATTGCGCAAATTTTGCATTTTGTATAATTTTTCGGGATTTTGAATTTCAGGATTTGCTACACATTTTGTTATTACTAGTGAAGAATTCGGTTACGTCGAATGGCGGTCATTACCATTACACCATTGGGCAAAGTTTACAACATTTTATTATTAAACCATATTATTTGTATGACGTTATATTAGCATGGTTTATGCCAGTGACATGCAAATTATTTAGGTACAATCTTTAACTAAAACAAGTGCTGAAGTTTACGTTATCTAAAAAGTGTGTAGGAGAAGCGTGACATTTCATTGCAGCTAGAGGCAATGTTATAAGGGGTACGATTATGTATATACATTCGAAAGATAAACATTACGTTTTGGGCGAATTTAAAAAATGGCAAGTTAACGAGAACTTTTGCATATTATTTGGTAATTCTGTCACTGAACCACTGCTTTGGACATTCAAAGCAAATGCCATTTCAGTGGCTCTCCATTCCACACAATTCCCAGGGCTAAATAAATAATAAAAACAACCATACAACTGATTTAAACCGAAACAAATCGTTTCGCCCACTCAAAGGATGTCATAAGCCATCGATTTCTGAGAACAGACTCTGACTGTTTATATGAAAAAAAAATATCCTATAGTCTAACTCCCCAGTCCCCAGTTACCAATACTACAGAAGCTATTTCATGCCTATCAGTATAGCACATAAACCAAATAGCAATTATAAACATATACATGTACATATATGTATGAGTAGACCTACAATAATCCTGTCATACACGGAGAAGATAGTGATCCAAAGTTAATTTGCCACAATTAGCCCACATATAGATACATATGTACATATTAATGTTATTTTGGAAACAAATCGATTTGATTCTCCAGTCAATTAAAGGCAAATAACTACTAATCTATTTGTCAATAATAAATCTTTTATTGAAAGTTGATCTGTCAATAAAAACAAGTACGAGTAACAATAACAACAACAGCGTTACCGTTCTACAGAGATGTCAAATCCTACAAACATGTTGCATTTAATTTCGAACAATAATAGCAAACACGTTATTAATTAATAACTGCTGGTATCTGCTAACAAGCTAAGCCTGCACACAGAGAATAATAAATTACTAAAAACGTCCAAAAACCCTCCTACTCAATCGGAACCTGAATGATGAGGGTCGATAGCAACTCAATTTTTCTCATCCCCATCTCGGTGTGATAACGAAGGAAATGGCATCAGGCATCATCGTCATCGTTGCAGAAATGACAGATCGATTATAACAGAGATATCATAAGAGACAGACACAAGAAGAGAGAAAGTATCATTGGTATTTCGTAAGCATAACATCCAACAACGCCATAGGAAATTGATTTAAATATAATGCCAACAGCTGCAGTTCGTTCTAACGGACGGGCGACGGCAGCCATTTGACTTCCGTTTTTGTTTTTGTATGGGGAAAATGAAAAGGATTCCAGCAAATCGTAATAAAATGGAAGAAAATGAAACAGAAACGTGTCGTGTACCACCGTCCCAATTGAATTATCCGCAACTAAAGTGTAAATACAGAGGGAGATAGGGAGAAACTGTTAACAATACCTCCAGGACCGACACTTTTCCTTTTCTTTAGAAAAAAGATTTCTATCTGAATTTTTTAACTTGACACGTACACGATAGAAATGGGTCAAGAACAAGACTCAACCTCACGATTATGCACAGAAAACATAACTTAGGTACTCCACTCTGCTTCCAGCTGTCACTATCATGATGATGATAGTCGTCAGTAGGTACTGTCTTCATGGTCACCAGCAGCATCAAGCGTTGACATGCAACTAGAGGGGCTGTGAAAATGAAGAAAGAAAAAATGAAACTTAAATAGAAAATAGTTCAATGGTACCTAGCGACACCTCAGAGCAAGAGCAAATGGGAGGATATTATATTACAGCCCATCCAATTGATGTAACACTATCTTAATGTGGTTTCATTTTTATATGTACACGCCTGTGTTTGCTGAGGTGTAAAAGACATTTCGAAAGTGTAGGTAATGAAAAGAAGTTGTAGGGATACTCAATTAATTTCAGAAGGATGTGTACATAAGAAATGTGATTGATTGAACTTTTGTTCTGCTTTTGCTTTTGTATCAATCAATAGGCGCGTTTTTTTTCAAATCTATATAGATTTCGAAAAAGCTTTCCATATAAAAATAAGACTGGGTAATTATCCAGGCTAAGGTTTTGTTGTATTTAACATTAAAAACATGTTGCGGAAACATGTTTAGCCTGTAAAGGTTTAAAAAAAAACACGCCTAATGTACCGGTATTAGATTGTGGTTTATAGTCTGTTTGAACACGTTGAAGTAAGTTTGGAATGTTCAGTAAGAAAATCTAATGAAACAGTCTGCTGCTGCAAAAGCTTTAAGAAACCGACTCCAGTCGTTAAAATAAATGAAATACCAAAATATATATAAATGGAATACCAAAGGCGAACACGAACAGACGAAGGTTAGTGCTGAAGAGACCGTAATGGTGGCGATATCGCAGGAGGATATTACTCTTTTTATTTCCAGCCAAGTTCATTTCAAGCTAATCCTTTAAAAAAGGTTCCATTATGCATCCTCAAACTAAAAATAGAAAAATAAAGCACTCGTAGAAACTAGCAATTGTTAGTATATTACATAACATACATTCACATTTGATCGCTTCTATTACAGCTATGTACATAATAATCAAATAGTATATAAAGCAAAACTGTCAGTAACTAACTTTTAAGTCTTGTAATAAAGTTGCCGAGTCAACATTGAATTTACCCGCGTGTTTTATTTCTTTTTCACCCAACAAAGGTTATGGGCCCAGGCGCGTTTGATTAAAATTAAAATTAGTTTTTATTAGTTCTTTTAAATAAAAAGAAATGAGTGTCGGACTCTACCAAATTGATAAGTTGGATGACACCAACTATGATGGTTGGAAAATCCAAATGAAATCAGTTCTGATTCATTGTGATTTGTGGGATTACGTGTCCGGGGCGAAAGAGGTTCTTGCAGCCGGTGATGCCAGTGCGTTGGCCACCTGGAAATCGAAGGATGGAAAGGCGCTTGCAATCTTGGTTTTGTCAGTCAAATCAACCCAATTGCTTCATGTGAAGAACGCA
The DNA here is from genome assembly GCA_949775065.1 of Brachyopa scutellaris. Classification (NCBI taxonomy): domain Eukaryota; kingdom Metazoa; phylum Arthropoda; class Insecta; order Diptera; family Syrphidae; genus Brachyopa; species Brachyopa scutellaris. Next base: position 105,791,723 of record OX459112.1, read on the forward strand.
AAAACATCTAAAGATGCATGGGATCGCTTAAATGAGGTACATTCTCCTAGTGGACCAGCTCGTAAGGTCACTATATTTAAAACATTAGTGAATTTAAGAATGTGTGAAGGTGCATCGATGTCCGAGCATCTGAACAAATTTTTCGATTTGTTCGAAAAACTTGTTGAGCTGGATATAAAATTACAAGACGAATTGCTTGCCATTATAATGTTGTGCAGTTTGCCGAAAAACTATGATAACTTTGTTGTTGCCATAGAATCCAGGGACAAACTACCCAGTACAAGTGCCCTGAAGACGAAATTATTGGAGGAGGATAAGAGAAGGGAGAGCGAGTGTAAAATCGAAGAACCACATGAAACTGCATTTTTTGCTAACAAGCATCGAAATCACCTACAACCGCAACAACAAAGCAAACAAGTGAAACAGCGAGGTAAATGCTATAAATGTCAAAAGAGAGGTCATTTCGCAGCTTCTTGTCGGCTAAATAGTACAGGCAAACCAAACCATAACTATGCGATGCTTAATCTCTCTAATATGTATACAGAGCTTAACAGTTCAACGTGGATTCATGACAGTGATTCGACTTGCCATATGTGTTGTAGCAAATCAATGTTTGCCCATATAAAGAGCCACAAAGAAAAAATTGAACTGGCCGGAGACAAATATATATTCTCTGAAGGTGTGGGTGTTGTATGTATAGAGACGGCAACTGCAAAACTCTCTTTACATAAAGTGCTCTATGTGCCTAACTTAAAAACTAATTTCTTGTCTGTGAGCAAATTAACGGAAACGTGCACAGTAAATTATGCAAAGATAGTAGCTAGAATAGACGGCTTAGAAATAATGAGAGCAAAGCGAACGGGTGATTTGTTCACATATGAAACAAAGACATTTTCAAAATTGTGCGTCGCGGCGGTAAATAACGCATACATTAGCGAATGGCACCGTAAGTACGGACACTTAAATGTGAAAAGCCTGCAACTTTTACCAAAAAATAATATGGTGCGCGGTATGGACATCGTAAAGAGTGTCGGAAAATTCGAGTGCGGTACATGTATGAAAGCGAAAATAAATGCGATAAAATTCCCAAAATATCAGAATCGGTACAGTGAAAACATTTTGGATATTGTACATAGCGACGTCTGTGGACCAATGCACACCCCTTCGCTTAGTGGTGCAAAATATATGGTGTCATTTATTGACGATTTTAGTCGTAAAATTTTCATTTATTTTATAAAGCAAAAAAGTGACGTTTTTGAAATTTTCAAAACATTTAAAGCAACCGTGGAGCGCGAAACGGGTAAAAAAATAAAAGTTTTTCATTCGGATAGTGGCGGGGAATATCTAAATAAAGATTTTGATAATTTTTTGAAAAGTGAAGGAATTCGGCGACAGTTAACCGTACCCTATACACCGCAGCAAAACGGTATAGCTGAGCGCGTTAATCGTACGCTGGTTGAAATGGGTCGATGTATGCTCATCGATTCAAAGTCGCCGGAATTCTTATGGGCAGAGGCGATAAACACCGCCGTTTATTTGCGAAATCGGTCACCCACAAAGGTGTTGTCAAATATAACACCACATGAGGCATGGACCGGCAGAAAGTCAAATGTGTCGCACCTTGAAATATTTGGCCGAAGAGGATTTGTATTAGACAAATCGCAACGAAAATCTAAATTTGCAGCAAAAGGTATTGAATGTGTCATGGTGGGATATGCGAGTGAATCAAAAGCATACAGACTCTACGATCCGAAGCGAAAAACGGTGATAATAGGGCGAGACGTCAGATTCCTACATTCACAAATTTCTGATTCTACAAGTCGAGATGTTACAATAATTGACTTTCCCAATATTGGACATGAAGAAAAAGATGTGACTGCTGATGCTGTTCTAGCTTTTCCAAAGGAAGACTTAAGTTCCTCTGAGGACGAGGACTACAACGATGCTGTGGGACCTGAACTGAATGCGGAACCTGAAGGGGTTGTTGAACACAATAACCCCAAAACTGCTTTTGAAAACAATGATGTTGTTTTTGATGCTGCTGGTGCTGAGGAAAGTCAGGTAGCAGAAGAATTAGCTGTTGAAGAAAATGGTGATCCAAACACTGTTGATTACAAAATGAAACTCCGCCCACGGAAGCTGGTAAGTCCACATATTAATAATCTTATGAATTGCCATATAGACAAAACAACCAATCCACTGACTGTAAAAGAAGCTCTGCAACGACCAGACGCTGACAAGTGGAGGGCGGCGATGGCTACCGAGTATAATTCTCTTGTTAAGAACCAAACCTGGGAGCTAGTAGATGTTCCGAAAAATAGCCAACCATTAAAATCTAAATGGGTGTTTAACATTAAGCGCGATAAGAACGATGTGCCGGTGAGGTATAAGGCACGGCTCATGGCGAAAGGTTGCAGTCAACGATATGGCGTGGACTATAGGGAAATATTTTCGCCGGTAGTTAGATATTCCTCAATACGACTCATCCTGGCATTGCCTGCAGAATTTAACCTTTTTGTACACCAAATGGATGTCTCAACAGTGTATTTAAATGGCAAGTTGCAAGAAGAAGTGTTTATGTACCAACCCGAGTGCTTCATTGATGAAAACAGTAGAGATCAAGTCTGCAGATTACGAAAGGCGATATACGGACTGAAGCAGTCTGGACGTACTTGGAACAAAGAATTGGACTGTGCCCTTAGACAAATTGGTTTTGTAAAGTGCAACGGGGATGCGTGTGTTTATGTGCTGAAGCGTTTCGATGAAATAAATATAGTAGCCGTTTACGTCGACGATATTCTTCTAGCGTGCTCTAACCTTAAGACATTAGAGAATATAAAAAGCAAAATTGGACGAAAATTTGAGGTCGTCGACAAAGGACCGATTGACCAGTTCGTTGGCATGGAGATCACCAGGGGACGACATGGAATTCAGATTTCACAAACACAACTGATCAGAAACCTTTTGGCGGACTTCGGGATGATGGACAGCAGAAGTTGTACGACTCCGCTGGAGCCAGGAACTAGCTTCAAAAAATGTGATGACTGTTCACAATGTGTAAAAGTGGACACAAAACTATACCAGTCATTGATTGGCTCTCTGACGTACCTGGGCGTCTGTACAAGGCCAGACATAATACATTCTGTGTTTAAACTGGCGCAATTCAACACGAATCCTCATGTTGAACATTTAAATGCCGCAAAGCATTTGTTAAGGTACTTAAATACCACAATAAATATGAAAGTTACTTATTTTCAGACTGGCATGAAACTGAAAGGCTATGTAGATGCGGATTGGGGTGGGAACTGTGTTGACCGAAAGTCCTACACTGGGTTTGCATTTTTTCTCGCTGGTGCAGCCGTTTCGTGGGACAGTAAGAAGCAGTCAACTATTGCCCTCAGTAGCACCGAAGCTGAATACGTAGTCCTGTCGACTGCATCCAAAGAAATTGTTTATCTTCGTCGTTTTCTGAAGGAGATGGGCTTTGGTGCATTTGTTGACGGCCCAACGGAGCTCTTCAGCGACAACCTCAGTGCACAGAAATTGGCGAAAAATCCCGTCTTTCATAACAGGACAAAACATATCGACATCAAGGCCCATTATGTGCGTGATGTTGCAGAGAAGGAGCTTCTCGTCCTTAAATATATTCCTACCGATCAAATGACTGCAGATATATTTATTTACTAAGAATTTAAAGAAAATAAAACACAAAGTATTCAGTACTATGTTAGGTCTAAAGCCATGAAATATAATGGATAAGAAACTAAAATTAATTTTTATAAATTAAATATTGAATTAATTTTTATAACTGAAATATTGAATTAGTTGTAAACTTATTATTAACAGTTTTGAGAGAAGGTTTGTTAGTATATTACATAACATACATTCACATTTGATCGCTTCTATTACAGCTATGTACATAATAATCAAATAGTATATAAAGGAAAACTGTCAGTAACTAACTTTTAAGTCTTGTAATAAAGTTGCCGAGTCAACATTGAATTTACCCGCGTGTTTTATTTCTTTTTCACCCAACAGCAATAGCTTAAAACAGTAAATTTATGGCCCCTCTATGAGTAAAACAAAACTGATAAAATCCTAACCAGGAATGGGGGCACTCTATCAGCTTTACTTACTTACTTAGGTGGAGCTACAGTCCAGGGTGGATCAAGGCCTCAACCAACAACTGATTCCAGTGAGCCCGGTTCTTAGGTTACTGTCTTCAGTTGGGCACTCCAAGTTGGTTGAGGTCCTTTTCCGGTTGTGCGCTCCACCTTAGGCACGGTCGTCCTCTGCTGCGCTGACCATCCGGGTTGGAGTCGAATACTCTGCGGGCCGAATCGTTGATGTCCATTCGCTCTACATGTTCTAGCTATCTTAAACGCCCAATGCGCAGTTTTTTGACTAGGTCCATGTCACTGTACAGCTATACAGTATAGTTCGTGGTTGAATCTTCTCCTCCGAAATCCGTCAACGCAAACGGAACCGAATATCTTACGAAGGATTTTTCTCTCGTAGCGACCAAGGATATATTCATCCGCTTTCGGTAAAGTCCATGCTTCAGCTCCATATAGCAAGACTGGGATGGTAAGGGTCTTATATAGAGTCTCCTTGGTCGATTGGGAAAGGGCTTTACTACTCAATTCCCTTCTCAGCCCAAAGAAAAAGCGATTGGCAGGAGTAATCCTTTGTTTGATTTCCGATGAGACGTCATTTTTATATGTTATAAACTTTATACACACAAACAAATGGTTGCGAGAAGCAGGCCATGGTTCACCCCGAGCTTTAGCGTCACATAAAGAAAGAAGAAGAAGTAGACCCGGGGAAGACAAAGTCCTTTACTACCTCAAATCTAATCCTCTATTAGCCTTAGTAGACATAACTATCGGGTAGAATATACTATTGTACCATACTTATAGTATGACAACTAGGACTAAATAAAAATCACGTATGCAGAGGCTAATGAAAAAGAAGTCCACGAGGACATGCCCTACTTTCTCTTTCAACCACAGATCTCTACCACACTTATGGAAAGGAAATTCTCTCAGTATTTAGAAAGCAGGCAAAGAATATCTACAGACATTGGGTTGGGCCAAGAATCTTAAGCAAAACAGCTACGCAAATAAAGAACACAGTATTTCATGGGTTTTATCTTTTCTATCGTTAACCCACAAAACGAACTTAACTTTATGTCTTTGGGCTCAGTTTCAAACAAAATACTAATATTAAGGCACATCTATACACATGTGCAATAATATGCGTTAAAATCCTTTTTGCTAAATTCTAACATTTCTTCAAGACATTTCCATAACAATGACTCATACACATTAAAAGAGCAATCTGAGCCTTTGCTTTCATTCTGGATGTAAAATTGCTCTACTATTTAGAACAAGATGGCAAATGTTTCAAAAAAAGGAAAACCCCGTTCAAATCTTTCACCTCCTTTAGTAACGATAGGTAAACGTCAGCTCCATCGGATCTGTTTGATTTTACATAGGTACTGCCAGCCTCACTTAATGTGGATTCAGTGAAATAACGCCAAGTGGAATAAGGCTACATGCAAAAAGTTGGCCTTATTTCACATTCTAAATTTTAACGGTTGGCTTTATTTCACTTTATGAAACTGAAATAAGGCAAATTTGGCATTATTTCCCTTTCCATTGTTTCTAGTTTTGCTTACCCGATTTAAATTGATCCTACAGAAATATATCGTTCCAAAATGATGCCGTAAACCTGTTCGTCATTTGTATTGTTTTAAGGTGTTAAAGTGCTTTTTCATGAAATCTGGTAATCGTAATTTTCGCTTAATTTCAAACTATAATCTACGTGGAAACTTTTCGTACTCCGTATCTATTCCTCCGTTCCATACCACTGCTTATCGAAATTTTTATGATATTTCGTCTCATCGTTTATTGAACAAACTTCCTCCGTCGCTCAGAACAATTACTTTACCTGGAATGTTCATAAATCTAGTAAAAAATTGGCTTCTAACATTCAAGCTTGTTGGTAAAGAATCTATTCTTTCTGACTATCTGGTTTAAATTTAGATCTTAAGGTTCTTATGTCTTTTTTCTTGCACTCTATCTGATGTTTTTTAATAAATATGTTTTCTATCTTAATCAGACTAATAAATTTTGTAATTCTTTTCTTAAGGGTCACCCCACCGAAATTAAATTATCTTAAAATGTCTATAATGCACATTGAAGTGGCATTCAACACACTTATTATTACAGAATGTCAATGAATTTCTTATATTTCATACCTATTTTAAGTTCTATTGTTGTTAACTTCCGAATTGTATAGTAATGATGAATTTATAAGTATAATGAATTTCAAACAATAAAAAATAATAAAAAAAATAAATAAATCATATCAATATTAATTAAAGCTTGTGGCGCTCGGTTTTTTTTTACATTTTTGTAGATTGTTGGTAGAGGTGGGACCGTATCACCAAATTACTGTGGCCCTATGTGATTTCCTTCGTAGTTCACTCATGATACCAGATATACCAGAAATGTCTTTGATAAGAGAGTTGACAGATATATCCTCTGTCTCAAGGTCGAATTTGTCTAAATGACGGAAGCGTGTTCTATGTGTTCTGCTCATTCTTCGTCCTCGACCTCGTTGTACATCGTACATATGTTTCTGGTGCCTGAGCGACTCAAGCTTTAATATTAATAGTCACATATTGGCGACTAAGAGAAAAAAAAAACTTTTTAAGCTAAGTTTCCACTTGTCGATTTGAAATTGACAAATGACGTATTTTTTTCGTCAATTAGAAAATTGCCAAGTGGAAATAATGAAAAACTGCTTATTTTTCATTATATCTAAATGACAATTTTCTAATTGACCTAAAAAAACGTCGTTTGTCAATTTCAAATCGACAAGTGTTCAATAAAGCTTGTATTAAAAAGATTTTTTTTATCTATATATTTATTTTCTACTTATTAGTATCTGAATTTTTTTTACAAATTTACGTATTTGCATCGAAAAACCGCTCCTAAATCAATATTTCAAAATGCAGAGTTGAGAAATAATTTTTTTTTCCCATCTGTAGTTAAATTCCCATGGCATTATGTACCGTAGTTTTTTTTTCATTTTCATGCACACACTTCGCCACAGCATCAGTTGAAAGTCATCGATCCTAAACTTGAATTGTGAATCTGTTGATTTGTGCGAAAAATCGCACTGTTAAATAATTAAATTTTTGTTTTTTTTTTTTTATATTGTGTACCAAATTTTTTTGTTATGGAGGAATCAGCTGCAGGTTAATACTTTATTTTGAAGCTACTTTTACGTTTATTGGAGCTTTAATTTGATAGATATTGGATTTATTTGGGCATTTTTTTTTATTTATTTTTTTTTTAATGGGCATTTTGTTATATAATTCGGTATTATTCGGTAACTTGTTTGGTATCAGCAAGATGTCAAGAAGCAAAAAAAAAAGAAACAATGCTGCCCCCTAGATTTTCCCGTCCCTGATGTGTGTCTAGTTTAATAAAAAAATCAAAAACTTTTTATCATAAAATAAATTATTTAGCTTGAAGGATCGGTTGGGTTGTTTCATCTGGATCATCTTCAGAGCTATTTGCTCAATAAACGGTCTTGCACGTGGGAAAAATTAAGAGATTTTAAGCTTAAAATTGAATTATACCTTAGAGTGACTGAAATAAGCTTAACCTTAGATTACTAACCTTCGTCGAATCGACTACGCTTGTTCCAAATTCTCTTGTTTTCTTTCCGCCCAGTTATCTCGCCCATTTCCCATGTATGCTTGTTTAGTGTTGATATCTCAAAGGTGACACATTCATTGCGAGTATTTACGCCGTCGTTATAAAGATATAACCACTTTCCGTAGTCGAATCGACGAAGGTTAGTAATAGTGTAACTTTTTAAAACTGGAGATAGTCAGTTTTTCGTTGGTTTTCATATAAATTGCATAGATTTCACTGAATTTCTTTTACAATTTAACGATTCGGAAAGCGTTTTAGAATGCCGGAATGAAATATTGTCCATATATTGCCGGGACCTTCACGCTCTTGCCAAAAGTTGATATATTCTTTGACATGTTTAGATCTCTTTATTACAAATTACATCATTGCGTTAGTCCTAAACGAAACTAAAACAGTAATTCAAACTCAATTCGGACGGTATATCAGAATGTGGTTCACGCAGTCACCTGCAAAAAAGCTGAAATTAAAGCAGCCCTAATAGACAATCATTTAACATGCCAAGCAGTTATATATCACAATTGATAACAATTACGCTGCAAGCTTAGAATGTATGTATATCCGCAACAAACCCGCTAAATATAGTATTAAACTTGTAATGATATGTGACAGTGTTACAAAATATAATATATATTATGATCGATTTGGGTTCCGGATCAAATTCAGGCGGCTTACCATTACGAGAACTCTATGTGACAAAGCGAACCAAATCTATGTATATGTATATGGATCAAACTTGAACATTACCACCGACAACTGGTTGACCTCAGTGCCGCTAGCAAGCGTATTACTAAAAGAGCCATAAAAATTAACATTAACACTTGAACTTCAACATTTCTGCCCAGTACCAATTGAAATAGGTAAAAGATACACCAAGTTCAAACACAATATTGATGGGTGTCACTCTTGCATTTAAAATTAAAATAAAATATCGATTTTCTTGTTAACAGTTAATAATGTTATATTAACTATTCATATTAATAACAAATGTTCATGAAGTTCACTGTTCTTTTATTTTTTAATTAACTTTTTTTATACATTAATTTATTTTGAGAATTTCTCAAAAAAGTCCGAATTATACCCGATTTTATTTTTGTTTTTTTTATATTTTTCATAGCGGTAAATAAATAAGTTCTTATAACACTAAAAAAAATACTTGTATCTCGAAATAATTTCAAAAGAAATAAAAATTAATATTCCGTCTATTAGGTACATCCGTTTACAAACAAAACTATTTATATGTAAATTTTACTTTATTAAAATTTAATCTATTGCAAGAACAACTTTAGGGGGCTAATTTATTAACCGTCTCAGAGTTTTTGATGAATTTCTAACTGAGGAAAAAGTGACAGAACCTCCTAGTTCTAAGGAGGTTCCGACTTTTAAGAAGGAGGTTTCAACATGCTATGCTTTTACTGCTTATTTCATTGCTTTCTTGTCAAATGTCTTTTCAGGATACTTTCTTTTATAAGTGTTAGGCATTTTGATTTAAACCTATAAAATTTCAATATAAAAAAAAACTAAGATTAAGTAAAACAGTGAAAGGAGGAGGTTTCGACAATTTGACTTAAACGAAACGTTGAAAAAACGAAACGAAACGACTTAAGCGGAACGTGTCGTTCTTCAATGCATACATTATATTTACGCTTTAAAAAAGTTTATTATTTTATACTTACGTAAAAGGGTTACAACTAATAAAAACACTATTAATCTGTTCGTTTAGTTTTTGTATTCTCAATTTCAAACACTTAAAGCAAACAAAGTTATTGCTTAAGAATTCACTGAAAAAAATTACATGCAAAATTACCAAAAATGAAAACACGACTTAACTTGTTACACGCTGATCAGAAACTGAACTCAATAAGGGGAAGAGTAGAGGTACCTTTAGACTGTGGACATAAGAAAATATCATATCTGTCATATTTATAGGAAGTGAAAAATTTGAGTTTGATGAAACCTCCTACATGTCGAACCCACCTCGCCTTACCCTACGTGTATTAGTTTGGGTGGGTTTGATATGAGAAAGTTTACTCAGAATGTCTGAGAATCTACTCGTCAAACCATGTCATGAGGTTGTGAAGAAAAAAGTAATCCGCCATCTACGGTCGTCCGCCACATTCGATTAACAACGTCATCAATACGTCATTGTATTGTCATCGAACTTATATACGTTTTAGCATACATTATACATTTCAGCATGATTTGATATCTGGAAGTGGGTATAAAATCGATTCCCAGATTTCGCCTTCACAGAAAGTGAAGTTAATATAAAGCTTGTAAAAATCATTTAAAATACAAATAAATAATGTTCACTTACATGGTTATCTGGAGCAAAGTGCACAGTTAACAGCTGTCTATAGCCGCAAGATGAAACCACACTGAAGGTGCCTTCCAAAAGATAGTTTCGGGCGGATGCGTCGGGTAGATTTTCGACTGCAGTCGCAATGGTTGAAGACCAAGGAAACAGGAATAAAAAAAACTGCCCCGATAAAACGGTTCACTATTTTGGTATATCGACATAACAAAACTAAATAGCTTCGACACCTCTTTGCCGTAACTGGAGCTTTTGGAAATGACTTATTCCTAATATGTTTTTACAAGTTGCCAGTAAATAAGGTATCTAGATTTGTAAAAAAAGGGCTTGTAATAAAGTCTGAGCATTTCGCCGATTACACTGTAGATAAATTGATTTGGCCTTGTTTCACTTTAGATAAGTGAATTCGTTTGGTCTTATTGTAAAAAAATAAACCCGAAAGTTAAAAGTTGGCCTTATTTTAAATTCACAGAGAAAATAGCTTAGACAGCCGCGCAGTGACTGGGAAAATTTAATTCACGTTTTCATTATGACTTTCCTCTTTGAATGTTTTGCCACTTTTTACTTCTTGGCTTTCCAAAACTTTTTCTGTGATTGATGTGTTAAGAAAACGTATCTATACCAGTTAAAACACCTGTTTTCATGTATATTTTATTATGCAATTTATTGTCCGATTTGCTGAATTTGTTAATGCTTCTCACATATTCTTAAAACTTAAACATATGGTATATTATGGCCACGAAACTTTTTTAAGTTTTTTTTTTTTTGTTTTTTTTTTTTATTTTTTTTTTTTATTTTATTCTTATCTTGTTATTCTTTGATTTCTTTCATAAACATTTTCCTTAAGTTAACAATACTGACAATCATGGACTGTCAGACCATGAGTGCAGTAGCAGTGAGAAAATCATAAAATGAAACTTCAAATGACACTTTTGTCACGTGCACTTAATCACATACTTTCCACGAACACAGAACAACTTTTCCATTCATAATTAATGCATTTTCTTTCTGTTTTTTTTGTGGCTTGTTCATGTTTGAGTATGTATTAGTATGTATCCTGCTGAACAATCCATCATATGAATGTGAAATTCAGTCACGAAATTTCGTAATTTTATCGAAATTCCAAGACAGGTACATACTCGTAAGATAAAACGATAACACTCTTGCCAAGAAAAATAATAAACCTTACACAAGAGGGGAGGTACGAAATGGAATTTGAAATTAAGGTACACTTGTTGGGAGTTTAACCTTTTTGAGTGTGAGTGAAGAAGAATTGCATTCGTTTTCCGTTTACAGGGTGAATTTTTCAACAACAATTCAAATAGTTTTGTGTTTCTTTTCAGTGTTTGGTTGTTTTTTATGTTTGTTGAAAGTTCGCGACCCCTAACGAATTTATTATGTCATTGGTTTTTGGTTCCGAGTTTTCCTGTTTTCATTGTTTGGTACGAAATGCGAGGTTGTTGTTCGTCCTGTCACTTGTTGAATTTATGAACTAATGTTGCCTTTGCATTTTATGTTTGTGTTTTTTTGTCGTTCGAACGTGCTGCACTTTGTTCTTGCCAGAATGTAATGGATTGTGAAGTTTTTCCCTTTTTGCTATTGCAATTGCAAAAAAGGTGCCATGTTGACTGAAGGATACCAATACCAATGAATAGTTGTAGAGTTCAACCAGCGAATTGATGGAAGTAATCAGTTACTGTTTATTTAAGTGCTCAGGGTGCCCTTCGGGTAGGGGTTAGAATATACCCGAGGTAGGCATGCCTGTCGTAAGAGGCGACTAAAATCCAATCTCCGTATACCGAGTATATAGTGTATACAAAAATGCAATGGACAAAACAAAAAGATTAATTACCCCAGGTGGCAGTCCAGCTTTACTGGAAAATCCACCCTCTTCGGAGGTCGGCTCTACGGATTCTGGGGAGAGCCATTTATTGCAATCCAATGACCCTTTCACAAGAAGTGCAAGGGTATCTCGATCTCCTCCATCAAGATCGAATAACTCCGGGAAAAAAAGTCCGCCGGGAGTGCCGCAGCGCGAAAATCAGGACTTAGCGAAATATAAAAGCTTTGAGGAAGAAAATAAAGTACTCCGAATAAAGCTTAACGAAATGGATCTACTCTATCAAGATCTTAAGAAAGAGATAGATCTATTAAAAGAAGAGAATAAGGTTCTAAAGAACACACACTCGCAGAAAGAGCGCGAATGTGCTCCAGCACTATTAGATAGTCGGGAGTACCACACCGATGAAGAAGAGCTAGCACGCGAAACGAATCGGGTCCCTAAGAAAAGACCTACTAAAAAACGGAGAGCCGGTTCTTCGCCCGAAGTCGTGCCCTTAAACGAAGAAAAGCGTAAAGAACTGCAAGAAAATCAACGTAAAACGCAATTTCGTTTACCGCCACCAATAAACATCGTCGGGATAACGGAATATAATAAGTTGCATAGCCTCCTTAAAGGAACGATAACATCGAAATTTAAGGTCACATCTTTGAGGAATAATGCGTGGAAGATTAACGTCGATGACCATGACGACTATCGCGCACTGTCCCAGAAACTTAATATCGATAAGATTCAGTGGTATACTTTCGAAATCAAGTCAGAAAGGCCACATCGTGTTATAGCAAGGGGACTTCACCCCTCGTGCACAAAAGAAGAGATTATGAGCGACCTTCAAGACAAGGGCTTTAAAATTCTTGATGCCGTTAATATCATCAAGAAGGAGAAGCAACAATCCGAAATAGATAAGGACATCTTGGTAAGGCGTGGACTTCCGCTTTTTATGCTAACATTCGATAAAGCTGATAGTATCGACGATATTTATCGAATTAAAACCATATTGAATATCGTGGTCAAAATCGAGCCCATGCGAAGAAATTTAAAAATAATTCCGCAGTGCAAACGTTGCCAAGGATTCAATCATACGCAAACGTATTGCAAAAAAGAACCACAGTGTGTGAAATGCGCCGGAAATCACCTCTCCCAAGACTGTCGAGTAAACAAGCAAGCCTCTGCAATCTGTGCTAATTGTAAGGGAAAGCACCCGGCAAATTATAGAGGCTGTGAAGTAGCCAAGGAGTTGCAAAAACGAAGAGATACACTCCATAAGCCTCAAAATAAAATAATAAAACCGCTAACTAAGGCAAATGGTAAGATCGCTCAGGAGAACGTAAACAAACAAAAACCATCGGGTACAGAGCGGAAGAAGGCGGTGATAGCAGAAAAGCCCTCGACTTCTGGTCTTAAAATAAATGGTAATGAAAAGCCATTAGAAAAGACATCGGGTAATAGCCCTCGGACAGCAGGAGTGCAGACCTACGCCCAGGCTGCAGCATCCGAAAAATCAAAAAACCTCGAAATCCCGACGGACCCTGCTTCTCAAGTTTTCTCAATTATTCTCGCAAAACTTGAAGAGCAAAGCAAAATAAATAAAATTATTCTCGATAGGTTGGTTAAGCTCGAGAGTTATTCACGGAAAACGCGTACTTCACCTAGAATATGAATGAAAAAAGAATGTTAAAAATATGTACTTGGAATGCAAACGGACTTTTGCAAAAACTTGACGAATTGGAAATATTCATGCGAGAAAAAGATATTGACATTTGCTTGATTTCTGAAACTCACGTGAAAAAGGAATCGCATTTAAAAATAAAAGGCTATACTGATTACCACGCTTGTCACCCTTCGGGAAAAGCAAGAGGCGGATCTTCCTTGTTTATTAAAGACTGCATTGAACAATGCGAAGACCTAAAGATAGAGCTTGAAACTCTGCAAATGTGCACAATTCGAGTTAAAAATAGTCAGCGTACTATTAAAATCTCATCTATTTACTGTCCACCGCGTTCCGCGCTTGAAAAAAGTGATTTTACTAACTTATTTAAATCGCTGAAACCTAATTTCATTATTGGCGGCGATTTTAACGCGAAACATACGTTCTGGGGCTCTAGATACATCTCGCAAAAAGGTAGAATGCTCTATGGGGCAGGTATGGAGTACAGTTGTGATTTCCATTCGACGGGCAAACCGACTTACTGGCCAGCTGATACTTTGAAAATGCCTGACCTGATCGATTTCTTCGTGGTGAAAGGAATATCTAGCAACCACATAAAAGTTGAAGAAAGCTTTGATCTGTCGTCTGATCATTCCCCAGTTATTTTGACATTGAGCGAAAAACTATTATTTAACCGAGAGCCAGCGAAATTAACCGGCAGAACAACTAACTGGGAAGGCTTTAGGAACGAAATCGAAGTAAATGTTGAACTGAGCGTACCGCTTACGACACCCTATGAACTTGAGGTTGAAGTCGATCGCTTCGTTCAGATAGTACAGCTCGCCTCTTGGAATAATACGCATAATCCAAGAAAAACGCCAGACAAATACGGTCTACGATATCCTGCTGAAATAAAGGAATTAATTAGGGAAAAAAGAAAAGCGCGTAAAAGATGGCAACAAAGTCGTGCTCCACAGCATAAAACCCATCTGAATCGTCTCTGCAATTTGTTAAAGAATAGCATTAAGGATTTTAAAAATCGTGCGATAGGCTCTTACCTTGAAAGTTTAACAGCGAAAAAAGATTCCAATTATTCCCTTTGGAAAGCCGTAAAAGGCACCAAAAGGCCCAAAATCCCCGCGCCGCCACTTAAAATAAATCAAAATGAATGGGCAAGGGAAGATAAAGAAAAAGCGGATATTTTTGCCGCCCATTTGGAAGAAACCTTTAAACCGAACGATGGTCAAGTGGTTCATGACAACATCAACCTCACAAGGATGGTAGTTCCATCATCTGACGATTTAACGCGCAGATCTGCAACGCTTAGAGAACTCGAACGTGAGATCGCGAAGCTAAAACCTAAGAAAGCTCCTGGTTATGATTTGATTACCGGAGAAATTCTCAAAGCCTTACCTAGAAGAGCATTTATTAAGCTTCTCCATATTATAAATGCTGCACTCAGATTAAAACACGTGCCGAGCCAATGGAAAGTTGCGGAAGTCATTATGGTTTTAAAACCAGGAAAACCGTCATATGAAGTAAAATCATACAGACCAGTCTCGCTTCTTCCAGTCGTATCAAAAATTTTCGAGAGGATATTACTAAGGCGTCTCCAACCGGTTATAGAAGAAAATAATCTAATCCCTGACCACCAGTTTGGGTTCAGAAGTAAGCATTCGACGATTGACCAGGTGCATAGAATTACTAACGTAATCGAAAAAGCACTAGAAGAAAAAAAGATATGCTCAACCGTATTTCTTGACGTCTCGCAAGCCTTTGATAAGGTGTGGCACGATGGCTTGAAATGCAAACTACGACAAGTACTTCCCGCAAACCTATACGAGATTTTGAATTCATATCTCGGGAATAGACTCTTCCGTGTTAGAAATGGAAACGAATACTCAGAGCTCAAAGAAATTTCGGCCGGCGTACCGCAAGGAAGCGTTCTGGGGCCGCTTCTCTATCTGTTATATACTCGTGATATACCGAAAGAAGATGGCACTATCCTTGCTACGTTTGCCGACGACACCGCTATCCTAGCGGTAGGTAAAACAATCGAGGAAACGACTGCCAAACTGCAAAACGCATTGAATAAAGTAAATGAATGGACGAGGGACTGGCGGATCACCCTTAACGGAACTAAATCTGTTCACGTGAATTTCACTTATAGAAAAATTAATGACTTGCCAATTTTTATAAATTTGGCCCGAATTCCTATTGCAAATGAAGCCAAATACCTGGGAATGACACTTGACGCAAAGCTGAAGTGGAATTCGCACGTGAAAATGAAACGTAAAGAATTAGAAATCAAATATAGAGAAATGTACTGGCTGATCGGGAAACATTCCCACCTCAGTACCGAGAACAAACTGCTTTTATACAAGCAAGTGCTAAAGCCGGTGTGGTCCTACGGTATACAACTTTGGGGTTGTACCAAGAAAACAAATGCCAATATTTTACAGACCTTTCAAAATAAAGTGCTTAGAGAAATTGTCCAAGCACCGTGGTATGCTAGAAACGACGATATCCACAGGGATCTCGGAATTCCGACAATCGAAGCTGAAACTAGAAGCTTCGCGCGAAAACATAGAAACCGACTAATCGGACATGTTAATAATACAGTCCTACTTATTTTGGATGAGAGCAATTTATTGCGCCGACTACAAAGGACAAAACCTTTCGACTTGGCGAGATAAGGATTAACCGCATCTAAATTGCGGAACATGCAGGATCTTTCATTGGAAAGTAACCTGCCAAACGTTTATATTTCGTGATAGAAAAATTGCTTGATAAGTAGTATAACTTAGTTGCAGTATCTAACAAATTTATATCGAAGGGTGGTGTTTTTGGTCAGTAAGAATCTGACACTACTATGAGCACGCGCTTGCTATTCTCATAGTGTCTATGGAAGATTTTCACCTACCCTCGGAAAAAAAAAAAAAAAAAAAAAAAAAAAAAAAAAAAAAAAGGTTGGAGAGAGTGGCAATAGTTGTTTTTCTTTTAAGCTTACACATTTCGTAATCATTAAAAAGAGCTAAATCATTAATAATCTAATTTAAAATATGTATCATATTAGGGGGATGGTTTAGTAAATAAATATTTATGTCTGTTTGAAAAATAATAACGACAATAATACATACATAGATATGTACAGTCGTGGCGAGCTAATTAAGAACGATTACAAAAATTACGAAAAATCGCCATTACAATAAAATAAAGATGGCCCTCCATAAAAAGGATTTGTTATTTTTATTGGCCAGATGCGGGAGGCCATCTTAAAGATGAGAAATATCGAGAAGTTCTCGTTTTCAGAAATTGGTAGCAATGCGCAAAATACCGCATAAGACTAATGAGGATGGGGATCGAATAATCGTTCGAGTTGCAACAAAAATAAATTTATGAGTTCTAATCGAATTCAAAAGGAAGATTTTGGTGAGAATCCGAATGCCCTTTCAGCACGCTCCATGCGGGAACGATTGAATGAAATCCAACTTTTTGGTAGAGCGATGAAAATAAAAACATTACGTGCACTAAACAGTCGAAAAGCAATGTTAGTTTTGCGAAGAAACATAAGGAAATAGAGTGGGATCAGATAGTAAAAGATATGTCCGGCGCCCAAAAAATTAGGATCTTAATCCGAAATGCCCGACGGTAACTCTTAAGCACGGAGGAGGAAGTGTGATCCTTTGGGGATGTATGTAAATGAATTCGGTGTAATACACACAAATATTAGAAAATGTCATGTAACCTATACTAAGGAAGAACTGCTCGTTACCGTTACCTGTACATTTATGCAAGATAATGTCCCACAGCACACGGCATGAGCAACAAAACATTGGTTCAATAAGAATTCTGGATTTAAATCCTATAGAAAACCTGTGGTATGAACTTAAAACCGAAATTGGCAGACACAAAATTGAAATTTGAACGATTTTTTTTGAAGTCGCAAGGACGATTTGGGCCAAAATACCACCTAAAGAATGCAGTGATCTTAATATATGTATGTATCTATGCCACGGAGGTGTAAGGCTGTGATCGCGAATGAATGGTTTCCTACGAAATATCGAGCCAGGACATGACAATTCCGCAAGTAAGCAAACAAAATCAATGTTCTTAATTAGACCACAACCATTTCGAAACACGTAATTGAATTTGAATAATTTTTTTATATTACTTATATTTTTTATTCATTGTTACTTGTTTTTCTTACTTTTATATTAAATTAATAAAATACGTAACAAGGTACAATATCTTTCAACTTTAAGCAACCGAAAAATCCAATAATATATTTTGGTACCAGCGTTCTTAATTAGTTCGCCACGACTGTATGTATTATTTTACATATAATTTAACATTTTGTAGTTATTGTTGCGTCTTTCGCAGATAGGTTTGTTTTATACAATGCACGGTATTCTATTTGTGACGTGTAGGCATATCTAGCAGAATGTTCATAGGATTTGTATTGAACTTATATTTAGCACAAGTTATGATAATTAGTACTTATTTTTATTAGAATACAATGTTGAAATGTAATAGACGTTTTCATGAAGATTACAATTTGTATTGTATTGTACCACATTTAAGGCAGGGTCTTCCTATATAAAAAAATCTTTAGATTGCCAGATCATACACAAAACTCTCGCTTCATCTGGAAATCGGTTTACACGCATGGGTGGCCAAACCAAGGCCCGCGGGCCGCATGCGGGGGGGGTTATGTTGTGGCCCGCGGAGTTAAATGAATATACATAAATGTTAACTTCATTGTATATTTCACCAAAAGAATATCCATCATGAGTCATTTGTATCATACATTTTGAAATCATAGCTATTTTGATTTTGATTTTTGAAACATCTCGCATTCTTGGAAAAATACATTGGTTTGAGCTATTTTAAAACATCCTGTATTTTCGGAAAAATTTTAACTATTACAAATATCCCGCTATTTGACACTCAAGGTTACTTAGTTTTTTGTCCGACGCTAGATGTTGATAAAATCGGTGTCTTCGGGAAGCTCGCAACCCTATCGGACTAACACTCATAACAATTTTTAGTCCAGCTTGCCAAAGTTTCGTGTTATTCTGTAGTTCTATACTATTATCGTCACTGCGTCTAGAGAGATTTTGCGATCGACCGACGTTTAAATATAAATATTTTGGAAGAGTTCTATAAAAAAAATTTCCTGCGTTTTACAAACATGTTCTGTTTCGCTATTTGGAAACACTTATGTGTGTGAAGAGATTTTTAGTTCCATGAAGTACATCAAATCACAAGAGAGAACACGAATTACTGATGTTCATTTGGAAAAGTGTTTGCATATAGCGACAACATCAGTCGAGATCAATTTTGATGCATTAAGTTTTGCAAAACAAAGTCAAATGTCTCAATTCTAAATGTTTTTAATTTATTTGATTCTCAGTTGTTCTGTTATTCATCAAAAATATAAATACATTATGTATTTTATGACATTAAGCCAGGCAAGCGATTGACCACTATCTCACCTGCTGGGAAGCGATGATGTGCTCGAACCTGTATCACGCTTGCTTGTTTAAATTAACAAAAAAAAAAAGGTACGTGTAGAAGTACGCGAGTTATCGTTATAAATAAAACACAACTTTTTATTAAAATTATAATTTTTATTTATTAAACGGTGGTGTGTCGACTCTTCGGAGTGACGACTTCTTAAGAACTATTTTTCTTAATTCTAGTTTACAAAAAAATTACGTTATAAAATAAGATTCGCCACGTCATCAATAATCTTCCACATTCCATTCTCACGGTACGATGTTTGCGCCGATACTTGAGTCGACACCTGAGTTGACTTGGTACTTCTGCTTGATCAGCTCGAAGTCTTGGGAAGTATGCAGAGCATTTGAGCTCATGTCTGGAGCGTCAGCATTTTGGAGTGGAGAACTGTGGGAGTGTATCAATAACGTAACTTGTGCGACCGAAGTGAATCTTCTTAGCAACATTTAATCGTGGATAAAGGAAAATGAATTTGTGACAGAAGGAAGAGACATTCATATACAATTTTTGAATTTATTGGATATTCAAAGAATATTCTCCATTTTTTCTCCTCAAAAAATCATTGAAAAAACTTAAGAAATGGGGTCATACACTCATACCATATGACACATAATATTTATGTATTTTCCATCAGAAATTTTCTAAGCTTTTGAAGGGAATCAAATTGTTCGGGTGTCTATTTAACCCCACTCTCAAATACATATATGTTCGGGTGTCTATTTAACCCCACTCTCAAATACATATATGTTCGGGTGTCCATTTTGCCGGGAACCACTTGTTGGCAATATGAATTCCTTAAGAAAAAAAGTGTTTGATTTCCATTTAACCAACTATATATGTATCTATTCATTGGGTTGAAAATCATCGAATGATTTCAATTTTGTGATTGCATTCATCGACTGCATTTCCAGACTTCAATAACATGAATGCAATCACCATTCGTAAGCATTCAAAAGATCGCACTCTTTTTTTCTAGGTACCATTTAATTAAATCTGTGTATACCGAAGTCCCAGGTTTTCTAAATGAGTTTCCCCTTTTTTTGTCGCATTTTGCCCTTGTTTCCCCTTTTTCAGTCAATTTTCCCCGCAATATCCCCCTTTTTTAAAACAAAGGAAAAAACATGTATTTTTGAAAAGATATACACAAATTATTTATCGTTATGAAAAAAAATTTACTTTAGTAAAAAAAAATGTAATTCAAGGCATTAACAAAAACAGGAAACAAAAACTTAATTCCAAACACAAAATTATATACGTAACTTACAGAAAACTAATCTTTATATATATAAAAATCAATTGCTGTGCGTTAGTCTCGCTAAAACTCGAGAACAGTTCCACCGATTCGGATGATTCTTTTTTTGTTTTAATTAACTTGATTCAGGGATGGTCTATGAGGAAAGATAAATTCAGAAAAACTCCAAGGAAATTTGGGTTTTGAAATTTGGGAACTTTTAATTTTTTTTTTATTTTGTTTTTATATATAGTATATATGTACGTTGAAATAAGTAATTTAAAACTAAAAAAAATGTAATTACAATTTTGATAAGCTTATATGTTAACAATATCTATCTGTCTATCTATCTGTCCATATGTCTGTCTGTCTGTCTTTCTGTCTGTCTATCTATTTGTTTGTCTATATATCTATCTATCTGTCTGTCTGTCCATCTGTCTATCTGTCTGTCTATCTATCTGTCTGTCTGTCTGTCTATCTATCTATCTGTCTGTCTTTCTGTTTGTATGCATGTCTATCTGTCTGTATGTCTAACAATCCATCTATCTGTCTGTTTGTCTGTATGTCTGTCTGTCTGTCTGTCTGTCTGTCTGTCTGTCTTTTTCTATCTGTCTGCCTTTTTCTATCTGTCTATCTTTCTGACTGTCTATCAATTTGTCTGTCTGTCTACATTAATTGACCAAAATTATTTATATTCACATTTCACCTGAAATTACCAAATTTTGTATGACAGTTACCAAAACCACCAGTTGTTGAGTAATCGCTGATGCTGTGTTGTATTCTACATGTATTAAGAAAAACGTACTCTGAAAATTTTACCAAAATCGATTGGGTAGTTTTCGAGTCTTTAATCCTTAAATGCATACGGTATCAAATTTGATACTATTCACATTGACACTGGAATGCATAAAGGTTAAAAGACAAACAAACAAAGAAACATACATACACTCATTTTTATATAATAGATTTAAAGCCATTAAATTAACGAGTTTCATTTTATAACCAAACGAAACGCAAACCGTAGGTACATAGTGCCAATATTGCCGATTTCAATGAATTGAAGTTGGAACGTTGATTGGGATTCATAATCGCTTATGAATAGTTACAATCGAATTAATTTTAGGTGGTACGAAGTTCACCGGATCATCAATTGTTAGTACTTAACTAAAAATATATTCTGCATAAAATTATATTGTGAAAGCGGAAGTATGTTACTGTACATTCTTTTACTCCAGTGAATCATTAATCGAGTAAAGATTAAGATTTAACTCAAACTCATCGCGTAACATACGGGAAAGGGTTAAACAACATCTGGGAGTTAAAATTAAAAATTAAAATCTCGAATTTGGCACGCGTTATTTCTACACAAAACCACATTGCAAGAGCAGCGTTTTACCTAATAAGTGACACGACTGTTTTAGTACACGGGCGAAGCCTGGCGGGACAGCTAATAACAAATAAAAAACAAAAAATAACTTTATTCTTAATAAAATTAATTAATACATAATGTACATCAATAACAAAATTTGAAACAACTCATTAAACGTTTTATGAACATAAATAACACCGCATTAATAGATTCATATACAGTAGAACCTCGATTATCCGGTACAATGACGTTTTACCTAATAAGTAACACGACTGTTTTAGTACACGGGCGAAGCCTGGCGGGATAGCTAGTAACAAATAAAAAACAAAAAATAACTTCATTCTTAATAAAATTAATCAATACATAATGCACATCAATAACAAAATTTGAAACAACTCATTAAACATTTTATGAACATAAATAACACCGCATTAATAGATTCATATACAGTAGAACCTCGATTATCCGGTACAATGACCGGGAAGTGGTTGCAGGAAGATTGAAAAACACAGAAAACCGAGAAATTAATAAAAGAAATGCCTAATGGAAATTAACCGATTTATTTCTATAAATTTCCACATCAGTCCATAACTAGTGTACCGGTGCGAGGAATCTCGCATGTAGAAACCCTATACCCGTCGGTATAGGTAATAATGTTTTTTTCGTCATAACTTTACTCATATAGACTTTTTCAAAATTGTTTATATTGATGAACATAGTTCAGTTGATAAGCTTTCGATCAGTGTAAGAATCATTAAAATCGGTGCAGGAATAAACTCTCAGGAGGAATCACAAACTCTTGCGCTAGCGATTTAAATATAACTAGTGTACCGGAGCGAGGAATCTCGCATGTAGAAACCCTATACCCATAGGTATAGGTAATAATGTTTTTTCCGTAATAACTTTAGTCATATGGACTTTTTCAAAATTGTTTATATTGATGAACAAAATTCAGTTGATAAGCTTTCGGTCAGTGTAAAAATCATTAAAATCGGTGCAGGAATAAACTCTCAGGAGGAATCACAAGCTCTTGCGCTAGCGATTTAAATATAATGATGATGATGTGTGAATCACTAAATTCATATAAATTGAAACAAGAGAACTGTCAATACTTCACACATGACTTAAAAGGTGAAAAAGCTTTCAAAGTTGTGCTATACGGTTTATGTATAGCAAAATGATATCAAAATGATCACAAAAAAATACGAACACTATGTGGATACTTTTTATATCGTTTCCTTGCAAAATGGTTCATTTAAAATAAACGAACTAAGGAAAAACCGTCGTTCAATTTTTCATACGCAAGTGAATTGGAGCTTCCAGCGTAAACAAAAACATAAGTTGACACAATGCCGAAATTGTCAAATGTTCGGACATGAAGAAAGAAACTGCCATGTAAAAACATATTGCGCGATACGTGCCGGCTCCCACAAGACTGAAGAGTGCAACAACGTCAACAATGAAAAATGCGCGAATTGCAGTGGAAAGCATAAATCAACCGATAGTGTGTATGTGAGCAGAAATAATTACCTAGAAATGAGAGAGAAATTAGCGCACAAAACAATTTCAAATCGCACTCAACCAAACTCCAATTATGTGCGCCCACGCCCACGTCCAGCTCTGGCTTCCTATCTGTCAATGAGTGATTTTCACTCTCTTCCTCAATCTCACCACGCTGCAACAAAAGGCATGTCGACTGAGAGCAGAAACATAGTTCCTACCTCGAGTGCATGGAAAAACAACATTCAAGCTGATGTTCAACCTGATGTTCAACCAGCTGGCTGTGCTCTTATCAACAACAAGCAACTATTTTCAATGGAAGAGCTCAACTCTCTCGTGATGGAAATGGTAAACAAGGTAGGTTCGTGTAAGACTAAAATGGATAAATTTAATGTTGTCGCACAATTAGCTACTAAGTTTTTATATTCAAATGTCAAGTAATATGATAGATAATTATTTAAATATTGTATCATGGAATACCAGGGGAACTCGAAACAAACATGTTGAATTTGTTAACTTTTTAAATAGTAAGAAAATTGATATAGCGCTAGTAACAGAAACATGGTTAAACTCTAATATAAAACTTTCCACCTGAGATTTCAAATGCTATCGTGTAGACTGTAGATAGAAATGCAATAATGATTAGGAGATCAATACAACATTCGCTTCTGCCTATCGTCCGTACCCGTTTTGTTGAAAATGTGGGTTTAGAGATTATGTTAAGCAATCAAAGAACAATTAAAGTGTTTTGTGCTTACTTTCCAGGTGGATCTCTTTATGATGAAAAGAGAGAAGGTTTAAAATGTGACTTGAGGAAATTATTGTCTAGAAATGACGATTACATTATTGGAGGTGACTTTAACTGTCGACACAGAGACTGGGGTTGCAATAAAGCAAATGCATGGGGAAATATACTTTCAGGACTTTCAAGTCTGTTTCCGTTTTCTGTATTGTTTCCGTTAAGTCCTTCATACATTCCGTCTAGTTCACGTGGTTCTCCGTCCGTCCTAGATATCTTTGTTACAAATATGCCTTTCTCAGTATCACAACCAGTTGCTCTCAATGAACTAAGCCCTGACCATAATCCTGTCCTTTGTAAGCTTTTAAGGTCTTGCGAAAAAAGTGAGCAATATTTAAACGATTATAAGAATGCAAATTGGGCATCTTATCGGTCAGATATGAAACAAAAGTTAAGAAGCATATCAACTGACGTCGAAAGTGTGTCATCTAAAGACGAAATTGATCAATACGTTCAAAGCTTCTCAGAGAGCATGCTGAATTCTGTAGAGTCATGCGTACAAAAGATTTTAAAGCGAAATTTCGTTATGAAAACTCCGGATCAGATTCTTGAATATATACTCATTAGAAATGCATTAAAAAGGGAATGGCAGCGGTATTGTCAGCCGATTCATCACATTCTAATACAAAAGTATAATATTATTATTTCAATGAGTATTCAGGAAATTCGGAACAAGGAATGGAATAAGACATTAAGCGATTTAGACAATAACGGAAAACCATTTTGGAACATAGTACGAATTGTGAAAAATAAACATAAACATATTCCTGCTCTTCATAATGCTAGCGATATTATCAATATAGATAGTGAAAAAGCAAATTTGTTTGCTTCAACATTTGTTCTTAATCATACACTGTCACAACAGCTCGGTAATGTGCATACAAATGCATTGGTCGATAGTGTTACCAATAGATTAAACAGTCAGATTGTTGAAACCTCTCGAGATGACTACATATCTCGATCGGATATCGAAGAAATTATAAAAATTCTGCGAGTTAGAAAAGCAGGAGGGCTTGATGGTATTAAAAATTTGTATCGTAAGCAATTACCAAAGGCAGGAATTCGCTTTATAACATTTCTTATAAATGCGCGCTTAAAGATTCAGTATTTTCCAGATATCTGGAAAATTGCAAAAGTAATTCCTATAATCAGGCAAACCTCCTGACAATGCAAATAGCTATAGGCCAATAAGTTTGCTGAGCAGTCTTAGCAAAATATTTGAAAAGGTGTAAAAACGTAAACTTCTTCAAGTAATTGATGAAAGTCACCTACTACCAGACGAACAATTTGGGTTTAGGAGTCTTCATAGTACGTCTCACCAAGTTTTCAGAATAGTGAAACACATCAGAAGTAACCGTTCTATAGGCAAATCTACTGGTCTGGTATTGTTAGACATAGAAAAGGCTTTTGACTCTGGTTGTCATCAAGGACTCAGTTACAAAATGATACGCTTTGGGCATCCGCTTTATTTAATAAAAATCATTCAGAATTTCCTGACAAACAGGTGTTTTAGGGTGCATATAAATAGCAGTGCTTTTACATCACACCATTTGTATGCAGGTGTACTTCAAGGCTCCGATTGGCGGGCTAATGTTGAATTGATCTCCGAAAAAATTACGAGATTGACTGATCGATTTTAAAGAAACTGTGAAACATCAGATAATCATCTTATAAACCAGCTTAATGTTTAAACATGTTTCTGTAGTTTTCTACTAAAATAACGTTAATAGTATAATATTTATTTATATATCTTTGTTTAATGTTTTATTTATTTAATTATTTATTTAATTTAATTTTGTAATTTATGTTGCTTATTATTTATTTATATATTAATTTATTTATTTTCTATTAAAGCTAAATTGTATATATTTATTTATATATATTTATTTTATTATATTATTTTACTGAAGGATAGTTGACTCGCACGACCATATAACTTAAAATGGTTTGAAAGCAATCTATTGGATCGATGCAGCAATTATTCGGTTGCGATTAAGATTTGTCATTTAAAACGTGGTCATTTTGTTGACTCTGCATGCGGTGCCTATACAAATTCACTGTGGTGAAATGTTTAATGCAACCATAACGCGACCATTTAACGCGACCGTTTAACGCAACCTTCCAAAGCCGAGTAAGAAGTTTCACTTCAATAAACTTGGTGGGTGGCCCGGCAGAAAATATTTTTTCTGAAATTTGGCCCGTCTGCTGAAAGGGTTGGCTACCGATACAGCCTTTATATGTCTTTACATTAAAGCTAAACCTCCTATACATTTCAAAAGTGGTCTCGATAGTGCTGCGAACATGACATCTAACTAACATGAAAAGCAGCTCTCGACGATTTGTTGACAAAAATGAAAATCTTATTGTCTGAGAATATCTACAGGATGTGAAATATATCTATCTATATCTTCTTTTATATCTATCTACACATATAATAAAACTGTAGATTAAAAACTGTTTGTTCGCGCATCACGTTAGAACTACTGGACGGATTTTGATGAAACATTGACATAGTGATTGCTTATGTTCTTGGACCATATCACTTATACTTTTTATCCCGGAAAATGGCATGGTTTTAAGAAAATATTGAATTTGAATATGCATATTTGAAAGGAAAATTATAATTATTCAGCCCTAACTCATGGCTTATCAGATTGATAAACAAAAAAAGAGATGAATTTAGTAAATTTTCCACTGATTCATTTGAGGTATAAAACATCAAACACATGCGTTGTTCTGAAGCTGAGCAATGTTCAAAACAATTACTCAAAGCATCGCCCGCAATTTTCTTTCAGCGGAGATCACTGCCAGCAGCCGTGCGGCAGTGGGTATCGTTGCAATAGTGTGCGTGTGAGTATATGTGACGTGATCATTTCTTTTGCACTTCAATGTGCTAAAATCATCATAAGCTTTTGCGGCTCTCATACTCAACCAATTTTAACAAATGAGGTGTCAAAAGAAAGAGAATTATTTAGAGCAGTGCAACTGCATTTTCAGTTTTCAAATATTATTAACAAATTTATCCAAAATTAACTCCTGTTGTTTTAAGAGTTAATTTTGGTTCACATATCGCACTTATAATGCAATACTTTCGGAACTCAAAATATGACTTCTTTCTGAACCATCGAAAAACTGAGTATTGATTTCCTGTTACAGATTATAAAAAATTAATAGCTTATTAGGATTATTAATAAATATTTTGTTTCTTGCACTATTCTAACAACAGCTTATTGACGCGTAGGGAAGTGAATTTTACGTTTGAATATGGTGATACATATCTCAAATTTTACACATTGTATTATTAGTGCGATGTGTATGAATATACATATATGTACATATTTGCTAAATGGAAATCATCTGGGAAGCATTTGTTGTTCATTAGTACGAAGCTAAGGTAATATTGTCCTTGGCTGTGGCGTTGTCAGTAGTTACGATAGTTCTTACATACTGGCACGTGTTGATGGTCAAAGTGCAGAATACATGTCAATAAACCGGGTTATGGACAAAAAAATAACAAGCTATCTGGTTGAATTTTTAAAATCTTTATATGCTCCAGGGATTCCATCACATAAATTAAAACTAAAATCACAGACAATAAATAATATACAGATGTCTCATTCCTGTACAAAAAAATGGTTCCATTTTTTGCAATCCAGCAGACTGAATCCCGCAGACAAAGCTTTCAGAATAGGTATTACAAATAAAGCTCTTTGTTTTTACTCTTTCCGTTCACTTGTGTGGGAAAAGCTTCTCCCTTTCATCATGTGTGATTGTGATTGTTACACAGCCAACGATGGGCCACCGATCACGAAACGATTTCTACCGGCAGAGAACCGGTTTTTTGGGCGAAGGGGCTGAGGTCTGCGGTAAGAGTTTGTTTGAGCGGTTGAACGAGGTAGGAAACTAATACATAAACATCTTTCAAAATATTTTGGTCGGCAAAAATACTACCACAGTGAAAAGCAGTTTATGTACACAATTGTTTCTGCCGGCAGAAATCATCCCGTGTGCGCTAGCCCATGAGATAAGCAATTGAAAAGGGGCATGTGGGAAGGGCAATAGAAACTATACCATGGCCACAGACAATAAATTTATTGTCTGTGCCATTGCTGTGTGATTTTTAGCAAGTGTTCAAATTTTCTTGAATGGGAATTTCGTTACCGCGTATTCATATATACATGTATGTATTTATATGTATATGCGATGGAGCAATGGAAGGGTAGATAATTTCGTCGGATTTTGTGATTGCAAAAAATAATTTCTTTGGCCGCAGTTTATAAAACTGCGTGATTTATTTGATAGTTCATAAAGATTATGTCAGACGCAACTGATTTTAATATAAAGAAGTTATTCAAATACTGAATTGAGTATTCAGTTTATCTGAATAGGTAGGTACATATGTATTTGGAATGCGTAAATTAGAAAATTCTATGTTTTTTAGTTGATTTCCTACCTTGAATAAAGTATTTACAGAAATTGAAATACATACAAGTCTCTGTATCTTGAGTACCTAGTTGGCCCCCTCAGCTCCTGAAGTCGGCCACTTGACTTTTCAGTAGTCGGAACCAATTTTTAATCCTGTTTTCATTCTTTTGAAAAATAGTTTTAGAGCTCTTCGATATGTAATAAATTAATAAAAACCATTACTTACTTACTTAGTTGGCGCTACAGCTCGAGGTGAACCGGGGCCTGCTTCTTGCAACCATTTGTGTGTGCGTGTTATATTTTTGCACGAATGGAAGGGACCTACAGTTTTTTTGCCGACTCCGAAGGTCGAGTTGCGAAGCTCAATCGTGACAAATGATACTCTTTGATGCTTGTCAGACATTCGAAAGAGGTGGCACCGTGAAAAAACTCTTTTAGGTGTTAGACCCGGCCAGGAGTTGACCCTGGGCAGCATTGCGTGATAGTCCAACGCACTAACCACCACGGCCACGGCGACCACCAATAAAACCATTAGGTATAATGAATAATTTAATTTAAAAAAAGAAACGTTTATTGATATCAATATACAGGGTTTCCCAGTTAAGAGGTATAATCCTTTAACTGGAGATTCCTGAAGCTCTAGCAAAAAAAAAATCGTATGACAGGGGGGTCTATTTTCACCCCTCTCCAAGTTATAGCCCGTCGAAGTAAGGCACCTCCGATCTGATGGTAAGACCACTTTAAGTGATATAACTTCTGAACTACTATAGCTACAAAACATTTTAGAGAGCCAAACAGAAGCGCATTAAAATGTTGAAGACTTTGCGTAATTCTATGCAGCCGCAACAAAGTTAGGGTTCCTTTGAGTCTGATTTAAAGATTAATAAAGGTCCATGTAAAGAAGATCCAGTAAGATCCAGAAGTAAAATACCTACACGAATTCTTTCATGTTTCATAAGTACGCATTCATTGGGCAAATCGGAAAAATTATGAATCATGTAGTTGGAAAATCGCACTAATTGTTAACTGTGGTTAAAAAAGTAGGTAAAAAAATCATATTTTCGCTATTTACCTGCTGCGGTTTTTTCCAAGTATCATAAAATCTGTGAGTTTTTCAGCATACTCATCACAGATTTTTTTGTTTACAATTGTTACGTTCATAAGAAAAAAATAATAAAACAGTATGTTTATTACGCATTTTTTGTAGAAAAGCGACCTGAAAGTAAAAATTAGCATAGGCAATATGAAGTAAACTGACTTAAAAATAAAATATCTGGAGAGCCAAAAAAGATATCGGTTTTATTTAAAAACAGTTTAAAAGAGTATTATTTCTTCTAAAATTAAAGCCCTAAAGCCTAAATGAAGTTTCGGAAGTAATTATTAACGGAGATATTTGTGTTAGCATGGGTCAAGGTGTGGGCACCGTAGCGCAAGTGGTTAGTGCGTCGGACTACTGAGCCAGCGGTCTTGGGTTCGAATCCCGCCGCAAACACCTAAAAGTTTTTCACAGTGCCCACCTCTTTCGAATGTCTGACAAGCATCAAAGAGTACCGTTTGTCACGATTGAGCTTCTCAATTCGCCGTTCGGAGTCGGCAAAAAAAAACTGTAGGTCCCTTCCATTCGTGCAAAAATATAACACGCACACACAAATGGTTGCGAGAAGCAGGCCCAGGTTCACCTCGAGCTGTAGCGCCAACTAAGTAAGTATGGGTCAAGGTACACCAAAGTAGGTCTTTTGTTAAATTCTCGATAAATGATGCTGTAGATCGATTTTTTTCTTAGATTATACCCAAGAATCAGTTCACAAAGAATTGGCATTTAACTTCATAACTCGCTGTATAGTAAACTTAATCTGAATGAAAAAATCCTTAATTAATTTACAGAGAGAAATTAATATTTTTTATGAAGGTAATGTATGATATACATTATTTTATTATATATAAATAAAAAGTAGCATGTTGCAGCGTTTGGTTCAAATCAGTAAACCAAGATATAATCCATTAAAAAGTATTGTAAACTTATGGTCGCTTCTTAAAATTACATATCACACGATATCGATGAAAAACAAAAAATACTCACATCAAACTACAAACAAAGTAACAAGCATGTATGCACCCAAACATCTTCACACGTATACGATCTACACGGGTCAATATTTACGAAATCCACCGTACCGACGAACGTGCCGGCATCAGCACTCCGCGTCCGCAGTCCCATCCTAATCACCATCAGTTCAAATAAGCATACAGAATTTTTGTTGTTTTGTTCTTGCAATTGCAATAGAGGTAACCAATGCAACGCTGTGACTTGTGTGTGTGTAACAGAATATGGGAGAAAAAAAATGTTCTGTGTGATGCGAACTTTTGACGGAGTGGAGTAGACAGAGGGAAGGAGAAAAAAAGAGCTTTTTTTAGAGCAGATTTCGTTTTCATATACCACTTCTTCCCATATGAATGCGACATCTGTATATTTATTGTCTGTGCTAGAAGTGTGTGAACCTATTGTTTTTCTAAAAACTTTGAGCCCACCTTAGTTATGTAATGGCACCCGATTTAGAGTTACAAGTTGTAACTTACAACTCTGCAATGAAATCTGGTGGAAGCGAAATTGCCGACGGGCTGCCGTTCCGGCGGATATGTATTTATTCCTCGAATTCCGACCATACCTAACATTTTTTCGTTCCAGTTCAGGCGTGTACACTTTCGCATCAGCGTCTGCTTTGCGGTGACGATAAATAAGGCGCAGGGACAAACACTGTGTACCGCGGGCATGGACCTCACCACCGGCTGCTTCTCACACGGTCAATTATACGTGTCTCTTTCCTACATATGTCCGCGAAGGTAAAAATGTATTTGTTTATGGACCAGGCAACGCAACCTTAAACTTTGTAAAAAAAAAAATATTTCCATAATAAAATATAGCCATTATCAATTATTTATAGTAGATGATGTTTTATAACATTTTAGAGCATGTTGGTTTTTGAGAACTATGGAATCTGCTCTTAGGGTCTGAAACACATGGAAACGACATTAGGCGTGTTTTTTTGTAACCTATATAGACTTCGAAAAAGCTTTCAGAGCAAAAATAAGACTCGATAATTATCGAGGCTAAGGTTTTGTTGTATTTTACATGGGTAAATATGCTGCTGAAACATGTTTAGCCTATACAGGTTACAAAAAAAACACGCCTATTAACAAAATCATAGACACATTAGGCGTGTTTTTTTTTCAAACCTATATAGGCTAAACATGCTTCCCCAACATGTTTTCAATGTGAAATACAACAAAACCTTAGCCTGGATAATTATCCAGGCTTATTTTTGTATGGAAAGCTTTTTCGAAATCTACAGTAAGAACTCGATTCATGCAACTACTCAGTTAGTGCAACCCCCAAAAAGTTTTCATTAGCTATCTTATAATTACAACGTTCACAAAATGTATGTTCGATTCTTGCAACACCAGAAAAGGAAATGATAAATTCTTTGACAAACTGAAACAATATCCCGTTAAATTTGCTCTCTTTGTTTCGTTCTTGCCATGGCTGATCATTACTTGAATTCAGATTTAACAAGTAACTATAATTTCTGTACCACAAAAGAAAACCGCTCCACTTGTAAAATGTGCAAATTTCCCTTTCTTGTACAAGTTATTTGTACAAGTAATTCCGTGATAGCTAAACGTGGTGTAGGCAAATTAGCATAACAGGCAAGCAGAGCCGCTATCGAAAAATCGAGAATACAAAAGTATTGGAAATATACAGGATTATCGTCTTACTGATTTAGGCATGGATATTTTTCTTTAAGTACGCCAAATGCACACTATTAAATGCCGTGTACGTTTATTCGCACTATTGTACGACCTCTCAGCAGAAGCACTTGATGAAGTTGTAGGTGGTAAAAGCCAAGCTTCTATCCCCTAAGATAACTGCATAAGGAAATGGCCTGCATCCCCTTTTAAATTTTTAAAACAGGGTGGTGTTGCACAATATCCTTGCGTCATGGACACTTCCAGGCCAGTTGGCACTCACATAATAGAATGTGAGACTGCCACACCGTTTATAGAATGTTTGCCATGGAGATCGACAAACGATGGCTCATTGGTTGATGACGCATCTATGTACATACCATACATTTATTAATGAGAATTCCGTCGATTGTACCGCAAACTTCCGGCATGTCTCGTTTTTCAAATAAATTGCTGAATAATGTTTTCAGGTCAGCAGATGTAACTTCAACTACACAACGACAAACAGTTTTCTTACCAACGCCATGCATGTCACTGAGCTCCAGACCAAGCCAATGTAGAGATTTTAAATAAGCAAAGTTGTTTTTCATCTTCATCACTCTAGTTTTATTGTTTATTTACTTGTTTTGCCAGCAGCATACTCAACAATATTTATAAAAATAAATAGATAAATCGATTCATCCGAATCAAAAAAAAAAACATTGAACATACTTTAAAATATTCTGCACTCGGCGCACATGAATCTGCACTGACGAAAGTTGAAAATATTAATACTAATAATTCAGTACAAACCTCGCTTTCCCACACTTAAATATACAAATGAAAATACAGTCTTCATTTAAAGATTGGTGCAGGAATGAGACAGGAGTAATTTAAGATTTAAATACCTTTTTGAAACCTCTTAAAACCTGACTTGTTAGGACGTTACAATTCTCAATTCACACGTTCAATTTTTTCATTATGTAAGAATTAATTGTTAAATTTTGTCTACACTTGTAGCTTTGTGTTACAGAAAGTAGGGAAATTGTTTATTTCCCTATTGTAAAGGTTCACTTGTACACTTGTTAATTGTCAAGTTTACTTGTAGCTTTGTGGTACAGAAACCATTGTTACTTGTTAAAATTCGCCTGTTGTACAAGATTTGTAGTTTTCTGGTACAGACCCCAGATGGACAGATGGACATATGCATGTAAGTATGTATGTACAACGCATTCGCTTCGGTATATTTTCCTCTGTTCGATTTGGTGCAAAGAAGTTTAGATTGTGTTTACTTCTACGAAATAAGTTTTCTGCGCATTGTTTTTTTTTCGGTCTAAAAATGAGTGGAAAAAAAATGGTGTTGACAAAAAATGGAAATAATCATGTCTGATTGAAATTTTGTATTTATACGTTAGATTGAATAAAAGCATTTAAGTTTTGTATGTTTCTTAAATTAAATAACCCAAATATCTTTATCTAAATTAGATATTCAGTAGAAGCAACTAATCCAATGAATTGAACAGGGTCGGTTTTAATTAGTTGCAAGAATCGAGTCCCTACTGTATATAGATTTGAAAAAAACGCGCCTATTTTTACTAGATGGTGCATTTCATATAAGCGAAATGGTCATTCCCAAACTACCCAATATCTAGATGGCCCCACCGTGAAAATATACCTCATACTAGGACACATGCTGCAAAACACTTTATTTGAGGTATACTCTTGAGAAACATTTCCGATCAACGTGAACCGTGGACTTCGTTGCCTTCTCAGTGGAGTTAATATCTGATTCTTCCTTATTTTCCCTTTTCGCAAAGCAAACCAATAAAACCAAATGTTCCTTCGTAAAAACGGCATCATGTATCTTAATGAGAAAAAACGTAGAATAAAAATGAAAAAGAAACTAAAACGAAAATAACGAAAAAAACGAGAAATAAAACTGCTTCTCTTCGTTCTTCGTTTTCTCATCCACCATATTCTGTCACACACAACGTTGCGTTGGTTCTATTGTAAAAACAAAACAAAAAAAATCTGTATGCTTATTTTAACTGATGTGGCCTTGGGAGGGGACTGCGGACGCGGAGTGCTGAATCACCGTTATTCCGGATAAATGTTGGAGTTGAGCCATTTTCCGAGCCATTTCACACCAGGTTGAGCCAAATTAGTAAAATTACTGAAAACCTGAATATGAATGAGCGGGGGATTGCGGCCCAACAAAAAACTTAAAATTAAAGAAGAAAATACCTCATTTGTTATTATTCTAAAAATAAAGAAATTACTAAAAACTAGCTGTCCCGCCCGGCTTCGCCCGTGTACTAAAACAATCGTGTTACTTATTAGGTAAAACGCTGCTCTTGCAATGTGGTTTTGTGTAGAAATAGCGCGTGCCAAATCCGACATTTTAATTTTTAATTTTAACTCCCAGACGTTGTTTAACCCTTTCCCGTATGTTACGCGATGAGTTTGAGTTAAATCTTAATCTTTACTTGATTAATGATTCACTGGAGTAAAAGAATGGTGGGCACCGTAGCGCAAGTGGTTAGTGCGTCGGACTACTGAGCCAGCGGTCTTGGGTTCGAATCCTGCCGCAAACACCTAAAAGAGTTTTTTCACGGTGCCACCTCTTTCGAATGTCTGACAAGCATCAAAGAGTATCATTTGTCACGATTGAGCTTCTCAACTCGCCGTTCGGAGTCGGCAAAAAACTGTAGGTCCCTTCCATTCGTGCAAAAATATAACACGCACACACAAATGGTTGCGAGAAGCAGGCCGAGGTTCACCTCGAGCTGTAGCGCCAACTAAGTAAGTAAGAGTAAAAGAATGTACAGAAACATACTTCCGCTTTCACAATATAATTTTATGCAGAATATATTTTTATTTAAGTACTAACAATTGATGATCCGGTGAACTTCGTACCACCTAAAATTAATTTGATTGTAACTATTCATAAGCGATTATGAATCCCAATCAACGTTCCAACTTCAATTCATTGAAATCGGCAATATTGGTACTATGTACCTACGGTTTGAGTTTCGTTTGGTTACTAAATGAAACTCGTTAATTTAATGGCTTTAAATCTATTATATAAAAATGAATGTATGTATGTTTGTTTGCTTGTTTGTCCTTTAACCCTTAAATGCATACGGTATCAAACCTAACACTACTCAGATTAACTCTAAAATGCACCCCCTATGCATTCTAGGGTCAATGTGAATAGTATCAAATTTGATACCGTATGCATTTAAGGGTTAAAGACTCGACAACTACCCAACCGATTTGGTAAAATTTTCAGAGTACGTTTTTCTTATTAAATACATGTAGAATACAACACAGCATCAGTGCGATTAGTCAACAACTGGTGGTTTTGGTAACTGTCATACAAAATTTGATAATTTCAGGTGAAATGTGAATATAAATAATTTTGGTCAATTAATGTAGACAGACAGACAGAGTGATAGACAGTCAGAAAGATAGACAGGCAGACAGACAGACACACAGTCAGATAGACAGATAGATAGGTAGATAGAGACAGGCAGACAGACAGATAGACAGACAGACAGACATACAGGCAGACAGACAGACAGACAGACATACAAACAGACAGACATACAAACAGACAGACAGACAGACAGATAGATAGATAGATAGACAGACAGACAGACAGATAGATAGACAAACAGACAGATAGACAGACAGAAAGACATATATAGATAGATAGATAAACAGAGAGATAGACAGACAGATTGACAGACAGAGAGAAAGACAGATAGATAGATAGATAAACAAATAAATAGACAGACAGACAGACATACAGACAGATAGATATATAGACAGACAGACAGACAGACAGTTAGACAGATAAATAGATAGATAGACAGGAAGACAGATAGACAGACAGATAGATAAACAGATTGACAGAGAGACAGACAGGCAGACAGATAGATTGATAGATAGGTAGACAGAGACAGGCAGACAGACAGATAGACAGACAGACAGACAGGCAGATAGACAGATAGATGAATAGATAGACAGACAGGAAGATAGACAGATTGACGGACAGACAGACAGAAAGACAGATATATAGACCGATAGACAATCAGATAGATAGACAGACAGACAGACAGATAGAAAGACAGATAGATAGATAGATAGACAAACAGATAGATAGCCAGACAGACAGACAGATAGATATTGTTAACAGATAATAGAACAGCTTATCAATATTGTAATTAATTTTTTTTTAGTTTTAAATTACTTTTATTTCAACGTAGATACTATACATAAAACAAAATTTAAAAAAAAAATCAAAGTTCCCATACAAAACCCAAATTTAAGTTTTCGTAGATTCCGGCTTTTCCTTGGAGGTTTTCTGAATTTTCTTTCCTCATAGACCATCCCTGAATCAAGTTAAACAAAACAAAAAAAAGAATCTTCTGAATCGGTCGAGCCGTTCTCGAGTTTTAGCGAGACTAACGCACAGCAATTGATTTTTATATATATCGATTACTTTGCAATGCTCCTCGCTATTTTCTACTCTTATTTTTAGGTATTCGGTATTCGGGCGAATAGTAACTCAATATTCGGTATTCAGCCGAATAGTGGAAATGTGCCAAATAGGCCGAATACCGAATAGTAACCGAATATGTATTCGGTTCAACACTACTCTCTATTCCTTTGAATATCAAAATACCCACCGCTCGACTTTTTCTCACTTTCGAATGAAAACGAATCTCAAAATAAGGCTGAATAGTTCTTTATAATAAAACTAACATTTCTACAATTATGCATACTCGTAGATAACTGAATTATAGATTAAATAGATTCCAAGAAATATACCTATGTACCTACATTACACTCGTAAATATGATAACTAATATTTTAATTTCAACTTTCAAGTGAACTAAGTATAAATTATTGCCTATTCATTTTATGTTAGCAATCCAAAAGGCAAATATGAACCCCGAAAGTTTTTTTTTAAATTTTCTTCCATTTACTCCCCAGCATCAGCAATCAAGGAAGTATGTACATATATCTACCTACTTTAAATAATTTATCATAATATCCTTCATGAATCTATCCCAATGAATATCGGAATATGCACACATACCTAATTATATCACGTTTCTCGTATCTCGTCTCGCGAAGAAAACATTCCCCTTCCCCCATGACCCTATTGTACGAAAGAGATACATGACATTCATAAGAACAGCGAGAAACGGACGGTACTTGGGTGTTATTTTTCTTCTTCCATTCTCTGCAGCATGTTTGTGTATCTTGCAAACACCAAAGATACAAATATGGAAATAGGCAAACACAAAAAATATTTATAAGGTGATAGACTGCAGTGGAACGCCATCTCTTAGGAGTTAAAGTGTGAGGTATACTCTGTTCCAGGTTGGGGTATGAAATGCACCATCTAGTAATTATGTGTCTATGATAAAATGCAATCAATAAAAAAAATGTATTACAACATTTTCTGGACTTGCACAAATACTTTAATGATTCTTCGCTCCCACTGAATGCGAAGCATGGCGGGCACGAGTTCAGGGGTGGAATCGGCTAACGCGATAGTTGATAGTCAGTGACGTTTATTCTAAGGTGCGCAGGTGTTCTCCGCACACCCCAACGAAATCCATCTTTATGAAAAATTTATTTGTTTATATACATACATGCGCTAACTATATCTAATTGAGTTGCAATTCAAAAATGCTCTATTAAAAATACTGCTTTAATATCCACTTTTGTTCACTCTGTTGTGCCACACCGTCATCATAGCCAAATCAACAAAACCAAACACCGAAGTCAAAATCGCAATACCAAAATGTATATAAACCATTCAACACAAATTGACCTCGAACAAAATGTACTCCTCTTTTCGAAACTAAATTCAGCGGCGCGCGAGATATATTTTTAATAAATTAAACACAAGTTTTATTTTTAAATTAAAATAAACTTTATTAAAAACTAACAAGAAATTTAAACTGGAAAGTGACACTATGAATATCTATCTAAGACTGACTCCTGTATGGAAGAGTTTTTCCATATATATTCGTGGAGTTAGTGTTACAAAAAAAATGGTGGATACAAAGTATTAAATTTGGTCACACAAAATGTGGTCAAATTTAATATGGTGCAGCTGTGTAAACAAATCTTAAATTTGTCGCGACACTTAAGTGGTCGGCATTTTATAATTTATTTAAAGGGTCGTTATGTTGGCGACACTTTGTTGCGACACTTAAGTGGTCAGCATTCTTAAAATTTGTTTAGGTTTTACAAAGAATGTTTATGTTATGTTATGTAGATCTCGTATGGGGATCTTGCTTTGAAAATATGTTTGGGGTTGGAATGTCTAACATAACTCCCCCTTCCTTTGCTGGTTGTTTCTCCCGAAACAATTTTTTCTTCATGATAAAACTTAAAATAACTATTGTAATTATAATGAACACAACGATTGTGACTGATATACCATAGTTAATATCTCTGTGTTTTACAAACTCTTCTTTTATTAAATCAATGTTGTCTATTTTACTTAGATTTACAGTGAATCGGTATTTTGTGTTCGATATATTAAAATTAGAATCAATATCTAAATTGATTGGTTGGCTTACATAGCTATTTCTGTTCGAATACTCATTATCCTTAATAAGGAGTTTACAATTTCTAAAATTTATTAACATATTTCTCTTGATTGTTATTAATTTTCTTTCATCGCATGAATTGTTAAGCTTCAAATTACCATTTATTATTAACAATGTTCCTCTTTTCAATTCTTTAACAATTTTCTCATCTTTATTGATATTTTGTAAACAACTATTATCATCAATACAATTTTTATATAGCTTTAGATGCTTAAGTTCTTTATTATTTTCGAAAATGTAAAAATTATTATTACTTTTAATAACAGTTTGAGGTTTAAAATCTATTTCTTCAAAATTCTCGTTGGGTAAAGGCGTTATGAAGTATTTATTAAATATCATAATTCTATCAGGTATCTGTATTATAAATATGAGTAGCTCTTCAGTGTATTCACCTATGGCGAGCTTAATGTTTTTTAATTTATTAAGATCAATCTCATATTCTTCTATCTCATCCGAAGTTAACAAACTTTCCGTCATAACTTGTAGTCTGCTAGCTAAGATAATGTTTTGAAGTTTTTCAATTAATTCTTTCACTTTGTCTATTTTTCTTTGAAATTCTAATACTATTAGTCTTTCTGAAGTTTGAACATATTTTTCTTGTAAACTTTGTATTTCTTGGATTATTCTGTTGGATGTTGTTTGTATTATTATCATTTCTTTTTGAATCTTATCATTAATCTTTACTTGTTTGTTATTGTTGTTTATTACATTATGACTATTTTCTATATTAA
The DNA here is from genome assembly GCA_949775065.1 of Brachyopa scutellaris. Taxonomy (NCBI): domain Eukaryota; kingdom Metazoa; phylum Arthropoda; class Insecta; order Diptera; family Syrphidae; genus Brachyopa; species Brachyopa scutellaris. Next base: position 105,831,194 of record OX459112.1, read on the forward strand.
CTTTTAATTGTTCTTCTATTTCAGCTTTGTCCCTATCATCCATGGTTCCGAAAAGAAAGTTTAAAAGTCTTCCTCCTAAATTTAATAAGCCTCGTTTGAATCTCCTATCCAATCCCTTGTGTCCTTTGATGGTTTTCAGCTCTTCTCGAATTAATTGCAATTCTTCATGCAAAGGGTAGAAGGATTGATTTGTTGCTATGATCTTTTGGAATAAATCCATTTCCTGGGTGATGTTGTTAACTATTCTATGCAAATCTGTTAGGTTCACTATGTGCACTATGTAATTATATTCATGCACTATATCTACTTGATCGTATTTGATAATTGAAAATCCATTCGGATTACTTATTTCTTCAAAACGAATTTCACAGACAACCGTACTGATAAATATTAAAATAATGAAAAGTTTCATTTTAAAAAAACGTCTTAACTATTCGGATGCTTGATTAAAACTAACTGGGTTGAATTCGATTCAAAGCTCAGTTCTTATTGTTGTTTTGCGTTCCTTTGTTTCTTGGGTTCATTCTTATAATATGGTTGTCGTTTTTTTGATTAGTCATTCTTTCTCTCTGTATATTTATTAAATGCTGGCCTTCGACTTTACCAAATTTGTAACGAGGTTCGGTTTTATGCCTGTCCGTTCTTGAATTTTTAATAAAGCCTTCGGTTCTAATTTCGTGGATATCTTCACGCTTTCTATTAACTTTATTTATGATATTTTCTTTGTGCTTCCTCATGTGATCATGTAATTTAATCCTGTCTACTTCTCTTCTTTGTACTGAGTATGGGGAATTTTTTGTGGTGGAATGTATGGCATTATTATAATAAAGCGTAGCTTTATGAACTGCTAGTCTTATTTCGTGGATATTTGGTGTTGTTTTTCCGTTCAGGATGCTTCGAACTTTTTCCGCTAAAGTTCTATGAAATATTTCGATGTCGGAATTGCCGGTATGCGAATTAACTCTTGTGAAATGATATTCTATGTCTAGTCTTTCTAAAAATGTCGTTATACGAGGAAAGTTAAACTCGTTATCCATAACACATTTTCTTGGCTTTCCTGAGACTGAGATTATTTGATATAACGTTTCTTCTAGTGTTTCATGAGATGCATTTGGAATATATGTAGAAGTAGCTAATTTACTAAATTTGTCTATTGTAGTTAGATATTTAGTTTTCGCTATATGGTAAATATCAACGTGAATGATTTCATTAACGTCTTTAGGGGTTTCTGTGAGTTGAAACTTTTGTTTAATAGGTTTCCTATCATATTTGGACTGTTTACATATGTTGCAGGAATTGACTACATCATTAATTAGCTCTCGTAAATTCTTGTAATATATTCTAGTTCTAAGACCTTGATAATTTTCCTCTATGCCTGAATGTCCTGTTTCATTCTCATGGTAGAACCATATTTGCTTAATTGCCTCTTCTTCCGTTTCCAGGTCTTTTGCAAAGTACTCGCATTTGTAAAACTTTATTCTAGTTCCGAATAAGGATATTAATTTTTGTTGTAGTTTATTATAGTTGTTCTCATTTAAATCTGTATAAATTCCTATCACTTTAGGTTCTAAAATTGGGATTAAGCGATCATTGAAGTCGTCTTTATCTAGTTCTTCTATTCCTATGATAATTCTATTTTGTATCTTTTTTAAATCCCTTCCTGATTTTAATATTATCTGTTGTCTACATGTGTTTACTGGTATATCTTTAATTGGGAAGTGATCGTTTGCTTCTTCTAACTGTGAATGTATTGTATTCGAGTCTGATACATTTACTTGTTCGGATTCATTATCTAAAGCATTAATTTCTTCAGTTCTGATTTCTCTACTTAGAAAGTCAGCTACTGTATTACAAGTACCTTTGAGGTATTCTATTCTCATATCATACTCTCCGAGTTGAAGGATCCATCTCTGTAAACGAGGTGAAATGTCCTTTCCTAAGTTTTTCGTTTGCAACCATTTTAATGGCTGGTGATCCGTATTCAAATCAAATTTCCTTCCATAAAGGTAAGGTCTAAGATACTTTACGCTCCATACAATTGCTAAGAGTTCTTTTTCTGTAGTACTATAGTTTCTCTCATGCACGTTAAGTGTCCTAGAGATAAATGTGACTGGATGTCCCTTTTGGGAAAGTACTGCTCCAATTGCATAATTACTTGCATCTGTGGTGAGAGTAAATTTTTCACTGAAGTCTGGATAAATCAATACAGGTTCACATTGGAGTGCACTTTTTAACTCCTGATATGCTTTTATATAGTTGATATCTTCGGTATCAATTTTTTTATCTTTCTTTAAATAAAATGTTAAGGGTTGGGCTATTTTTGCGTAATCTTTAATAAATTTACGGTAATATCCCGTTATACCTAAAAATGATTTGATCTCTTTTTGAGTGGTTGGCAATGTAATTTTATCTATAGCTTCAATCTTATCACTATTTGGTTTTACTCCATTTGATGTAATATATGACCAAAAAATTGAGTTTCCTTCTTCAAGAAATTGCATTTATCTATTTGAACTTTTAAATTATATTTCTTTAATCTCTGAAAAACTAGCCTGAGGTTAATCATATGTTCTCCTAGTGAAGTGCTAAAGATAAGTATATCATCTAAGTATACTACGCAAATTTTGTTTATTAATCCTTCTAGTACCTCATTCATCATTCGCTGGAATGTGGCAGGTGCATTTTTTAAACCAAATGGCATTCGTAACCATTCGTAATGTCCATATGGAGTTGAAAAAGCAGTTTTTTCAATATCTGAAGGATTCATTTTAATCTGATGGAATCCTTTCGCAAGGTCCAATGTAGTAAAATATTGGGCTCTTCCGAGTTTATCCAATATTTCATCGATGTTAGGAATAGGGTGTTTGAACTCGATAGTTTTCTCATTTAACTTGCGATAGTCGATTACCATACGCCATTTTTGTTTTCCGGAATTATCTACTTTCTTTGGGACTACCCATATAAGTGCACTATATGGTGAAATACTTTTTCGAATAATACCTTGAGCCAATAGGTCTCTTACTTGATGTTCTATCTCTTGCTCATGTATCTTAGGATATCGATAAATTTTACTGAAAATAGGATTGTCATGTTCTGTTCTAATACTATGCATGGTTTGAGTTGTGGAGGTAAGTCTATCTCCTTCTTTGTAAAATATATCTTTATTTTCATTAAGAAATTTTCGTAATTCTTTTGTTTCTTCTAAACTTAAATCCTTACTAAATAATTTACTCATTTCCGTTGAGTTACAATATTCTAGTGTGTGGATTTCTTCAACTTTATACGGGCATTCTTTTTGTTCTTCCTTATTATAATTTTCGAAATAAATTTTTTGTTCGTTTATTTCCATGTATCCTTTACCTAAATCTATTTTTGCTCCTATAGGTTTTAATACGTTTTGACCTATGATGCCTTCAAATTTGTTATTTCCTAACTTCATTAACTTCCATGCCATGGTAGAATCATTTTCGTTGAATTCTATAGGTACTTCTGTTATTATTTCTTCATTTATAATGTTAGTATTATTAGTAGCTTTAATTCTTACAGGTCTCTTTAAAGAAATTCTGGGAATTTCTAATAGTTGGGACTCGTCAAGTATACTTGTTGTAGAGCCAGTATCTATTAGAATTCGCAGTGATTTTTTATTTATTGTCACTTTTACTATGGGAAGTGAGTCGACTTCCCGGTTGAAGTAAAATTTACTTCTTCCTCTTTTAATTCTGTAGTATTTACTTCCATAGGTTCTTGTTTGAATTTTTTTATTTGTCCAGAATTATACCCATGATTATAATTATTATTATTCTGATTGTTTCTAGGGGTCTGGTGGTTCTGAAAACCAAATCTATAATTTGTTTGACGATTTCCTAATATTCTTTCATTTTGGATTCGCCTTTGAAAAGAATTGGGCATTTGGTTTCTATTAAAGTTATGATTATTATTATTCGGATTAAAAGAAGGTCTATGAGATTGAGCATTAAACGGTTTTTGATTCGAAATATTGTTAGAGCTATAATCTTTGTTCAAATTTTTATATCTTAATAAAACCTGATACGCCTCCCTAAGAGTTTTTATATTTTGAGCTATAATAACACTTGCTGAATTAGCATTCAAATTATTTATAAATTTATTCAATGTAATAGATTCATTGTTAGTTGGAGTGTATACTAAACTTAGTTCTAACTTACTCTTTTTGTTTAGTTTGATGAGGACTTCTTCACATTGTTGATATAGTTGATTGATGTCCCTCGTAGAAATATTATGAAGGTCTTGAAGTATCTGCTCAAAGGTTTCTGCGATTCCATAGTCCTGAATTAGTGCAACTTTAATTGTTTCCCACGTTGGGTTCAATACACGTTGCAGCGTATTAACCGCTCGTCCTTGGAGTTTGTTTTTAATTATCAGGGTAGCAAGTATTGTATTTGTTGGTGCAAGGTGACTGTGGACGTAATCAATATATTCAATGAAGGATATCACATCTTCATTTGCGTTACCTGAGAAATTAGGCACTTTCTCAAGCATTTTTAATACTATTGCCTGATCAATAACTATATCACCGGGTTGAACCATTTTTCACTTTCTTTTTCTTTTTGCTTGTGTGTTTATTTGAATCACTGAAAACATTTTTTTCTTTTGAAAAAATTTTCACTGGATGAGTATTGTACTCGGTTCCCTCTATGAGATTTGATATATGCGGAAAGTTATTTCTCGTGGATATCAACCGATTTCACTATACTACTTTTTTTCGATTAGGTTCGATCACTGGATACCATATATCTTTATAATTTTCGTTTATAAGTCTTATTGGTATCCTACCGACTGCGCCAGATATATTTTTAATAAATTAAACACAAGTTTTATTTTTAAATTAAAATAAACTTTATTAAAAACTAAAAAGAAATTTAAACTGGAAAGTGACACTATGAATATCTATCTAAGACTGACTCCTGTATGGAAGAGTTCTTCCATATATATTCGTGGAGTTAGTGTTACAAAAAAAATGGTGGATACAAAGTATTAAATTTGGTCACACAAAATGTGGTCAAATTTAATATGGTGCAGCTGTGTAAACAAATCTTAAATTTGTCGCGACACTTAAGTGGTCGGCATTTTATAATTTATTTAAAGGGTCGTTATGTTGGCGACACTTTGTTGCGACACTTAAGTGGTCAGCATTCTTAAAATTTGTTTAGGTTTTACAAAGAATGTTTATGTTATGTTATGTAGATCTCGTATGGGGATCTTGCTTTGAAAATATGTTTGGGGTTGGAATGTCTAACATAACTCGCGCCGTCATACATACATACTTTCAAAGCAACCTATCTAAACCAACTTTTTATTTAATTCAGTTTGACGTCGACTCGCCCGGTTGTTCTCCATTTACTAGCGCACCAACCCAAAGGGAATATCCATATAAAAAAATGTTCTACCACATTCAAAGTCTCAACAATCGTCTGTACAAAAACATGAATTTGGGTTCTCCAGAGAACTGCGCACCCAGGCTGGATACAACACATCTCTACCCTTTTCTTTAGCAATGGAAATGTTAGCTGTGGGTATGATGTTGCTTCTCATATTCTGTTTTACTTCGCATTCGCATCAATTTGAGTTCTCCAGCAAACTGCGCACCCATAGGCTCGATACAACACATTTTCTATCCTTTTCTTTAGTGATGAAGATGTTAGCTGTGGCTGTGGGTATTATCATTGTATTTATATCCTATAGTAATACAAGGACGTTTGCAGGTTACCTCACTAGATGCCGATAGTTGTACCAAAATGAGAAAATATCTGAAAACGAGCTTTTTGTTTGTTTATTTATTCGTGTTCTTAATTATGGTTTGTGAAAATAAAAAAAAGCTATTGATCTAAAGGGTGGGTTAGTAATGTGGGGAAGATGAAAAGAGCAAGAGGTAGCGTAAGAACAACAACAAGTTGAATTCAATAATTTACTTAACAACATAAGCATACCTATACTATTGTGTGGAGTATATTTGTATTTCATTTCACTGCCATAAGCGAATGGGTTATGCGTATGTGTGTTTTTTTCGCAGAAATGATTTGTGCTTATAGAAATTGCTTCAAGGGAAAAGGAAATGTGACCGGAGTTTCGTTTTTAGGGTTTCGAACGTAACCTACCCATATGGTAATAAGGAATTTTTATAAGTTCGTTTTGAACTCTAAAATGTTGGTCACGATAAAAACATCAAGAACTATTATACAGTAGAATCTCGGAAAGATGAACGAATAAAAATCCGGCCCTGTTCATCTTTTCGAAATGTTCATCTTTTTGAGTACATATAGGTACTTAATTGTACGTAGGTAGGTACTTAATTTTGGTTAAGATGTCTTTCAACACTTTGCACTTTTATTTTAAATTTACAAACTTTAATCGGCCTTTAACTGGTGGCATATTTTCTCTATATAAATTCACTTCACACTGGTATGCAAACAAACGAAATGAAACGCAAAAATGCAAAATCAAGCAGAAAAGAACAGTTTTCCAAAGAATGACGGTTATATGAATCTACTAGGAATAACTAAAATACGAATAAGGAAGAAAAACAAATTTGTGGGTAGAGCGTTCATCTATTCAAGTATCCAAAAATCAACCCGTTCATCTTTTACAATACTGTAGATTAACTCAAAAAAAAAAATTCTGAAAAATATGTAAGGTAGGTGACCCAAATAAGGCCCAGCGCCTAATAAGGTCCTGTCCTCCCAAATCATAAAAAAAACGTTAACCAATTGGAATAAGTTTATATTTGTGTTTATGGGCACACATCAGAGGAACTAAAACCATAAAAAAAATGTTCTGTCGCAAACGTGCGCCTATCGCAAGAAGTTGGTAAATGTGGATGCACGCTCCCTTTACAGCTACATACTGTAAATGCATTTTCACTGCATAAAGGGTTTTTTTGTTATCTTGGCAATACATACAGTATTTTGCAAAATATTTGCAAGTTTTTTTTTCTCTGATGTTTTGTTAGCTAATAAACTCCCTTATTTTGTCCATATCAAAAAGGTGTGAGGAATAATAAGAAACAATTTAGCTATAATACTTTGTATTGTACCAAATACCTAGTACATATTAAAAAAAAAATAATTGCATGTGTTCGTTTTTTTTTTTTATTTGTTATAAAACATCAACGGTATATGTTAGGGATTTATTTGCTTTCTTTTAAATAATAAACTCAACGTAAGTACTTTCAACTCTGTATTTCATTCGAATTCTGCCTTTTTTTAGAGTAATTAAAATACAAAATCACTGTAGGTATTTGAAAAAAAATTTAAAATGTATTGCACAATACTGTAGGTACCTACTACTGTAGGAGGAGCTCTTTATATGGAATAGAATACCCCCTTATTCTTTCTTAATCAAAACAAATTTAACCATCGGTCCACCACGTCCTCATCGTGGTTCTGGTGAAACAGAGAGTGGGTCAAACATAAAAATTGGATCAGAAATCAGAAGCTAGAGGCCTAGAAAGGTAAAACAAAATTACCGCCAGAAGGAGTATGAAAATCAGCTGTGACATATGATGCAAATACATAATGTCCTACATATGTAATTATGTACTTATAAATTATAATCAAATTATGTAGTATAATATGCATACCAACTACAGTACACATGAGGTACACATTTACATTACATACACACATATGTACATACATATGTACATACATAAGTGTAGGAATATGAAAACAAGATAATAATTTATTCGTATCGTACAGAAACATACGAGTTCACCAACCGAATAACCTGAAAACAATTTAATAAAAGGAAAAAGGGATACATACACACAGAATAATGTCCTATCTCAACAACATCGTTTTGGTTGTGTAGATAAGAATGCGAGTGTAATCTATTTCTGTCCTGCAAGCTATATTTCCGAGTAAGCTTTTCTTCTAACACAAACCAATTCGAAACTTTAAAAAACAAAATTCTTATCTTATACACAAACCACACACACATCATATTTTTTACAGCGCCACACAGATTGCGAGGAAACCTGTTAATAATTTGAGTGCCCTTCTTGTCATTACTATAGGATATAAATACAATGGTATTATGTTGCTTTTCATATTCTGTTTTTTCCCATGTTAACGTTTGTTTGGTTGAATTTTGTTCGATTCTCTTCTCTTGATAGTATAGTTATTGTTCGATTTCGATGTGCTCTATATTTGTAGAACTCCAACTCCATATCGACTAAAGCCAGAACTACATCGGAACAAAAGTGATAAAAAGTACAACGAAGTCAAAACAATAGGTTGTACTCTTCCATCGCAGGCACATCTGTATCATTTCCTCTCAAATGAATAAAGCCAGAACTACATCGGAACAAAAGTGATAAAAACTACAACGAAGTCAAAACAATAGGTTGTACTCTTCCATCGCAGGCACATCTGTATCATTTCCTCTCAAAAAGCCAGAACTACATCGGAACAAAAGTGATAAAAAGTACAACGAAGTCAAAACAATAGGTTGCACTCTTCCATCGCAGGCACATCTGTATCATTTCCTCTCAAATGAATAAAACTCACCGCGGCTAAAGCTAGAGCATACCCCGGCTTGAAACCAATTTTCCTTTTTATTATTCATCCACTATTAACGAATAAATGTGCATGATTGCGGAGAAATACATTTCCTGGAGCTTTCAAATGTCAAACAAATAACAATTTCATCCGTTAATGGCGCTGTTGGTCAGTTGGAATTGAGTGAACTTTCAGTGTGTGCACACTTCTACTTTTTATCACTTTTGTTCCGATGTAGTTCTGGCATTACACGCTACAAATAAAACACGGCTATGATCGCATTTTGACAGTAGTTAGATATGCATGTCGTATAAGAGAAAAATATGACCTGTCGATGTGCTATTGAAAATTTATTGAAGAAACCATTTTCTCAATAAAATTCGGAAGAAAGACTGGAAATTGTGTGGTTGCCCCGTTCTTAATAAATTATTTTGTAGGCCTTGTTGGCTTAACGCCCTCCTCGTGGTCCTGAGAAATACGTTATTATCTAACAAACAAAAAAAAAAAGTGGAGAACACCCTGCTTAGAACATCACGGCACGTCCCTGTTGATAGTTGATAATCAAAATCGACACTTTTGCTCTGTGTAAGGTAATTATCAAATCGACAATCGTTTTTTTGCGTTGATTTTAGGTGACAGCTATTTAGGTGTCGTTTTCATACATTTATGTAATTTTCAATAAGGATTTTGGTGCGGTCGACTTCAAATTCGTTAATATATTAAGAAAAAAACGTGTGTTTTGAGGATTGACATATACCGTAGCACCGGGCACCGTAGCGTAAGTGGTTAGTGCGTCGGACTACTGAGCCATCGGTCTTGGGTTCGAATCCCGCCGCAAACACCTAAAAGTTTTTCACAGTGCCCACCTCTTTCGAATGTCTGACAAGTATCAAAGAGTATCATTTGTCACGATTGAGCTTCTCAACTCGCCGTTCGGAGCCGGCAAAAAACTGTAGGTCCCTTCCATTCGTGCAAAAATATAACACGCACACACAAATGGTTGCGAGAAGCAGGCCCAGGTTCACCTCGAGCTGTAGCGCCAACTAAGTAAGTAAGTAATATATTCTATAAAGCAAATTAGTTCAAGTGCAATGTTTACATCATTTGCAATTTTCCAACACGCGAGGACGAGAAGAGTGAGGAGTGAAAGTAATTATAAAAAGGTCTGACAGATAAGAACAAATCTGCAAAAAAGAGCGAATATTTTGGAACTACTTTGAACCTTTGTATGTTCGAATCTGTATGGGTATCCTTTTAAACCATTTCTTAGTACTCACAATATTTTAGATTTTTGAAAACCTTTCGTTTAACAAAATAAGTTTCTCCATGAATTCGGAAAGAATCGCGATTGTTTTGTTGAATTAGACCTACGAAAAACAAAATTGTTATTATCTTTAATATTATTAAGTGTTTTGAGATATAAATTATGTACTTACATGTTTGTAAACAAATTTTGTTGAATTTAGCTTTCAAATTCAAAACAATACAATTCGAAAATTACATTTAATTCTTGACAGACCTAGAAGTGATGCCAATAAATCAACAATTTTTTGCGATCGACTTACACAGAGCAAAGAATAGTTGATAATCAAAAACGACAATCAAAAAAGCGACAGTCAATTATCGCGTTAGCCGATTTCACCCCAGGTAGTTCATAAATAAAATTGTTTGTTATTGAGGATACTTTAACATAGATTTAGAATATCTAAAATATCTAAAAAATCATTTAAATCGCTCTTGAGGAAATAGTTTTTGCAAATTAGTAAAAAGTTGCAGGCGGGCGAAGCGAGGCGAGCACGGGTGAGCTAGTATATTATATTGCGAAGAGCAGTGGCAATCCAATCTTATGGTGCAAGGAGACCGAGAGCAATATTTTTGACTTAGAGGACTACATACAATTCTAAAATAGGATTAAAAAATTTGTATTAAAGGTGTATAATACGGCATATGTTTAAAAATAAGATAGAATGATTCTCGTTTATATTGAGTCTTGATCTTAGCTCGGAAATCTTTACGTATTGCGCATTCCTGATTTATAAACATTAGCAACTACATTCATAATTTCCATCCCGTATTCAACTGAAGACCTTCTGTCTGGAATAATTGATTTGCTTGTTGCCTGGTTGGCAGTTAACTGCCCTGTACCGAACGGCGAATACAATAAAATACTAGGATAGTTTAACCCAACAAAAGGACAATTTTATTTTGAAACATTTCTACAAGTTTTGAAAATGCCTAGTTTTCGATTCGGAAGAAATGGTGCCCAACGCTGTTTTATCTATGTTAAAGAATTCTCGCCGTTATGTACCTTTTTTTGTAATCTTCTTATGAAATATTATGCTGAAAGTGAGATACGGATCTACCGAACTTTATCGATACATGTACAGTGATGGTCACAGAATTAGAAACGACAAGATTATATTAGTTTTAAATAAAATAAACTATTATTGAGAATCATGTTAAGATAAAAGAGTGGTTATATATTTTAGTCATGGGATAGGATATTTGTTTAGCACTTTATTTATTTTTGTTAGTAAAGCATAAAGAAAGAATCAATTCAAAACCATTTTTAGGTAAAATTTGAGTTGGTCTTAGTAACGAAAATAAAAAAAATTAAATTCATCGACATTTTTTCACAAAACTTATGGAAAAATTAGTATTTAGTGGAACAGGCTTTATTATTTCAAACAGCAGCCAATCTTTGTTCAAAACTTTCCACTAAAGTGCGATATCTTATTGGTGGCCTATTGAACCAGATATCCTTAATGTTTTGGAAAAGCTCATCAATTTTTTTAATTTTTTGGCTTTTGATCCTTTTTCGAAGTCGACTAACAGGTTTTCAATTGGGTCCAGGTCGAAACTTTGAGCGGGCCAATCTTAAACATCAGTTTTATTATCCGTAAGCATTCCTTCACAGTTCGTGAAGTTGATCATTTTAGTGTTGTTGGAAAACATAAGTTATTGGCATATTTTCGAAACAATAGCGTTCCATTGTATTTCTAGTATGCCTCTGAAAAGGTTTAAATCTATTTGACCACTTATACACACTAATGGACCCACACCGAACCAAGATAATGCACCCCAAACCATTAAGATTCCTCCTCCATGCTTTACGGTCTTAGGATGCAATTCTTTGTTTGGAGGACGCCTGACATACACTTTACCAATGGATCTAAACATGATTAACTCGGGTTCGTTGCTCCAAAGCACTTTTTTCCGGAATCCGAATGGTTTTCGGATATGCAGTTTCGCAAAATCAAGTCTCGTTTTTATGTTCTTCGTTGACATATGCGGTTTTTTGCGGGTTATGCATCCACGGAGATTATGGCTTAGAAGTCGATTTTTAAAGATCATTGCATTAAAAAAAAAACACACAAAGAAAAACAATTAAACAATTAAAATATATAATAAATAGATAATTTTAAAAAATGGAGAAGCGAAGTTCCAAGAAAAGATCTGATGCAGAAACAAGCGTGCAACAGATTGAACAATTAAGGAGAGAAATAGCTGCTCTAAAGGAACAAAATGATAATTTGTGTAGAGAAGTCGCCATTAACAGACGCTCTCAAAGCAATACCATTGAGGAGTCAGCAACATAGCGATGGGCGATTGCGAATGAATTTCACAATCGAATAAATTGACAATTGCTGAAAATGTAATTCGATTGTCGATATATTCGGTTTTAGCGGAAAACAATCGAATAACAAATCGAATAACAATCGAATTTATTTCATTATAGTCGTTCGGGGCAAGAGTGCGCATTTTGGACTTCGGGCTTAAATTCTGAAAAACTTACAATAGATAGCAAACAAAAGAGCCTATTATTTGGTCACTTTATATTTTAGGAACAAAATTATACAAAAATCTTTTATATTTTTTTTAATGTTTCATATGTTTTGATCAAGAAACCAAAGTAAGTCAAGTTGCGCACTCTTGCCCCGAAGTCAGGGTAAGAGTGCGCAACCAGTTTAAGTCACAGTTTTCGTAGTTGAAATGGTTTTGCTTAAACCAAGTTCTTCGGCAGCGTTTTATGGACTGCTTCCATTTTAAATCAGCTCCCTAGCCTCGCAGATTTTCTTTGGGGTTATCAATTTCCTTTCTGTTTGTGTTTGGTAGATACGAGGCATTTTTCTGGAAAAACAAAAACAGAAAAATAGTTCAGGTACGAGCTACCACCTACCGCTTACGACTGCGATGTGCTCGTTGCATCTTTCGATAGAAGGTAATAGCCTAAAAATTGTTATTATTATAAAAAGTTAAATACTGGGTAACAAAGCACTGCGCACTCTTACCCACAGAACGACTGCGCACCCTTTCCCTAGACGCTACTTTTTTTTCATTGTATTGAAAATCTAAGAACCAATAATATTATTTACTAAAATTGTTTCCTAAATCAAACACACATACACTGTTTATGCCTACATACTAATTATGGGATATCGAGTTGCCACGCTTTCCTGACACACTTGTGAAAATTAACATTTTTTTTTACAAAATTCGTCTTTTTTTTCCCTGTTGATTTTCTTTGTTATGTTAACTGGCGGTTAGTGAAGCACACATTTCCTCATTTCACGATTGCTGCTAATTCTTTCACAAATTGAGAAAATTACACTGCGTACTCTTACCCGCTGCGCATTCTTACCCCAAACGACTCTACACAGTGCAATCGAGAGAATGGCGGGCATACTATTGGTCGATTGTAGAAATGTGATTCTGGATTTATTGATCGTAGTATCAGTGTGATTATTGATTTGAAATCTGAGTGCATGCAAAACTTGATATTTGAAATAAAATGATTTTAATTCAATTTCAAAATATTTTTAACCGACAATTCCACCACATTTATAATTGAACTATATCACCCGAAAAAATCACGATAGAACAATCGACGAATATAATTACAATTCTTTCCACTCGCATGAACTATAACACCCGAAAAAATCGACGAATACAATTGCAATTCTTTCCACTCACATGAACTATATTTGTCGATTGTTCTATCGCGATTTTTTTCGGGTGATATAAGGCGTTTTTTTTTTCAACTCTATATAGATTTCGAAAAAGCTAAGGTTTTGTTGTATTTTACATTGAAAACATGTTGCGGAAACATGTTTAGCCTATATAGATTTAAAAAAAACACGCCTTATATCACCCGAAAAAAATCGCGATAGAACAATCGACAAATACAATTTACAATACAATTCTTTCCAGTCACAGTTCACACTACACAATCAAAGAAAAATACATGCAAACTCGCGACCCAAAAGTACCATCTGACAGATGACAACACTCGCATACATGTTAATTTTACATTCGTAAACAAATACTACATCTACGATCTACCTACCGTAAACGTGACACAGACACAGACACAGTATGGCTACGACACTTATTTACAACACCAAGAGCTTTTCTGGAAGTATATAATGTAGAGTGGAACAAACTCTCGCTCTATCTCACTGAAGTGAGAGTGAGTAATAGTTCTCGAATATATTGGCGCAAATTCATAGTCAGATAGAGCCGACGATAAAAGAATTTTTTCACCTACATAACCTAAATATACTTTTTGCTATTCATAGTCACTTATAGCCGACTCGAAATTTAAAATGACCCAAACGTCATTTTAAATAATTAGAGTCGGCTATAAATTTCTCATATAATATTTTGACGTTTGGGTTTGTTCGTTCAAATCACTTTACAAAAACATACCAAAGTCTGAAGCTGTTTACCCCAATCCTGATACGCTATCAATGCATAAACTCCAAGTAGCTTTTAATGATGCAATCCGCTACATCCATGATCTTCGTAGGTGGGACAGAATCTCTGCTTACGCCAATAACTTTCTTGGGTGTACTCTCACCTCTTACATAAATGCTAGGAACTGCATATTTTTGCACAGGGTCCTTACAACCAAGTCTCCGCCCTACATTTATCAAAAACTTGAATTTTCTCGTTCTCATAGAACCATGAACATCAACATTCCTTCCTACAAATATCTTAACTCCTCCAGACTGTTTTACATTCACGCAATCAGACTATGGAATTCTTTGCCTTTGCATATTAAACGTATAAATAGATCTGCTAACTTTAAATCTGAAGTTATAAAATTTTTCTCAACACAGCAATAAGGTCCCTCCTTCTATCTTTTCTCTCTTTCTTCCTCTCTGCTGTTCTTGTTCTTTTTTTTTCCCCTTTTAAATCTTAGGTATAAAACCACTGTTAGTTTTAAGTTTAGTTCTAAGAACATTGTTATCTGATTTAAACCCTCTTTGTACTATAAAAGACCAAGTCTTATTGTACTTATGAAAATTACTGTTAAATAAATTGGCGCAAATTCATAGTCAGCCCATGAATAGTGCCTATAGCCAACTATAGTTACAGCCGGCTATAAATAAAAAAGCCGGCTATAACTTTCCGTTATTCATAAACACATTTTTGCCTGTGTATAAGTTAGTATCGACTTTCATATGTTTTTGTAAAGTGATTTGAACGAACAAACCCAAACGTCAAACTATTATATGAGAAATTTATAGCCGACTCTAATTATTTAAAATGACGTTTGGGTCATTTTAAATTTCGAGCCGGCTATAAGTGACTATGAATAGCAAAAAGTATATTTTAGGTTATGTAGGTGAATAAATTCTTTTATAGTCGGCTCTATCTGACTATGAATTTGCGCCATTGAATTGAATTGAATTGAAAGTCGATACTAACTAATACACAGGCAAAAATGTGTTTATGAATAACGAAAAGTTATAGCCGGCTTTTTTATTTACAGCCGGCTGTAACTATAGTCGGCTATAGGCACTAACTATGAATTTGCGCCATTGCGCCGGTCTAACAATCGTTGAGCAACAATCGACTCCTCTCAACTTTATTCGAATAATTGGAATTGTGAGAACAATCGAATTATTCCATCCATCGTTACAGTAACATCAAGAAATTTATCCCAACATTCGATTCGTCTTGCACCGGAAGAAATTAAAAACATCATTCACTCATTTAATCCATCATCAATATCCAGTTACAGTTCATACCAGTGGGTCGAATCCATCGAAAACGCTCGCCATCTTTATAATTGGGATGATCGCTCAACATTCCTGTACGCATCACTTCGGCTGGAAGAAGGAGCACGTAAGTGGTTTGATATTAATCAGAAGATTTTAACTGGGTGGGATGAATTTAAAACTAAATTAGTGTCAGATTTCCCGAGCTTCATTAATGAGTGTGAAATTATATCGCAGTTAATGGTTCGACGCAAAGAACCAAATGAGAGCTATCAGAACTATGTCTACGACATTGCAAATATCGCCAAAAGAGCTCACTTTAGTAACGACACCATCATAAAATATATTATCTCAGGGCTACGTGATCAAGAACTTCTTAATTATTTAACTGCGAGTAGTAGTACCACTATCACAAACCTTTTGACGAAAATCAAATCACATAAAATGGTTGAAAGTCAATGTGAGGTCCGCGACAAATTTGATCGCAGGCATATAAATCTCTCCCGACCAATTTTAAAACCTACTCCTCCCTACCCCACAAGACAAACTACGCCCTCGAATTTCCTTAGAGCCAATAGTTATCGGAAACAAAATTATGATTTGTCTAACACTAAGTGTTATAATTATAACAAGTTAGGACACATGGCTTATGACTGCACGGTCCCGCGCCGTCGAGCTTTCACAAGAACTTCCAATTTTCCGGATGAACCCGCTAGGAAGATGCGACGCGTTTTTTAATCCGGGGATGATAGTGGGCTTTTGAAAGTCATTACAGTAGATTAGATTTAGGTAGCGACTGTACAACGGTTACAATGGTAGTGAAAAATAACTGGGAAATTCAACCATGCCAAACTAAATTGAATGGATTCGGACAGGACTTAGCACAAGCAATAGGGAAAATGACAAAAGACATTTGCGCCGGCGAAGTTACCATGCCAATAGAAATATTAATCGTCGATAATTCAGCGCAAGATATACCTATGATCCTCGGTCGCAATTTTCTTGATTCGCCAAAAGTATGTTTAATCAAAAGATATGGTAGTCTACTGGTAAAAAACGCCGATGACGATGCATTTACTTCAACCCTCTGACCGAATACACCGAAATTGTGTTCCAAAAATCCAAACACTGCAGGACTTTCTACGATCAGTTTAAATGATACTTAAATAGGCAAATTTCCATATACAGACGCCGACATAACAGATTTAATTACCACCTTAAATAACTTTGGAGACTGCGTAGCCCTTAGCCTCAAAGAACTAGGAAAAACAATGACAATGACAATTACCCTGAAGGAGAATAAAATAATTCGTTACAAACCCTATCGAGTAGCTTATCATGAAGTAGAACATCTAAACTCTATAGTCAAAGAACTCTTCCAACATGACATCATTGAAGAATCCAATTCAGAATACTCAAGCTCTGCATTACTCGTCAAAAAGAAAGACGGTACCTATAGGATGGTTGTTGATTATAGACAAATTAACTCCATTACAGTAAAAGAAAACCGTCCAACACCCAACATCGAAGAATTAATTAACTCAATGGCTAATGCTCGAGTTTTTATTGTATTGGATTTTATGAGTGGTTACCATCAAATTCCGGTAGCTAGAAGTGCCAGGTATTTAACAGATTTTGTAACTCCTCAAGGCCAATGCCAATTCAAAAGAGTTCCGTTTGGATTAACAAATGCACCAGCAATATTCCATCGATTAATGTATTCGATTACGCGCAAGTTACCTAGAGGTAACGTATCTATATAAATATATGGACGATATTGTCATATTCGCCGAAACTACGAAAACAGCCATCACAATTTTTAAAACCCTTTTAACAATATTAAGAGAAGCTAACCTTACCCTTAACTTAAAGAAATGTAGTTTTCTTTCCAATACAATAACCTTCTTGGGACATGAAATCAGCGCTGAAGGCCTAAAGCCAGGAAATGCCAAAGCAGAAGCCGTAAAGTCATTTCCCGTTCATAGCGAAGCTAAGCATGTAAAACAGTTCTTGGGGCTATCTGGTTACTTCCGACGCTTTGTTCCAAAGTATGCTACCATTGCTGCACCCCTTAATGTGCTCTTAAAGAAGGAGGCAGTTTTTAGTTGGACACCAATTGAGCAGGCAGCATTCGATCAGTTAAAACAGAAATTATCTAAATCATCGATTCTAACAATATACAATCCTGCAAGAGACCACCAACTTCACACTGATGCCTGTTCTTCCGGTCTCGCTGGTGTTCTTATTCAAATTGAGGAAGAAGCTGAGAAAAAAGCTGTTTCCTTTTTCAGTCGTGCGACAACCGAATTGGAAAAGAAGTACCATAGCTACGAGCTGGAAGCGCTGGCCGTCGTTGAGAGCCTGCAACGACTTCGATATTACTTGCTAGGTAAGAAATTTACTATATACACCGATTGTAATTCACTAAAACTCACACAAAATAAAAGAGATCTGATTCCTAGAATAGCCAGGTGGTGGTTAAAAAAAACAAGATTTCGATTTCGCATTGGAATACAGACCTGCATCTCAAATGTTACATGCGGATGCCCTTAGCCGAAATCCTACCGGTACACCTGTGGAAACTGAAGAAGCTGGTTTAAGCTGGAATGCAAGAAAATGATTGGGTCTCAACAATGCAACTACAAGATAGTCATCTTACCGAAATTTTCAATATCCTTACTTTCCCAAATTCAAAAATTCCCAAAAGAAAAGACATCGAAAACAACTATTTAATAAAATCCGGACGTATCTATAGGAAAACACCAGATGGCCTTCGTTTCTTCGTACCGCAAGGAGTACGTTGGTGTATAATTAAGTCTTCTCATGATGACATTGGTCATTGCGGTCTGGATAGAACTTTGGAAGAGATACGAAAAAGATATTGGTTTCCTAGAATGCGACACACATTCTTAAAATATTAAAATAGCTGCATCCCATGTTTATACAATAGTAAATCAAAAGACAAGACTCGCTACAACATTCATCCTATTAATAAGCATCCAACTCCATTTCATACAATACACATAGATCATTTAGGACCATTACCCAAGAGCACAAAAGGAAATATATACATTCTAGGAATCATCGATGCATTCACAAAAATTTTAATACTCCGCGCTGTAAAAAATACATCTGCTAATGCTGTCGTGCGAACAACGGAGGAACTAGCACAGTTTTTCGGAACTCCCACACATATAATTAGCGATAGAGGTACCGCATTCACGTCCAAAATCTTCAAAACATTCTGCGACGAACATGGAATTCACCATATCCTTAATGCAGTACGAACACCAAGAGCAAATGGGCAAATCGAGAGGTATTTCCGAACTGTGGGTACTGCAATCTCAACCATGACGACAAAACAGGACGGAAGGGATTGGCAAAACCATTTGTCAGCAGTGCAATGAGGACTTAATTGTTTGAAGCATAGGATTACTAATCGTAGTCCTCAGGAGCTAATGTTCGATTTTAAACCCAAACATAATTTAGCAAATCATCTCAATATTGCTCTGTATGAAGATGACTCCTACGATGGCGATGAAAACATTTCTCTTTCTGAGATTCGTGAAAGGGCTTTGCAGCGAATGGAGCAGTTACAGTCTTTACAAGCTGACAAATTTAATAGTATCCACCGAAGTCCCCAAACATATGCCATTGTGGATTTGATCCTGATCAAAGCAGAACATCCTTCAACGGGACAATCACGAAAGCTTTTACCCAGATTTAAAGGGCCGTACGAGGTTAAACAAATTCTCCCAAATGATCGATACGTCATCGCAGATACACCAACAGCCAACGTAACTTCGAGACGATATGAATCAACCCATTCCGCCGATCATATTAAACCGTGGGGAAAACTGCAAGACTTCAGCTTATCCGATTGGGAACAGATACCGGAAGCAGAGAAACGAGATGACCCGACCGCGACGTCTGATACTGAAAACTAAATATGTACTAAACAAATACATTAAAATATTGTAATGCAACTGCACTTCAACATTCCACGAAAACCGTCTATTCCTATTGAATAGTATGACGCATTTTTTTTTTTTTTATATATTATAATTTTGAGCAAATCCTACTCAGATATTTGATGTAAAATTATTAATGTTCATACATACGCATATAGCATAATACATACGACTCTGAATTGATTTTTTTACTTTTTTTCATAATATTATAATTTTTAGCAAAGCCTACTCTGATAAATGAAGTAAATTTATTACTTATGTGCATATACATAAGCATATACATACATACATACGATTGATTTTTTATTTTTCTGAAAAAAAGGAACTAATAAATTTGAATTCAAACGAAAAGTGATTCGATTATTTTTAGTTGAACAAAACTGAGTTGATACATTTCAGGTGGTTCACCGGATTGGTATTATTTTGTTCCAGAGTAACTGCTTACAGGAAGCAGACAAATGAGTGAAGCAACGTAAGTTCATCAGTTACATATACATATGTATAAACGATTCCTTCTAAAATGAAGATGAAACGATTCCTTCTGAAAAGAAGATGAAACGATTCCTTCCGTGGTGAAGATGAAACGATTCCTTCTGAAAAGAAGATGAAACGATGCCTTCTGAAAAGAAGATGAAGCGATGCCTTCTGAAAAGAAGATGAAAAGATTCCTTCCGTGTTGAAGATGAAGCTATGTTAATTTGAAAGTCACACTGTTGACAGTGTTAGGTAGGATGGCCGAATGTAAACAGAGAAAGAAAATATCAGAACGTTTCTGGTACTATTGCTTTAGGAGTGAAATAATCCTTAAAGTGGTAGCCCGGGCATATGAGTGGTATGTTAGAGATTGTTGAGTTCAATATCGGCATGCAACAACGAAAAACATATGCCCGAGTTGACTCGTAAAAAAGGATTGTTTCGTGTAGAAGTATTTATAAATATATATTTTGGTTTATAATATTAACAAAGCAATCCAAAACAAATAAAGAAACATATTTTACATAACGAAAAACAAAGTATTTTGTACAAAGTTTTCACTTTAAAAAATCGTTTCTAATTCTTGGTCCACAGCGAATTGTAACCATAGCCGAAGTTTCTGCAATTGTGCCAGTTTGACAACCACCTGACCGCATGAAAACATATTAAAAAAATAAGCAGTTGAACAGTAATCTAATAACGGTATTACTTCATCAGAATATAGCTTGTACAAAAAGAACCCATTACTTATATGCGTTGGCGATTATCGTTTCTAATTCTGTGGCCACCACTGTATGTATGTAAATGCTCTTTCTATCTTTTTGGATTGTATTATTCAAAAGTTATTAATTTTATTCTATCGCAAATCATCATTACTGTAAGGAAAATATAAAAAGTCTTTAAATGTACTGTAGGTGACGATCGACTTATCTTAAGACACGTTTCATCTTCAAAACATACATAGTATGACGCAATCCGTCTGTGCAAAAAAAAAACTTACTAAAATAAAATAATTAGGTGTAATCGGGTATGGAATTCTTCGTTAATGAACACACATTGAATTGATTCCGAAATGTCCGTACATTTCGCTACACAAACATGTTTGCAAATGCCTCATCATTTCCCAAGGCTAACGCCAAGCTACACATGTTCATACAAGCTCGTTTGTATACGTATGTAAGTTTGTAAGTGTAATACTTATTCCCTGAATTCATGTCAAAGGTGTCGGAAAAAAGTAAACAAGTCATATAATTGATTGACTGATCGTTTAACTTCAAAAGTTCTTGCAAATACTTACTAACTTATTTAGGTAGCGGTACAGTTCGGGGTGGACCAAGGCCTCAACCAACGACCCCTTCCGGTTAGCTCGGTCCTTAGCTAAATAGCTCCAGTTGTGAACTCCAAGTTGGCTACAAATACTTACGTTGTAATTATTAAGCAAATTATGTATTTTTTTTGTGTTCGAGTAGGTATATGTACATATGTATGTATGTATATCCACTCGACACTTTGTGACATTGAGAGCAGTTCGCAAAAGTACACTCCCCGCTGTCATTAAATTTGTATGCGAAACTTCACTAAGTGTGGAAGAAACTAAATTCAATTTATACTTCGGACAACTTCCAGTGAGTTGAAAAGTAAAACTCTAACCACTATAAACTATAATTTCGTAGATTAACTTTTAATTTTATACCCACAGCTGCAAATCGATAAAGGCATATTCATAGAGCCACTTCACACACATATATACATAATAGTTCAGCACTGACTCTCCACTATCCCACAAAAAGAGGACATTTTAAGGAACAAGCAAATTTATATGACAAAAACGTAACGGCTTTCATCTACAACCCACCATCAGGAAGTTCCCAAATTACGAAAAGCTAAAAAAGTTGACACCAGTGCCATAGAAAAATTACTTCTGTTCGAAATGGTCTCTATTTTTAATATTTTTTGGTTATTCTTTATTGCGAAAGTTTTCAATGAACACTTTTAGTGGACATATTCAGTGTGCATTGCCTTCGGAAAGTTTCTATATAATTAGCCTACTTGAGTATTGTATTGTCACAATTGGCTTTAAGACCATGGAATTTAAAAAAAAAAGTGTACGTACCTATAATAGGCGGTGTTTTCACTTATGCGGACTTCGGATAACTGAAAAATTGTTGAACTTAACTGAAGTTCGGATAACTGAAGAACAATTTCATCTGAAAATCCAAAAAGCATTAACCATCAACATTTGACAACATTCTTATTTAAATAATAAATGTTTTACTGAACGTAAAGCATAATAAAAAAAACATAAAAGGTAAACTTAAATGCTTTCGAGCTAATTCTGGCGCGTTCAATAACTTCGTTTCAGCTGAGCTGAATTAGTATAATTTATGAATTTCGGGCGTAATAGTTTTTTCAGCTAACCGGGTTTTCCAGTTAAGCGGGTTTCAGTTAAGCGAAGTTATTCATATGAAATTTAGTAAAATAATGATCCGTGCTAAATTCGGCATTTCAATTAACGGTTTTTTTTTCCCAATAAAGCGTAGTTTAGATAAGCGGAGTCGACTGATTATTTCTGTAGTATAGGTACCATTTGCGGCTCTCATACTTAACCAATCTTAGCAAATGAGGTGTCAAAAGAAAGAGCATTTCCTGGAGCACTGACGAATTGCACTTTGAATTTAAACCCGATCAAAAAAAATATTTTATCCAAAATGAACTCACAAAAGAATAAACATTTCCCGTATGATTTCATGGGATTTCCCTCAGTTGACAGATGGAAGTCATGTGAGAGGTTTGGATTTTCGAGGTTGGATTTTCTCTTGCGAGAGTTTTCGCACGGGCACACTAGTTTAAATAAATGCCATTGGGTGATTTCAATCATACTGGAACTTGAAATCAAATTTAAATAGAAAAATTTAGTTTTTGAAGCCAAATACATACATATATATACAGGGTGGTCCGGTTTTGGATACAGATATTTTCGGATCTGATTCATTGGTTCATTTTATGAAAAGAATCGAATGGAAGGGGGTCTATCTTGAACACCCACTGAGCTACAGGGTGTTTAAAAAAGTTCCTTCAGAGAAGTAGGTACCAACAGTTATTCAATTATAACTTCCAGTGTATTAAACCTAGAGCAAACAAGGTGGGCTCGTTTCATAGACAATTGATTTGTATGTATCAAAAACTATTGCCATCCGTACTTTCATTTTCGAGATATTGGTCTTCAAACACAGATTTTTTTTAATTTTTTTTATCCAATTTTTGTGAAAATCGCATTTATCTCGAGAAAGTTTAGTTATAGTTTTTTTTTATTATTATTATTATTTTCGTTCGCCATAACGTCACCTACAAATTCACCGTACAAAGTTCTTAGTTGGGATTGCAGTTTTCCTGGTATTAAATTAATTTAGTCACAAGAACCATTTCAAAACGAGAATTACATTGTATGATTACATCACGTTGTTAAACAATATAAACAGCAGAGCACTTAGAACACTCACCGATGTTGAACATTCAGCGGATATTGAATCTGCATCCCAATCATACCATAGACTACGTCGCTATCATACATGT
Organism: Brachyopa scutellaris; assembly: GCA_949775065.1. Classification (NCBI taxonomy): domain Eukaryota; kingdom Metazoa; phylum Arthropoda; class Insecta; order Diptera; family Syrphidae; genus Brachyopa; species Brachyopa scutellaris. The sequence goes on from OX459112.1 coordinate 105,854,753, forward strand.
CTTTCAGTATGGTTGCAAAAGTGATACATTGATGCTTTTAAAGATGAAGGGGATACTACTTGATTGACCATGTAATTAGTTAACAATTCTCGAAAACTTTGTGGAGCAGTGCGCGTTGTTTATGACAGAAAGTTGATGTTGCTCATAGACTGTCAGTTTTACAAGGCAAATCTCTATTTGCTTCTCCGTATAGTGATTTAAAGATATGTAGAGTTATGTAAATGCTTCCTCACTTTCGTTTACAAGAAGGGAATAGACGACTCATTGATAATTTTCGGCAGGATTTTAATCTCATTCATTAATCAATTCCACCTTGTTGAAACCTAACATCTGAGTCTCCTATCACTACGTTGATCTGTCTGTCTCTCGTTCTTGTCCTTCATATGCTCGCGCTGTGTGTATTCATCCGCGAGATCTATTGCCTTTCAACCATTATTATTGCAGACTACGTCTTCCGTCCTGTGATTTATGTGAATAAATCTTTAGTTTTGTAGTACGGATTGAAAAAAACGTTTTATTTTTGGTTTTATCTTATTTTAAAAAAATTATATGTTGCCGCTGGCAAATCTAGAGAACGAATGAATAAAAAATCAATGAATCAAAGGATGATGGCAGCCACTCACTTAGACAGGTCAAACATAAATTAATTTTATAATACTAAATTCTACTACAACTCGTCCAATCTGACATTTTGATCGACTCTGATCAATAAATATTACTTTAGAGGCATAGTTTCGAAAAACATCATTTACAAACTACAAATACAGTATACTTCATCATTATTATGACAGACGTTGCCTTAAAACAGCTGTTACTTTATTAACTTCGCCAAGAGCGTATATTTTTGGATTCGACTACACCATCATATGGTAACTGCGTGATCTGACAATTTTCTATATCACGAACTACATAACGGTAATGTGGCAGAATCTTGTGGATAACATATGGTCCCTTAAATTTCGGAACAATGTTTTTATTGGTTCCAATGGTAGTATCAACATTCTTCACTACAACGTAGTCGCCTTCTTCGTAAGTTTGTGCTGGGCAATAAAATTCCTCAAACTGTTTTTGATTGTATTCTTGAACTTTAACTATAGTTTTAGCTGCACTTTCTCTTAACTTAACGAGATCTCTCTCAGTGTTGTCTAATCCCTTTTCCTCTAGGCATTCGGTAAGTCTGTCAACTATGACACCTCGTTGGTCTACTCCAAATAGGAGTTCGCTAGGTGTGGTACCTATTGACCTATTTACTGTATTATTCAAAGCGTATTCGACTTGAGACAGTGTCTGCACCCAGTCCGCATGTTGCAAAGGTTCGCTAAGCTTTCCCAACATCGAGGTTAGGATTCGATTAATTCGTTCCGCACGGCCGTTGGCTTAGGGCGAATGAACGGCAACCTTAACATGAGAGATATTCGAGTCTAGTAGAAATGAACTGAACTCTAACGACGTAAAGCAAGTACCTCTATCAGAGAGCACTCTAGAAGGTCTACTGTACGAGCGTGTACAGGAGATGAGTGCATTATACATCTTATGCAATTCTTCAAAAAATGTTCTTCCTTCGATTGTATTTCTGGAAACCAAAAATGCATACGGACTTGTTCACAGCATTTAGTTAAACCCAAATGACCACTTTTCTCGTGGACATGTTCGAAGGAACGTACAAACAAAGTCGACCACTCTTAAGTTTCCTAAAGACAATACCATCCTGAGGTACATATAACTTCGAGTTTTCCGAGCACAACTTCTCCTTCAGAGCTGAAACGAACGCTTCACGGCTCTGCGAGGCCCTTAATTGAAAATCAATATCCTCAGAGTTAACCACGAATATCACGTGGCACTAGGTCAAGGTATTAGCGTGACTCATATTAACGCCACTTCTATGTTTAACCTTATAGTTGTTGGTGCACTTCTAGTTACAGTTGGTAACTTCGCCACTCTCCTCTTTTCATAACGAGGAAGAAGACGTTTTAACTCTAACATTGACTTCGCAGAGTAGAGTATCGAGACGTTAGAATGTGTATCACCAAGTCCATCTATTATAAGCTCAATAAGGTCTGTGTCATCGACGTCAGCATATGCAGCTAGCTCTTGCATTGAGAGTACGTAATGCAACAATGGTTCATCATCTATCAGCTATCCATTTACGGATATTATATGAATTATCACCGGAGAAAGGAATGGCGTTTTCGATGTCGGAGAAGTCAACTCGTCTTCCTGGTTGATAGACGGTCTCCATCTCCGCCAGTTCCCTTCTTAGTTCAGCAATTTTCTTACGTCGCTCCAATCGTTGAAGCTCCTTCTCCTCCTGAACGTCAAAGTCGGCAGCCGGGTCATCTGATGCATGGTGAACGTCTCTATACAAAACTCTTGACCGAGGAAGGGCGGAAGCGTAATCACTCAGAGAGGTCGGAGGAATATCAGAAGTCATTACGGAACGGTTAATTACACATTTTGTAACAGCAGTGGTGGTTCTAGTGGCAGTAATAGCAGCAGTTGCGGCAGAAGTCCCAGCAGAAGAATTCGCAGAATTCTTCACAGCGATGGTAGCGGAAGTTTCGTCATTCGCAGGAATTTCATCAGCCATGACGGAAGTTGTTGCAGGAATGCTAACAGGAGAATTTTTCGAAATCTCACCGTTGATAGCGATGTTTTTAACAGCGGAAGAAATTATATTCGGTGCAGAAATATTATCCGCAAAGCAAGTTTCATCCGAAGAATTATCCACCACTTCGTTGTAGAGTGACCTGATTTGTGATAGGGTGGCTGTATCTGGGATTTCAATTCCAACTGAAAGCACGATTTCGGTTAGCTGGGCTTTCGTGAGATTTCTCATCGCTCGACAATTAAAATCTGTTGACATCTTTGTAATCGGTGGGTTTTTCTACACAATTAATTTTGTTCGCTTATTACATGCAGAACCCCACATCTGATGTTGTAGTACGGATTGAAAAAAACGTTTTCTTTTTAGTTTTATTTTATTTAAAAAAAATTATATGTTGCCGCTGGCAAATCTAGAGAACGAATGAATAAAAAATCAATGAATCAAAGGATGATGGCAGCCACTCACTTAGACAGTACAAACATAAATTAATTTTATAATACTAAATTCTACTACAGTTTACATTAAAAAAAAAACACTGTTTTGGTAAAGACCCATCCTACCATCTGTTGATCCTAAATGCAGCGGCATGTCTTTTAATTTAGCATAGTCCCTTTGCTCAGTGGCAACAGTTTAAGTAGACGGGAACTATGCAGATACATCCGCTCCAAATTGTTACATCTAAGACATACAATTTTATGTCTACCTACTGTTACAAGTCTAAATCCACATGCGTGTGTCCGATTTCATACCTGTTTTTGTAGTTTGTCCCAATTTATTGGATTTGGAAATAAAGTTTGGTTTGGGTTTGAAATTATTTACCCAAAATGATTTTCCGAATGCATAGCGATGAGTTAGAGATCAAGGAAGCGAGGAAAAAGCTTATGTCGGTTCGGGAAATAATGATAAAGTTTCCATTACTATGGATTTGCTTCTCTTGGGTGCAGTTTGTGGTTGGAAAATCCATTCCCTTTAGTGTGGCTAGAGGGGAGTAATATGTAATGAGATTTTCTATTTAGTTGGGGAAAAACTCAGCATAGAAACTGCAATACCTATTGCCAATGGTTAGTATATATTTACAAATGTATGTATGTTATATTTCCACATACATATGCACAGCACATATATGCCTAAGTCGCCAATGCAATAAAAATAAAATAAATGAACCATTCAATGAGTTTAAAAACATTCTTAATTTTTTTGTAATATACTCCGTTTTGCAGCTGCGAAAGTTATATGTTAGTGTTGACATTTTATATGTTAGTTGTTCATTTCATTTCTCAACGAAACAACACACATTCTTACTATTAAAAAATACATACATATGTATTAAAAACTACTTTCTCTTTTCTTTTTGTAGAGTTGTGTGATGCTGCTTTGAAAATTCAAGCAACATTCCGTGGTCATTTATCACGTAAGCTAGCTGGGAATAAAGACGCTGATGATGTTGATATTCAGGAGATAACTAAAAAAGTCGCTGAAGAATTGGATATTGATTTAACTGATCCAGAGCTAAATAAGGCAGCTACAAAAATTCAAGCTTCATTCCGAGGTCATAAAAGTCGCAAGGACTTACCAGCTAATTAAAATTTACATCTTTATCAAAAAATAATATAAAATTATAATAAAACAACAACAAAAAATGAAAATTAGAATTATAGTTAAGTATTTCTTTGAAATTTAAAAAAAGTCCATTCTCTGCCTAAATTCTTAAAAAAATAGTAAGCAAATATGTATGTATGTGAAATCATATACGAATTTTTTTCCTAACGGTGTAAACCATAAAATAAATTATAGGCTGTAAGTAAATCACATTTTTTTGGCTTTTAAAGTAGGGCAACGCAAACATTTTGCAAAAATTAAATAAACAAAATAAAAATAAACATTATGTATGTATAATGAAAAACATAAATAAAAACATGATCTACCACACAGCAACTGAGCTTAAACAAGATTTTTTAGACCGTGTCTAAATCTTACTTTTTGTTATATCTATTTCTTGTGTTTTTTATTAATTGATAAATAAGAATAAAGAACAATCAAAATGCACAAAGAAACATGTACGAGTTTTTGAAAACCCAAAAACGTAGGGAATTTTAACATTTGATAACTTTAAACATCATTTCCTTTACAAAAGCAAAACTGAATAATAATAATTTGATGAATGTTGTAAAATGCATGCGCCTACAAATCGAAATAAAAGGCAGCAAACAATAATAAAACACCAATTTTAATCCTACGTGTGAATACAATGTGTCATGTGTCATGACGTTCCGTGTTAATTCAATATTTATAACAAAAAGTCATACTAGACATTGACCTGCAACTGCAACCTCTATACCTGTCACCTGTCAAAAATTAAACCTTTGACTAAACAAATAAAAAAAAAATGACTTACATTGAAAATGTATTGTAACGTTTTACAGTTTTTGCACTTACGCCAGATGAAGTTTTAAGCGAAACGTCGTCGATATTATATAAACAAAAATCGTTAGTTATAAAAAAAAAGAATTTTTACCAAACAATTTTGCCAAATAATACTGTTGTCGTTCTAGTTTTTTTTTTAGTTTTTAATTGATAAAATATTTTATCTATTGTAACTGGTTAGTAAGTATCAATCACCGATTAATGAACGCAAAGAAGAAAAAACATAATACATAAATTATAAAAAAAAAACATTCATGCATAAGTATAAAATAATATAAAAAATAAAGAAAGCTTGGAATTTAAATTATAAAACTCACATTAAACACACACTTAAAAGCTTACAGAGATACCTAAGATTGTTAAAGAATTAGATTACATGAACAAAACAAAATAATATGAAATTGCTGAAAACTCCGAGTAAACACACCAGCAGAACCATCCAGAGATACATAAAACAAAATCCACACAAAATAACACATAACCTAAACCTAGCCGTGAGAATAAAAAAAACAGTAGCAATGTGAAGATTAGATGATTTGGTTATGTAAACGGCAGCTTCTGTGTCGGAAATGGTACTTATGTTAATGTTAGTAAGAAATAAAACAATTTAAAAATATATATATATATTTTTTTTTTATTTTGTTGCGGACTCATTTCAACGCTATGCTTGGCCCGGGTCTAGCCTAGTGTATTGTTGTTGCGTTTGCGTAATTTCGACTCCCTGTTGGGTTTCTGGGCCAAAAGGGGCGAGTCGAAGTAACAACTTTACCTAAACGTACGGCAACAGGGTGATCTATTTCTATAGGATGGGCTAGCTGCAAAATGAATGAATTCGTGTTAGAGTAATTTGGGGGAGCTGATGGGGCCCGCTTTCCAATAAGTCAACCTTCAACCAATGACCCCTAAAACACTAAAAAAAAAAATAAAATTAAAGTGCGGAAATAACAAATAAAGCAAAAAAAAAATATCACTCAGAGAGGTCGGAGGAATATCAGAAGTCATTTCGGAACGGTTAATTACACATTTTGTAACAGCAGTGGTGGTTCTAGCGGCAGTAATAGCAGCAGTTGTGGCAGAAGTCCCAGCAGAAGAATTCGCAGAATTCTTCACAGCGATGGTAGCGGAAGTTTCGTCATTCGCAGGAATTTCATCAGCCATGACGGAAGTTGTTGCAGGAATGCTAACAGGAGAATTTTTCGAAATCTCACCGTTGATAGCGATGTTTTCAACAGCGGAAGAAATTATATTCGGTGCAGAAATATTATCCGCAAAGCAAGTTTCATCCGAAGAATTATCCACCACTTCGTTGTAGAGTGACCTGATTTGTGATAGAATGGCTGTATCTGGGATTTCGATTCCAACTGAAAGCACGATTTCGGCTAGCTGGGCTTTCGTGAGATTTCTCATCGCTCGACAATTAAAATCTGTTGACATCTTTGTAATCGGTGGGTTTTTCTACACAATTAATTTTGTTCGCTTATTACATGCAGAACCCCATATCTGATGTTGTAGTACGGATTGAAAAAAACGTTTTCTTTTTAGTTTTATTTTATTTAAAAAAAATTATATGTTGCCGCTGGCAAATCTAGAGAACGAATGAATAAAAAATCAATGAATCAAAGGATGATGGCAGCCACTCACTTAGACAGTACAAACATAAATTAATTTTATAATACTAAATTCTACTACAGTTTACATTAAAAAAAAAACACTGTTTTGGTAAAGACCCATCCTACCATCTGTTGATCCTAAATGCAGCGGCATGTCTTTTAATTTAGCATAGTCCCTTTGCTCAGTGGCAACAGTTTAAGTAGACGGGAACTATGCAGATACATCCGCTCCAAATTGTTACATCTAAGACATACAATTTTATGTCTACCTACTGTTACAAGTCTAAATCCACATGCGTGTGTCCGATTTCATACCTGTTTTTGTAGTTTGTCCCAATTTATTGGATTTGGAAATAAAGTTTGGTTTGGGTTTGAAATTATTTACCCAAAATGATTTTCCGAATGCATAGCGATGAGTTAGAGATCAAGGAAGCGAGGAAAAAGCTTATGTCGGTTCGGGAAATAATGATAAAGTTTCCATTACTATGGATTTGCTTCTCTTGGGTGCAGTTTGTGGTTGGAAAATTCATTCCCTTTAGTGTGGCTAGAGGGGAGTAATATGTAATGAGATTTTCTATTTAGTTGGGGAAAAACTCAGCATAGAAACTGCAATACCTATTGCCAATGGTTAGTATATATTTACAAATGTATGTATGTTATATTTCCACATACATATGCACAGCACATATATGCCTAAGTCGCCAATGCAATAAAAATAAAATAAATGAACCATTCAATGAGTTTAAAAACATTCTTAATTTTTTTGTAATATACTCCGTTTTGCAGCTGCGAAAGTTATATGTTAGTGTTGACATTTTATATGTTAGTTGTTCATTTCATTTCTCAACGAAACAACACACATTCTTACTATTAAAAAATACATACATATGTATTAAAAACTACTTTCTCTTTTCTTTTTGTAGAGTTGTGTGATGCTGCTTTGAAAATTCAAGCAACATTCCGTGGTCATTTATCACGTAAGCTAGCTGGGAATAAAGACGCTGATGATGTTGATATTCAGGAGATAACTAAAAAAGTCGCTGAAGAATTGGATATTGATTTAACTGATCCAGAGCTAAATAAGGCAGCTACAAAAATTCAAGCTTCATTCCGAGGCCATAAAAGTCGCAAGGACTTACCAGCTAATTAAAATTTACATCTTTATCAAAAAATAATATAAAATTATAATGAAACAACAACAAAAAATGGAAATTAGAATTATAGTTAAGTATTTCTTTGAAATTTAAGAAAAGTCCATTCTCTGCCTAAATTCTTAAAAAAATAGTAAGCAAATATGTATGTATGTAAAATAAATTATAGGCTGTAAGTAAATCACATTTTGTTGGCTTTTAAAGTAGGGCAACGCAAACATTTTGCAAAAATCAAATAAACAAAATAAAAATAAACATATGTATGTATAATGAAAAACATAAATAAAAACATGATCTACCACACAGCAACTGAGCTTAAACAAGATTTTTTAGACCGTGTCTAAATCTTACTTTTTGTTATATCTATTTCTTGTGTTTTTTATTAATTGATAAATAAGAATAAAGAACAATCAAAATGCACAAAGAAACATGTACGAGTTTTTGAAAACCCAAAAACGTAGGGAATTTTAACATTTGATAACTTTAAACATCATTTCCTTTACAAAAGCAAAACTGAATAATAATAATTTGATGAATGTTGTAAAATGCATGCGCCTACAAATCGAAATAAAAGGCAGCAAACAATAATAAAACACCAATTTTAATCCTACGTGTGAATACAATGTGTCATGTGTCATGACGTTCCGTGTTAATTCAATATTTATAACAAAAAGTCATACTAGACATTGACCTGCAACTGCAACCTCTATACCTGTCACCTGTCAAAAATTAAACCTTTGACTAAACAAATAAAAAAAAAAAACAACTTACATTGAAAATGTATTGTAACGTTGTACAGTTTTGCACTTACGCCAGATGAAGTTTTAAGCGAAACGTCGTCGATATTATATAAACAAAAATCGTTAGTTATAAAAAAAAAGAATTTTTACCAAACAATTTTTCCAAATTATACTGTTGTCGTTCTAGTTGTTTTTTAGTTTTTAATTGATAAAATATTTTATCTATTGTAACTGGTTAGTAAGTATCAATCACCGATTAATGAACGCAAAGAAGAAAAAACATAATATGTATATACATTATAAAAAAAAAAAAACATTCATGCATAAGTATAAAATAATATAAAAAATAAAGAAAGCTTGGAAAAAAAAAACAGTAGTAATGTGAAGATTCCATGATTTGGTTATGTAAACGGCAGCTTCTGTGTCGGAAATGGTACTTATGTTAAAGTTAGTAAGAAATAAAACAATTTAAAAATATATATATATATACGTACGGCAACAGGGTGATCTATTTCTATAGGATGGGCTAGCTGCAAAATGAATGAATTCGTGTTAGAGTAATTTGGGAGAGCTGATGGGGCCCGCTTTCCAGTAGGTCAACCTTCGGATTTAAACAATTTTTTTTATAGGCCGCAAATGACCCCTAAAACACTACAAAAAAAATAAAATTAAAGTGAGGAAATAACAAATAGAGCAAAAAAAAAATTTTAATTTTCGAAATTCTAACCTCAAAATACTGAAAACTAACATTTTAATGAATGAAAATGGTACTTTTATGAGAATTAATAGTGTATTTCACTATATATTTTTGCAAATAATAAATAATGTAACCAATTGGGTGGGTGGTACGCTGCGCGAGTTACGTTTTCTTATTTTCGGTTAATAAAACAACCCGTTCACTATCATCTATAAATCAAGACTCTTTTATTTATTATTATCAAATTTACAATAATCAATGAAGGTCGCCGGATTGATACCTTGTAATGGGTACCGTCAGCAAATCTGCTGACCTGCATTTCTGTAGCTCACCTAGTTGTGGGTTATGAGGTGTCACCGATGCACTGTCAGCAATCTTGGTGACCCGCATTTACATAATGTAGTTCACCTAGTTATGGGTTACGAAGCAGTACAAATGTACCGTCTGCAAGTTTAGTAACCTGCATTTGTGTAACTTCTCCCCCCTTGGTTTCAGAATTCTCCTGAATTTTATTCTCTTTGGGTGTTACTGCTTCATGACAATTATTGAGTTCAACTTTTACATGTTTTTATGTTTTTATGATAATGAAGTTCTTGAGTTTTCCTTATAAATATTTTCTATTTGGAACGTTTTCACCATATGCTCCAAATTTATTTTTTCCTTTATTGAGAGGGTTTCTTCGTCTCTGTACCAAAATTTATTTATTTAAAATGATGAGCCTGTTGATGCATATTTTGCCCTGGCAAATTTCTGCTTATGGCTGTTGCTTGTATTAAGCACACCATGACACAGATCTGATAGTGTTTAAAAAAAAAAAAAAAAAATTAATTCAAGATTATAATTTGTTATTGTAACATTTAGAATATTGACTGAGCAATTGTTTACATTTATTGCATAATTTCTATTCAGCTTAAGTTTCCTATCGTCACATTCATTTATTACAATTTCATCGTGCAAGTTTTTACAAATAATGATATTTTCGTCAATTTTTATTATTTCACTTTCATTATTTTGCCTATAGTTACATTCTAATTTGGTTAAAAAGTTATTAGTTACATTCAAATCTTTTATATAAATATTATGTGGATTATATTCGAACTTTGTGCCATTTATTTCAATAAATGTAATTTCATACAAATCTAGTTCTTTAAATTTAGTATTCGGTACCGGGACGATCATTTTGAGGTCTACTTGGGTATATTCTTTTGGCAATTTTATAGCTAAATCTAATGTTTCCCTACGTACCTCATTAACCCTACTCTAGAATGTTTTAGTTTATAAAAGTCCAAGCCAGATGATATTTCTTCTCCGGTTAGTATGCTTGGGTGCAAAATTCCCTGCTTAGCAGAGGCTATATTATCTAGGATATCATCTATTTTATCTTCTAACATTTTTAGTTTTAATAATTGGTCTGTTTTTAAATGTTTAAGATATACATTCCTTTGAGCCTCTACCACACTGCTATATGCTTCCGATATTTGCTTTCTATCTTTTTCTATTGTAGTTCTTAAGTTATTTATATTAAGCATCAATTGTTTGTTGATGTCTATTTGTTTATTTAAATTTTCTATGGCCTCATGATTATTTGAATCTATGACATTTAAATGCTTAAGGATGTCCACTCGGTCTGTGTCATCCATAGTTCCAAATAACCATTTATGAGTGGTTCCGATAAAATTAATTAGTCCCCGTTTCTCTCTTGTCTATGGGACTATAGCTTTTAATTTTGCTTTTATATTTATAATTTCATTAAGAATTTCCGAATTATTGTCTAAATGTAATTTTTGTAAGTTTGTTTCTGTCGCTTCAATAGTAGCTAAGATGTCGGAAGTATTTATTATGTGTAATATAGTTTGTGTACTTTTAATTAATTCTACTGGGCCTCTATTTAGTATAATTAATCCCTTGTTAGCGGAGTAACAACAAGGGTCGGAGTAACAACAAGGGTTGGTTCTGCTACCGTTATGATCATCCAGACAGTTGTCAGCATCACCAGCCAATGGGGTACCTGTGAATTTATTTGGTCTTTTAGTAGTTGTAGGGTGAACATTTTGCAGGTAATGTTTTCGATAGTAGGTTTCATCTTTATGTTTCAGATGTTTGTAGTTTCTAATATACCCTTCCTGTCGATTTTCTTGGTAATTTTCCCTACTTTTATTTCTTTTACCTATCACCTTCAGTTTATGTTTTTCGAGTTTTTCTTTCAATTGTTCAATATTTGTAAATTCTGCACTATTGGGACTCATTCCAAGGGTTGAATGATATCTATTGTTATAGATCTGAATTGCTCTGTACATTTTCGTATTTGTTGAAATGTCTTTGTCTTTGATGGTTAACAGAATTTCGAGTATTGTCGAGTGTAGTCGTTCTATATCCGCGTTACCAGTATGGGAATTCGGTTTGGTTGAATGAACTTCTACTTCTTGTTTCCTAAGATACTCTTTTATATTATCAGATCCAAACTCATTGTCGCAAATGATTTTTCTAGGTTTCCCGAATCGTGTAGATTGCTCTTCCATGCATTCTATTTTATTAACTCAGTTCTTGCTGACTAAACTATATGCATATGCCTCTTTTGTGAATTTATCAATAAACGTTAAATAAAAAAACTTTAGTGATACACATCCATATGTAAGATTTCATTGGCTTTTGATGGTGTTTCTGTTATTCGAAAGATCGGTTTTATTGGTTTTCTATCATAATTGCCCTCTTGACATGTTTGACAGTTTCCTATTACTTTTGAAATTTGAAAAATTAATTTGGGGCAGTAGATTTTGTTTTTTAATGTATAATATGCTCTCATGGTACACTTTACAAACGAGATATTTTTATTTTCCCTAAATAGTTCTATCAAAACCTGTTGGACTTTATTGTACTCACTGTAAGGTAAATCGGAGAAAATTCCTACTTTTCCTGATGTTATAGTTCTTTCAAATAATTCCTCCCAATATGACTGATTTTTAGTCATATTAACTTGGACTATTTTCCTCCCATTAACTATGTTTATTTCATTTGTAATATTGTTTGTAAGTATCAGTTGTACCTTATATTTATTGGCTATTTCTTCCTTAATAGGGAAATGATCGAGATGTTGTTCTGATGCAGAGTGAACAGTTGCTTGATCTGAAGCTATGTCATCTTCTAAATTGTCTACGTTTCGCACTTTGATCACTGAATGGATGGTTGCTTACATTAACATTAGCTTTTACATTTTTCTTTAAATTCCCTTCACTGTCCGGAATGTAAGAGTATAGAATTGTTCTTATCTTATTTAAGTCGAATTCAGTTCTAAGTTCTCTGGATAGTTCTTCTTCTTTAATTTTGACTACCATTAATTGACAAATTGAATTAATTACTTCTATAGAATTTGGTTCGTAAACTGAGTATTCATATACTTCGTTTTGTATTAAGTCTACCTTAATACATAATTCTATGATGCTATTTACCTTTAAATAATTTATTTTATTTAGGATGCTGCTCAGGTCGATTATGGGCCGGAAATGTTGCACTAGTAAGTTCTTTGCCTCCTGCCAGGTCGCTGGTTGGGATTGGTAAATACAGTTTTTCGCCTGGCTGGTGATCTTGTAGTTGAAAATGGCATTGCACACCTCCGTTCTCCTTGCGTCTTCGATAGATGCTAAGTAGTTCTCGACCACTGTTAGGAACTGAGTCAATTCCCTCTTGTTCCCGGAAAACGTTGGGATGTATTCAATCTCCTTTTCCACTCGGATGCTTTGTCGCTGTTGGCCTTGATTCATTTGTTGCATTTGCTGCTGTTGGTGTTGAGCATTAACCAGAGTGTTTAGTGCCGTCACCATCGTTTCTAACAATTGTTCCATATTATTGTTCATTTTTGCACTACACAATTACACTTTTCTACAGTAATTATTATTAATTCACAGTTACACAGTTGCAGCCTTTTACAGTTATACTGTTTATCTTCACTTGAGTGTAGGTGGTGGCGTGAGCTGACGGTAATTTTTTATAATATTTATCTTTCCTTTAAAATATTAATTTAAGACTTTCGTCGACTGCGCCAGTTACGTTTTCTTATTTTCGGTAAATAAAACAACCCGTTCACTATCAACTTTAAATCAAGACTCTTTTATTTATTATTATCAAATTTACAATAATTAATGAAGGTCGCCGGATTGATACCTTGTAATGGGTACCGTCAGCAAGTTTGCTGACCTGCATTTGTGTAGCTCACCTAGTTGTGGGTTATGAGGTGTCACCGATGCACAGTCAGCAATCTTGGTGACCCACATTTACTTAATGTAGTTCACCTAGTTATGGGTTACGAAGCAGTACAAATGTACCGTCTGCAAGTTTAGTAACCTGCATTTGTGTAACTCGCGCGATAAAAAAAAACTATGGACAGGACATCGACTGAATTCATTAAGTCCTGTATAGCCGTATCTTCAACTCGTGTTACTAAACAGTTGGTTGCCTGGCGCGCTGCGCGCGATTAAAAAAAAACTATGGACAGGACATCGACTGAAATCATTAAGAAGTAGGCTGTTTCCTCAACTGGTTTACTAAACAGTTGGGTGGGTATGAAAATCTCAACGTCAAAAATAATAATGATAAAAGTGCATAATAGACCCACTGAACGCATTAAAAACAGAAAATAATGCATACTAGACCCACTGAACGCAAAAAAAACAGCCTGTCAAGTCATTTTTATGTCAAATATGTTGACACTTGTACGGTTTTTGTGCACATTTGTATAGTTTTGTGAAAAATATATAATATTATTGTTTTAAACACATAAACAAATATTTCGTCACATGAATTTATATAAAGAACATCTTATAATAACGTATATTTACCAAAAATAATAACAAAAGGTGAAAATTCGGGTTGACCTATTGGAAAGCACAGCCGAGCTGATTCCAAATCTATAATCCGTTTTGCTCTATCAAGTCATGCTTTCGAGATAACGGTGCGGTGCGGTATACAGGGTGATCCGGTTTGGGATACATATATTTTGGGATCTGATTCATTGGTTAATGATATGAAAAAAAAAACCTATGACAGTGCGGGTCTTTTTTGAACATCCACTACAGGGTGTTTAAAAAATATGCTTCACGGAAAAAGGTACCAACAGTTTATTCAATTATAACTTCGAGCGTATAAAACTGAGTGCAACCAGAGTTGAAAAAAAATTACCATGCGTACTTTAATTTTTGAGATATTGGTCTTTGTTGGAGCTTTAAGAGAGGCGAACACACTTTTAACAATACAAACTTTATTCATTTATTTAAAGCAAAGAATGAGAACAAATATCAATTTCAAACTGTTTAAAATTTAAATTAAATGAAGTGAAAAATGAACTTTAAAAAATTGTTTTTCTTGATTTAACCTCTCTCTATCGGCGGCTCACGTAGCTTTAATTTTTCTCAACCGCCATCGCTGTCAGTTTTACTTTTTGTTGAGAGTGGTCATATTGGCAGTAATGCCTGCTGCAAGGATGTGAGAGTCGCTAACAATCCCCCCTGGTACGGCGGATGCATCATTCGGCTTACCATCCTTCTCGGCAGCGTCTCTGACGTCTAGCACCGCAAGCTTTACAACTGGTCTGTTATAAATTCCTGTAGCTGTTTGCACCGTCGCACGACGCACTTGGCCATCACGGCTAACGATGGTGTCCAGTACCCTGCCTTTCGGCCAACAACTGCGAGGAAGATTCTGGTCGATGATGATGACGATTTCTCCAACCTTCACTGGTTCAGCTGGTCGGAACCACTTTGTACGCCGCGTAAGACTTGGTAGGTACTCTTGTACCCATCGCCTACAGAAACCATTGGCGATACTTTGCGTCATTTTCCATTTCCTTTGTAACACATTTCCATCATCCGAGAAGACTCCAACAGGTTTTGCGCCATCAGATGACCCCAAAAGAAAGTGGTTAGGGGTCAGCGCCTCGTCATCTTCGGAGCCAACCGGAGCATAAGTAACCCTCCACCGTATAAAAAAAATAACGCACCCCCGCTGAACGTGCAACTCGATGTATGCACCAAATTATCCACGTACAAAAAAGGCGCGCAAAATTGTGCAGCGTTCCACGCTTTCTGTTGACTTGTGACGTCATCGACGCATGCGAGTAACATACATGCCATCAACCTCGAACGTCAGCAGCAGCACCATCAGCGGAACAATATCAGCCGCAATAACTGCAACGTCATTAGCAAAAATGTCATCAACATCTTTAAGCGCCACATCAGCAGCGTCATCAGTATCATCAGTGGCAATGTCATCAACATCTTAAAATGCCACATCAGCAGCAGCATCAGCCTCAACAGTAGCAGGTTATCAGCGCCCCATCAGCAACGTCATCAACAGTTTTAAGTGAAAAGCAGCAGCGTTATCCTTCACCAGCACCACGTCATCAGCACCATGAGCAACAAATTCATCAGTACCGTCAGCAGCAACGTCATCAGCACCAACACAGAAGTCCATTCGTCCAACGAGTTTTAGGGATATGTTAAGTAAAAGCTAAGTATTAAAGTTTCTTTTAATTATGATATATAATCTGTAAAATTCGCTTAAAAAAAACTGTACACAAAATTTTTCCTAATTAGCTAACGTCAACATTCAATAAACTCATACACACATACACAATCAACGTACATACATAAATACAAGTTACCACGGGCTGGTCATGCTGTGCGCACAACATCCCCACACCCTTGAGGAATTTTCACCATCAATCAAGTACATCGGTAAGTGATGTTCACTATTCCTTTTTATGCACATTCTATTTTTTTGCGAACTATGTGTTTATTTTCGGTAAGAATATTGCGGTCTAATTTGTAAAATTAGGAACCGTAAAGAGAGTTCTAATTTTATTAGAAGAGAGTTAACAGCATAAATTGTGCACTCACTTAGCACAGCTGATCGATAGTTTTTTGGTATAGATTTTGTCAATGGTTTATTTACACTGTGGGCAGGAAGCCATACCATTTAATTTACTGTTTTGGAATTAAATGTCATGAAATGTAATAATAAATAACTAAGTCCTTAAATTTAAACGTGTTGAAACGGATTTTAAAGATTATTTAGAATTGCAATAATTGTTTTTGATAAACCATCAATAGATGATCTGTGTACCTTTTTCTATTGATATGATTTTTAAGTGCATTCTTGGCACAGATGAATCCATTGTTATTTTTCTTTGAAAACCTTGTTTAGACAAATGTGCAGACATAAATTATGATACAATATTAAATTTTTAATAGCTGATCCGCCCGGCTTCGCCCGTGTACACAAACAGTCTCTTCTCGGTTTAACGTTTTAATTTCAACTGATTTAGTGAATGATCTCTCGTCACACCACCCACCTATTTATACAGAAAATTTGACAAAATTTTATGTACCCATGTACCTATGTAGTATGTAATGTACATACAACTAGTAGGTATGCATAGAAGTTCCAAAGTGATTTTGTGCGTTTATGAGTTGCCGCTTCCGTCTAGTATATTTAGTCTTTGGTGAAATGACGAAGTAAAAAGGACACATGTTAACTTACGCAATGTTTATTTATTCAATGAATGGATACACATTAAGAATATACTTCTTATAAATTAGTGCTAAGGTAAAATTAAGCAAAATTAAACATTGGAAATCACTACTTCAATGCAAAATCAGTTGGTTTTGTACACCATTCTTTAATTCAAGTGTCAAATGGACTAATCCATCTCTATCTATCTGTCTGTCTGTCTGTGTACCTATCTGTCTGTCTATCTATCTGTCTATCTGTCTGTCTGTTTATCTGTCTGTCTGTCTGTCTATCTGTCTGTCTATATATCTGTCTGTCTGTCTGTCTATCTGTCTGTCTATCTGTCTGTCTATCTGTCTGTCTATCTGTCTGTCTATCTGTCTGTCTATCTGTCTGTCTATCTGTCTGTCTATCTGTCTGTCTATCTGTCTGTCTATCTGTCTGTCCATCTGTCTGTCTGTCTATCTGTCTGTCTATCTGTCTGTCTATCTGTCTGTCTATCTGTCTGTCTATCTGTCTGTCTATCTGTCTGTCTATCTGTCTGTCTATCTGTCTGTCTATCTGTCTGTCTATCTGTCTGTCTATCTGTCTGTCTATCTGTCTGTGTACCTGTCTGTCTATCTGTCTGTGTACCTGTCTGTCTGTCTGTTCATCTGTCTGTCTGTCCATCTGTCTGTCTGTCTGTCTGTCTGTCTACCTGTCTGTCTATCTGTCTATCTATCTGTATATCTGTCTGTCTGTATGTCTGTCTGTGTACCTGTTTGTCTGTCTGTCTGTCTGTCTGTGTTTCTGTCTGTCTGTCTGTCTGTCTGTCTATCTGTCTATCTATCTATCTGTCTTTCTGTCTGTCTGTCTATCTATCTATCTGTCTATCTGTCTGTCTGTCTATCTGACTTTCTGTATGTCTGCCTGTCTATCTATTTATCTATCTGTCTATGTGTCTGCCTGTCTGTCTATCTATCTATCTATTTGTCTATCTACATATCTGTCTGTCTATCTTTCTATCTAACTGTCTGTCTATATGTCTCTCTGTCTATCTGTCTATCTATCTGACTATCTGTGTGTTTGGCCCAGTTTTGGCACCGGCGTGTGTCTCCGTTTGTTCACCTTGCAAGTCGTTGCACTATGGTACAAACAATATTGCTGTGTACTAATTATGTTATTGCTCACTACAATAACATTGTTTCGCTTATGCAGCAATATTGTTCAGTTTCGCAACAGCAGGTCAACCAACGGAGAAATGCCGATTTAGCTTCCTGACCCACCTCAACTTCCGACTGGAACTGGAGTCCAACGGGGAGTCGTGTTATAACAACGAAAGCGTGCGGTCGCGTTTTATTTTACATGTTGCAGACGAAAAAACATAACATTTATTGGCGCAGCCGGTAGGATAGAATAAAGTGCAAAAATAGAATAAAGTGAAAAAAAAATTAAAAATATGTAATAATGGATAATTCATAACATCAATCAATGAAATAACGAAAAAATAATAATAATAAACAATAAAGAAAAGACAGAACAGTGAAGTTTAGTGAATAGTGAAGATGTTAAATTTAATCCTATTCCTATTCAAAAAGCTGGCTTACATGATGAGCCTACAACAGATCAAAGAAGTAGTCACCGAGACGAAAACAAAGACTGCAATACATAAACCTAAGAAAACAGTCAAACCTGTCACGCTACCAGGAGACTCCACAGTAACACTCAAAGGCAATGCGGAATTCAAAGCCACATCATCTTTGACTTTACCACCAATGGAATTCAGAACAACGTTAAAAGCAACTCTGATCCCAGAACCAAAAAATCCACTAGAAACACCGATCATTAGCTCCACTTCATTGCTCAGCAGCAGCAACAACAACAACAGCAGCAACGACAACGACAGGGTCAGCATGTTCAGGCATTCTTGTTATAGGCTCTGGATAAGCAGCGACAAACGAGCGCTGGACGTATGGCATTAGTTTAACAGCTAAAAGAAGTATTTGCCAGCAGTAAGCTGCAACACACACGCACTCTCTAAGTTCTTTATGCAAGAAACGTATGTAAATTATCTTTTTCTATTCAATGTAAACTATGTATATAATTATAGGTGTTTGACTTAAACACAGTAAAACTCCTTTCTTATCAAGTGATGTTAAACATTAAACAAAATTGAAAGGAAGTAATAATCAATAAACATCCCCAGCTTTATCTTCGCAAAAGATGAAGTTGGAGAAAGAAAAAAAAACTGTAAAAGGCTAAGTACACACACTGAGTTTTTGTTTGGCAAAAACCAAGTGTGGTGAAAAGCTATCAATAGTATATATAGTATATCACAGTATATCACTTCGATATTTTTATTTCTATTCCCTGCAACAGTAGCAGGCAGCATCTAGATTCTGAATAAGTTATTCGCATGTATGTGCGAAATTAATTTTTCTATTATGAAATTCATTTTACTCAAACAATTCTTTATTGATCTTGAAAAAAAATATTCCTCTTGTATTATGTAAAAGAAACACCTTTCGAAAGATGGCATCCGAACTGAGATAAACTACGGACCAAGCATACTAACCTCTTCCTGTGGCGAAGGCGGCCCTGGTATCAATCGTTTAAATATACTAACCTCTTCCTGTAACGAAGGCGACCCTGGTATGAATCGTTTAAACATACTAACCTCTTCCTATAGCGAAGGCGGCCCTGGTATTAAGCGAATAAACATACTAACCTCTTCCTATAGCGAAGGCGGCCCTGGTATCAAGCGAATAAACATACTAAACTCTTCCTGTAGCGAAGGCAGCCCTGGTATCAAGCGAATAAGCATACTAACCTCTTCCAGTAGCGAAGGCGGCTCTGGTATCAATCGTTTAAACATACTAACCTCTTCCTATAGCGAAGGCGGCGCTGGTATCAAGCGAATAAGCATACTAACCTCTTCCAGTAGCGAAGGCGGCTCTAGTATCTTACGGTCAAAATTAGTAGAAAACAAGTGGTGTAGTATACACAATAACCACCTAAAATCAGTTTTGGTTCATAACATTCACTATTCACACGGAACCCTATACCCTTCACGATAACTTTAAAATTCTTGTACATTCCCAAATACTAAAGCCGGGAGTGTATTAAGCTAATACAATAGCAAAAGTAGTCAAAGGTCACATCCTAGTCCCAATACTTAACGCCAACACCGAACCCTATGCCCTTCACGGCAATGGTATCAATCGTTTAAACAAACTAACCTCTTCCAGTAGCGAAGGTGGCTCTAGTATCTTACAGTCAAAATTAGTAGGAAACAAGTGGTATACACAATAACCACCTAAAATCTTAGCATGACTAAGCGAGCCTATTGAATAGTGAATAAACTCCCGATTTTCTAGGAACCAATAATCACGCTCCTGTCTCATCGCCAAATCAAGATCTATGTAAATAAAACAAACAAATTGCTTGCACGATAACTTACACAGATAGTGGGTTAACAACAAAAAAAATATATAAAAAAAACCAAGTAGTCATAAATATACAAAGAATATACTACAATACATACGTATATGTAGTATGTATATATAAATAATAATATTTCTGTTAGATTACCTAGAACTAGATGACTCAAATTATAACCAAGAAATCAATTTTTTGAAAATTTGTAGTAGGATGTTACGATTTGATGAAAAAATATTAAAAGAAACAATAAAAGTAAATCTAGCTTTAAGAATTTATCTTGTATATGTAATATGTATCTAGCTTTAAGACTTTTCTTATCTTTGTATAAATAAAAAAAAATATATATAAAAACAAAAAATAAAAAATATGTAACACAAAAAAAAATATAACCTAGCTTAAAGAATTTATTTTGCATTGATAGAGTTAAGTCTAATTTAATTTTGAATATGTAATATGGATTTGACTTCATAGCAGCAAATAGAATTAACCAATTTTAACCCTATAACTTTAAGTAAATCTAAGATTTTATTATAGTACGAGTAGTTAGTAATACCTATTGTTACAATTAAGTAGATTTTCTTTAATTTCAATAAAAGAACGATGAGTCCTTGTCTCCAGATGCAATCGGAACTTTTTCAAAGGGGGGAGGAATGTTGTGCCCCAGTTTTGGCACCGGCGTGTGTCTCCGTTTGTTCACCTTGCAAGTCGTTGCACTATGGTACAAACAATATTGCTGTGTACTAATTATGTTATTGCTCACTACAATAACATTGTTTCGCTTACGCAGCAATATTGTTCAGTTTCGCAACAGCAGGTCAACCAACGGAGAAATGCCGATTTAGCTTCCTGACCCACCTCAACTTCCGACTGGAACTGGAGTCCAACGGGGAGTCGTGTTATAACAACGAAAGCGTGCGGTCGCGTTTTATTTTACATGTTGCAGACGAAAAAACATAACATGTGTATATGTCTATCTATCTGCCTGTCTGTCTATCATATATTGTGAATTTATGTAATTTTTGTCAATTAATATAGATTTTATTAATAACTCGACTCCAGCGCCACCTATCGGGTCCAGATATAGTAGTTTTCTCTTTTGGCACTACACCAACATATTTTGTGAATATGAGTAATTTTGGTCCATTTATATAGATTTTGTTAATAAATTTTCGGCTCCGTTGTGGTGTTACCTGGTTCAATACGAATTCAACAAAAAAATTCCCATGCAAATCGGATGATGTTCAGCCGAGTTATGTTGACACAAACAGACACCAATTCATTTTTATATATATAGATTATTATTATTAAAGTTATTGTTATATTTAGAATTGATAGATTTACGATTTACCTATATTGAATAAAAGATGAATTGTTCTTGTATTTCACATACATATTAAACCTCACTTTAATTTTAATTTTGGTTTTTGGTTCGCGATCACAGTTACGCGGAGGCGTATGAGCGTTGTTTTATTTCTCTAGTACGTGCAAGGGATGTTTGTTTTGAATTATTTCCTAGTTCTTATACAGGTTAAGCATCATGGTATGTAATTAGAAGTTTTAGGTGTGGATGTGGCGGTTACTTATTTTAGGACGATGGAGTAGGTTCGGATTGAGAGTCGTGTTTGGGGCTACCACTACAATCGAGTGGTGTGGTAGCCATGGATGCTCCGTATGGACCTGTTCTTTACGAAGTAGGGGTGGGTACACTCAGAGGGAGCTTCATTATCTTTCGCTCTCTCCCCCACTGAAAGTTGACTTGGGCAACGGAAAAAGATAACGAGACATTTCGGGTCTCTCTCTTAATATTTCAGAAAAACAACATCTCTTCTAGGCATGGAATATACGTAACAACCGTCCGTGGATGACACAGCAAGATCCCCCCCATCCGACGAGCTAGTGCGTGTGAGAGCCAGAATGCCTCCTGCTGTGGAACCGCGGACACCCTTCTGCCTCAGCTGCCTGGACTGGCTCAAGGAGTCCTGTGGCCTTGAGTCATAAAGGTAGCCTATGGGGTGGAAGGTTTTCATAAAGGAACTCGCCGCGTCCCTCTACATTCTATTTATGTAGATAACCCAAAGATCTACACATTATTTTACCACTCTGATCTCACCTTTCGCCTCACTTGATCCTGAAAAATTCCTTCAATTATTTTTGAATTTAAATCAGAACAACAATTTCGGTATATAATTCATTCATTTATATATATATATACATATATCTATCTATATGTTTAATTAAAGTTCAACATATCAACTAAAGAAATTATTCTCTTAATTATTAAACATTAGCAATATAATATATTTTTTTTTTTTGTTTTTAGAGGTGCGCACCTGCAGTTCAGTTGTTTTACACTTTTAATCAACTTAAAACTATCTTACTCTTTACAAGACTTAATTTTTTTCTTTTTATGATCGTATCTTTATCTATTATGTAATTTTATAAATATAGATGGATGCGTGTATCTGCTTCCACGTAGCTACGCGCATTTGTTCCACTTATATATATATATAAATTTTCCTTTCTATTTGTTCTATGTGTTTGTGTTTGAATGAATGTTTTGAATTAGAAAAATTTACTGTATCAACATTTTTTTAAACTTTAATTGAATTGAACTTAAAATCTCTGCAGTTTCGATGATTGTCTCAACATCAAAAAAAATATATGATCGGGCAATTCTTAATTTATACATGTATATATATTTTTTTTTGTTTGTACTTGCTTTGTGTTCAGCTTACTGTTTGACTTCAATTCTTGGGGGGAACTGCTGAACTGTGCATGAGGGTGAAGAAACGTGGGCGGATGATCTTTTTGGTGAGTTGCTACCTGCTGCCATAGAGCGGTGGACGTTAGGGATGAAAATGTGACATAGCAAGCCAGATGAGTGGGTGGATTGCCTGTCTGCCTGCGCTGTCGCTGAGCGCTACCTGGTGCCGTCATGTGCTGGAAGTTGGGAGATGAAAAGGTGGCATAGCAGGCCAGATGCGCGGGTGGATTGCCTGTCTGCCTGCGGTCATGAAACGGTGATCGAGACAATTAACGCAGTATTAATATTCTGTAAGGAGTGTGGAATCTATTTCAGTACGGACCTAGGTGCGTTCGTTAACTCAAGCAAAAATAAAGATATTACCTGACCGTCGTCCGTTTTCACTACTATTTCTAGATTGTCCTTCCTTTCCTTTACTTAGAGTGAATATCTTTTAATATTAATGTTGCAAGATGCAACTTTTTTTTTTCATCCAGTACAATTATTAAGCAATCTAACTCAAAAATTCAGCCAGTTTCTAATCAGACAGCAAAAAAAAGGATGAAAAACATGGCGGTCAGCCTTTTATCGATAAGTTTCGGGGATCTGGTTAGTGAATGGTTCTTACATCGAAGGAAGTTTTTAGCGACCTCTGTCCTTTCGAACGTAAACTCTTAATTTTTTTTTATTTTTATCGAAACACTCGGGTGAGTTCGTAAACACGATATTCATATATGGATGGTGGTTGAAATTTTTACGGGTTGATGACTGGATATTTTTATTTACCACGCAATCGGAATAAAAAAAAAAGGAAGGAAATAAGACGACAATCTCTAGCTGCACGTTACAAATGATGAAATTTGTCATGATATGATTTAACGATAAGGTGCGTTATATGATGATTTTTGGGAAGGATGATGGGTCTTCTCATATCTGAAGAAACTGAACTGGATGCGTTAATCCGACTTCGGATCCTCAAGACGTTATGTTCGTCCAAATATGGGCTCAGTTTGTAAAGAGCGCTGTTTTTCTCGATGGAGCGGTTCCTCTGTATAGCCAGGATTTCTTTGGAGTAACGGTCGATCTGGGCTTGCCGATAGAGCTGTCGTTCTGCGTTAGTATCTTCGTCAGAGGTTAAAATTCCTTTATCTACAGCCGAACCTCCAATGTGGCTCCGAAGTATGCTGACGAATCGGTAGATAATTGCGAGAAATCTTACCAATCTCTTCCATCGCGAAAATCTCTTAGCCTCAATTATAGTAGTATTTGAGACCATGATGTGCATCATACTTCCTTTGATCTCCTCGTTCGTCGACACAACCTCCGTCGGTTAAAGTGGCCAATGTTCCGAAGCCAAATACAAGAACTCCGGCCCTCGGTACCAGCTACTTCCAGAATGAAGAACTGGATTCGGTTTCCATTTAGTAGCCGCATCCGCTGCATTCAATTTTGTTGGAAGTCAACGCCATTCCGATACCCCGGAACTTTCTAGAATTTGTCCGATGCGAAAGGCCATAAAATGCCGGTATTTACGTTGATCGGAGTTCAGCCAAGCAACAACCACCTTTGAATCCGTCCAGAACTGTCTTGATGAGATTTTGAGTGTCATAGCATCCTGGACTGCATGAGCCAGCCGAGTTCCAAGTAGCGCTGCCTCTAACTCCATTCTCGGGATGGATAAGCCCTTTAGTGGGGCAACTCTGGTTTTCGCTGTCAGTAAGCTGCGTTCGACCCTTTGTGAACTCTCCATCCTGAGGTAGATGACAGCAGCGTAAGCGTTCTCGCTGGCATCCACAAAGATGTGTAGTTAGTTGTTGGAATCGTTTGTTGAACTTTCTTGTGAGTAGCGTCTGGGCATACGAATTTTCTCTACATCCGGTAACAACCTCAGCCAGTTTCGCCATTTAACTAGCTGTGCTGCTTTTATCGGCTCATCCCACTCGATATCCGATCGCCATATTTCTTGCAAGAGAATCTTCGCATATATTTGATAGTTTGCCACCAATCCCAGAGGATCATAAATGGACATAAGCATTCGCAGGACTTGCGATCTTGTGTCCGGTAAGTATATCCTGGTTCTTTCCATTGTACGCAATTATGAACATGAAAGTGTCGGTTTTAGTAGACCACCACATGCCTAACACTTTCTCCGTCTCTTGTTCCGACATGAAGTTTAAATCTCTTCTGTCCTGGTTATGTACGCTGAATGCATTTGAAAACGTTGGAGAATTCGACAGCCAATTTCTCATTTCAAATCCTGCTTGTTTGTGGATGTAGTATATGTCAGTGGCTAGTTGGATCGCCTCATCCTCCGAGTCAGCACTATCCAAATAATCATCCAAATAATGGTTCCGAAGAATTGCCTGCACTGCTCTCGGAAATTTAGCTTCGAAGTCCATAGCGTTCTAATTTTTAATAAACTGGGCACAGCTGGGGGAGCAGGTTGCTCGGAATGGCATTACCTGCATTATGTATATTTCAGGTTCCGATTCAGTCTCATTCATCCGCCACAGAAATCTTTGGGAATGTCGGTCTTCTTCCTTTATGATGAGCATATTGTTAAGAGATATGCCCTTCACCATTGCAGCGGCATCCCAGACGATACGGAACTTCCCTGGCTTATTAGGGTTGACCACAGGAAATATTGGCAAGTACCATACGCGTGAGTGTGATTCCTTCAACTCAGCATCGAATAACTTCCGGATATATCCCTTTTCGACGTGATCAGCCATACGTTGCTTCATCTTAAGTCGTAGTTCGGAATTTCGAAGAAGCTTCCGTTCCAAACAGGCTAGGCGACGTTTAGCCATGGTGTAACTATCCGGTAGATCAATCGAATCGAACTTCCATAATAGACCAGTTTCAAATCGGGATCCTCGGCGACGGGTGGTTGATTAAAGTATCTGCAAAGCTCGCTGTTCATCTTTCGATGTGCAGAGATCCTCGGGTATCTTAGTTCCCATGCTCTCAGTTGATGAAGGTTTTGATCAGATTCTTGTTGGCATTCGCAGATATGGAAGCTGTTATACTGACTGGAACTATAAGCTCTTCCGCTCTTGCAAGGGCCATAGATAGACCAGCCCAGTCGTGTTTTTGAGGCAAGCGGTTCGTCCTTCTTTCCTTCCTTGGATTTCATCGGCAGTCCTAGTCCCCAGTTGTCCGAGCTGATGAGGATGCGAGGAGACGCTTTCGTATAGGACAGAGAGAAGTTGTTGAACAGAGAAGACGTAATTTTTATCCG
Organism: Brachyopa scutellaris; assembly: GCA_949775065.1. Classification (NCBI taxonomy): domain Eukaryota; kingdom Metazoa; phylum Arthropoda; class Insecta; order Diptera; family Syrphidae; genus Brachyopa; species Brachyopa scutellaris. The sequence goes on from OX459112.1 coordinate 105,880,884, forward strand.
CTCCGAGTTTAAATTTAAAATCAGTATATACTTTTGTATATTTTTTTTTCTAATTTTCTTTTAATAAAACCGATATCGAAAGCTTTATTAAAGCATTGGAAAAAATATCGAATTGAAAGGGAAACAGCTGTAAGGATGCCGAAGTGCATCAAATGTAAGAATGACATTCGCGGTGAGTCAGGTATGCAATGCGCTGGGGTATGTGGGAAAACATTTCATTTCATTTCCTTTTTAATTCATTTTTATTCATCAATTCAATTAAATCTTAAATGCTAGACAAAAGTGATTAAAACTAGCTTAACTAACTTAACTACCTTACTCTAACTTACTGGCCCCACACGGGCACTCTAAGCTAAACTTAATACTTATACTATGTCTTTCGACGTAACCTAACTTATAATATAGAATTTTAATTAAAGTTACAAATTTAGAGCTAAGAAAAGTTTGAAAAAAAAACTTAGCAACAGGACATGTTTTTTGCTTAAAACTACCTTAAATAAAATTTACAACTACTTAACCTATTTTAATTCTAGCTACGTAATTAAATACGTAATTGTTTTGTTTTTTGTGCTGTGTTATTTTATAATTTTTTTGTGGTTTTTTATTTGTTTTTACATTTTTTTTTTGTTGGCAAAGTGCTGTGCGTTTTTTTTTTTTTATTTTTATATATTTTTTTTTTTTTTATTTTTTATTTTTTTTATAAAACTTACAAATACCTACACTACCTAAACCTATGTAAGCCGGCCACGGCATGTCTACATAATAAACATAAAAGGCGGCCAACTATGCCTTGGGGTCTACCCCGGATCAAACGGAATCGACGAGGGAATTCCATCTCTTTCTAACAGCCACCAGAATTTCTGATGTTGCTGTTCAACATCGTGCCCATCGCGCCCCGAAACCGACCTACTAAACCGGAGGCGCTCCGTTTGGCTCTGTGCGACGTCTCTGTCGTAGTTGAGCCGCCTATCCACAGTCTTGCGAGCAACATGGAAGATTAGCGGTACCGCTGTTCTATCCTGGATCAGACCCTGTTGGTCAAAATAGAGGAACGCTTCTGGTGGAACGAAGCCGTTAAGGCGCACTCTTTCGTGGTACGAGAAATTGGGGTAATAAGCCCCGAAGATCAGGCTATTCATCGAACTCATTGCTCTTGCAATGTGCCTTCGATTTATCTTGATCAGGAAATTATCCACTCTTATTAAGTAAGCCCTATTGTATAGGACCTCATTGGAATAGAATTTTTTGTACTCAGACTCTGGTGTTCTGTATAAACGAAGGCAAGCCCGAAGACAAGCCCTCTCAAGCACCCGAATCCTTTCCATCGAACTTGGTCCGACGTTGAACCGCACGGGACAACCATATGCTATCATTGGCCGTATAAGGGCCGTGTAGCAGATAACCTTTACCCTCGCATCAAGTTGGCTGCTATAAAACAGTCTCTTTGTAAGGGCAAAAGCGCCTCTAGCTCTGGCCAGAGCAGCATCTATATGTTTGTTAAAATACAGATACTGGTCTAGCCAGAGCCCGAGGTATCTGACTACATTTCGACATGCAAGTGGTCGCCCGTGCCGTCCAACGATTGAGAACTTTCGCCAATTCTTTCTGGTGTCCCATGAGGCCCCAGACAACGGCGTCCGAAACAAGATGGTTTCTGACTTCTGGAGGTTGATCTTCAACTTCCAGTCGTCACAATATCGCTGAATCTCATCGAAGTCACGTTGCAAGAGAATTGCAATGACCTCGATCTTTGGTCCTGATCTGTACGCGACCAAGTCATCTGCGTACGCAATAGCATGGTGAAGAGACCCTACGAGATCACTTGTGTAAATATTGAAAAGGATCGGCGAATTAACCGCACCTTGTTGTAGACCATTTTTAATTTCAAAAGTGCCAGCAGAGGTCACATTGCCATTTTTCACAATGAACCGCCTACTGGTGAGCATATTATAAAGTATGTACAGCAGTGGTTTACTTATGCTCAGCCTGCTCAACTTGTAGAAAAGTCCCTCTAGCCAAACGGTGTCGAAGGCTTTTTCCAAGTCAACCAGACAGGCACCCGTGCATTGTTTCTTGCTTTTGTTCCATTGGATATCCGATACGAGTTTAGACGCGGCATGTATGGTATCATGCCCCGCCTTAAAACCGAATTGGTTATCTGGAATTATATGTTTGTCGTCAACCCACTTAGTCAGGGCTCTATTGATCACTTTTTCGAATACCTTGCTGATGTTCGGAAGGAGACTTATTGACCGGAGATTTGCCGGATTGGAATTGTCCTTACCCCTTTTAGGGATAGGATGCACTACTGCTGTTTTCCAATGCGCTGGATAATGTGCATTATTCAGCACATTATTAAACAAAATGCAGTAAATGTCTACCGCTTCTAGAGGGAGATGTCTAAGCACAATGTTAGATATTCCATCGATTCCCACTGACTTCTTCTTTCTCAATGATTCGAAGATCGCTTGGAGCTCTACCTTCGATAGGAACGGGGGATGTATCCCTTCGTTGGCGATGGCATTATTTGCCCTATTGTCTTCATTGAACTCGGTGAAACCGGTGTTCTCTGATCGCCATTGCTGTAGTTCATTTCGAAGGTAGAAGTTGTGCACAAGGACTCGATTCTCCAGGTCATGGTTCGGGCAAATACTGCTATTCACCTTATACACATCCTGAAAAGTCGCTCCTATAGCCTCAACCTTCTCCTGCGGATCTTCGATCAAAAAGGAATTGTCGTCATCGACTGCGTTTACTGGATCTATACCTGCTGTCACAAGTATTCGTTCGTTGTCCGTATTTCGAGGAATTTTGAGACATGGAAGGTCGTTGAAATTATTCCTCCGAAATATTTTATTTATTTGCGGGAACATACTGGGGTTGTTGGCTTTTACAGCCCCAATTTTTTTGCTCCAGTGCAGATTTACCGCTAATCGGTAGTTTTCTTTTTAACTGTTGGAGGTTTTTAATCAACGCCTTCAGTGTCCTTATCTCTGAGTTTTGTCTGTCAGTAAACCGTCTGTACAAGGTTTTCAATCTCGACAGTAGTCTACTTTTCTGTTTGTGCAGTGCGTTAATTGTTGCGTTGCGGTATATGCCTACATTGTCAGTTTGTTGATGTCAAGGTATCGTCCTGTCCATCGTTTGTTTTATTGTCTCATCCATTTGTTTTAGTTATCCGTCAATCTCCTCATTTGACAGATTCCTATTGGACGGTGGGTAGAGCGAGTTTGAGGAGATTGCTCTTGTCAAAACTCTAGAGAAGCGTGTCCAACGCACCCTACTGTAATTGTAGGGATGCGCATGAACAAACGCTTCAAGTTCCGCAATCTCGTTGGGAATTGTAATTTCGGCACTGAGTCCGCAATGGTCACTGTCATACACAAATGTATGAAGGCAGTTTAAAGTTTGTCCGTTCGTGTTAGTCAGTTGTAACCGTACGTCGAACAGCAAGAGATCCAGATATGATCCGCTCCTAGGAAACGACGGACTATCTGTTGCTTTCAAATCGAGTCTATACTCGACACTGTGCTGACCCCACCAATTAAAAAGTTGGTTCCCTCTAGAGTTAGGAATGTTATTTCCCCAATCTCTATGTTTGGCGTTTAGATCCCCGGCCAAAAGGAAATAATTCTCCTCCGACTCCAGCCTAAGGCATCGGAAAAGTGTCTCGAGCTCTGAAATAAACAAAGTTGGTTGCGTAGCTTCAGGTGCATAAGCTGAGATCATGTACATCTTCTTTCCACTATGGAGAGGGATGCACACGATACATGCTTCTAGCTCCTGGAATCTCCGCACTGCACCACTGTACACTACCTTTTATTTAAGCTTTTTACTAATGAAGATCGCAACACCTCCTCCTTGTATAGAGTTGGGTCGGTCTCTTCTTACTATATTATAATTACTGTGCCTTAGCTTATGTTTTTGGTTTAGCTTAGTTTCGCTAACCAAAAGCACATCAGGGCTTTGATCTTCTAACAACTTAAAAAGTACGGCTCTTCGTTCAATCCTTATCAGTGAATTCACATTCACCGCAAGGATCCTAAAGGTATTTTCCGCCATCGCACACATTATGACTGGAGATGCGCTAGGCCCGGCAGAAGCGCGCAGATTTGGTCCACCCTCTTCGCCTGCTCTTGTACCTGACGTTGTAGCTGACCCATCTGCCCTTGAATAGAGAGCAAAATAGCCATCAAGTCAGCCTCCGGTGCTTTAGGCAGTGAGGCCTGTGAAGCAACCTTCGGTTGTTGCTGTGCCGTCATTCCCCTTCCTGCCGCCATTTGGGCGTAGGATATTTGTGGTGTGACGGTTTGACTTTGGCTTGGACGTGGTAGAGTTTTCACTACGCTTTTCTGCTGTCGAACCAGGTTCACTTTCTTCATGTCTTGGAACTTGGGGCAACCCCGATAGTTTGCGGTGTGTCCCGAGTTCCTACATAACGCACACGTGAGCTGAGATTTCTCTGACGCCCCCTCTTTCCCCAAAGAACATTCTTCGGACTTGTGGTTCTTTCCACACTTCACGCATCGAGGCTGTATCTCGCAGTTCGACGCGGCGTGCCCGAACCTCTGGCAGCGAACGCATTGGATAATGCTATCGCTCCTCTTTACTTTCTTCCATGTGACAACCTGGTAGTCTACGACCTTAATGTTCCGTAGACCATCCAGTTTGCTATTGGGTGACAGCTGAACCAGGAAGAACGGTAATTTCCGATTCTCCCTTTTGGCCCTTGCTGTGGTGAAAGGCTTGACCCCTATGAATTTAAGCCCATCGCACTTCTTCTCTTTGAGCATTCTAAGGAGCTCCTCCGGTTCGGTGGACGGTTCCATCCCCCTCAGCAGCATAGTTTGTAGCTTTTCCCCCTTCGGGGTGAAGGAGAAAAACTCCGTCGTCGAGTCCGCTAATAATTTCTTTATCTTATTATACTGATCCACTGTATTGCAGTGGATAGCATGTTTATCTACGCTTAATCTTTTTATGTAAAAATTACTACCTATGGCCGACTTACATAGTTCAATGGTGTCCTTAAGTTCCATTCTAAAGGTGTTTATTGGGGGCACCTTCTCCTTTGTTGTCTTCTGTTGTTGTTGTTGCTGCTGCTGAATCTGCTGCTGTTGTTGTTGTTGCTGCTGCTGCTGCTGATGCTGCTGTTTCTGCTGCTGTTGTTGCTGCTGACTCTGCTGCTGCTGTTGTTGCCGTTGTTGTTGCGGCTGAGGGAGCTGTTGTGACAGCTGTTTCTGCTGCTGTCGTTTTTCTTTCAGCATAGCCTGTTGATTTTTATTTGGCTGTTGCTGTTGTTGCTGCTTGGGCTGCTGTAGAATTGTATCTGCTGGTTTTTGTTGCTGTGCTTGCTGGAGCTCCATCTCCCGCTCCTTTGCCCTCCTGGCCACTTGTTTGGCCCTGATAATGAGCACCTTTTGCTGCAGCTGCCTAATGTTGCGGCTTAGGAGCTCCAATTCGTCATCCTCATCCTCTGACTCTGAGGCCGCCAGAGATGCGAAGCTATTACTAGTGCCTGTGTAGTGGCCTTCACCACCGTCGGAGACGTACGTGTTTCGGTCACTATCGGCTGATCGCTGTTGTTGTTGTTGTTGTTTGGCTGCTGCTGTTGACGTCGTTGTCGCCTCCTTCCCCGCTTCCACATGCAGCTGTTCTGCAGAAGCTGACAGAGAGGGGCGCTTTCCCACGTTGGGAGTAGGATTCAACTTCCTTCTCCTCTTCCCCGTACTTTCTATGACCACTTGTTGTTGTTGGTGGCCTGACTCAACTGGCACATCGCCTGTTGTTTGTTTGTCCGCTAGTCCCGTTTGTTGGGATGCGGACCGTTGGCTATCAGCCATCGCCGGTACTATCGGCTGTTGCTGATCGCTTTGTTTAATTAATTATTTTAAAAAACCACAGAAAAAAACTTTTTTCACCGACCGGGATTCGAACCTCGGTCTACTGGGTGACGGCTCTCCACTACCACCACTGGGCTACCGAGATATGGAAATTACCATCAATTGCAGAGGAGAAGAAACAGTGAAAAAAATAGAGAGCGAGATGAAAAAGAAACTTGGTGAAAAATATGATGTGAGAGTGTTTAGCAATAGACGACCGCAAATAATGATTACCGACATGAATGAAAAATGGAGTAAAGAGGAACTGGAAATAGCTGTGAAGAAACAAAACAATATCGTAGGAACGGTAAAATGTGTAAGAGATTTTAAAAATAAAAACAAAGAGATATTTTATGCTGTGATTCAGGTTGATCAAATTTACTATAAGAATATACTGGGAAATCTGAGAATAAACATTGGGTGGGAGAAGTGTCGAGTTTTCGAATATTTCAATGTGAATAGATGCTTTAACTGCAACGGGTATCACCACATCGCGAAAAATTGCAAAAATGAAATGAAATGCGCTAAGTGTAGTAAAGATCACGATACAAGAGAATGTAGTTCCAATGAACTGAAATGCATTAACTGTATACGGTATAACGAAAAGTTCACACTTGATTTAGACACTAACCATGATAGTCGACACAAAGAGTGCTCAGTCTATAAACGGCTGATGCAAGCTGAAAAAAATAGGTTCGAAATATAGCAAAGACAAAAAATCAGAGGTGTGTACTGCAATATTCAAGGACATACAGGAAATTTAAATGAAGCTGAACAGTGTTTTTTCAATGCCAAGTTTGACTTTATTATTATGTCTGAAACACACGTAACTAAAAGCATCAAAGGCAGCGAGATTGAAATAGATGGTTATCAGGTAGTACGTTGCAACAGCGAATCACGTCATACAGGCGGATTGTGTATATACGTAAAAGAATATTTCAAAGTACAAATAATCACACAAGAAAAGATTGTCCCTGAACATATATACTGGCTAGTCATAAAAATAACAGAGAATAACCAATCTATGTACCTAGCGTCAGTCTATCGGTCACCTAGTTCGTCATGTAGAATATTCTGTGATAAGTTTAGAGCTTGAATAGAAGATCTTGGTGATCTCAACCGGCAGTTTGTATTAGCAGGAGATTTTAATATTGACTGGCTGGATACATCAAACATTTATGCAAAAGAGATGAAAAAAACGATAGACATTGTAAATATGTGTCAACAAATCGTACAAGAACCGACCAGAATCACAAACGAAACACGTACATTAATTGATTACGTTATTACTGGCCACAGCCAAAATCGACCTAGAGCTCAAAATTGGAGATCATGAAACTCTATTAATAGAATATGAAATAAAGCAAAAAATTGAAAAAATACACAACGAAAACAAAATCAAAGTTCTGCAATACGACAAAACCTCATTTATAACCCAATTGAGAAGAAGTCAAATGGTTTTCAAAAATTGCGACCCACAAGTGGGTAGTAAAATTCTAAGTGATGAATTGATCAAAGTCACAAACAGCATGGTAGTTTCCAAAGATGTTTCAAAAAATTGTAATGGATGGTTTAATAACACTTTAATGCAGTTAAAACGCGAAAAAATTCGGAGTTACCAAGAGTTTATGCAAAAAACAACAATGAAACATGGAACAGATACCGAGAGTGCAGGAACATATACAAAGCTGAAATCGTTAAATCAAAGAATTCAAACATCAAACGAAAAATTGCGAATGCAACTGACCAAAAAACAATGTGGAGAGCCATTAAGTCTCATGTTCTGAATGAAAAAAGACAGTGTATCAAACATGTCTACTTTAACAATGTAAGCATAACAAAAAATGAAGAGATAGCTGAAAAATTCAATGAATATTTTGTCAGGAGTGTTTCTGAAATTAACGAGTCTATACCATATGTCAGTACATTCAACGAAATAATTTTACTAATGCAACGTTTAAATTTAAGAACGTCTTAATAACAGAAACAAATGGTATTTTAAAGTCACTGAACAATAAAAGAGACTTTAATTTTTTAAACGCGAAAATGCTATTGGATGCAATTGACACAACTGGTCCAATGATGGTAAAAATCGTAAACCACTTAGTGCTAACAGGACTCTTCCCTGATACATGGAAAGAATCAATTGTCACCCCGATCGAAAAAATTAAAAGGAACTGATAAATGTGAGACCAATTTCGACCAATCAACGCTCTTCCTGTATACGAAAAGGTTGTTGAAAAAATAGTTTATACACAACTCGAAGAATACTTCGAAGCTAACAATTTATTTATGGAGAACCAGTCAGGATTTCGAAAAAAACACTCATGCGAGTCAGCGCTAAATAATGTTTTAATAAGCTGGAAAGAAGAGGTAGCTGAAAAAAAGTTCGTGATTGCTGTTTTCCTTGATTTCAAAAGAGCCTTTGAGACAATCGACCGAAGTATACTTTTGAAAAAACTTAGCGGATATGGTATAAGAGGGAAGGAACAGGAGTGGTTTGCATCCTATCTATCGAATGGAACACAGAAAACATCAGTGAATGGCATAATGTCCAACAGCATTGGAACGAGACACGGAGTTCCTCAGGGATCGATTCTGGGCGCGCTGTTATTTATAATTTACATAAATGACATTGCCGATGATGCACTCATTTTTATATCTGGAAAGAATGCGGACGAATGTGCGAAACTAATTCAAGAAGATCTCAACAGAATCAAAGAGTGGTTGAAAGCTAACAAACTAAAATTGAACGTAGCAAAATCGAAATGTATGGCCCTAAAACGTAGCGTCAACCTCAACCTGGAGATCGATAACGAAAAAGTAGAGCAAGTAAATGTAATTAAATATCTAGGTATAGTTATAGACTACAAACTTAAGTTTGATATTCATATTGATTATTTAGTCAAAAAAATTGCAAAAAAGAATGGATTCTTTAACAGAATTAGAAATAAGTTATCTGTAATATGTGCTATTAATGTTTATAATGTTATGATAAAACCCCATTTCGAGTATTGTTCATCAGTTTTGTACCTATGTTCTGATAATGTTCTGTTAAAGTTGCAACGCCTACAAAATAAATCTATGCGTATTATACTTAAATGTAATCGTCTTACACCAATAAGAACAATACTTAATATGCTTCAATGGTTAAGTGTAAAGCAAATAATTTTTGTTAATGTACTATGATTTGTTTTCAAAATTAAAAATAATCTGCTACCTAAATACTTAAGTAAATATTTGAGATATGTGGGGGAGTCCCAACCATATAATCTAAGAAATAGAGAAGACTTCAGACTACCTAATTACATTGAAAATGATACCCAAAATAGCATTTTGTTTAAAGGCTGTAGGTTATTTAACACACTTCCGGATCTCGTACCGTGCGAATGTTGGATAGTGTGAACTTCTTCTTCTTATTGTCCATGCTGGAGATTTTCATCGTAACTCTTTTAGAGTCCTCTTCTACCCTTTATGTGTCACCGGTCTATTTAAGACACAGTTGTTGTTGATCACCGGAAATATTTAATTGTTTTGCTATGCCTTCGTCAACAAGCGTAATAGAAGATCCATTGTCCAGGAAGGCGTATGTTTCCACTTCCAAATCACCATGGCTAAGGACTACTGGCAGGACACGGAATAAAACTGATGATTCTTCGTCTGAGCCGAAGTGTTGATTCGAGGGCTTTACAGCAGTGCTTTTTCGGTTTTTTTCCCCTGAGTCGCTCTTATGGAGCAAGGGATGATGTCTCCGGTTGCAGTTCTTTACTCCACATAGTCTGGTTGATTCGCATCTGTTAAATCCACGAGATTACAAGCATGTTCGGCAAAGATTATTTATTTTCACCTCTTGCCATTTTTGACTTCGTTCCAGCTGCTTGAATTTCTCACATGCCTCGACTTTGTTGCACTTTCCTCTGCAGATACAGCATTTTGCTCCTCTAGTAGATCGCGATACATCTTGGGAATGCACGCTGAGGAAGTTCCGATTTCTGTTAGGTTTCCTATTCTCTCTGTTACCGAAGATGTCATTCGATGTGCTTGGTAAAGTAACTTCACTGGCTGCTCTTCCGATGTCGTAGATCCAGGATCCGAAAGCTGGGATAGTAATCGCAGGTAAATTTTGTTTATACCTCGCCCAATCCAGCTTCATTTGCGCAGGTCAACGAACTCTTGGAGTAAGCTTGGATTGCACGAGTGAGCCACTAGGTTTGAACTTTCCATAACCGCTGCTATATTTTGAATGGCAAGTGCAAACTGAATTATGGTTTCCAATTTCTCGATCTTTGGCGGCGGTTCTTTTCTCACTGCAGCTAGCAGAGCATTTATAGCATTTATAATATAAGCTCCGGTCGACCATACTCATACAGCATGCGAAGTGTTTCAATAGCACCTGGAACTCCAGCTGGTGTCATTAAACGAAATCTCACTGCTTCCATTGTGGGTCCTTTCAGGCATCTTTGTAGTCAGGCTGAGTTTTCTTCATTTGAGTATCCGCAGATTTCAGTGGAACTCTCGAACGTTGAGATGAATAAGTGCCATTCCTCCGGGCGTCCACTAAATGGCTGAAGATCCTTTGGCATTACTTGTCTACATAGCTGCCAGCTGATCTCCCGGAAGACGTCGTGTAACGATGGTAGTTAAGGCAGGAATCGTGATCGAATTTGGCTGGTTGTTGTGGTTTGCAAAAATCTCGGGAGCACTTTTCGGATTCACAAAAGATGGAACTGGTTCCTCTATAATCCGTTTGTTGCTGATTTGTTCTTGAAGACTGCACTCGCTGTTTTTGTTTATCCCGTGCTGATTGATAATACTGGCTTCTAGATTTGTGTATAGTTCCGTTGGTTGACTTGTGCTTTTCCCAGCAGCTATGGCTAGTTGCATCCATGGCAATGACGAACTTGCTGGAACATAATTGCTAGCCGGTTTAAGTGCATTTATGATGGTAGCATTGGCGTTTGTAGTTGTGGCGTTAATACTCTTGGCACCGGTAATTGGTGCATTGACGACTGTGATTGGTGAATTGGCGATCGCCATGGCATCCGCTGTTGGTGCACTGTTAGTTGTGCGCAGTCCCAACCACTGTCGGACATCACTGTTGTCGGGTGGCAGCTCGTCGTCGGAGAAATCCTGGGAATCGTCAAGCTCAATGATTTTGTACTTTTTTTGTAAGTATTCCTTGTCCAGTCGTCGCTCCTCTTCCAGACGTTGCAGTTCAAGTTCCCTTCGTTTATTCAGAGATGAACGTCTAGAAGAGATTTAAGGCGATTTACTCTTTGTCTGGTTTAAGATGGTATACTTATCTTTTACTAGGGTGTAATTTGGGCAGCACCAACTCCAACTGACCTCTTCACTTATCGCACCAACACATCCAACGTGGTTCCATAACTCGCATTTTGCACAAAGCACCATTGGTTCTTTATTTACAACTCCGCAATGTTTGCAGCCGAGCGGCGCCTCTGTATGGGCGTCTCCTTTATTAGCCATTGGCGTACGTGCGACGTGTCTGTACGTGTCGAAATCACTTCACAGTTAGTTGGAATTATGTATTCTTAATAATTTTTTAAAGATTTGTTTGAGCTTTAAGGGAGGCGAACAGATTTTTAACAATACAAACTTTATTCATTTATTTAAAGCAAAGAATGAGAACAAATATCAATTTCAAACTGTTTAAAATTTAAATTAAATGAAGTGAAAAATGAACTTTAAAAAATCATGTTTCTTGATTTAACCTCTCTCTGTCGGCGGTTCACGTAGTTTTAATTTTTCTCAACCGCCATCGCTGTCAGTTTTACTTTTTGTTGAGAGTGGTCATATTGGCAGCAATGCCTGCTTCAGGGATGTCAGAGTCGCTAACAGTCTTCAAACACAGATTTTTTTAATTTTTTTTTTTAACAATTTTTGTGAAAATCGCATTTATCTCGGGAAAGTGTGCTTATAATATTTATTTATTGGTTTCATTTTCGTGGGCCGTAATGTCACCTACAAATTCACCACACAAAGTTTTTACCTACGACTGGTATAAAGTTAATTGAAACACAAGAATCATTCAAAAACGAGAATTACCGTGCATGCCGTGTCCTCCATCAGACTAACTGCCCGAACAGAATGCATGCCGCGGCCGCGTAGTATGCTGCGCGGTCAAAGTAGAAATATATAAGAACTCAATAGTGCGCCCACAAAGAGGTAGTTGCCGCGTAGTATGCCGCGGCCGCGTATTAGAAGTTGGCCAACTTTTAACTTTTGCCGCGCGGCGTTTGGCAGGTCTCTTAAAAATTAAAGAAATGGAAGGAGACGACTTAGAAAAAGATTTTGAAAGTGAAATATTATTTTATTTTAGTTATAATTTTTACAAGAAAAATAGTTTCGACAATATATTTTGTCAATCTAAACAACAAAATTCCAACCAGCTGAGTTTAAAGTGGAATTTATTTAACATGCCGCGCAGCACCATTGTGGACGAATTTTCATGTGTACATGGCGGCAACATTTGACAGCGCGGCCTCTTTACTACTGCTACGCGGCCGCGGCATGCGTTGTGTTCGGGCAGTAAATGCAAGGCTATTAGAAAAATCAGGCGAAAAAGTTTACAGATCAGATTTTTGAAGTGAACAGTTACAGTTACAGTTTTCTTTATTGTAGCAAAAAATTACATTATTGGATACTATTGCACAATTTACAGAGATGTGGTATTATATACAGGGTGTTTCCAAGTTAAATGTTAAGACTTTGGCAACTGATTCACCCTGTATATTACCTTACTACTGAAAAATTACTAATGTGATAAAAAATATAATTCAAATAATCTAGAAGGAAAAGCTACAAGTAAAAACCTTCACTAAATACGAATAACAAAAAAAAAAATACGTAGCTAGATATTAATCTATGAACTCTTAGGAAGGGCGACGGGGAGGCGTCCAAGACAAACTTGATTCAAACAACTTTACAGGAAAGCAACCACAATAATAATAAATAAATAAATATAGCCAGTAAATAAATAAATAAATAAATAAATATAGAAATAAGTTAACAAATAAATTAATAAATAAATAAATAAATGTAAAAATAAATAAATAAATAAATATAAATAAATTAGTATGTATATATATAAATAAATAAATAGATAAATAATAAAATAAATAAATAAATGTATAATGTATGTAAGTAAATAGATAAATAAATAATAAATTAAATAAATTAGGAAATAAATATACTTAAATCAAATATTGCACAAAAAGGAAATAGTATATACCTACATACATAATTTATTGCGTTGCTTGGACAGCTAAATTTGAAATCAAGATATTATCTGATGTACTACAAGTTAAATTATAGCGCTCGAATAGCTTTGAAATTCTTGCGGATACTTTTTCAACATTTGCCAAGACATGTAGTTCTTCTGTTGAGAAATACCATGGCAGATTTAAAATCATCTTTAAAAGCTTATTTTGCACAATCTGCAGTCTTCGAATATGACAATTAGCACAATTACCCCAAACTGGTGATCCGTATAACATAATAGCTTGAAAGATTACTTTGAATATAATAATTTTATTTTCCTTATTAAGTTTTGATTTCCGGTTTATAAATGGATAAAGTGTTTTAATTACAATATTAACTTTATCTATCGTTTTTTGGATGTGTAGACCAAAGGTTAAAGTTTTGTCTAGATGGACCTCAAGGTATTTAGCACTGGAACGCAAGTCAGTCTGGATACCAGACATAATAAGTCTATTTCTGGGTAAGAAGCAGGGCTTTCTTTTCCTGGTGAAAAAGATGGCCTGATTCTTGTTAGCATTTATTTTGATTTTCCAGTCACTGAAATAAGTTTCTATGGTATTAAGTGCAGATTGCAATTTGGTTTCTATGTTGAAACCAATTACATCTGAGGAAAATACGCAAGTATCATCAGCAAAGATAGCAGTATGACAGTCATTAAAGCGAGGGAAATCCGAAGTGTAGACATTATACAAAATTGGGCCCAGTACAGAGCCTTGAGGTACACCCGCATTTATGGGCGTATTACCTGAGACACAGTTATTAACGGTGACTTTAAAGGTACGGTCTGTTAAAAACGATTGAATAATTTTAATAAGGTAAGTTGGAAAATCCAAGCGAAGCAATTTATGTAGCAATCCTGCATGCCACACGGTGTCAAATGCCTTTTCGACATCCAACAGTACCATACCTGTACTTTTACCTAAAGTGAAATTGGTCTTAATATGATCTGTGATGCGATGAACTTGATTTATCGTATTATGGTGCGATCTGAATCCGAATTGTTCTAATGGAAATATATTATTTAGTTCGATGTGAGAAGTCAGCTTTTTCTTTATTAATCTTTCAAAGAGCCTGCTCATTAAACTTAGCAGACTTATGGGCCTATAATTGCATGGCATACTAGCGTTCTTTGCAGGTTTCAATAAAGGTACTACTTTTGCTATTTTCCAGTATTTTGGAAAATAGCCCAGTTTCATGCAGGCATTAAACAGGTCCAGTAAAAAGTGTTTTTCTATATTAGGAAGATGTTTTAAATACCGATTTTGAATGTGGTCAAAACCAGTCGATTTTCCTAGCTTTAGTGTTGATATTAAAGCCTCAGAGTTTGCCGAAGATGAATTGATTGTATTTACAGATTGTACCACAACTGATTCGACATGGGCGTTACTGGCGAGATTACTCGTTATGGAATGATTTGCGGCGAATTGAGCTGCTAAAGCATTCGCCTTCTCCAGGTTTGATAACATCACACAGTTAGCCGTCTTCAACGCAGGAATATAATTGTGTTTTCTTTTTATTATTTTCACGATGTTCCAAAATGGTTTACTAGATTTTTCTAGTGTTTGAAGCTTCAGATTCCACTTACGGTTTCTTAAGTTCCGAATCAGTCTCTTGATGCTAGAGTTCAGGATTTTCGTTTCGGTCAAATAAGAGTAGTTACGTGTCATTACCCATAAAGACCTATATCTGTTACGCACTTTAATGAGTTCGAGAATGTAAACTGGAAGTTTATTTTCTTCGTTGAAAACTCTTGCCTTTTTCGGAACCGATAGGTCTATGCTATCTAAGATGCATTCATTAAAAAACTTTACACGGGTATCTATTTCAGATTCCGAAATGTTATCACAAAGGTCAGGATAGGAGAGAAGTCTTGACCGCATATTATATTGAAAGCGTCGCCAGTTGGCGTTTTTAAAATCGAAATAAAGATTACTTTGTTCTTCAGGATATAACAGAACACAACATTACGGGTAGATGGTCAGAGCTAAGTTCACTTATCACAACAGGCTGACTAAAGAATGTTGGCTCGTTAGTTAAAAAAATATCTAAGACCGATGGGTTTGATCGACTATTGGAAGGTATATATGTGGGGTGAGGAGGATATACAATTTGAAATGGATATCTAACGCGTAGGTCGGATAGAACATTTCCCCATGCGTTTACCCTCAGACAGGCCCAGTCCCTATGCTTGCAATTTAGATCACCACCTAACAAGTAGGTTTCATCTAAATTTATTATTTTTCGTAAGTCATTACGTAGATCGTAACGTTTTGTAGCTGATGACGATCCACCAGGAAAGTAAGCCGCAAAAACCTTTATTGAGCGCCCATTAAGAAATGGTATCTCACTACCAATATTTTCTATTAACTTTGTTCCGACTATAGGAAGTAATTTCTGCTTAATTTTTCTTTTAACGACAATGGCAACACCGCCTCCCCTACGCCCTACCCTATCAAAGCGATAGCATTTATATTCATTGTTAGATAAATGTACATTCTCATCTAACCAAGTCTCAGTTATTTAACCAATATCTATATTTTGGTTACTTAAGAAAACTAAATATTCAAGGGATTTGCCTCGAATGCCTCTAGCATTCCAACATGTTATATTTAATCCAATATTCATAATTATTTACCTTGGTAGAAATACTTAATCGCTAATTGTGCAATAGTATTAAATTGTTCGGCTTTAGTGTTACAATTTCCTAAAAGCGTAACCATCTCTGTAGTCAGCGAGTTGATTTCCTCTATAGAGAAAAGTAGATTGGTTCTCTTTGACCCAGTGTCAATGTTGTTGGTGTTATTTATCCACGCATTGGTATGTATTGCTGAAATTGAAGAAAATGTCCCCACTGTGGTGTTCGTTGGCTGAAGAGCAGGAAAGTCAGTGAGATTTGGTTCATACGTTCGAGTTGGAACTGGAGGTATAACTTTTTTTGTTGTTTGATATCGGTTCTTGGCAGACATGCGTTCTCTGATAGCAACGAAGTTTTGCCTTCCAACACGCTCCAGGTCAGTCGATTTATGGGTACCGTTACAGTTTGCACATTTAATGTTGTTGGATTTGCAAGCGCTGGTTTCGTGATTCTCGGAGCAATTAGCACAGTGTGTTTTCACATGACAATTCTTCTCTCCGTGTCCGAACATCTGACAGTTGTAACACTGTGTGAGTCTTTTACTCTGCCTTCGAGCGAAATCCCATTTAATGTGTGTTTTGAAGATGGAACGAATATTTTTCTTGAGGTCATTTAGTCGTACTGAACCGCTCTCCAGGAAAACAAGATAAAAGATGTCAACGATATTGCCATGATCTTTTTTGATCATTTTAATATTTAAGCATTTTAATTCGAGACGAATCAGTTGATTTTTAAGTGTTTCAGTTGGAACTTCATCAAGGCCATAAAGAACTAGCTTTAATGACCTCGCCGATGGATGATCATGGGAAAAAAAATTGCCAGTTCTTTAATTTTAGTTGCGCACAAACACTACAATGGCTTACAGCACTTTCACAAAATATTTTAATGCCTATTGACATTTTTTTAACAGCATAGTCTACGATATTTATTTCGCGTAAGAGTTGGTGAACGTTTTCGCTGCTTTTTTGCAACACACAGATGGATGGAATCTTCGATTTTTTATTAGACACAGTAGGTGTTATAATTTCATCACATTCGATTTCATTATCCGAATCAGGGTGACATTGCAGTGGTGCGAAATAGTTTGTTCTGGAATTTTTGTGTCCTGAACTTGAACTCATTTTCAGATTTTTTAAGTTAGAAGACACACTGTCTTCAGGATTGGGTGAACGTTTTCTCTTAATTTTGCTTTAGGTAAGTACCGCACTCCACAGAATAACATAAGCCGATTTTCGATGCAATAAGCAGTGTCCGCACTATCCAGTGGTTTAACCGGTACTGTTTTTGAAGTGAACATTCTTATGTCGCGGTAGGGCAGTAAAATGAAACAAAAATATTCACACAGCGGGAATTTAAAGGGGTATCTTATATACACACATAGTAGGAATGTGTCTTTCTGTATTTACAGGATAATCTCGAGAACCACTAAACGGATTTGGATGCGGTTTTCGCTATTATGATCTGTGTTTCCTGACGGAATTATTGAGTGTACTCAGCCTACTCCATTACTTATAGGAGCTGAGAATTTGAGATCGAAGTGGCAGAAAATCAAATTTTTTGTCATTACACAGCACTAACTCAACAATGGCTTATTGGATTTAAAATCAAGAAAAAAATTGGTTGTAGTAAATTCCTTGAAGATTCATTTGAGGTATAAATCATCCTTCTGCGTTATCCTGGAGCTGAGCTATGCTCAAAACAATTCATAAAATCATTGCCAACAATACATGTGTACATTTATATATGTATTTACTATAGAAATGTATTAGAAGAAAATAATTTGTTTTCTCTTTAAGGTTGCAAGTGGGCGAAGCAAGACGAGTTCGGGTCAGCTAGTATATTATAATAATAAAATAATTAAAAAAAAAAGCGCTCGGGGTGGGGAACGCATTCGGACGGATAAGCGATGGTAGTGAGCGGGAAAGAGAAAGTGGATAGCGCTACCCTACCGCTACAGCCTAAATGGCCGAACACAATGGTGAAGCTGTAGTGGAAGTAGACAGCGCTCTCAAAGTTAAAATACACGTAAACCCTATAGCGCAAACACAATGCGAAGCTGATGCTGTAGTATGAATTGTATGGTAAAGCGCAACTTTCTACTTCCACTACAGCTTCACCCTTGTGTTCGGCCAGTAAAGCCCAATTCACAATGTCGCGTTCGGGCGCTCTCGCGTTGATAGATAAAGTAGAAACAATGCAAACATATGGGGTGCTCTTAAATGTGACTTCAGGCGTTATATTGTAGATGTCGTAAAGTTCTGGGCAATGGCCGAGTAGAACTACTTTCTACTAGGGCGTGCGTTGTAGTGGTGTGTCGTTCATGAACGAATCATTCAATTGAAGCGCTTCTGTCAAAAGAACGAATCGTTAACTTCACCAATGTGCTTCTTTCGCTTCTTTTGATTCAAAACATGTTTCACTTCTTTCGATTCCCTACTTCATTCGCGATTGGATTCTTCGCTTCTTTCGATTCCCCACTTCAATCGCCTCTTTGCTTCTTTCGATTCCCTACTTCATTCGCGATTGGATTCTTCGCATCTTTCTATTCCCCACTTCAATCACGTCTTTGCTTCTTTCGATTCCCTACTTCATTCGCGATTGGATTCTTCGCTTCTTTCGATTCCCCACTTCAATCGCGTCTTTGCTTCTTCCGATTCCCTACTTCGTTCGCGATTGGATTCTTCACTTCTTTCGATTCCCCACTTCAAACGTTTTCTCCTTCTTTTGATTCTCTACTTTATTCGTAAACATTTCCATACATTGCACTTTAAAAATAAAGTTTGCTGCTCATACATCTATAGCTACTATTCCCTTACTCTTTGACACTTTTCTGCTTCGAAATTCATTCTTCTCTTG
Source organism: Brachyopa scutellaris (assembly GCA_949775065.1). NCBI lineage: Eukaryota > Metazoa > Arthropoda > Insecta > Diptera > Syrphidae > Brachyopa > Brachyopa scutellaris. The sequence goes on from OX459112.1 coordinate 105,899,535, forward strand.
GTTATATGAGGGGATGTATTTAAATAATGTATTTGTCTCTGTTTTCCTCAAAGTAACTGATACTGTTGTCACATTTCTTTTCTTTCTTTTAGCTGAAGTTTCTCTTAATGAACGAAGTTAGATTTTTGTTTCTTTTTACACAAATCACGATCACAACCATAACGCAAGTTCCCCTTTTACACTTTGTTTTTCATTTCTTGTGCTTTTTGCTAGGTAGGGATTTTGTGTGTCAAATTGTTTTGCGAACTCTGGACAACATTAAAAAAAAAAACAGGGTGATGAAAAATATTTGCATTTTTTCAATGTATGTATTTTTAAATATAATACATTTTGCAAAGTTGGAGATAGGTATATTAAGCGTGTTTTTTTTTCAAACCTACATATATAGGCTAAACATGTTTTCAATGTAAAATACAACAAAACCTTAGCCTGGATAATTATCCAGTCTTATTTTTGTATGGAAAGATTTTTCGAAATCTATATAGATAAAATTTTATGTAATTTAAAAGAATGAAGGGACAATATGAAAATTTAGATAATGTAGGTGTAGTAATAATAAATGAAATTAATAATGTAATGGTATTATTGCCTATTTATACCTAAATTCAAACGTGTGGATTAATGATATTAATGAAATAGCATATATGTATTTTATAAATATTTCCTTTGGTACACCCAGTTGTATAGCCCGAAACAATCATACATAGGGGTAAAATCTCATCCAATTCCCTCTTTCAAAAATAAACATTTCCTTTTCCATCTTCTGAAATGAATGCTTCAAATAAGAATGATTCACTGAACGCTTCACTCTATTGAAGGGGAATGAGTGAAGCTTACTTACTTAGTTGGCGCTACAGCTCGAGGTGAACCGGGGCCTGCTTCTCGCAACCATTTGTGTGTGCGTGTTATATTTTTGCACGAATGGAAGGGACCTACAGTTTTTTGCCGACTCCGAACGGCGAGTTGAGAAGCTTAATCGTGACAAATGATACTCTTTGATGCTTGTCAGACATTCGAAAGAGGTGGGCACTGTGAAAAACTTTTAGGTGTTTGCGGCGGGATTCGAACCCAAGACCGCTGGCTCAGTAGTCCGACGCACTAACCACTTGCGCTACGGTGCCCACCGGTGAATGAGTGAATCGCTTCAGTGAAATAAGGGATTTTTCTCACCTCTAGTCAGCGTTGCCAGGTTTTGGTGGAAAAAATCCCCTTTTTTTGCATGAAAAATAATTTTTTTCCCCGATTTAACGTTTCACTTTCCCCGGGTTTTTCCCCGTTTTTCATTTACTTTCGATTTCGGTAATTTGCAAATAAAACACTGCTTTTCATACAGTCTTATTATTTTTAATAACAAAAAAAAAAAATAATAGCACTTACAGTATATAAAATAACTGAACAAAAAAAAATCATTTAAACCGTACATAATGTACATGCTTCATTCAACAATCTATGGGTGGGTATAAAGATAACAAAATATAAAACTTAAAATAAAAAACAAAAAATTAAAAATCACAGCTTAAGAGGAAATTCATTAATCACTTCATTTTAGTAGCTTTGTTCAGCGAGGAAAAACTAGAATAGAAAATCACAGATTCGTGAAAAATATCAGATCAAAGTTAGCACAGAAAAGTACAGCCCATTATGTTAGTTGTCAAAAATGACAATTTCATGGTCGATTATTGTACTTATGTTCTCCAAATTATTTATAGCACTTTACAATAACTGATTGCCCTTTCACCGATTGAATTTCGATCAGAGTATATGTTTCTATCTAATAAGACTCTGATCTCGATTTCTTCCATTTCTTCCATTCAAGAGTAGGTGCAAGATTTTCTGTATTTTTCTCTTCTGGATAACCTCACCGAACGCAAAGCAGATCAGTTTCGGACAGACATTTTTCTCACTGAACACAAATCCATGTACTTTTCTGATAGGATAGCCTCAATCAAAAGACCTAGTATTAAACTACTTTAAGGGAGCTAAAACACATTCTCAAATGAAACAAGATATCATTTGTCAAATATATAAAAATGGCTGTAGTCAGTGCCGCATGCGCTGTTGCAACCTTCAGCCAAATGCAAATTTGAGATCGTGTGTATAAAATTATTTGCATTGACGCACTATGTTTTCCTGTGATATTTCAATCTAAATAGTATATTTTTTTGAAAATGGCAATGAATGGAAACATTTTTCATTTTCCCCGTTTTGAAATCTTTTTCCCCGTTTCCCCTTTTGGGTTAAAAATTCCCGGAAACGGGGAAAATCCCGCAGCCTGGCAACGCTGCCTCTAGTGCGTTGTGACAACTCACAGCTGTTGTTGACATTATACTATTCGATGGCCTGTTCGATTTAAGTACAATTTTTTAACATTTAATATGTGTAAAAGATTTAAATGGCTAAATTAATTTTTTTCAACAGAAATTAATTGTGTGGGGTTTTTTTTTAATTTACATATTCGTATAATCTTGTTTACAAAGTAATTCCTTACATTTTGTGTTTCTTAATAAAACAATAAAAGTTAAAAGAAATACATTTCATATCTTCTTTCTATCATACATTTGTGAATAGGAGATTTGAGGAAACAGACCATATTATTTGTCATACTCCTAACCTATGAACGCCTGAAGCTTGAAGCGGTATTAGTCTGAAACCTGAGGAAGGACAAAGGCAAAAAAAAACAGCCCGCTAGGTGGTGCATGGGTCAAATTCTAATTATTGACAAATTCTATATGTATATAAAGGGCAATGGCAATCAATTACTAAATGTATACATATGTATATTCTATCTACACATCAACATATATATGTATATATGTATATTTGTAAGTATTGTAAGTATGCTATGGACTCTGAAACAAACAAACCGATTGAGCTTGGTATTGGCCCGAGAGTGTTTCTGTGAAATTTAGTCAAAATCGGTTCAGCATTTTGCTAAATTACTAACAATATACAGAAATAGATCAAATTTTCTGTCACTAACGCTCTATTTATATTGCGCATAAGCCTTAATGTAATATTCAAAAAGGTAAAAGTTTTGCCTTTATTTTTCTAATGAAAACGATTGTGTAACTCCGGGGAATCTCCTATTAAAAGACTGCCTGAAGGGAATCATTTAATGTAATATTCAAAAAGCTACAAGTCTTGCCTTTAGTTTTCTGATGAAAATGATTTTGTGAATCTGGGGAATTCCCACTAACGCTCTATTTATATTGCGCATAAGCCTTAATGTAATATTCAAAAAGGTAAAAGTTTTACCTTTTTTTTCTAATGAAAACGATTGTGTAACTCCGGGGAATCTCCTATTAAAAGACTGCCTGAAGGGAATCATTTAATGTAATATTCAAAAAGCTACAAGTCTTGCCTTTAGTTTTCTGATGAAAATGATTTTGTGAAACTGGGGAATTCCCCCGGAACGGAATCATTTAATGTAATATGCAAAAAGCTACAAGTCTTGCCTTTAGTTTTCTGATGAAAATGATTCTGTAATTCCGGGGAATCCCCTATTAAAAGACTTTGCCTGAAGGGAATCATTTAATGTAATATTCAAAAAGATACAAGTCTTGCCTTTAGTTTTCTGATGAAAATGATTTTGTGAATCTGGGGAGTCCCCTATTAAAAGACTGCCTGAAGGGAATCATTTAATGTACTATGCAAAAAGCTACAAGTCTTGCCTTAAGTTTTCTGATGAAAATGATTCTGTTACTCCGGGGAATCCCCTATTAAAAGACTGCCTGAAGGGAATCATTTAATGTAATATTCAAAATGATAGAAGTCTTGCCTTCAGTTTTCTGATGAAAATGATTTTGTGACTCCGGGGAATCCCCTATTAAAAGACTGCCTGTAGGTACGGTTGCCAGACGTCCTACTTTTCAAAGACATGTCCTCTTTTTTAACCTGGCGCGAACCGTCCTCTATACTTTTTATAAATTGTCTTCGTTTGTCCTCTATTTATCCATTGACACATTTTCCCAATAAATATAAAATAATTTTATCCAAGTGTACTATTTTGACTATAATAGAATTATCTTACTCTGATTTTACAAGAAAACAGGGAAAACGATTGACAAGTTTTTCAGCGACGATATACTCGTGAGTGATGCATATTTATTTTTTGTTCACTTTTTCATGTCTGTTTTTAACACTAATGTCTAGAAAATGGAAAAACAAGATATGTCAATCATTGAAACAATTTCTATATTATAAGCAAATATTGTTAATTTTTAAAGGAAAGAATAGCAGATTTCAATCTGCTTAAAATATGGTCGATTTTAAAGAACCTTACTGCGGCTGGTTTTGAAGAAAGAGCTAAGAATTTTAGGTTAAGGATTCAACTCTGTTCTATTATTTTAGTGTAGTGCTTAGCGGCAAGAAATCATCAAGGCAAAAATTAAAGAAATTGGTTTCTTTCGTTTTGTTATTTTGGTACGAAATTTTTCCATCAGCAAATTAATTGTATTGAAATACGTAGGTATTGCTTAAATCGGTCTTCATGTTGTCGAAGATTATTATACAAATGGTGAAATTGGTCATAACCTGATATTTTTCGATTTATTGGATAACCACCAAATCTTCTCTTTTTCAAATTAAGATAATAATTCTGTAAATGTTAAAACGACTTCCTTGTAAAACACTGGGGCGAGTAGCACTCGACAGTGAGATTTTCACAACAAATAGCTCAGGAATTGCCGCTCAAAAAATGGCCACTTGCCGCTCTGCCACTCTGTCATTTGGCGCTCATTGCGTGGGCTTATGCTTAGAAAGAAGTAAACTTTCCAGTGTTATTTTGCCTATATCAAAACATGGTTGGACATATTTGAATAGTTCAGAATATTTTCTTGTATGAAATTTGCCATCTCTGATTTATATTCAGAAAAAAGGATTGAATATTGATGATACCCAATTTTTCAACCAATTTACTAAACTGAAAATATTTAAGGAGTATAGATAGATAGATAGATATAATTTTATTTCCTATAAATTCTTATAAATTCACAAATCTTAATATATAAATTAATTATTACTTTAGTATAGAATATAAGAAATATTTGTGACATTCTGTATTTATGTATACAAGTAATTAAAATAGTGTTGAATGCCACTTCAATGGGCTTATACACATTACAAATATTAGTTTTGGGTGGGGTGACCCTATTAGAAAAAAATAGTATTATCCAAATATAAAGTTTAGCAAAAAATGTATTAGAACAACAAATTGGATTCAGAAAATTGAGTTGTCACAAAAATAAAAAAAAATTGAATTCACAACAAAATAAATAATTCACTTATAAAGATTTAATAACTACAAGAAATAATTAATAATAATAATTGAAATTAAAATTATACCAGAATATTAGAAAGAGTAGATTCTAAATTATCATAATTCAAATTGAAAAGCCAATGCTTTACAAGTTTTAAAGGCATTCCAGGCATTGCTATTGTCCTGATAGACTGGGGAAGGTTATTAAATAAACGACATGATAAAACTGAATAAAAATTACGAAATGCTGTGGTGCGAAAGTTTGGAACAGATACCATATACGAAAAGTTTCCACGCAAGTTGTAATTAGAAAGTAAACGATAGTTGCGATTTCCAGACTTCATAAAGAAAGTCTTCAACACTTTAAAGCAGTACAAATGTCGGACTGGCAGAATTTTCAGGTCGCAGAACAATGGAAAACTAGGATGTCTACTAGGTTTACGGCATAAATTACGTAAAATATATTTCTGAAGAATTAACAATGGTTTAATTTTATTTAAATAAACACCTCCCCAACAAACAATTCCATATTGCAGTTTCGAATGGAAAATTCCATAATATATTGTTTTTAAGAGTATTGTTGAGCAGATGTTTCGCAAATAGAAGAAATGTCTAAGTGTGCAACGAAAATACTTCCTCAGAGTTTCTGTGTGATTCGAAAAGCTCATTTTAGAATCAATTGTAAGTCCCAAGTATTTAAATTCATTCACTTTCTCAATTAAAAAACACTTATCACTGCAATTTGAACTTTCACAAAAAATGGGAGAATGCGTACAATTGCAATTTGAAAGTTTGAATTTTAGGCACTCAGGTGCGTGATAAAAAACATTCGCATCCAAATTGTTGAGCGATGACAAACTGAAAAAAAGTATTTTTGTTTTAGAGCTTATAATCAGATTGTGTTCAGCAAACCAGTTTCTCAATAAATTAAGATCCCAATTAATGTCAGAAACAATATCCAAAGGACTGTACAAACCATAAGAAAAACCTATATCATCCGCAAAAGCTGTAGGTGAACCTTTAAAATTAAGTGCAAGAAGTGAGTTAATATAAATGAGAAACAGAATTGGTCCCAAAACAGAGCCTTGGGGTACTCCTAAATTGAAGAACTTAACTTCGCTCCTAATCTCATCTATCTTCACTCTCTGCGACCTATCTTTTAAGTATGACCTAAACCAATCCAGTACGAAACCGCGAAATCCGGCTTTTTCCAGTTTGCTCAGCAAAATATTGTGATTGACCATATCAAAGGCTTTTGTAATATCAATAAATAAACCAGCCGTATATTTTTTCCCATCGAGGTTTGACATTATATGAGTACAAAACTGCAATAGCGCATCCTCGGTCGATCTACCTTTCTGAAAGCCAAATTGATTTGGATTAAAAAACTTGGTTTTGTTTAAAAAACTTACAATTCTATTTTTTACAAGTTTTTCAAAGATTTTACTGAAAACCGGAAGAAGTGATATAGGCCTGTAGTTACATATTTCAAAAGCAGAACCTTTCTTGAACAATGGCACTACATCTGCACATTTCAGTGCTTCTGGAAAAACCCCTGCAAATATGCAACGATTAAAAATATCTGCCAAGACATCCACTAGGAAACAAGCAACTGTTTTACAAACAGATTTGAGATACCATCAGCTCCGCACGAGTTAGAGTTTTTAAGAGTACCAATAACTTTTAATATCTCAAGAGAAGTTATGGGCTTGTATACAAAACTGTTACTTTGTAACAGATCAGCAGACCTACAAGTGGACGAAGAACAGGCACAAGGCGTTAGGACTGGACATGGTTGTAAGCTACTGGCAATATTTGTGAAATAGCTGTTAAAGGCTTCAGCAATGGCAGGTTCGTCTGAAACGTCGAAGTTATCAACACGTATCGAAGTAGGTTTTTTAGAAGAGGAAGATTTATTAAGCAAGCTATTTACTATTTGCCATTCATTTTTTAAGTTCCCCTTAGCAGAATTAAATTGAGTACGGTAAAAAGTATCTCGGCAAATCGGAATTTCCCTTTTAAGTTCAACGCACAATGTTTTATATCTTCTTTTTAAACTTAGATTATGAGGGTACTTTTTGCACTGAATTCTAAGTTTGTTCTTACCTCTTACTTTATTCAACAGGTACCTTGAGATCCAAGGCTTAAGCCGTTTTACACGTTTTTTTGAGGACAATACTGAGGAACAGCTAAGAATGTGTTTCTTAAGGCAATCCATAAAAATATTATATGCCTTAGAGGCATCTCTGCACGAGAAAACAACTTCCCAAGACTCATAAAAAAGATTGTTTTTAAGTTTACTGAAGTTAATTTTTGTCACTTTTTTAGCAAATTTAGGATTTTTATTATTCTTGCTATTGATGTTTACTAAAAGTCCTGTCATACAGTGATCAGTGATCATTAAATCCAAAACAAACTTCTCACAGTTACCGAGCGAAACATTTTTGAAGCGTCCGTAGATGTGATCTAGACATCTACCAGATACAATCCTAGTGGGCTCATTGATAAAGCATGCTAGGCCATTCGATGCTAGCAAAGCCAAGTAACTAGAAACAGTTTCACTATTTTCTAAATTGTTGAGATTAAAATCCCCAACAATAATTAAATTCTTAGATTTTTCATTTTCTAAAAGACCTGAAAATTCTTCTATGTATGTCAAAACGTTAAACATATGCAGTCTATATAAACATAAAAAAACATAGACTTCATGGTTAATTTCAATGAAAACTTTCAAGACATCAGCACTCAAAAAGTCAACACTAACTGCATCGAGAATCTTGTATTCCTCTTTCACGAAACAACCAACACCTCCTGCAGCGTAATTCTCATTAGTTTTAGTAACAAAATTGAACCCGGGCAAAGAGTAATCGCATTTTTCAAAATCATATATCCATATTTCAGATACGAAAACAATGTCTGGAATGCACGAAAAAGAAGCGAGTTGAGTAACTAGAGATTGAAAGTTTTCTCTTAAACTTCTAACATTCTGGTGGACAATAAAAAGTTTGTCGTCGCAGTAAGAATTATTTCCAAATAAATTATCACAGTTGGTACTACTAAGATCATGGGTAGAAAAGTCATCAAAAAGATCATTTTCATCAAACATTTATGCAAATGGAAAACCGATAATGCACTAAATAAGTGCAAGATCATTAAAGGATCTAATTACAATGACTTTTCCACCCTCAACCTTTCTCGCAAGAATTTTATTATCTTTGTACCAAACAAATTTAACACATTTATTTATTTTTGCTTGTTTAGCTTTATAGAATAAAGCCTGAGTGTACTTAGTAAGTGAATCGTTAATATAAATACCGCTTCCCTTGCTACTGCTGCTGTTGTTGTTGCTGCTAACGTCGCCCACGGTATCGATACCAGTCACATGCGTGTTGAGATTACTTTTGTTTGTCCGCTTTGCGCTCATGATTCGCTGCTTCGTAGAAAGCTCAGAGAACTTCATGCAGATGATTGATTTCAATTTTGGAGACGTGGAGAGTACACCGTTGTTATATATTTTTGTTTGCACTTTCTTTACGTAGCAATTTTCTATTTCGCTGTCAGTAACATCGATGGACAAAGCTTTGTTGAAGATTTGCTTTGCCTTGCTGATAGCATTTTTGTCATTGGCGTTAGACACTCCAACAATTTCGATGCAGTTACTTAAAAGGTGCTGTTGCTGATAGTTTAGCTTGCTTTCTACATGATCCAATTTAAATTTCAGTTCTGCATTTTCTTTACGTAACTCGTTCAGTTCTTGTAGAAAACGACGGTTTGTTTCCTCCATATTAGATAGCTTTACATATATCATTTGAAGAGTGCATTCGCTCTCGCCGTCTCCCATATGTGTAGACGAACCGCTCGCTATAGATTTAACATTACTGTCGGCCGATATATGTTTGATAGCACTAGAAGGCGGTGCATTGTTGTTGTTATGCGTAGGTACAACCGATACGGGCGCACGTAAGGAGCGGCGTCTAAGCACTACACATTTATCACATCGAAATGGATTTCCACTCGATGCGAAATATTCAGCGTCTTGAATGGTGATATTAACACATGAAAAATGAAAAAAAAGCATGCAGTCACCACAATGTATTTTAGTGAGACAGTTGCGATCAATTTTCTGACTACACACGGAACACTTCATTTTGAAAGAGAGTTAATTTAAGTTTCTAAGAGATGTGCACCCCACGACAATTCAGAGAATACTGTATTATTACTGAATGGGTGAATTGTTTTTAATATTTGTGCATCTGAAGATCTTTATTAAAAAATAATTTAAGTCGCCCAGTTTTATTTTACGATTCCAAGTCACAATGCAGACGTTGAGAGGATATTTTTTATATATTAGTAAATTCAAAATGGACGAATGAGAGGAACGAACATTTGCCCGAAACAATTAGGGGAACAATTTTCACAAAATATAATTTCAATCAGCTGTGCTGTGAGTCATTTTATGAATTTATAGTTTATAATGATGTGATATTGCAACAAGTGAATGACAAATATAAGAAGATTTAAATAACAAACTTAAAAACAACTATACATTTGTGAATTTTGTTTTTAAGTCATTTATTTAATAAAAATATAATGAAGTACTTACCTTAAATAATAAAAAAAAAGTGTGTGTGTCAGTCACACGCGGTAGAAGTGAAACCTTTTTTTAAAAATTATTTGTATTCATATAATTTTACGAATGAGATAAATACAGAGAGTTAGAGATTGCAAGAGAGCGAAGAGCGAAATTGACGGACAGACAGAAGAATGATATCATAATCATACATATACCTACACACATCAACATCATTCAACACGGACAACTGAATTTAACAACTTATTTATTTTGATTCTCAAAAATTACCAAAAGTTTGAATATCTATAACCTGCGCAATGTTGACTTTTGTTTTGGCTTATTCACTGTATCTCATATGGTTTCATTCCAATTCCTACCAAAGAAAGAAATAAATCCGTCATACTCGTAAGTCGTAAGCTCGTAAGTAGTAAAAGTCAAATCCCATATTTTAGTTCTCAACTCGATCTCATTCATTATTTTCATTCCTCACGCTCTCAATATTTCAATTCGAAAAGAGCTTGATGAGAGTGGTTTCACATACAATGCTATCATGTATGCACTAGTACTACTAGTAAGAGTAACTAGTGTACTAATACTACCTTAGTTATGTGTACGACCGGAACGACTCAACTATATTTTGGTTTTTGGTTAGTGCCAAAATTGCAGTGAGGAGGTTGCGTTATCTTCTCTAATTTTCAGCAGAATTACCGATTTGTTAATTTACTTTCGTAAGGCATCGGATTACCTGCGCCTGTGTAGATTAGTTACTGCGTGCTTCTCAACACTCAACCGCATGAGTAAGCTCCATAATTTAAATATTAGGTAGCTTCGTTGGCTTAAATTTGAACAAAATTACAATATAAATCTATATAATATAATAAACTATACATAACAAAAACACCAAATACATAGTTTTTAACCATCTTTGATCTAAATATCAATTTTATTCTCGTTCAAATAGTCAATAATCACACTTGCATTTTGGGCAAGAACAGATCAACTAAAACACGAAATTCATATTTTCCCCAAAATATGCAAAAAAATAAATACTTTCATGCTATAACCTGCGCAATGTTATGACTTTTGTTTTGGCTTATTCACTGTATGTTTTTGAGAACATACACACCCACCCAAAAGCCAAATCCCATATTTTAGTTCTCAATCTCATTCTTAATTTTCATTATTCGCGCTCTCAATATTTCAATTCGAAAAGAGCTTGATGAGAGTGGTTTCACATACAAGATACAATGCTTTCATGTATGAGCGCGCTAGCACTGTTAACCACCCGAAACCCCACCAAGTAGCACACACATGCACTTACACTGCGTGAGCGGCCGCTTGACTGAGCTGGGCTGTGAACAAAGCTGAGGCTGAGTCTAGAGTGTATCTCATTCTAACAAGTGCTAATACGTTGGGTTCTGAAAGAGATGCAATGTTTTTCGTGACGAATTTTCGTTACACGATTTTGGATTCACACCGCGAGCTAAGAAGTTTCACTTCAAAAATTGTTTCTTGTTTTTGTTTGGGTTTTGTCCTCTTTTTTTAGGTATGCGGTGTCCTCTAAAGTCCTCAATTTTAACACCTCTTGTCCTCGGTTAGCTTACACCGTCCTGGCACCCCTACCTGAAGGGAATAATCTATATATATAAAAATGAATTGGTGTCTGTTTGTTTCAACATAACTCGGCTGAACATCATCCGATTTGCATGGGAATTTTTTTGTTGGATTCGTTGGACCAGGTAACACCACAACGGAGCCGAAATTTTGAAAATCTGGACCCGATAGGTGGCGCTGGAGTCGATTTATTAACAAAATCTATATAAATTGACCAAAATTACTCATATTCACAATATATGTTAGTGTAGTGCCAAAAGAGAAAACTACTATATTTGGACCCGATAGGTAGCGCTGGAGTCGAGTTATTAACAAAATCTATATAAATGGACCAAAATTACTCATATTCACAATATATGTTGGTGTAGTGCCAAAAGAGAAAACTACTATATCTGGACCCGATAGGTGGCCCTGGAGTCGAGTTATTAACAAAATCTATATAAATGGACCAAAATTACTCATATTCATAAAATATGTTGGTGTAGTACCAAAAGAGAAAACTACTATATCTGGACCCGATAGGTGGCGCTGGAGTCGAGTCATTAACAAAATCTATATTAATTGACAAAAATTACTCATATTCACAATATATGATAGACAGACAGGCAGATAGATAGACATATACACAGATAGTCAGATAGATAGACAGATAGACAGAGAGACATATAGACAGACAGTTAGATAGAAAGATAGACAGACAGATATGTAGATAGACAGATAGATAGATAGATAGACACACAGGCAGACACATAGACAGATAGATAAATAGATAGACAGACAGACAGACAGAAAGTCAGATAGACAGACAGACAGATAGACAGATAGATAGATAGTCAGACAGACAGAGAGACAGACAGATAGATAGACAGATAGACAGACAGACAGACAGATACACAGACAGACAGATGGACAGACAGACAGACAGACAGATGGACAGACAGACAAACAGGTACACAGACAGACATACAGACAGACAGATATACAGATAGATAGACAGACAGATAGATAGACAGGTAGACAGACAGACAGATAGACAGACAGATAGACAGACAGACAGATGGACAGACAGACAAACAGGTACACAGACAGATAGATAGACAGACAGGTACACAGACAGATAGACAGACAGATGGATAGACAGATAGACAGACAGATAGACAGACAGATAGACAGATAGATAGACAGACAGACAGACAGGCAGACAGACAGACAGACAGATAGATAGACAGATAGACAGATAGATAGACAGACAGACAGACAGGCAGACAGACAGACAGACAGATAGATAGACAGATAGACAGATAGATAGACAGACAGACAGACAGACAGATAGATAGACAGACAGACAGATAGGTACACAGACAGTAAGATAGACAGACAGGTACACAGACAGACTGACAGACAGATAGATAGAGATGGCGACATTAGTCCATTTGACACTTGAATTAAAGCATGGTGTACAAAACCAACTGATTTTGCATTGAAGTAGTGATTTCCAATGTTTAGTTTTGCTTAATTTTACCTTAGCACTAATTTATAAGAAGTATATTCTAAATGTGTATCCATTCATTGAATAAATAAACATTGCGTAAGTTGACAGGTGTCCTTTTTGCTTCATCATTTCACAAAAAAACTAAATATACTAGACGGAAGCGGCAACTCATAAACGCACACTTTGGAACTTCTATGCATACCTACTAGATGTGTGTACATTACATACTACATAGGTACATGGGTACATAGAATTTTGTCAAATTTTCTGTATAAATAGGTGGGCGGTGGGACGAGGGATCATTCACTAAATCAGTTGAAATTAAAACGTTATATCGAGAAGAGACTGTTTGTGTACACGGGCGAAGCCGGGCGGATCAACTAGTACCTTATATTCTGTTTATCCTGTAATATGGGTATCAAATAAAAGGGTTTGACAAGACAAAAAAATACGCTAAGTGACGTCATTCGAAATTCAACATGGCAGTCCATCAAGATGGCGGATTACCGTTACAAACAATACGCTAAGTGATGTCATTCGAAGTTCAACATGGGGGTCCAGCAAGATGGCTGACTACCGTTATCTTCATGACCCAAATTACATGGGTATCAAATGAAAAGGTTTGACAAGACAAACAATACGCTAAGTGATGTAATTCGAAATTCAACACGGTGGTTCACCAAGATGGCGGACTACCGTTATAGTTATAGTTTCATTTCCACCGCGTGTGACTGACACACACAAATTTTTGTGTATATTCGAGCGGCCGTCTGGCTGTATGGTCAAGTAAACGTAACATTCTAGTAAAAGAGCATTTAGTGATAGCACCTAAAATAAAATAATAAGAGGTATGGCCACTTATAGCTCAATTTGTTCTAAATCCGCGAATTTCCGCAGCTGGTTAAACTTGCATCAAAAAGTACAGAAATCAGATTTTCTGGCAATACATAATATACCGGGATGTCCTGGGGGGGGGGGGGGTCACAGTTAAAAGTTTGACACAAAACACAGAACGCAATTTTATTTGAATTTTTTGCTCCTCACCACTTGTAAAGTTACACATATCATACCTAAAATAAAATATTCCCCCGAATTCTTACCTTCTACGAATAGATCTATTCCAAAAAAAAAAAATTGTTTGCATTAACGAAAGTAGATGAATAATAGAACGACGAACTTGCAGAGAACTAAAACTCAAAGGCGATGGGCTATTGGATGGATAATTTTTTTCTTCTCATTAATATTAGCTTTAGGTTGTTCTCAGCTAGCTTAAGTGGTTTTGGGTGAAAACTTTTAAAATGCATTTTTCGACTTTTGGCCTACGATGGAACCACTGTGCAATTGTATATGCTTTGATATGGCGGACGTCCCCAATATGGCGGATTAGCCTTATTTTTACGACCTGCTTAGTATGGGTATCAAATGAAAGGATTTGACAAGTAGAACAAGACATTGCTTGCGTACATACATACATATGTGCATTCTACATATTTTCTAAAACTAAAGAGTTGTAACTAAAAAATTAAGTTAAAAAAACTTAACTAAAAACTAACTAATAACAAAGAATATACAAACCCAAGAAGTCTCATCTGCTACCAAAAATTATCGAAAATGAAAAAGCTCTTTCGCAACGTAAGAGAACCAAAGAAAAATAACAATCCAATTGAGAGACAAAAAAGTTTTTCTCTTGACAATTTGTCGGCCGACGATCATAATAGGACTGTTCCCGTGCTTTCTGCACAAAAATTTATAGATTCTCAAATTTCAAGAAGTGAGAATAAAAATCTGTCAGAGAGTGGGAAAAGTGTGCAAAAGTACAGGAACGCATTAACAACAAAAAACGAAAAATGAAATTTCTTACTCCATATCGATCTCTTCTGTCGAAAACTACGAAAAATCTTCGTACTGGAACAGGACTTGACTAATTTTCTCAGTTTTGCGTAGTTTTGCGCTGTTTTGGACAGTACGGGAACAGACCTTATATACAGCTGTGGACAACTAATTAGAAACACCCCAATTTAAATTTTGTGGGCACCGTAGCGCAAGTGGTTAGTGCGTCGGACTACTGAGCCAGCCAGTCTTGGGTTCGAATCCCGCCACAAACACCTAAAAGTTTTTCACAGTGCCCACCTCTTTCGAATGTCTGACAAGCATCAAAGAGTATCATTTGTCACGATTGAGCTTCTTAACTCGCCGTTCGGAGTCGGCAAAAAACTGTAGGTCCCTTCCATTCGTGCAAAAATATAACACGCACACACAAATGGTTGCGAGAAGCAGGCCCAGGTTCACCTCGAGCTGTAGCGCCAACTAAGTAAGTAAGTATTTAAATTCATATTACTGTGTTTGTTTATAAATAATGTTTTAAAAGTTTGAAATAAGAAATAAGCACAAGTTTCGTTAATTCTACAGTAATAAAAACAAAAATGATGGTTCAAATAGTAATAAATACAAAAATACAGTGGACTCTCGATTTGTGCAACCAACGTAAATGGATTTCCTTTTTTCGATTTTTGCAACGAATCCAAAAAAAACTCTCCATTTTCGCAACTTTGATTCTCGCGACATACATGTGTGTGTGTAAGTTTTACTATGCTTTTACTATCATGAATCATTTTACTACTTGTCAATAACGCTCCCTAGGTTGACTAAACTCTACTACAAAAAAACATGCCATTTGTTTCTTGGCAAACGCTTGGAAAGAGTTAAAAGCGAATACAATTGCTAAATAATCATATGCTAATTAGTAATTATAATATATAAATCTCAATCTGAATGTGACGCTCTTACCTGTCAATCTTACGATTCGATAAACACAATAACTAATGCACACAATGAAGTAAAACTTCGTATTCCAGTTCATTAACATCCTGTGCCTATTATAGATCGATTATTAAATTAATTCATTAGCAATATTAAATTAATGCCAAAATAAAAACACTCTTACAAATGCCACTTTCTTGCGGATTGTCACTTATTCAAACTACAAATACTTACAATCCACACTTGGTTGATCCTTCGAACTAAATGACAATATATGTATTGTAAGTAACACTATATTTTTTAGACACGGGCGAAGCCGGGCGGGACAGCTAGTAATTAATAAGAACTCCTGATCATTGTGAGGAAGAAGACTGTGCTCCTTTGCCTCTAATTCGGCATAGAATTTTGTCACAAAGGTCTGACATCACAACAATGCTTAACCAGATGCTTCCAGACGAGAACTTGGGCAGCGAATCTGCGGAAATCTATATTATTATGTATGTACAATGTACATACTTATTAGTTTATCTGCATACCCGTATCATCCTAGTGTTCCATTAGTCAATTAGTGGAACGGTATCTGTTTCATTTTCTAAAAATATTTCTTGAACGCGTCCATTATTTATGTTAGCATTCTAGCATCACAAATAATATTTGCTGTCAAAATAATTTACCGTTGGTTTGATTTCGAGAAATGTCGGTCTATTTATTGTGTGTTAAATTTTAAGAAATCGACAAAAAAATATCTCACCGCAAAGTGTAAGTTATTTTATAAACTATTTTGACTAATATCTTCCATGTTACATTGGTTTACTTGACTGTTATTTTTTTAAATAAAATGTATTGAATTGAAATAGTCAAATTATTTGAGTTTTTTTTTCAGGATGAAGAAAATACAGTGTCATAGTGTCCTAGTGTTCCATTAAAGGAACGGTTCTAGAAACCGTTTTATAAAAATTTATTTCGTATTTTATATACATAAATATGTTCATAGTGTCATAAATATGAGTTGGTAAGAGTTTTTCTCAAATCGAACAAGATTAAAGGTGTTTGCGATAATGGGTGGTGTCAATAAAAACTGAGGGTGAGTGTTCCCTCAAGTTTTTAAAGGGAACCCTCCATTTGGGGTGAATACAAATATTTTTCGTTAAGTTGAACGAAAACACTTCACTCACACATTTTGACATTTAAGGGTTCCCTCCATTTTGGTGCGAATAAAGTCGCATTTCATTAAGGGAACACTCGAGAAAGTTGAGGGTGCTTGTGAGGTACTTTTGAAATAATAAAACATGAATACCATTATGCGGACGATGAAAATATGGATGAAATCGAAGAAATACCGAGAAAAAAAAATATTTGAATGGAGGAATAAGATTTTGTTAAAATCTCGCAATTTTATCCATGTTTGTTTGAAAAAAGCCAAATTCCAGCGATGAAAATTAATAAACAAAGTGCGCTGCGAGCTGTGGAAGAAAAAATAAAAAAAGTACATGTGCCATTGAACCGAACAGCTCCAGTTGAATTATTATTAATAATGTTAAAAACAGCTGAGCTGCGCCAAAATAAAATAACCCATGTGACCGAAACGCCGAGAACTATAATTTTTAATTTTTCGCGTTTGTACGTCCCAAAATATGATTATTAATTTTTATTTCAGTTTTGGTGGTAAATCTCAAGTACAGAGGACGTCCAGTATAACGAATACCCGATATAGCGAATTTTCGATATAACGAACGCTTTTCAGATTTACATTAGTATCTCTATATAGCGAACGGTAGCCACGATTTGCTATCCGATATAGCGAACGTATAAAAAAATTTACTCAAAATCCCTGGAAGTATTTATGTTTTACCTTATATGTACATACATACGCAATTACGCATCTGTTCTTGTTTCCATACGATAGTGTTTTTCAGTTTTTTTTTCTTTGAGTTTGCATGTCCACATGGAATAAACTCTCGAGTCTTATGCTTCAAAAATATTTTGAGTATCTACTGACTCAGGAGGATGAAATTCCACTTTCATTATTACGCCAAAATGGCAAAGTTTTGGCAAAGCCGAGTACCTTAAGTCATGTTAACCGTGTTTCCCATGTTTTCCCACTTCATTTATTTGAATCAGTTTCAAAATTTGATTTGCATCTTTTTCGCTCAGCACCGTGCTACCATCACATACCTAGAAACTTGGAGACCAATTTACAAGAACAAGCATACGATGACACCGTTAAACTAAGCTCTGTAATCGAAGATGGAAGGTGACGGTATCAGTATTCTTGGAGCTCCAATAATGCATGATGAAGCAGCAAGTTGCTTAGCCACTGTGTTATATTCGGACAACAAGTCAATGTTGTTATGGCTGACATATTCACGTTGAGGCTTCAAGAAAAAGCTTTGCAGTTGTTGCAGTAAAGCAATTTTCTTTTTTAAGTAATTTGCAAAATTTGTAACATTAAATAAAAACGTCTAAATAAACATATTTCTTTAATGGTTTCTTCTAAAAAAAGTATAAAAAATCGATCGATATAACGAACGCGCTCGATATAGTGAATGACCTCAAACATTATATCATTCGTTATACTGGACGTCCACTGTACTTGGGAATTGAATTTGACAGTTCTACACTCAATTTTTAAAACTTTAACTTGAGGGGAAATGCCTACTCGAAGAAAATTTTTATTCACACCAAACTGAGTGAACCCTTTCAAGAAAACACTTCCCTCAAGAGGGTTTACTTCGAGGGTTCCCTCAGTTTTTATTCACACCACCCAATATGGGTTGAGTTTCGTATATAAATGAATTTCTTTTTTCTGAAAATATGTTTGAATGCATAATTTTTCTTTTTAATAAAAATAAAATTGTACGCGCAATTTGATTAATAACTCGGAGAACAGTTTGTAAACCTTTTTAAAGTCTTTTAATTTTCTGTTCGATTTGTGCAACTTTTCGATTTTTGTAGCAACGTCTGTTTTTATTAGTTGCAAAATACGAGAGTGCACTGTATATATAAAATAAATAATTAGGCCTGGAAATTGAATGGACAACTAATTAGAAACACCGCAAAAAATGGTTATAATTTTATGTTGGATGGTTGGAAGACATTTTAAATTTATACTGCGTGGTGAAGCCCATCTGCCGAATAACTTCCTGGCATTTATTCTGCATAGTCTGAATGAGTCGTCTGCAGCGCTCCACAGGGATGGCTTTCCATGCGGCTTCAATATTATTACCCAAAATGTCTAATAATGTTGATTTTTTTAGGGGACTGCCCTTTTGACATCGCCCCACAGATGTTAGATTAGATTCAGGTCCGCACTTGATGCCGCTCACTAAAAAAACACTGATTGAACTGTCCTGGAAAGATTTTTTCGTGACCATAGCAATTGTTCTACTGGAACATCCAAATAACTGGCAAATTTGTGTCGGCCCAAGTAGGCTGGTTTCCAATATCTAGAATATCTAGATATATTTTTCAGCCATTAAAATGTCATCTATTCGGTGTAACGGACCAACACCATTCCAGGGAAAACATTCCGCAACCTTGGCTGATAAACCACAGTGTTTAGTAACTGATAAAACAAACGTGGGGCTCAAAGCTGTGCCTTTTGGTCGTCGTAAATATCGAGCGACATCTTGTCCCATGCGGCTGTCCTTAGTTTCATCGCTCCATACTATGTATTTCCACTGCTCTGATATCCATTCAGGTCAGAATTTGCGAACTCAATTGTTTGTTTTTTTATTTGCTTAAAAGGAACGAGCGGTTTCATTCGCGCGGCTCGTCCATCCCAGATTCTACCAGTCATCTCCTGATGGTGCGTGTGGAGACTAGAGTACTTGATTCTTCTAAAATTTGTCGCTGGACTTCCATTGGACTTATTCCTGGATCAAATTTGGCAAGTCAACCAATCTTTCAATACGTCCTTTTAGATGTTTTGCGCTGCTGATTTCTCCTTTGCATATTTTCGGCGGTTTTAAATACCTTGAAATGCTAGATAGCGTCAATAATGTTCTTAACTTAGCAATTTCATTAAGTTACGATTGCTCGGCATGACATTTTGAGAGTCCAGTTTTGATCAGCTTTTGGTTTTAGCCAGCCAGTCTAAATCTAAATAAAATCGATAGCAAACTAATCTAAACACTCGTTCGATTATTGATTAACCTTTGAAATTTAAAACAAACTTTTAATTTTTCAATAAATCGAATCGAACTTAAGTATTTCTAATTAGATATCCACAAAAAAAAACACTTTTTTCTACATTTACCACGATAAGATATGCACCGCACAGGGAACCAACTATACTAATGCAATAATTTTTGACAAGCAAAATGAACAAAAAGTATTTCCATTATGTTAACAGAAAATAATTTGCGCTTATTGCAATAGACAGAGTAAGGGTGTTTCTAATTAGTTGCCAACAGCTGTATGTACCACATCACACAATACATGTACAGCGCATAGCCAATGTCACATGTATTGAAAGCAAAGCAAACCAATTCATTTCACTTTTTCAAATTTTCATATTCCAGAAAAATTATAACCGAAATATCTACTGATTTTGGTAAATTGAATGCCCCATCATCGGAAGAGTTCTTTGAGATAACCAAAAAAACATATGTACATATTTTAGTATTCGACTCAATTTTTTCATCGCACCCAGAAATCAGGAATATAAAAATATAAAGATAAAAAAATAATTTTTTGAAACAAGCTTTAATGAACTTATAAGTAGAAAATTAATTTTTTTTCCGAGTCACCAATATGTGACTATTAATTAAAGCTTGGGGCGCTCAGGCACAAAACTACACAAGCACGATGTGCAACGAGGACGAAGAATCAACAGAACACGCTAGCTGTAGCTGTTTAATCAGAACACTTCATCGTGCATGTGGTCTTGTGCCTGAGCGCTCCAAGCTTTAATAAATAGTCACACATGTATTGGTGACTCGGAAAAAAAATTATTTTTTTACTTTTTAGTTCATTAAAGCTTGTTTTAAAAAATTATTTTTTTATCTTTATATTTATTTTCTACTTTTTAGTATCTGATTTTGTTTTACAAATTTACGTCGAAACGTATATTAGCTTGGGTGGGTTGGATATGAGAAAGTTTACTCAGAATGTTTGAGATTCTACTCGCCCTTTCATTTGATACCCATGCCGTGGTGGTTGTAAAGAAAAAGGTAATTCGCCATCTTGGGGCGCCCACCGTATTGAACTTATAATGACGTCACTTAGCTCGTCTAATTCTGCCTCTCAATCCCTTTAAGTTGATACCCATATTAAGGACGTCGTGAAGATAACGGTAATCCACCATCTTATGGCGTCCGCCATATTAGATTTACAATGTCATAAAATATACTATATTGTTTGAGATTCTATACGTCAAACTCTTCTATTTGATATCCATGTCATGCGGGTTGTGAAGAAAAAAGTAATCCGCCATCTTATGGCATCCACCATATTGAATTTAGAATCTCGTCACTTAGATAATCGTATTCTACTTGTCAAATCCTTTCATTTGATACCCATATTTAGGAGGTCGTGAAGATAATTGTCATCCACCATCTTTGGGCGTCCGCCATATTAGATTTACAAGATCATGAAATGTACTATTCAATATAGTCACCGGATACGCAAAATGTCGCATAATCGGATATCTGGAAGTGGGTGTAAAATCAAATCCCAGATTCTGCCCTCACAGAAATTGAAGTTATAAAAGTGTCCGTCATATTGGATTTACAACGTCATAAAATAACCCATATTGTATTGTCTCCGGAACTATATACGTGTGCAAAATTTCAAGATGATCGGATATCTGGACTTACTTACTTACTTAGGTGGCGCTACAGTCCGGGGTGGACCAAGGCCTCAACCAACAACCTCTTCCAGTTAGCCCGGTCCTTAGCTAACCGCTTCCAGTTGCGCACTCCAAGTTGGTTGAGGTCTTGTTCTACTTGGTCGCGCCACCTTAGGCGAGGTCGTCCTCTGCTGCGCTGACCCTCCGGGTTAGAGTTGAATATTCTCCGAGCCGGAGCGCTGATGTCCATGCGCTCTACATGTCCTAGCCATCTTAAACGCCCAATGTGCAGTTTTTTGACCAGGCTGATGTCGCTGTACAGCTCGTACAGTTCGTCGTTGAATCTTCTCCTCCAAAACCCGTCAACGCAAACGGGACCGAATATCCTACGAAGGATTTTTCTCTCAAAGCGACCAAGGAGATCTTCATCCGCATTCGATAAAGTCCATGCTTCAGCTCCATATAGCAAGACTGGGATGATAAGGGTCTTATATAGAGTCTCCTTAGTCGATCGGGAAAGGACTTTACTGCTCAGTTGCCTTCTTAGCCCAAAGAAACAGCGGTTGGCAAGAGTAATCCTTCGTTTGATTTCTGACGAGATGTCATTTTTTGATGTTATGGCAGAGCCGAGGTAGACAAAGTCCTTTACTACCTCAAAGTTGTAGCTGTCTATTGTGACGTTCTGTCCAATTCGTCGATGTTGGTTGTCCCTTTTTGTTGACAGCATATACTTAGTTTTGCCCTCGTTTACCGCTAAACCCATTTTGGCCGCTTCCATTTCTATACTCGCAAACGCGCCGGTGACAGCTCGCTGTGTTCTACCAATGATGTCAATATCGTCGGCGTATGCAAGTAGTTGAACGGACTTCTGGAAGTGGGTGTAAAATCGATTCCCAGATTTGGCCCTCACAGACATTACACAGAAATTGAAGTTAAAAAAGCGTCCGCCATATTGGATTTACAACGTCATCAAATAACCCATATTATATTGTCTCCGGAACTATATATGTACGTGTGCAAAATTTCAGGATGATCGGATATGTGGAAGTGGGTGTAAAATCGATTTCCAGATTCCGCCCTCACAGAAAGTGAAGTTAAGATAAAGCTTGTAAAAACAGAGATAGTTACAAGAGCGTAATACCTGAATGGTTTTGTATGGATGCATGACATTTCATAATTGCAATTTCACATAGTAACCTTAGCGACAACTAAAGGCACCTGTTTTCGGTGACGTGAAATAAGGCCCAACGAAATAAGACTGTTGGTTCCCAACAATAAACTTATGTTCTTACTATTTTACTAACTTTTATTTACCTTGTAAATCAATCGAGTTGTACACTTAACACTTAAAAAACAAATTAAACATCGAGGAACTCGGCACATTGACGACGAAAGGAATAATTAGTACAGTGGATTAGTTGCTGCAATATGAAACGATTTGGCATAATTAATAAGACCAGACATATTGGCAGCAACTAAATAATTTCAATGCACAATTATTCAAAATAATAATGTCGCGCACGTTTAATAACAATTTATATAGAACATAAATTTCGCGACGAACCACCGACAATTAAACTTTAACGAGAACTGTCAAAATGTGTCGAGTATCGATCCTGCGAAGCGATCTCCCTCTCTGTCTAACAACCGGTAGAGCCATATAATAAATCAACTAATATGGTCCAACTCATTATAGGACATTATAGAAATCAATGATGGCCGAATTAAATTGAGAGAGAGAGATCGCTTTAAGTAATTTATATGTGCCATCACACACACCCCACAAGAAACTTATATGGGGCATTAATGTTAACTTTAAAGGAGAAAAAATCTTATATAATCATTGTTATGTAAAGGGGATCAATGACTCCGAAGATACATATGTATAAATCAGCTGTACTTCTTTAGTTAACACAGATTTCATTCTAATAAGAAGAAAGGAATAAAACTTAATATTATAACGTTCGCCTAACGTGTTTTACTTCTTTGTAATAAGTATACAGTCCACTTAACAACAAAATTTTCGAATTTTCAACTTGAGTTCGGAACATGGTCCTTCGAGCCTTTAAGAATTTTAAAAGTGAAGTAACTTAAAAATTTTAACGTAGTTTAAAACACATATCAAGTGCTTCAATAAGTTTGTATAAGTGAAGTGTTATCAAAACCTAAAACTTTAAATTAAACCGTTCATCTATCGGAAATTAAACGGATTCAACTAAATCCGCAACGTCCATACTGCAAATCCGCAACCAAGGAGGCAGATTTCACTGAAATTAAACGGATTCAACTAAATCCGCAACGGCAGTACGGCAAATCCGCAACCAACGAGGCTGATTTACTGGAATAAACGGATTCAACTGTATCCACATCTTTGTGCTTCATTCCCAACGGTGAAGATCAACTCTGAGGACCAACGGTGAAGAGCAACTGTAACAATCAACGGTGGCAATCAACGGTGACCATCAACGGTTGTATGAACTGGAAATAAGGTAGGAATTACACACCATTCTATCTTTTAAATCAGTTTTAATTAAAATGAATCACCTTAAATAAGAATATAAAATAAATAGCATTTATAATTTAATAAACAAAAATAAGAAATCTTAAATCAGTGCTTGTGTTGTATACATTTTTATGAAAATGTCCAAACTAGCAAGATCTATTGAAGGACAAGAAGATATCCTTAATGAAATCACTAGAGATTTTTATGAATTTAAAAAGGATGACGCGTCGCGAAAATCAAGGGGGTATCTGCTCGCATGTTTATCGGATATCGACGAAATGTATAAGCGGGCAAAACGGGAACATAACGCTATCATAGCTAGCAGTGCGGACGCTATAAAAGAGAAATATCTTTCAGATGAAATATTCTCTAAAATAAAAAGAATTTATTTCACATTTAGTGGACAGTTGCATGACGACACTGATAAGATGTTTGAAGACCATCCTTCAGCAGCAGACTCATCTCGGTTAAACGCTTCGTCTTCGGATATTCGTCTACAACGAATTCAAATTAAACCTTTCAACGGTAAATTCGAAGATTGGTGCGAATTCTATAATTTGTTTGAAAGTTTGATTAACTCGAACTCGGAGTTAACAGACATTCAAAAACTACAGTATTTGAAAACGCCTGTGTGTGGGGAGGCTGCTCGGCTTATTCAGCATCTTCCAATAGATGCTAAAAGCTACGCATCCGCTTGGGAAATACTCACGGATAGATTTCAAAACAAGCGAAAACTAGTCAACACGCAACTTAAGATTTTAATGGAGCAAATGAATCTTACCAGCGAAACTGCTTCAGGTTTAAAATCTTTACATGACATTAGCACTGAATGCATCCATGCCCTTTCCAATTTGGGGTTAGCAGTAGCTACATGGGACAGCATACTCATTTATCTTATGTTTCATAAGCTGCCACCACAAACCCAACGAGATTGGGAGGAAAGGTTAAGGACGTCTAAGGTACTGCCAGAGTGGAAAACCCTTATGTCTTTTATTGAAGGTCGATTCTGCTCTTTGGAAAATATTTCGGAAATACATGAAACAAAACAAGCAATGGTAAATAAGAAACCTACGACAGCATACCACGCGAATTCACAACCGGTGAACAAGCAGTTCATGTGCCGACTATGCCATGCATCACATGGTAGACTGCACTGCAAGGGTTTTTTAAATATGGATCAGAATTCCCGGGCTGACTTTTCCATGAAGAACGCTGTCTGCGGCAACTGTCTGGGTTATGATCATTACACTTCAACTTGCAGCAGCAGTTACACATGGATGTACAAAACCACCAACAACAAAACAATGCGCCTAGGAATTTTAAGCAAAACCCTCAACATCAATATCAAGGGCAAACCAATTCCCAATATAATACCCACAATCATTTGATTCAAAACATGCATCACCAAAACCCTCAACATTCAAGAGCAAAACAATTCCCAATATAACACCCAAAATCAGTTGGTTCAAAACATGAATCAGTCCTTCCTCTCAAATACCGAGTATCCTACAGCTTCAACATCACATAGGAGCTTTCATCAAACCCCACAAAATCAATATCAAGGGCAAGATAATTCCCAATACAATCACCAACATCATTTGATTCAAAACATGAGTCAGCCTCTCCCCTTACATATCGAATATCCTACAGCGTCAACATCTTACAATTTTAGTACGCAGTTCAATCAAATGACGTCAAGGGCGTTGTTAGCGACGGCCTTAGTAAGGGTCTTTGCGTCTAATGGAACAGGACACATTGTCAGAGCCCTGATTGATCCTGGTTCCGAAGCTACTTTTATAACGGAGAATGCAACCATTTTAACTCGTTGGACACGCAGCTCAAGCGATTTTGGGAAATCGAAGAAGATTTCGATGAAAGGAAGCTGACACAGGAGGAATAAAAATGTCAACAACATTTTCAACAAACTTTCCAACGAAAGAAGGATGGCAGGTACGAAGTCCGACTACCATTCAAGAATGGAACTCGACCGACATTGGGAAACTGAAGGAAGGCTGCGATGGCAAGGCTTTTTCAAATTAAAAAACGGCTTGCATCTAACAAGAAGTTGCAGGAATCCGCCACATGCAAGAAGTCACAACAGGCATGGAAACGACCACTGGAGATCATTATTTCCTTCCACACCATGCGGTCTTCAAGGAGTCTAGCACCACCACCAAACTTCGTGTGGTCTTTGACGCCTCATGTAAAACCTCGAATGGAGTGTCATTAAACGAGCAGAGGAAATTCAAGGTGGCCTTTGCAGCAGATATCACCATGATGTACACTGTACAGGCAGATCTTCTTTTTTAACTATTAAATATTTTAACGATTAACAAATTTTCTTTTATTTTTCTAAAGGCTCAACCATAATCCGCATAGGGAAACATCAGCTTATGTCACAACTGAAACGAAACTTAACGAATCGGAGCTGGATGCCATTATGGGCACAGAATACAATTTCAATGTACTCGCACATTTTCTTATGCGTGCATATGCTCGGCTATGTCGATTATAGTTCTCACTTAACAAATAGTTGTTGACATTTAACAAATTGTCAGATGGCTGATTGATAGATGTCCCTTGGTGACTCCATGCATGAAGGTGTAGCACGATTTTACAAAAGAGGACATTTTTTGCCACACTCATTAAATTTTTTCACACCTCATTTGGCTCTCTCTTCTCTTGATTTTTGACAGATTCAGTAATTTTACGTAAAATTACTGTGCACCAAACAGACCTAATACATCCAAAAATACCAAGATTCTATACTCGCACACATACATAATCGAGCCTAAAAATATCAAAAGTAAACAACAAGCGAAGAACGGCATTAATCTGCCCACAAATATCAAACACTATTTCATTTACATCAAACCGTCGGACTGACCCACCAGGAATCGCAAATCACGGTAAAACAATTTGAAACGAAATCAAAGTTTATATGAGATGCAACTTCTTGGGTTTGTATATTCTTTGCTAATAAGTACGAAACAAGATGAAATCAAACAATGATGCTCAGAGCATAGCCATGGTCGCATGCCGTTACAATAACGACTAAGCTGCTCAAAGCAGTAAAATCAAAAATGCTTTCCTGTGCATCCAGGCGCATCCAAAAATACATTTAACCATGATTGGATCGTAGCCATGTTTTTGTTGATCATTTAATTTTGGACGCACGTTCTTTCTTCTTTAGATGGCGCTACTGATGGTGCTACAGGTCGCGGTGAACCAGGACGCGTATTGCCATACTGTTTTTCAGCACAGACATTGGTCGCTCTGCAATAGCCTATGGCTATAGTATGCTCATTCAAATGCAAAGCAGACTATATCAGACTAAACGCTATTTATCTGAGTTGATATATACTACTCTGCTTCTAAAGGTATGAGCAAAGTACCATCGGTAACAGACATTTCGTGTGTCTGCGGCCACAAGTCGCTTGTTATGTTCTTACGAAATCAAATTAAATGCGAGTTCAGTTGTTCTACTGTTATTTTTCATTTGTTCTGTTTATACCCTAATATCAACTTAAATCAAAATATTATTTTGTATTTTTAATTTGTTTGGCTTTTATTTTATTGGCGATACAACAATTAGTAAGCAGGCAACGAATACAGTAATATACGGATACAGGAAAATCTAAAAATCTAAAGCATCTTTTTCTTATATGTATCTGTTTTTTTTTGTCTTATATAGAATTTTCGTACTTACTTAATGAGCTCCCGACACGTGAAAAGTCTCTGCCTGAGACACGGCAGCCTTCCACTCTCTTCGATCCCGGGCACGCTGCTTCCAGTTGTCTAGACCAAGCACACTGGCATCCGCGGTAGCTTGGTCCTTAAACCGGAGGTTCGGTTTTCCTTGTCGTCTCGAACCTGGGGGCTGTGATTCGTACATCCTCTCTGCTGGAGCGTTGTTGTCCATTCGCTACACACAGTGTAGTCGACGTGTTTTGGCTTTTACCCCGACGGCACAACCCCCAAGCTGGAGGGACGCTTCCATTTTTTGAAACCCCTAGGACAAGGGACCGGTCTTAAACCGATGTCAGTAACCCGCTTCGGGGATGTGAGCGCTGCCGTTGGCCCAGTAAGCTCCGAATATGTCGGAGTAGCTCAGATAAGGTTTTGTTTCCGTTCTGGAAGTCTAGCACCACCGTTGGTTCCATCGAGGGAACTCGTCCGCTGACTTGATTATAGTGCTGCTATTTTCTCTGGATCAGCCCTCACACTTATAAGTTTAGCAAGTCGAGCCCGGGTGGGCAGCGACCAGTATCCGATGGCTACCACTTGGATGTAAAATAAGCAGCATTGATGTGTAGTAACAATTACAACATTGGGCTTTGCCAAGTTAAAGTTGTGTATATTGGGTAATGATCAGGTCAGGCCTACATCTGAATTTATACACGATTTTATATTCTGCTCGTTAAAGTTCAACACAAATAGCTCACAAAATGTTAGCAAGGTAATTACATATAAGTCTTTTCGTCACATCGATTTTGTTAGCCTTCAAGAAACTAGTAGTCAGTACAATTGGAGTGATATATACAACACTCCTGATCTTAACAAAAAAGTTTTAGTTCTTGAAACCTTTATAAACAATATGTATGACAGGTATGTACCTACTGTTACTACAGTAATAAAATACCAAAGTTGTCCCTGGTACAACAATTCAATAAAGTCTCAAATTGAAGAACGAGAACGCTTTTATAGAAATTATAAGAGAAGACCAACAGAATACAATAGAAGGCAATAAAATGTTGCTCGGAATAGAGTTACTGCTCTAATTCGTTCATCTAAAGTCTAAACGGTCGTATTTCCTAAAAAAGCTTAACCCTAAATTGAGCTCAAAAGAACTGTGGAAAAATCTTAAGGACGTAGGTGTGGTAGAAGGCAAAAATATGTCGAAATGCGCCTTTACTCCGGATGAAATGAGTTTGGTTCTTTGTCCGTCCCAATCAAATCCGACTATCATTTCGTATGAACCAGATATTGAAGACAGTTTTTCATTTCAGTGTGTTAGTGTTAGTGATGTTTCATATGCAGCACGATGTATTAAATCAACTGCGGTCGGTCCTGATCGTATATGTCCAAAATTTCTGAAGCTTATCTGGCCCATACTGCTTCCGCCAATAGTAGACATTTTTAATTTTTGTATTTGTAGCAGTCAGTTCCCGGAGCAGTGGAAAGCAGCCACAATAGTACCAACACCCAAAAAAACGAACCCTACAAGCCCTTCAGAGTATAGACCAATCAGTTTGCTATGTTTTCTTGCTAAGGTACTCGAAAAGATTATTGCTAATCAAATCCGAAATTATTTATTAACGAAAAGTCTACTCTCCAAATGGCAGTCTGGTTTCCGAAACAAGCACAGTTGCGAATCAGCTGTAATTAAAGTTACTTCAGATCTGCGTACGGCTGTGGATAGTAATAAAATCGGTATTTTGGTCCTACTAGACTTTTCAAAGGCGTTTGATCTTATTGATCACTCAATTCTGCTCCAGAAACTAAAAAACAAATTCGGTTTTAGAAATACGTCCATTAAACTTCTTTGTGAATATCTTAGAAATCGTGTTCAGACCATGAAGACAGATTTAGGAACCTCTAACCCACTTACTGTTAATGTTGGCGTACCACAAGGCTCTGTTTTGGGACCTCTTTTATTTTCACTATTTATTAATGATCTTCCTGATATAATTTCAAATTGTCAAATACATATGTATGCGGACGATGTATTAATATATCTCGCTCGGCCTATGGGCTTGTTGGAAGACTGCATCTTTAGAATAAATGAAGACTTATTAATTATAAACCGATGGTCAACCAACAATAAACTAAAACTTAACCCTCTTAAGTCACTGGGAATGATTTGCTATAGGAATAAAGTGAACATTGAAGACTTTCCCCCTCTTGTTCTTGACGGCAGTATTGTTCCTTATGTACATAAAGTTAAATATCTAGGTTTTACTATTAATAGTTCATTGAGTTGCTGTGATGCTACCTCAGATACTCTGAGAAAAATATATTCGGGTTTACGTAGTCTAAGATCTTCATCACAGCTTCTACTACCACAAATGAAAATGCGTTTAGTTAAAAGCTTATTATTACCATTTTTCAGCTACAACTGCTGCGTTTATCCATGTCTAGATTATGAATGCAAACGTAAAATGAATGTAGCTTTCAATGATTGCTTGCGCTTCATTTATAATGTCTCTAGGAGTACTAGTGTTTCCCATGTCAAAACCTCTCTGTTAGGAATAAGCCTTAATGACTATTTTAACTTCAGAAACATACTGAAACTCCATAGTGTTATCCGTGGAAACTGTCCGGCTTATTTATCCGAAATGCTTCAATTTGCCCAATCACGCAGAGGACTAAAGCTAATTCTGCCACGTTTCTTGCACACCATTGGAAAGCGATCTTACCTTGTTACTGCAATTCGATTGTGGAATAGACTTCCGCCAGAATTGCAGAGAACAGGGTCACCAAGCGTATTTCGGAGGAGACTGCTTTCACTTTTATCGAGTTAGGATTTAGGATACTTTTATATATACATACACATGCACACATAAATATAAACAATTTAAAAAAAAAAAAAAAAAAAAAAAAAACTAATTTTGCAATTTCTTTACTGCTTTATTATTGTTACTATGTTTAGGTATTTTATTTATTTGTTTATTTTGTTACTATGTTTAGGTATTTTATTTATTTGTTTATATATATATATATACATACACATGCACACATAAATATAAACAATTTAAAAAAAAAAAAAAAAAAAAAAAAACTAATTTTGCAATTTCTTTACTGCTTTATTATTGTTACTATGTTTAGGTATTTTATTTATTTGTTTATTTATTTATTTATTTTTTTATTTATTTATTTATTTATTTATTTATTTATTTATTTATTTATTTATTTATTTATTTATTTATTTATTTATTTATTTATTTATTTATTTATTTATTTATTTATTTATTTATTTATTTATTTATTTATTTATTTATTTATTTATTTATTTATTTATTTATTTATTTATTTATTTATTTATTTATTTATTTATTTATTTATTTATTTATTTATTTATTTATTTATTTACTTATTTATTTTGTATCGTAAAGAAACTTTTATATAAATGTACACGCACACATAAATAAAAACATATTTTAAAAATTAATTTTCCTATTTCCTTGCTGCTTTATTGTTGTTACTATGTTTAGGTATTTTATTTATTTAATTATTTATTTATTTATTTATTTATTTATTTATTTATTTATTTACTTATTTATTTTGTATCGTAAAGAAACTTTTATATACATGTACACGCACACATTGATAAAAACGTTTTTTTTAAATTAATTTTGCTATTTCCTTGCTGCTTCATTGTTGTTACTATACTTTAGTATGTATTTTATTTATTTATTTATTTATTTATTTTGTATTGTAAAGTAACTTTAAAAAATACAGTAAATATAAAGAGAGATACTTAATTTTTAGATAATATATCTTGTAGTATCATGTAAAATATTTCTTATTAAAATAAATGAAAAATGAAAAAAAAGAAAAAAAGCCAATCAGTGCCTATGCCTACCCTATATCCACAACATTCAACCAAACTGGGAAAAAACACTTTGGTAATTTTAGTTATAATAAAATGTGATGTGAATAAAGTGAAAGGGGAAATTAATGAAAAATGGTACCTAAAAAATCCCATTTAATTCAATCGACACAGCAAAAAGGTAAAATTTTATCCACCTCCGGTAGAAACGTCAAAAATTAGACAGAGGTATAACCAATTAAACACAAACAATTAACTTTAAATTTAATTCACTAATTCATTCTTCGACGTTCCAAACATTCGTCTGCATTCACTGAATGCCTGTCACTCTGTGTTAGTGTTGCCAAGGCAACGCAATCTTTCTACATCTGCCCGTGCTGCCAATACAACCCAATCAGTCAACATTTCTCAATCGTTACAGAGGATAATATTTTAACGCAACTGGCACACAGCCCCAGAGCAACTCTTGGATATAGGAAACAGAAAGTATAGAAATATACTGTATATACAGAAAATATATGTTACATTTCCAAAACATTTATTATCATTGCGTCATCTATCTATTGGGAACAACCACTAAGTTCGGTTTATAAAGAAAAGTACACATAATTATGTACTCTAGAAATTTTTATAACTACTTTTAAAATGGGAATTGAAGTTAAAAAATAGAACAGGAACAGCAGTGATTGCTTCCTACTACTTCCTTTCTATCATACCTGAATGACTATGTGCGCGGGCAACGCTGGACGGGCAACAGCTAGTACAATATAAAATTTTCATTTGAACTAGTTTAAAATTTACTTTAGAAACAACAAATATTCTAAATCCAGTATAAGCATAGCGCAGGCGACGACTATCCACCTCGACGTGGTGCTGGGTAGAGGTGGAGAACTATCGATTGTACTATCGATTATAATCGATAATTTCCACTATCGAAAACGATCGATACTTTTTGACCAATATCGATTGTTTTCGACAGCCATTTAAATATGGAATTTCAAAAATTTCTTTAAATGGTGGATACCTAACGAACGGAGTATATTTAAAGTTTCACAGAGAAACCCGATCTTATAAGCTAACTTCAACTTAAAAAGGGGATTCCCCGTTTTATGAGTCAGCAACGTAGAAATAGGAGTTGGTCTCTCAATTCGCTCTGTCTATAAGTAGTTAGGTATGCATTTTATGATGTCTGGACCTAAAAACCTTAACCGGGTTTCTTTAAAACGTGGAATCAAATCTCTCTCGGTGAGAAAAGTTTATTTTATATGGTGCATTTAACTTTTTCTTATTGTTACCCTTAAGAGGAAAAAACTATCGAGAACTGTCGATGGCACTGACATTTCTCCACCTCTAGTGCTGGGGCCAAAGTAGGGCCAATGATTTCATGAGCTATGTCGACGGGGGTGGTAACTCACCCCCTTGAGGGTCTCCCACGTCGAACAGGTCTTATCTGAGGTTCCCGAAAACCAAGCGATAGTCAAAAACCAATCCGCAAATCGGGAAAAATTCAATGATGAACAGTGATAACGAAAGCAATAAAACTCGAGTGGGGAAATCCACTCAAACGTCGGTAGAAGCCACGGCTGCCAGCGCAGGCTTGGCTCCGAAAGGAGAGAAGTCGCTAGTGGACATTTGTCACGACATCATAATACCACAGAATACAACTGCCAACACCACGACTGCCAACATCCCCAAACCAATAGGTCCAGACAGTGACCTGGAATCGAAGCTTCGAGGGATAAGAATCGATATCGCTGCCGATGAGGTAACCTTGAGTTCATCACAGGCAAGCCACAATATCGACTCGGAAACCGAAGCCCGATTACTAGGAGATACCTACCTGCCAAAGGATATAGGCCTCTCAAAGAAAAAAGTGGCTATAGGAGGTCCCTGCAGTACCTCTGAAAAATGAGCTCTAAGGAGGAAAACACGCTCTCCCCTAGAGAAAAAGACCTCATTAAGAGGCACCGGAAGATAGTAGCAAAATACGAGAAGATAAATGCTACATCTTCCAACGCAAAAGACATTGAAGCCAAGCCAAAGCCTTCCACTAGTGCCACGGCAAAACCTTCAAGTCCAGCGAGATCAAGGCCATCTTTAACAAAGACAGCCAACACAGAGGCCAAAAAACCAAGCACCTCCACTGTACTCCCTGCCAATGAAAGGAAACGGGCGGTCAAAAGGATACGTTCAGAAGAGGAAACGCTACAGGAGGCGAAAAAGCAGAAGTCATCTGCCACTTTCATCTCCCGGCCGATCTACAGGTAGCCGTTATCGATGAAAGTAATCCGGATGGGACGATTTCACCCGAGAACTGGCTTAAAGTGGAAGCGTTCATTATGAGCACGATGTTAGCAAGAAGGAGAGGATGCGAGGGGCCGGTTGGCAGAAAGGCGTCAAAGTTGTTGGTTGTGCCACCAGCGAATCTCTGAATTTCCTCACGCAAACGATCAGCAAGTGCGGTGAGATATGGACGGGGGCCAGATTGATGATCATTCCTCGATCATCTCTTAATTTACGACCAATCTTTGGACTCTGGGTTCCACCACTGATCCCAGAAGATGATGACGCAGTCCTAAAGCTAATTGACATGCAGAACAGAAATCTGAGCACTCACAGTTGGAAGGTTATCTCCGCGACAAAGAGTTTAAATGGTTATGGCAGGGACTATAGAATCGTTCTCGATCCGCAATCTCTTGCCACACTCAAAAGCGATTCGGGAAGCATCAAGTTGAGGCTCGGTTATCTCAAGGCGAAGCTTCCCTTCAATGATAGCACTAAACCAAAGGAAGCTGTCGGTAGTGCAGCTTAATCTGCACCACTGTAAAGCAGCCATCGACGACCTAGTACTTTTCATGATGGACAACAATGTGGATATAGCCCTTATACAAGAACCCTGGCTTTTCAAAGGCAAAATTCATGGATAGGGTCAAAAAATTGTATTATTTTCTGTTCACAGACAGAAGGTAAATTGCGAACTTGCATAGTGGCGAAAAAGATCTTCAATATTTTTCTTCTATTCCCAT
Source organism: Brachyopa scutellaris (assembly GCA_949775065.1). Lineage (NCBI taxonomy): Eukaryota > Metazoa > Arthropoda > Insecta > Diptera > Syrphidae > Brachyopa > Brachyopa scutellaris. The sequence continues at coordinate 105,934,103 of OX459112.1, forward strand.
ACAGCACAGGAGACCTAACTAGGGTAACACACAAACGTTCCAAAATAGGATTAGGGAAGAGGTAATTGACTTAACATTAATGACAAATTCTGATTCTGTTACTGTTGATCACTGGAGAGTATCCACTAATTGCTCCTTTTCGGATCACAATCGGATCTTTTTCACCATTGACTTCAACAACAAAAATCCAAAACCCTATAGAAATCCACAAAAAGCTGAATTGATAAACTAGTCTGCGACTTGACAGGCACTCTAGTCAGATCCCTCAATAACTCTTGCCTCATTAGTCGGCCACGAAAGAAAACCAACACTGTTTGGTGCTCTAAAGAGCTTAGACAACTTAGGGTGAAGACCAGAAAACTTTTTAACAAGGCAAAGTCCAGTAGAAAGGAAGAGGACTGGAATAAATACCGATCCAGCTTCAACCTATACAAAAGTAACACGAAAGCGGCAAAAAGCACTGGAACTATTAATGGAAACACACTTCCCGGGCTGTAAAGATACCTGTACTACCTCTCACACAGAGGACGTACCGGCTAACCCACGGCACTGGAAGCCATTTCCGAGATCAGGCAAATTCATGCCAACGATCAGCGAACTAATAGAATCTGCTCTGAAAGAGCTCTCGGTATGGGCAAAGCAAAATGGTCTTAACGTGAATCCCCAAAAGACCGAGCTTGTCTTCTTCACCAGGAGAAACAAGATCACAGACTTTCCCCTACCACAACTCGAAGGAACCACAATCAACCTCTCAAAGGAGGCGAAATATATAGGAATTATTTTAGACTTTAAGCTATGTTGGAGACAAAATATCGAAATGAGAATGAAGAAAGGATTAAATGCTTCTTGCGCCTATAAGAGGACCTTTGCGAAAAAACTCTACATCATTAGGCCCATCATCACCTTTGATTTTCAGAGTATAGCCGTGGTCACATGCCATTACATTACTACGCATTCATTGGACAAAGCGGCATGCGACCACAGCTATACTCTGAAAATCATTGCTTCGTTTTATCTTGTTTCGTACTTTTTAGTTGGTTTTTCCCGTAGTCGGGTTTTAGTGTTTTTAACTTAATTTTTTTATCCTTGAGTTTTTTGTAATAAAATATTTTAAAACGAAACAGTGTATTTTTCATTTAAAGCTGAACACATTAGGAGTCCTAGAAATGCATTATAAATATAACTAATTATAAATGCATAAATAATATAATACATTAAAATGATACTGAATTCTGGAATCAATATTAGCCGTGTTTTTTTTTAAAGTGAGTACATACTACGTTCATAAGCACACACCTTCTTTTGTTTTTTGTTTTATAATTCACTCACGATAAATTGGTTAAAGGGATTTATGATTAAAAAAGCTACTACGGAGAACTATTCTATTCATTGGTACATGTTATAAAAAAACATATAAGAGTGTGGGTCTATATTCAACACTCACGGAGCTGCGTATTATGAATTGCTACTACGACTCAGCGCACCCATTGTGTTGACATCGAGGAGGGTTTTAGTAGTGTATTTGTGTATTTCCATTTGTAAAACCTACTCGATTTCTGCGTTGAGCTCGAGGAGGGTTTCGGTTGGTTCATTATTCGTTTTCATTTGAAAACCCTACTGCATGTCAGCACACGTATGTATATTCCGCGAAAATACGCGTTTATATAGATTTTTGCTATGTTATTTAGATTGTTAGTTTACCCTTACTTTCACTATTTCGCTTTACTTTATTTGGCAAAATATTATTTTGTATTTTTAATTTGTTTGGCTTTCATTTTTCATCACATGTGAATGCAAAATATTTTATGGCGAAATTATAACAGACAAATAAAAAATTGCACTAGTTCTCCTTCATTGGGATAAAATCGAAAATTTCCCTTAATACTGTTTTTTAATAATTAAGTATACAATGAATACCACCTCATCTGTGTCGGTTTGTGCTGACATGCAGGAGGGTTTCCAGATGTAAAATCACAACTACATTATTGAAACCCTCCTCTATCGCAACGCGGTGGATCGTGGATGTGCTGAAATGCAGAAGGGATTCATGATACACATTTTAGATAAACACAATTGAAACCCTACGCATTTTTTGCGCTGAGCTCGAGGAGGGTTTACGAATGTAAATTCATAAATACACTACTTAAACCCTCCTCGATGTCAGCACAATGGGTGCGCTGAGTCGTAGTAAGAATTCATAATACGCCACGGAGCTATTCACATGGGGATTAAAAAAGTTCATTCAGAGAAGTAGGTAGGTATCAAACCAATAATAATTAATCAATTTTAAATTCTGGTGTATCAAACCCAGAGCAACCAAAGTGGGTCCGTGCGATAGATAGTTGATCAATGTTTATCACAGCTTCCCATGGCTGGTACTATTCCAGCTTTCGTTTTAGAGTTATTGGTCTTCGAACACAATTTTTTTACATTTTTTTTTTTAATCAATTTAAGTGAAAATCGCATTTATCTCGGGAAAGTGTGTTAATAACTTTTTTTTTTTCTTATTTTGATGCGCTATAATGTTACCTACAAGTTCACCATACAAAGGGCTTATAGTTTTGCATGTATAAAGGTATTATTATAATTTTTTTAAGTTTTTCAATTCAATACAGCACGAAAAAATATTTTTTTATCAAATGCTATCAATCTGACCATTTTTTCTTAACAAAATAAATTCATATTTATAAAATAAATGTATTTTAACCAATCAGAAAAAAGCACTGAATTTATCAACTTCATTTAAAAAAAAGGAAAACTTATGGACACATCCAATTACAAATGCCAAAAACAAATTTTCCTCCAACCTTTAACCGATTTCAGCGCCATTGGTATTCAGAGTCTGAAACTGCTGTACCAAGTAAAGCGTTTACTTGGAGAATTGTACCTAGTGTTATAGCAAGCGAATTTGTTTTTGTAGTGCGGGTAAATTGAAAAGTGAGTATGTACTCACTTAATAAAAAACACGGCTATTATATACAGGTGATTGATTCCCTGTTAGATTCCAATAGAATGAATTATATAATGCATTCTTAGAACACTTTACATTAGGTAATCGATTATTTTCCTAGGACATAGTTTGTGTTAAGTATAATGCATTCTGGAATCAATATTAGGCGTGTTTTTTTGAAACGTAGCTAGCCAGTCGCTCATTAAAGCGATTCCCAGCCAGCCGAACCCAGCTGACTTACCTTCAAGTTGGTGTGTGTGATTTCGATCAGCTGTTAAGTGTGAACTGTCGAAGTATTCGGCATTCAACCAAATCGAAAACAATTAATTTCGGTAATTTATTCAATGGATAATTTACATAAAGTGATATGAATTCATAATATAGTGGATTATTTCTGTGAAACATCATTTAGCAATTGAAATTATATAATTTTCGTGCACGGCAGTCTGTCAAATGTTCTACAAATCGCTTTAAGCGCCACCTTGCCATGAGATATCGCAACATTCCTAGCCAGCTGCTTTTGGATGCGGATAAAATCAAGAGTTGTAGCGAGCTGGTTGTTGTATTTGTTTTACGTGTGAAATTTGACTTTGCTAGCAACTACTGGCTAGCTACGTTTAAAAAAAAAACACGGCTAGTGTATACAAGCCATCAATTCCCTGTTCGATTCCAATAGATTACCTTTTCCTGCTGGGAGGTGATAGGGGATTCCTCCCCCTCCTCATCCATGCAGCTGTGACAGAAGTCATTGGCGAGGATTCCCAGCGTGATGGCATGTCTGCCTATTGCGCAATGATCCGTCAATACCCCAACCAGTATGCTTATATATATATGTGCTCTGCTACTTTTTAGCAGGCTGCGAGTTTTACGTTGGTTTAGCTGTGGCCGGTCTGTCAGCTACACGTGTTGCCTGTTGCAGTGCTTGCGTAAAGATATTGGCGCAAATTCATAGTCAGCCCATGATAGTGCCTATAGCCGACTATAGTTAAGCGGAAATACACGATACAATCGTTGTGCAGCGGTTGTATAAAATTTGACGGTTGTATGCGACGATTGTATCGTGTGTTTTCACCCAACCGATATTGTATGGTTGGATGTTATTGAGCATACAACCGGTATACAACGCAGGTCCGTACAACGATTGTATCGTGTATTTCCCGCTTTACAGCCGGCTATAACTTTTCGTTATTCATAAACACATTTTTGCCTGTGTTTAGTTAGTATCGACTTTGGTATGTTTTTGTAAAGTAGTGTTCCTTAAACATCGATAGTATATCGATACTTATCGTTAGTAAATGACTATTGAAAACATCGATAGTTTTAGGAACTATAGCAAGTAACCAGAATTAAGGCATCATTTTCTATTAACATATTATAAACCGCTAATTACATTATTTTATTGTACTGAATGCACTCTTCAGCACATACAGCACACAGTCAATTTATTCTAAGAGCATCGAGCGCGCTCAGCCCACGCTCTGAACGAATAAAGAAACACACGTTCCACTACGTTCCACACTCTGAACACTCTGAGCTAAAAAGAAACACGAATATTTTTTTTGACAACTCAGGCTCTGCTCTGAACTAAAAAAGAAAAACGCCTTCTGAGCGCGTCGAGCGCGCTCAGCCCACGCTCTGAACGAATAAAGAAACACACGTTCCACTACGTTCCACACTCTGAACACTCTGAGCTAAAAAAGAAACACGAATATTTTTTTTGACAACTCAGGCTCTGCTCTGAACTAAAAAAGAAAAACGCCAATAGAGAGGGTCGAAAAAGAACAACAACAACGATGATTTGGGTTGTCATACAAAACTTATAGTAGGTTTGTTTGATGTCAGCCCTAGGACGCACTAGGGTGCACGGAAAACGCACTGATGCGTTTTATGTCCGCCAGTGCTACACTGAAAACGCACTGAATATGCTGCCCTGCGTTCGTTGTCGACACTGGTTCTTCACTGGATTTACCCCGAGTATTTCGTCAGTGCAAGAAAAAAAGGCTGTCAAAACATTAAATCAGCTGACTTGTCATTTGGTTATTTTTCATTGCGTTGGTTTTGCTCATTGTGCTTGTGTTTTTTGTGCTCAGATAAGTTTCTTAATAAAACAACGAACTAAACAAATGGAGAACAATACGAAAATTAACCAAATTTGATTTCTGTTGAATTTTCAAAGAATGCCAGTTGTCAGGGCAAGGTATTTGCGGTCGATGAAATGGGGGTTGCACTGGGTTTTTCGTCACTAGTCAATGCACCCTAGGGCTGGCGACAACGAACAAACCTAGTGTGTACGCTCGTTTCATAATGCAAACATGATATGAGTTTTGAGTGACACTCTTGTATGATGTGTACCTCGCTTTAATTAGGTCTGTTTGGTATCTTTTCTGTGGAAGTCTTAGCTCGCTCTCAAATATTGAAATAATTTGAAAAGTGGGGGAAAATTCTCTCAGCAGTGGAAAATTCGTAAGCAAAGTAAACAAACACGTTTGCGTAAAACCTTCAAATTTGTTTTTGTTTTCCACTAACAATGAAGATTATGACATTTCACAATTGTCAGAATAGCTGGTTTGACAGAATCGATGAGAGTACGCGAAGAAAAAGACCGCGTAAGTTTGCGTGTATGCTCTCAGTGGAGGGGACATTTTTTGAATTGTCATTTGGCTCTCTCTTTTACGAATATATTGGGTTAACAAACACGAAATTCGTAAGAATATTACAAATGTGTACGAATTCGTGGGTTACCAAACAGACCTAATATTTAAAATGACGTTTGGGTCATTTTAAATTTCGAGCCGGCTATAAGTGCTATAAGCTATAAGACTATAAGGTGACTATGAATAGCAAAAAGTATATTTTAGGTTATGTAGGTGAATAAATTCTTTTATCGTCGGCTCTATCTGACTATGAATTTGCGCCTTTGTGTTTTATTGTTTCTATTGGTACATGGGGTTCACTTTCTGTGATAAAATTTCCCAGTTTTTTTACCTTTTCTGGCTAGTTCGTCTGCTTCAGTTACCTGGTATATCACTATGACCAGAAACGCAGCACAGCGTGAGCATGCATCTGTTCGATATTTATACGACACGCGGCAGTGCATGACCAATTTTGATCTTATAATTGGTGTATCGAATGCTTTTAAGGCTCGCACACACCGCCGCGAAAGCGATAGCGATCTATTGCAACACGTGTATTCAAGTTTGTTCATTCACACCCAGTGCGATAATGTAGCGATAGACTGCGATTGAACGCTTCTATCGCTGCATCAAGTATTCTATCGCTCTATCGCGCAATATTTTATAATTTTTATTATTATAAAATGTCAGGTTTGGTTGTTTTTAAATTAGATTTTAGGATTTTGTTTCTAGAATGTAAGTACTGCACATGGATAGTGAAAATGTTTTAAAAAGTAAAAAAAAACAACAACAAATAAAACTGACAAAACTTCAATCGCTATCGCGCTGGTGTATTTTGTTGTTTATCGCTTTCGCAATCGCTATCGCGGCGGTGTGTGTGAGCCTTTATAGCTGCTTGTCTATCGGTGTAAATGAAAATGTCGCGATTGTACATCGATTTCATCGAGAGCCACTCAGCGGCTTCCCGAATAGCCATCACCTCCGCTTGGAAGACACTACAGTGATCTGGGAGTCTCAAGGACAGGTTCAGACTGAGCTGGCCCGAAAAAATACCCACTCCCATACCCTCCCGTCTTGGATCCATCCGTATAGATCTCCAATGCGGATTTGTCGTTTAGACAAATATACTTGGGGGATGCTGTGCTTCTCAGTGAATATCACAAGCTCCGTTTTTGTCGGGTTAGTTCCCAGACCGCTTTTGTTGGCCCACCTTGCGAGTGGAGCTAGTGCGTCAAGTCGCTAATCGTTGGAAGGTAGGGCGAATTCGTAAACGCAAGACTTGCAAAGCAAGGCATTGCAATCAAATGTTCCAAAGCAGTTGCAACGTCAAGAGCATATGTTTGCCTTATACAAAACCAAATGCAGAGTGAAGTGAGCAACATTTATTTGAGAGTTGCGCAGATGCACTTGCTTTTGTGCAAACTACTGCGTTTTAGAACTGTTTGCCTTGCAGTTATGCGTTTGCGAACCTCATATGTAGCGCAACATATGCGTATTCACCCATATCTTCCGTTAATAGCGATAGGTATGTCATCGGCATAAGCTATAACCACAGACAATAAATATACAGATGTCCCATGCCCGTACAAAAATATGGTTCCACTTTTTTGCACTAACCGACACGAATTACCCGACAAAGCTTTCAGAATAGGTATTACAAATAAAGCTCTTTGTTTTTACTCTCTCCGTTCACTTGTGTGGGAAAAGCTTCTCCCTCTCATCATGTGTTGTGATCAGCGTTGCCGCCTGACTTTGGATAAATGTAGCCCGAAAAACTGTGAAAAGTAGCAAAAGTAGCAAAATCTCTCATTCCGAAAAGTAGCCTAAGTTAGCAAAAGCAAAAGAAGAAGGTTTGTAAAGTAAGAGCAATCAATTTATTTTGCAAAAACTGATTGTTTATAATACTTGTCGTTTTCGTTCTAACAAAAGTTATATGTTGTGCTACCTTGGAGTCAGGAAAACACTTCCTTAAAACTTTTGGAATAGAATCCATGTTGAACACCGGAATATGGTTAACATTCCAAAACATGACCAGGCAATGCTCTTCGAAACTTCCATACTATCCATTTTTTTTTTATTTTCCTCCTCCTTTTCTTTTCGCTGTCTTATTACGAATCTGCAACAATTACATAAAGTTGTTGGGCGATCTTTCTCAATTTATAAGTACAATTTATCATCTTTCTGATCTGATTAAGTTTAAACTTAATAGAAGAAATACAACAATATTCCTGTTTGCTGTAGTCTTGTGATTGGAATGCAATCAATATATTTACAATAGATTTATTGTCTGTGCCATGCATGGCTGTGTGACTTTTAGCAAGTGTTCAAATTTTCTTGAATGGGAATTTTGTTATCGCGTATTCATATGAATATGTGTATATGCGATGGATCAATGGAAGGGCGGAAAAAGTAGATAATTTCGTTGGATTTTGTGATTGCAAAAAATAATTTCTTTGACAGTGCGTCATTTTTTTTTTTGATAGTTCATAAAGATTATGTCAGACGCAACTGATTTTAATATAAAGAAACTATTCAAATACTGAATTGAGTATTCAGTTTATCTGAATAGGTATTTGGAATGTGTAAATTAGATTCTATGTTTTTTATTGGATTTCCTACCTTGAATAAAGTACATATTTACAACAATTGAAATACAAGTCTGATTCTTGATTACCTAGTGTGCCCCCCCCAGCTCCTGAAGTCGGCAAATCGGCAAAATTATGAATTATGTAGTTCGCAAATCGCACTAATTGTTAACTGTGGTTAAAAAGGTAGGTAAAAAATCATATTTTCGCTGTGAATTTTTTAGCATACTTATCACAGATTTTTTTGTTTACAATTGTTGCGTTCATAAGGAAAAAATAATAAAGCGGTATGTTTATTACGCATTTTTTTTGTAGAAAAGCGACCTGAAAGTAAAAATTAGCATAGGCAATATAAAGTAAACTGACTTAAAAATAAAATATCTGGAAATCCAAAAAAGGTATCGGTTTTAGTAAAAGCAGTTAAAAAGAGTATTATTTCTTCTAAAATTAAAGCCCTGAATGAAGTTTCTGAAGTAACTATTAGCGGAGATATTTGTGTTAGCATGAGTCAAGGTACACCAAAGTTGGTCTTTTGTTAAATTCTCGATAAATGATGTCCACATTGGAGATAGACCCTTTCTGTAGAACGATTTTTTTCTTAGATTATACCCAAGAATCAGTTCCCAAGGAATTGACATTTAACTTCATAGCTCGCTGTATACTAAACTTAATCTGAATGAAAAAACCCTTAATTCATTTACAGAGAGAAAAAAAAATTTTGTGTGTGATGCGAGCTTTTGACGGAGTGGAGTAGACAGAGGGAAGGAGCAAAAAAGAGTTTTTTTTTTAAACAGAATTCGTTTTCATATACCAGTTCTTCCCATATGAATGCGATATCTGTATATTTCTGTGGCAATATGACAGAGTAGCTGATGTCGACATTAGCGATTTTCCAGTTTTTAAAGTGGTAGCCGTTAACAGTTTGACATCTACATTTCTTCCTCACCCCCATTTAAAAAGCATTCTCCTCTGCAAAAATATCGCATTATTCTTAACCACTTATGTTAGAATGACTATACAATGCATTCGACAGAGAAGCTTATGTCAAGCAATTTTCTTAAGTCCATCCAATTCAAATTTTATGTTTCAACAGAAACTCTTATGTCGTATTTAGTCATGTGAATTCTAATTTTATTTGGTTCCCCTTGCGTTTTTTATAAAAACTTATGTTGACTTAAGATACTTTGCTAAAATTTTGTTTGGATTTTACTGACTCTTATGTCGACATAAGTTCTTCTGTAAAAATTTAAAAAATACAAATTGGAAATATATTAAGTTTATCAGAAACACTTATATCTACATAAGATTTTCTTTTAATTTTTATTTTTTAAATAACCGTAGCGCGTAGCTTATGTCGACATAAGTTAGTTTTGTTGGCTGCATATCAGTTGGATTCATTGACTTAAGAGGGAATATTTTGTACTATGTTCTATAAAGCTGAAGAAATCAGAAGTGTTTTGTATTCAAAGAATAAGTTTTTAACTTTGAAGTGCGCTCCCGCAAACTACGGACTTTCTATCGGCCGATAGTTTGGTCTTGTTGGGCTGGTTAGTGCGCACACTGGGTCGATTAATAGTCGGGTTCAGTGCTGTCGTTTTGAAAAAATCAAAAGTAGTACAAATGTTCTCTAAGTTTTTTTCACGGTGCCACCTCTTTCGAATGTCTGACAAGCAATCAGAGTATCATTTGTCAATGAGCTTCTCAAATCGCCGTTCGGGGTCGGCAAAAAAAACTGTAGGTCCCTTCCATTCGTGCAAAAATATAACACGCACACACCCAGGGTCACCCGCGCCACCTAAAGTAAAGTATTTGGGTGATAATTATGTTCGGATTCCATTATTTTCAATATGTAATTTAAAACTAGACACTTTTCTTGCGATAGTATGAATAAAGTTCGAAATGAATACTGATGAATTCACTGTAAACGATGAAATAAAATAGATACACAATGAATTTGAAATAGTAGTACAAAAGTAGAAGGAGTAGTATGGGTAGTACAGCAACGCCGATAGTAGTACAATACTACTATAGTAGTACAAACGACAGCGCTGGTCGGGTTGGTAGTGAGTGCGCACACTAGACAACAGTCGGCCTACTGTTCACGAACGATTTGCTATTGATAGTTAAGTACTTAGAAATATCTAGAACTTAGAGCCAACTAATTTAAAACTCAGAGCAAAGTGAGCTATCGACAAAATAGGACGACTTTATAATCGGTAGTGTGCGCGCATGGAAGTGCACTATACTGATTATGTAGTCGATCGATAGATTGCCGATACTTTAGTTTGAACCAGTCGTGTAGCACAGCAAACTAATTTTTCGGCCGATACCGAATCGTTGTAGTGTGCGCACTTTCATATATTTTCATACTGATTAAGAGCCCGACCAAATTATCGGCCAATAGAAAGTCTGTAGTGTGCGGGGGCTCTAATACTACTATTTAGAATTGTGTGCTTAATTTGTATACTTTCACATAATTTGTTCATATTTTCGAAAAATAAAATAAAATGAACCGTGCAAGAGAAATGTTGTCTTTGGCATTAAAAAAACAAACCCAAACTTCGACACCATCTACAAGACACGAAAACAATACAGTTGCATAAATAGTTAGTTTTTCCAGTAAGTTCAACATTAAATATATCTGGCTTCAGCAGATCTCCGAACGGCGAGTTGGGAAGCTTTACATGATAAATGATACTCTTGAATGCTTGTCAGGCATTCGGAAGAGGTCGGCACTGTGACAATCTTTTTAGGTGTTTGCGGCGGGATTCGAACCCAAGACCGCTGGCTCAGTAGTCCGACGTACTAACCACTTGCGCTATGGTGCCCTACAACAACATTTAATAGGAAAGTTCAATTAGGTTTATTTAGGTAGGTAGGTAGGTAGAAGTGGTGGTTTACTTTTTTTTTACTTTTAAAAACATTTTTATCGTTCAATTTTCAATATTTACTTACATACTAGACAAAAATGCTTAAATCTAATTTAAAACTAACAAAAATTACTTAATTTAGCTTACTGACCCTTAGGGGGCACTCTAGGCTTAACTCTATAATTACAAACTATTGCCTTTCGGCTTTTACCTAACTATATTACGAACACGCTAATATTACAATAACATCCCGAGAAAAGTTTGGAAACTTGGGTTCCGTATCAATGTTTTATTATTTGTATCTTAAAACTATAAAAACTTAACCTACCTAAAATACCCGAGCTACTTAGCCTTATCTAACTGTAATCAGTGTGGTAAGCGCCCGTTGCCTAGTGCCCCGAGTGGTCACCATCCTGATTGCATCCTCGGGCGCTTGGCCGTCGCCATTACGACGCCCCCTCGCGCCACCGAGACCTGAGCGAGGCCGCAGCGTCGGTCACCTCTCGGAGACGATGCATCGTAATAGCGGGCCCAGCTACTCCACGGAGACCCCCTAGCTTACCTTAACCTACGTAACTAACCTAACTTAAAAAACTAGGATGTTACAAAAGTAACGCACCGACCTGGGAGAGCGCGTCATCGACCCCCTCCTCCTCAATAAGCCACCATAATTCGGTATATTGCTTTTCCGTATCTATTACATCCCGGTCCGCGATTGCGGTACTGAAACGAAGGAGCTCATGAGCATTGACGTCGAACCCGCCGTGGATGAGCCGCTTATCTCGCGCACCGGGATACCATCCCTTTTTTGAACTAACCCTTTAGCATCAATATGAAGAAATACCTCTGGTGGGATAAAGCCCGATAGGAGCGTACTCTCATGGTACATTTCATTGGGGTAATAAGCCCCGAAGATCAGGCTATTGTCGCTGGTCATCGCCCTTGCAATATGCCTTCGAATCGCCTTAATAAGGAAATTGTCAATCCTGTTCAGATGTGCCCCATTGTAAAGGACCTTGTTGGGATAATATTTTATGTACTGGGACTCTGGTGTTCTGTACAATCTGAGACAGGTTTTAAGACATTGCCTCTCAAACACCCGAATCTTTTCCATGTAGAAAGGCGCAACATTGAACCACACCGGACAACCATATGCTATAATTGGTCTGATTAGGGCAACGTAACCTGGAGTCAAGCTGACTGCTGTGAAACAGTCTTCTTGTCAGAGCAAAGGCCATTTTAGCCTTGGCGAGACCAGCATCTATATGTTTATCAAAATACAGGTACTGGTCGAGCCAAATACCAAGATATCTAACCACACTTTTCACAGCCAATGGCCGCCCGTGCTGTCCAATAATGCCAAATTTTTTCCAGTTTTTTCTGGTATCCCTAGAAGCCCTAATCAATGGAGTCCTGAACAAAACTGTTTCCGTCTTTTGGAAGTTGATCTTCAACTTCCAATCGTCGCAATAACCCTTAATTTGATCGAAGTCACGTTGCAAAAGGATATTAATAACCTCGATTTTTGGACCTGATCTGTACGCCACCAGATCGTCTGCGTACGCTATACCAAATCTGAGCGAACCTACAAGATCACTTGTATAAATGTTGAACAGTATCGGAGAATTCACCGCACCCTGTTGTAAACCGTTTTTAATATCAAAGATTGTACTCGAAGTTACGTTGCCACATTTGACGACAAACTTCTTTCCCATTAACATATCGTAGATCATATATAGCAGAGGTTTTTGCATACCCATCCTAGTCAGCTTATAGAAAAGCCCTTCTAACCATACGGTGTCGAAGGCCTTCTCGAAGTCAACCAGGCAGGCACCAGTGCATTGTTTTTTAGCGTTATTCCATTGAATGTCGGAGACCAGTTTTGACGCGGCATGAATAGTGTCATGCTTCGCCCTAAAACCAAACTGATTATCCGGGATGATTTTATTATCCTCAACCCACCTCAGCAGAGCTCTATTAAATACCTTCTCGAATACCTTGCTAACATTCGGAAGCAAACTAATTGACCGGAAATTAGCAGGGTTGGTTCTATCCTTATTCCGTTTTGGAATAGGGTGTACCACAGCTATTTTCCAATGCACCGGATAATATGCATTATTCAATGCGTTGTTGAATAGAGTGGTGAAAATATCTACCGCTTCTAGGGGCAGGTGTCTCAAAACGACATTTGGGATACCATCTACTCCCGACGATTTCTTGTTTTTAAGTGAATCAAAGATGCACAAGAGTTCATCTTTTTGCACGAACAAATGAGGGCTAGCGGCATCGGCGATGATGCCGTTCGCAAGGTTTTCATCATTGAATACGGTAAATCCGTTATTCTCAGATCGCCAATTCTGGAGTTCAGTGCGCAGATAAAAGTGATTCAGAAAGGCTCCATTCTCAAGCTGGTGGTTACGACAAACTGGATTGCTTACCGTATACACCGACTCGAAAAAAGCGCCCATCAGATCCACCTTCTCCTGCGGGTCTTCGATCTCGAAAAAGCCGTCGCCTGTGTCGACATTTTCCGGACTTATGCCAGCAGTCAGTAATGTTTGTCTGTTCTCTATTGTCTGAGGGATTCGGACACATGATATGTCATTGTGATCTTTTCTCCTGAATAATTTATTTATTTGCGGGAACATATTCGGACTACTGGATTTTATAGCCCGAATTTTATTGCCCCAATGCAAACTTACAGATTTTCTGTAATTTTCTTTTATCAACTGTTTCAGGTTTTTCATCACAGACTTCAGTGTCCTTATCTCCTGATCGTTCCTGTCTGTAAACTGTCTATGAAGCATTTTTAACCTCGAGAGCAGTCTACTTTTTTGTACGTGTAGTGCGTCGATTGTTGGTGTTCGGTACTTGTCGGTCTGGTCGTCGGATAGTTCTACCCTAGGGATAGTTCGATCCATAGTTCGTTTTATGACGTCGTCCATTTGAAGTAGATGTCGGTCAATTTCGTCGTATTCGGAGAGTCATTTCCCCATGCCGCATGTTTTGCATTAAGATCTCCGGCCAGAAAGTATTAATTTTCCTCCGAGTGCAGCTGGAGGCAACGAAAAAGTGTCTCGAGCTCAGTTATAAATTGAGTGGGCTGAGGCGATGCCGGCGCATAGAGGGACACCACATACATTCGTCTCCTACTATGGAGAGGAATGCATATGATGCACGCTTCCAACACCTGAAACCTACGCACATCCCCGCTATATATTATTCTATGTCGCAAGCCTTTACGTAACAAGATACCGACCCCACCCCCTTGCGTAGAATGAGGCCGGTCTCTTCTAACTACAGGTAGTCCTTGTAGCCTAATTTGTGTCTCTGATTTAGCTTAGTTTCGCTAACCAAAAGCACATCCGGGCGTTCGTTTAACAACAAAGTAGAAAGGGTGGTTCTTCTCTCGATCCTGACCAGTGAATTAACATTCACGGCAAGGATCTTCAGGTTTGCCTCGTATAGTGTACCCATCATTGTGGCGCGCCAGACTCGGCAAACAGCGTCGAATAGATGACGTCTATTCGGGCCGCTTGTTCATTAAGCTGTTTCTGGAAATGGTCGAGCTTTCCATGCAGAGACAGTAAGATCGCTTTCAGATCCAGTTCTGCTTCGGGTGCCTTTTCAGCAGCCTTCGGCATGTTTTTTGTTGTGGTTTTACCTGGTCCAGCTGCCATTTGGGCAAAGGACACATTAGGTGCCACGAAATTAGAGAATGCGCGACTTTTTTGCCGCTTCTCTTCTTCAGCCAACTGTTTCCGAGCCTGAACCTTTGTCTTCAGTTCTTGGAACTTGGCGCATCCCCTGAAGTTGGCAGGGTGCCCCAAGCTCTTGCAGAGTACACAAAAGAGTTTGCTCCTATCCTCGACCCTATCGCTACCTAGAGGACATTCTCCATGCTTGTGGTCTTTTTCACACTTCACGCATCTGAACTGCATATTACAGTTAGCTGCGGCATGCCCGAACCTTTGGCAGCGCATACATTGAAGTACACGATCTGCCCTTTTTAATTTTTCTCAGCTTACAGCATGATAGTATAGGAATTTGATGCTTCTCAAACTATCAATTTTGCTGTCGGGCGTTAGCTGAACTAAAAAGAATGGTAATTTTCAGTTACCACCCCTTGCCGCGGCCGTGGAAAACGGCTTGACCCACACGAACTTAAGGTCCGCGCTCTCAAACATTTTTAGCTCCTTTTCGAGCTCCTCCGTTTTCATTTCGGGATCAATGCCCTTTAAGAGGACGGATTGTAATTTTTCTCCTCTCGGTGTATAAGTTAAATATTCCGTCTCGGCTTTACCCAGGACGGTGCGTACTTTTTTGTGTTCTTCGATATTTTTGCACACAATTATGTGCTTATTGGCACTAAGACGTTTTACATAAAAATCCTTAGTTACTAACTTACATATTCTTATACTATCATTTATTTCAGAATTACTTACATTGATGGGAGGCACTCTTTCCCTTCGTGGTTGCAGTTGTTGTTGTTGCTGCTGCTGTTGTTGCTGCTTCTGTTGTTGTTGCTGCTGCTTCTGTTGCTGTTCTTGTTGTTGTTGTTGTTGTTGGTATTGCTTCTGCTTATGCTGTTGTTGCTGATTCTGTTGTTGCTGTTGCTGTTGTTTTTGTTGTTGCTTTGTCTGCTGCTTTGATTGCGTCTGCTGTTGTTGTTGTTTTTGTTGCTGCTGCTCTTTTTGCTATTGTGTTTGTAGCTGTTGCTGGCGCCTTTGTTCACGCAGCTTCTCCCGTTTAGCCAGCAACTCTTTTATTAAGCTATCAATCTGAGCTTCTTCTTCGTCGATTTCGTTGCTGTTGTTGTCTTTGTCAACTTCTTCGTCCGCCGATAGTTCCTTGAAGGGGTTCCCTTCTCCGACATATCGGCACTCACCCCCTTCTGACTCATAGGAATAGCTGAGTCCATCTTCATCCTCTGTTTCGGCGGCTGATGATACCGCACGTGGAGTAATTTTGCCGTCTTCCTTGGCTATTTTTTTTTGCCATGAGATTTGGCTTCAAATTGCTTCGGCGACGCCGCTTCTCCACTTTAAAGACGTCATCCGATGTTTGTGCTGTTGTTTTTGCTGCTTTTTGTTTCTTTTTATCGTCATCTGACTTTGCAGATGGCTTTGCTAACGCTGGTTTTGTTGTTGAAGTTGTTGCTTCTTGCTGAATGTCATTGGCTTCTCGCTGAGACAACGGTCCACCCGCTTGCGGGACATTGTTTTTGCCGGTGTCCATCGCCGGTCCACTGCCTTTCGGCACTCCTTCTTTCACTATCACACTATCTCTCTTAATTTATTAGAGTGAAAAAAAAGCACCAATTTTTCTGAATCCCCGACTGGGGTTTGAACTCCGTACCTACTGGTTCAGAGTCGAATGCTTATGCACTAGACCAAATCGATATTACGATTTCCTTCGGCTTAGTCACCACTTATTAACACTCGTTGATTTTTGCCAATCACTGCCGCACTAACTTAGTCGACTATCCACAATGAGAGTTGGGAAGTGACTGGTAGAAGTGGTGGTTTTAATGGAACAAAGCCCAAAATTTGATACCACAACCTCAGGTGACCCGTGTAATTGGATGAAATGTTGAGATTTTTATATCCACCCTGTGGAGTTTAGGAAGAGGATCAGCTCCCCAATCCTTTTCCTAGATATCTCTTTAAGGTCGTCGAAGAATAGCTTGCCTAATATGCGTTGCCTGGCTCTCGTTAGAACTGAACATTTGCACAGAAAGTAAATAAGTGACTCTTCTTCATATTCATCTTTGCAGCTACGGTAGAAACTGTTATGAGGGATCGCTAGTTTGGCTACATGGTCCCCTATTGTACTGACTGCCACTACTCTAGCGATGTCTATGCGTGTTCTTTGTAGCAGTTCGTTTGTTTTAGACCTGTTGTAACTTGGCCATATCTTTCTGGTTTAAGTTTAATTAACTTAAGCCCCGATTTACATTAAACGATTTTTCCAGTGCCGATTTTTCTTTGTTGTTGTAATCGTATGAGAAGAAAAGGATCTAGTTTTTCATTGGAATGAAATCTCATACGATTACATCTATTTTTCGGAGATTGTATCAGTGCTTTTGGAAAATGTAGACCAAAATAACGAAATCACAACCAACGCAAAGCAATTAAAGAAGATACGAGAATAAAAAAGAAACTCTGACAAAGCTACATACTCGTATCTAGAGGTTAAAAAATGGTACAAATACGAACTTTACGCAACTTAGATAACAATCGGAACAAATGTAGCGAAAAAATAGCTTATAAAAATCAACAGCTTATTCTTAAAAAATACTGGAACTTCGTTCTTATGACCTGAGACAAGCATATGCTTCCGGGTTCATGGTGGTTGAAGAAACCAAATATGAAAGAAAAGAATGGGTTAACCCATTAGAGCCTATCGTTGCCATATGGCAACGGCAATCATGTCACGGATAATTTCAAATTTTGAAAACTGTTGATTTAGTAATCGGCGATTTTTTTGTCAAAACAGATACACATAGATATTGCTTTGTGTACGTTTGTTTTTGTTAGCTGTGATTTTGTCCAGTTAAGTTGATTTTGGAAGTTAAAATTGGCAAAAGATTTAAATTCCGAAAAATGGCGAACCGAAAAATGTAAGTAATATTTTAAATTTGTTAGACTCAGTCAAATTGGTTTCTATCGCACTTTTTCGGACTACAACATCATAAATTAACTAAAGATATAAGTTCTGAATGGTAAATTTACATAACAGTCAACAATATTTACTCTTTTCTTCGATAGGCCATAGTGTGTACATTTTTTCTAAAAATTGTTTATGCTTGTTTTAGTCTTACTTTGGCTGAAATCATCGATGAACTTGAAAATGATGACACTAAAAATGATGCTGATATACTCATTGAAACTCCAGAACCTGCAGAGTTAACCGATGAAGATGGAGGCGGTTGGTGGATAACTTGGCAGCACGACAGCTATTAGCACCTGCACAGTTTACCGCAAATGACTTGTTATTGATGTGTGACGTAATGAATCACATTTTTTCATTGCGGCTAAGTCCCTGATGTGCTTCAGTTGTAACAACTGTATGGGATCTGATTCGTCCTGTCTTTTAAACCACTTAAAAGCAACATCTAGAGCTTCAAAAGCTTCTGCGTGAGATGGTACTTGAAATACATACAAGAGAGAGCCAAATGTGAGTTCAAAAAAATTCCCCTCAACTGAGAGCGTGTACAAAAGGTCAGCTCCCGCCCGTACTTTCTGCACTTTCTGCATGTTCGGATAATCTGGATTCTACTGTATATGCAAATAAAATCAAATCACAAGATACTTTATAATATGGAATTTTTGTACACGTTATGGCCTATCGTTGCCATATGGCAACGGCTCAAAACTCTTAAACTATCAAAAAATTAAAGGTTTTCGTAGCGGATTTGTCTTAATAGATGCATAGGTACAATGGATTCATAGAAAATTTTAAAATTATCGCGAAAAAAGGACCCCAGGCTCTAATGGGTTAATATCCAACTCTCAATGAATTTTGTACGGTTTTAGTTCCTTTTGATGTATTTTTGTTACTAATATAATATATCACGAATAAATTGAAATAAAAAAGTATTGTCTTATGTCTATTAACCCTAGCGCGTGTTTTTTAATAAAATGCTTTAATGGTCTTTATTTAATTGTACAGAAATTGAGAGAGCGCAACGATTAATTATTTCTTATATCTGTTCGCAATGAAAATTACTGAACGAATGAATGTGACAACCAGCGTTGCCACTTTGCTGCAATTGCAGTAGATCTACTGCATTTATTTCGAAATTTTTATCTACTGCCATTAAATTAAATCTACTGCATTCTTGTAATATGCTTGTTATGACTTCAAGATCGAGAATTTGTTCCCTTTTAGCACAAAACATAACATAACATAACAAACTTTTCGAAAAAGTTGAATTTCTTATCTGAACGCAGTTGGCTTGTGTATGTATTTCAAAGTTTATTATTTTCTACATATTTAGAAGCATAAATGATGAAAGGGTTGAGCTTAAATGAACCAAAATAATACAATAAAAACATAAATACAAGTCAATTTGTGTTAAAAATTCTGTCGAAATAAAAATCTACTGCGAAAAAATTCAATCTACTGCATTGTTTAGAGAATCTACTGCGAAAAAATAGTTCTGAAGTGGCAACGCTGGTGACAACAGGCAAAATGTCATACTATTGCAAATGTAAAGAAAAATGTAATATGTGTGTGTGTGTATATGTGTTTTAGGGTTGACAATTTTTTTAAAATTTTAAAGTCTGTTAAAATTTAGTATTCGAAATAATTAAAATCTAAGCGGCTACAGTACCCCCCATCTAGACGAAAGTCGGACATCATTTTTACTTTTCGGGGAATCGAACTCTTCGACCGGATCGTGTGGCTTTCGTCGGTTGAAACTTGTCGATTGGTATAGCTGGTTGATTTGATTGTTGCTTGATGACTGCAAATCGTTGTGGACGAACGTCTTTGGTTTATAATGCTAAGCTGTTGATGTTGGTCGTATATTGCTCATACTTTTTCGAAGGTCGATGACAGTTTGTGACTGTTTTGGCGGATGGCTGTTCGTCGAAAAGTTCGCCTGGAATGCGAAGTGTAGTACCATAGACGAGTTCGGCCGGTGATGCTCTGAGATCTTCTTTGTACGTCGAACGAAGACCGAGTAAAATGGTTGGTAAGAAACTGCACCATTTTTCAGTGTTGTTGCAGAGCATTGCTGTCTTGAGGGTTCTATGCCATCTTTCGACAAGCCCAGTTGCCTACGGATGGTAGGCAGTCGTTCGCAAGTGATGAATTCCCAACGTTTGCATGAATAATTCTGACTGAAATTGACGACCTTGGTCAGATGTTATGAACTTCGGAACGCCAAATTTCGAGATCCAACCAGAAACCAGTGCGCTTGCGACAGTTGGCGCTGTCATGTCTGGGATGGGATTGCTTCAGGCCAACGGGTGAATCGGTCGATAATGGTCAAACAATATCGATTTTCATTTCACGGTGGAAAAGGCCCGATTAGATCGATGTGAAGATGAGCGAATCTCTCGGTTGTGTCTTCGAATTTTCCCAATGGTGAATGTGTATGTTTGTTGATTTTTGCACGTTGACACTTCAGGCAGCTTCTTACGAATTTCGCAGCATCAGCGTTGATGCCAGGCCAAACGAATCGTTCAGTCATCAATTTAGCCGTTGCACGTTGTCCTGGATGCGAAATGTCGTGTGTCGCTTGCATAAACAGATTTCGGAAACGCTTGGTTACAAAAGGCCGTATAATGTTTTTCGTTTGGTCGCAAAACAATCGTTTCGAAGTGCCTGGAAGGATAAAAAGTTTTAGATTTAGCGAATATTTGCTTTTACCTTCCAGTATCGATTTGAGTTCGTCGTCGATTTTCTGATCATCAGCCAATTTGTCGTAATCGATTTCTGCGGGCGAGCGCAAACTTGCAATGCGTGACATCAGGTCTGCGGTGACATTTTCAGCTCCCTTCAAGTGACGAATATCAGTGGTTGTTTGGCCAATATAATCTAATTGTCGAGCTTGCTGATCATTTGCCTTTTCGAGTTTTTGCATGAATGCATATGTTAGCGGCTTGTGATCGGTATAAATGTGGCATTTGCGTCCTTGCAGCATAAATTTGAAATGTTTTACTGCTAAATACATCGCGGTGAGTTCACGATCGTATGTGCTGTATCGTAGCTGCGCCTTGTCGATTTTTTTCGAAAAAAATCCGAGTGGTTGTAGGGCGTTATTGACAAGTTGATGTAGTACTGCACCAGCAGCGATGTCAGAGGCGTCGACGTAAAGTGAGAGTTCGGCAGTTTTTGATGGATGTGCAAGAAGTGCTGCGTTGGATAAATCGAGTTTGCATTTTTCGAATGCATTTCTCGTTTCGTCCGTCCGTGACAGCAATGTTCGATCGTTTTTCTTGTTTCCCGGAATCATTTCGAGCAGTTTGGCTTGCGTTTCGATGGCGTTGGGCAGACATTTTCTGTAGAAGTTGAGTGTTGGCAAAAAACTTTTCAGCTGCTTAACCATCGTTGGAAGCGGGAAGTTTTGGATAGCTTCGATTTTGTCGGGAAGCGGTAATAATCCGTCAGCTGACACTCGATGGCCAAGAAATTGGATCTCTCGTTTGCCAAATTCACACTTTGCTACATTGATTGCCAAATTGTAGGATTTAAGTCGGTCGAAAATGATTCTGAGATGTTCGCGATGTTCTGCAGGTGTCGAAGAAGCGATACATAAATCGTCGATGTACGCAAACACAAAATCGATGCCACGGCAAACTTCGTGAATTAATCGCTGAAAAGTTTGCGCTGCGTTGCAGAATCCAAATGTCATGTATTTGAACTCAAATAGCCCAAAGGGTGTCGTTATTGCGGTTTTTTCGATGTCCTTTTTTTGCGACTGGGACCTGGTGGAAAGCTTTTTGCAAGTCGATTTTGGAAAA
This sequence comes from Brachyopa scutellaris, assembly GCA_949775065.1. Taxonomy (NCBI): domain Eukaryota; kingdom Metazoa; phylum Arthropoda; class Insecta; order Diptera; family Syrphidae; genus Brachyopa; species Brachyopa scutellaris. Next base: position 105,955,616 of record OX459112.1, read on the forward strand.
GATAATCTTACCTTGTAAATTGCTAGCTAAGTCGTTCAAGTATGGAATTGGGCATCGGTCCGGAATAGTTATCGCATTTAACGCGCGATAGTCGCCGCACGGACGCCATGACCCATCAGGTTTCTTGACCATGTGGAGCGGACTGGCCCAACTGTTGCTAGACGGACGGCAGATGCCAGCTTTCATTAAATATTCGAACTCTTTGCGGCAACTCGAGCTTCTCCGGGTCCAGTCGTCGCGGTCGTGTGAAAACTGGTTGTCCATTTGTAATTATTCGATGAACCACTTTTGATTTTGTTACACTTCCGAAGGGCGACAACTTTGTAATAGCTTGGAACTCGTTCAATATATCAGCAAAAATAGAATTCAGATGATAAGTTTTCAGCTCGGTTGACTCTGCACTTACTCGGAAACAATTCGAATGAATTCCGGACAGTGGGTCAATCATACAGTTTCCTTTTAAATCTACCAATAATCCGAAGTGTGTTATGAAATCGGCTCCGATTATTGGCGTCGGGACTTCTGCGATTAAAAACGTCCACATGAATTCACGTCGTAGGCCGATGTTTACATTCTGTGTCGTTACGCCGTAGGTTTTGATCTCGGCGTTATTTGCTGCGAACAATTTTGTGCCGGAGGGTTTACAATTACCTGCGCTACTTCGATTGAGTGGAATGACCGATACGTCGGCACCTGTATCGATCAAATATCCGATGTTAGTTATTTTGTCGTGAATTTTCAATCGATTAATTGACTGGGATTTAGGCTGTTCGCTACTACCTAAATCCAGCGCAGTTTGCTGGCTTCATTTGTTTTTCGACGATACGGCTTCTTTTTCATTGAAGTCGCACGGAGATCGGCAGTGTTTCGCTTCAGCACCAAATTTCCAGTGGTACCAGCAGGTGGTATGGTTTTGGTTCGACTTCGACCGATTTCGCCGATCTCGATAATCGTGAGATTTACTGCGACTGCGACGTTCGGTTTGATGTGAAAATTTCTTTTCGAGTTCGGCAATTTGTTTGCTTAATTTGTCGAACATGTTTGCTTCGTCGGATGTACTTGGCATTGCCTGATGTGCCATGGATGAAGTTTGTCGAATGTTTGATTCGCCGATCGTACGGAGGCGAACTGATTCCGCCAATAAATCGGCCGCAACAAGGCGATCTTTAATTGGAGTGTTTTTCATTTGTATGACCGCAGCATGAGCCATTTCTGGCAATCGGGCGGCCCAGAGATCAATTAGCGCTGTTTCAGTAAGTGAATCAGATGCGAGGCGCTTGATTTTTTGATACAACTGGCTTGGTTTTAAATCTCCGAGTGTGACGTCCTTTATCGCCTCTCGAAAACGTTTTTGCTGCGAATCGGAAAATGCGAAACAATAATTGGTTTGACGTGGTCGTATTTACCGTTTGCTGGCAAAGTGCCCATTTCGGTTTGTACGATGGCGAGATCGTTTAGAGGTAGTTGTGCCATGACTGCATTAAATCGCTTTGCATCGTTCGTGACGGCGCATGCAGCAAACCAGTATTCCAGACTTGTGAAATATAATTCAATGTTATGTAAGCCGTCACTCAGTCGAGGCATTGGCATTCTCGGAATTTGACTTGCAACATTCACTTCACCGCCGTTCACAACTGCGCCACCATTGTAGTTCAAATCGTCCAACGACATTTTTCACAGATTCGCACTGTTTTGTTTTTGTTAAAATTTGAACTTTTCAGATTTAAATTACGTCGTAGGTCACCACTATTAACTCTAGCGCGTGTTCTTTAATAACATGCTTTAATGGTCTTTATTTAATTTTACAGAAATTGAGAGAGCGCAACGATTAATTATTTCTTATATCTGTTCGCAATGAAAGTTACTGAAAGAATGAATGTGACAACAGGCAAAATGTCATACTATTGCAACTGTAAAGAAAAATGTAATATGTGTGTGTATGTGTTTTAGGGTTGACAATTTTTTTAAAATTTTAAAGTCTTTTTGTTAAAATTTAGTATTCGAAATAATTAAAATCTAAGCGGCTACATGTCTATTAATTCTAAAATTTGAAGTTTGACATAAAATCTTAAGTCCACTTAAGGCACTATAATTTAATATTATAGATGTGACAGAAAAACTTATGTGACTTAAGACATTCATAATTTGCAATTCGATTTTTACATAATAACTTAAGTTTAAAAATGCATTTATTTTCACTTTCTTTCGATAGCATTTCCGTGAAATATAGTAAAAAATGTTAAACATACTCTTTATTTTATAATTTGGCCTAAAAAAGTTATAAACTATCATTATTAAAAATTTTAGTGAAAAATTGAAATATCTCGAAAACTCTTTTTTTGCCACAGATTTATTTTTTTTTTTTTTTTTTTTTTTTTTTTTTTTTTGCCGAGGGTAGGTGAAAATCTTCCATAGACACTATGAGAATAGCAAGCGCGTGCTCATAGTAGTGTCAGATTCTTACTGACCAAAAACACCACCCTTCGATATAAATTTGTTAGATACTGCAACTAAGTTATACTACTTATCAAGCAATTTTTCTATCACGAAATATAAACGTTTGGCAGGTTACTTTCCAATGAAAGATCCTGCATGTTCCACAATTTAGACGCGGTTAATCCTTATCTCGCCAAGTCGAAAGGTTTTGTTCTTTGTAGTCGGCGCAATAAATTGCTCTCATCCAAAATAAGTAGGACTGTATTATTAACATGTCCGATTAGTCGGTTTCTATGTTTTCGCGCGAAGCTTCTACTTTCAGCTTCGATTGTCGGAATTCCGAGATCCCTGTGGATATCGTCGTTTCTGGCATACCACGGTGCTTGGACAATTTCTCTTAGCACTTTATTTTGAAAGGTTTGTAAAATATTGGCATTTGTTTTCTTGGTACAACCCCAAAGTTGTATACCGTAGGTCCACACCGGCTTTAGCACTTGCTTGTATAAAAGCAGTTTGTTCTCGGTACTGAGGTGGGAATGTTTTCCGATCAACCAGTACATTTCTCTATATTTGATATCTAGTTCTTTACGTTTCATTTTCACGTGCGAATTCCACTTCAACCTTGCGTCGAGTGTCATTCCCAGGTATTTGGCTTCATTTGCAAAGGGTATTCGGGCCAAATTTATAAAAATGGGCAAGTCATTAATTTTCCTATAAGTGAAATTCACGTGAACAGATTTAGTTCCGTTAAGGGTGATCCGCCAGTCCTTCGTCCATTCATTTACTTTATTTAATGCGTTTTGCAGTTTGGCAGTCGTTTCCTCGATTGTTTTACCTACCGCTAGGATAGCGGTGTCGTCGGCAAACGTAGCAAGGATAGTGCCATCTTCTTTCGGTATATCACGAGTATATAACAGATAGAGAAGCGGCCCCAGAACGCTTCCTTGCGGTACGCCGGCCAACATTTCTTTGAGCTCGGAGTATTCATTTCCATTTCTAACACGGAAGAGTCTATTCCCGAGATATGAATTCAAAATCTCGTATAGGTTTGCGGGAAGTACTTGTCGTAGTTTGCATTTCAAGCCATCGTGCCACACCTTATCAAAGGCTTGCGAGACGTCAAGAAATACGGTTGAGCATATCTTTTTTTCTTCTAGTGCTTTTTCGATTACGTTAGTAATTCTATGCACCTGGTCAATCGTCGAATGCTTACTTCTGAACCCAAACTGGTGGTCAGGTATTAGATTATTTGCTTCTATAACCGGTTGGAGACGCCTTAGTAATATCCTCTCGAAAATTTTGGATATGACTGGAAGAAGCGAGATTGGTCTGTATGATTTTACCTCATATGACGGTTTTCCTGGTTTTAAAACCATTATGACTTCCGCAACTTTCCATTGGCTCGGTACGTGTTTTAATCTGAGTGCAGCATTTATAATATGGAGAAGCTTAATTAATGCTTTTCTAGGTAAGGCTTTGAGAATTTCTCCGGTAATCAAATCATAACCAGGAGCTTTCTTAGGTTTTAGTTTCGCGATCTCACGTTCAAGTTCTCTAAGCGTCGCAGATCTGCGCGTTAAATCGTCAGATGGTGGAACTACCATCCTTGTGATGTTGATGTTGTCATGAACCACTTGACCAACGTTCGGTTTAAAGGTTTCTTCCAAATAGGCGGCTATAACCACAGACAAAAAATATACAGATGTCGCATTCATATGGGAAGTAGTGGTGTAAAAAATATATTGATTCGTTACAAAGTAACGAAAACATGAATGTACTCGCAGTAACTGATTACCTACTATGTACTCACTCACTCGTTCGATCTCAACTGTCCTAAGCAAATGAATACTCAATCTCACATCGAATACAAACACCGCGGCAAGGCAATGCAAAAGAAAGAGACACATGTAGAGGATAAATTCATCAGTATTTAGCAGAAAGAGATAATTGATGTCAACGGGGTGTATGTATATATGTCTATTTCTTATTCGTTGTCTTTATAACATCAGACAGCTACCGAGAACCAAGATATAATAAATATGTTTGGCAAAAGTGTTGACTGAGACGAATAGATGGATATTGAATGCACTTTTTGTTTTTGTTTGTTTTTCTGTTATGGCAGAGCGGTGTCCAATAATTTTAAGTACATACCTAGTAGGTACTACCTTATTTATTTTGCATAAAGGCAAAAGAAACAATTAAAGTTAAAAAGCCATTAGTAGCAGGAAAAGAAAAAAAAAACATAATGTAAATGGATAAGCCGCTTACTATACCATGGAGGGTTCAAAACATTTTTCCTAAAAGAACATGGAACAATGTAATTCAGTCTTCTGTTGATAAGAAACAACAAACAAAATAAAGGGCACGTAAGTGCAAAGACTTGACTTTATTATTAATAAAATTATTCATATTTAAAAATACGAGCAATTTTACATGTTCAAGTTCTCGATCTTCTGTCGCAAAGTATTTGCAAGGAAGAAGCAACTGCAGAAAGATATTTTTCGCATAGAGTAAAAGAAGAAAAATCATATACCTACCTCGTACCGACCTAGTAAAAAAAATAGAGAGGGGACGAAGAGTATCAATGAGTACAAAGTATTCGTTACTTTTGAGTGATTACTTGGGCGAAAGTAACGAGTGAGTATGAATACTAAGAAGTAACGACTTTTTACATCACTAATGGGAAGAAGTGGTATATGAAAACGAAATCTGCTTAAAAACAAGCTCTTTTTCTCTCCTTCCCTCTGTCTACTCCACTCCGTCAAAAGTTCGCATCACACAGAACATTTTTTTTCTCCCATATTCTGTCACACACACACAAGTCACAACGTTGCGTTGGTAACCTATATTGCAAGAACAAAACAACAAAAATTATGTATGCTTATTTTAACTGAAGGCGTTGGGTGGGGGGGGGACTGCAGACGGGGAGTGCTGATGCCGGCACGTTCGTTAGTACGGTGGATTTCGTAAATATTGACCTGTGTAGATCGTATACGTGTTTGGGTGTATACGTGCTTGTTATTTTGTTTTCAGCTTGATATGAGTATTTTTTGTTTTTCATCGACATCGTGTACTTTGTAATTTCAAGAAGCGACCATAAGCCCGTGTGCCAATTACGTTAAAATTGTATCCCCTGGCTAATCGTTGACGTTTGTACAGAAGTGGATAAAATTTTAACGTTTTGCTGTGTCGATTCGATTAAATGGGATTTTTTTGAACACTTTATTTCATTAATTTCCCATTAGAATTGTAAATTTTCCCTTTCGTTAAATATTATTATAACTAAAATTACCAAACTGATTTCCCAATTTAACATAAAAAAATTGCATAACTAATAATTATTTTCGGTGTTAACGCTTTTGTTTGTAAATTATGTGTTATTTGTGTATAATGTCGAAAAGCTACAATCGCAAGACACCGCCAGAGCCTACAGAGAATGCATATCCCGATCTCTCGCTACGAGTCCTACCGCAGCAACAGCTAGTACAGAAGACCAGTGGCAACAGTGCCAGCAAGCCATCATAAGTGCCGCTAATGATGTGCTGGGTTTCACACGACCACCTCCACGAAACCCCTGGTTCGATGAAGAGTGCAGACTAGCTAACGCGGAAAAACAACAAGCGTATAAAGCGGCGCTGCAAAGAAGGACTAGATCTGCTCGCATGCTCTATGAGCAGAAGAGACGGGAAGAACATCGGCTTCTAAGAAGGAAAAAGAAAGAGCACGAGAAGCGTGCATTCGAGGATATTGAGAGATGCTACTCCAGCAACAATGTACGGAAGTTTTACCAGAGGGTGAAAAGAATGTGCCAGCAAAACAAATCCCGTACAGAAACCTGTAGAGACGCGGATGGAAATATCGTAGCGGAAACGCAGTCGGTGCTGAGAATATGGAAAGACTACTTCTGTAGACTGTATAATGGTGACGAAGACCAATACTCCGCTGTTAGGCAGAATGTACCGTTCAATTTAGATGATGATAGCCAAAACCCCCATCCACCTGATCAAAACGAAGTGCGGATAGCAATATCCAAGCTAAAGTCCAACAAAGCTGCTGGACTTGACGGTCTACCCGCAGAGCTATTTAAAGCAGCTGGAGATGACTTGGTAGTGAGCATACACCAACTCATCTCCAAGGTTTGGTCAGATGAAAGTATGCCAGATGAATGGAATCCCAGCATCGTCTGCCCGGTCCACAAGAAAGGAGACCCCCTCAACTGCTCCAATTACAGAGGCATCAGTCTCCTCAATATCGCCTACAATATCGCCTATCTGCCATACTATGTGAACGCCTGAAGCCTTTCGTCAACAACCTGATTGGCCCCTATCAGTGCGGTTTCAGGCCAGGAAAGTCCACCATAGACCAAATTTTCACACTCAGGCAGATCCTGGAAAAAACCCAAGAAGTCCAAGTCGATATCCACCACATGTTCATCGATTTCAAGGCCGCTTATGACAGCATATGGAGGGATGAACTGTATAGAGCCATGTCTAGTTTTGACATCCCTGCCAAACTCCTCCGTCTGTGCAGGATGACGATGGAGAAAGCTCGCTGCTCCATCAAGGTCGGTAATGACCTCACCGAGACCTTCGATGTCAAAAAGGGATTCAGACAAGGTGACGCGCTGTCATGCGACTTCTTCAACATCATACTTGAAAGAATTGTTCGTAACTCACAAGCCAACACACAAGGAACGATCTTTCAAAAGTCCGTTCAACTACTTGCATACGCCGACGATATTGACATCATTGGTAGAACACAGCGAGCTGTCACCAGTGCGTTCGCGAGTATAGAAATGGAAGCAGCTAAAATGGGTTTAGCGGTAAACGAGGGCAAAACAAAATATATGCTGTCAACAAAAAGGGACACCCAACATCGACGAATTGGACAGAACGTCACAATAGACAGCTACAACTTCGATGTAGTAAAGGACTGCCATAACTTCAAAAAATGACATCTCGTCGGAAATCAAACGAAGGATTACTCTTGCCAACCGCTGTTTCTTTGGGCTAAGAAGGCAATTGAGTAGTAAAGTCCTTTCTCGATCGACTAAGGAGACTCTATATAAGACCCTTATCATCCCAGTCTTGTTATATGGAGCTGAAGCATGGACTTTATCGAAAGCGGTCGCTTCGAGAGAAAAATCCTTCGTAAGATATTCGGTCCCATTTGCGTTGACGGGTTCTGGAGGAGAACGAACTGTACGAGCTGTACAGCATCAACCTGGTCAAAAAACTGCACATTGGGCGTTTAAGATGGCTAGGGCATGTAAAGCGTATGGACATCAACGCTCCGGCTCGGAGAATATTCGACTCTTACCCGGAGGGTCAGCGCAGCAGAGGACAACCTCGCCTAAGGTGGCGCACACAAGTAGAACAAGACCTCAGCCAACTTGAAGTGCGCAACTTGAAGCGGCTAGCTAAGGACCGGGCTAGCTGGAAGAGGTTGTTGGTTAAGGCCTTGGTTCATCCCGAACTGTAGCGCCACCTAAGTAAGTAAGTAAGTGTGTAAATGATTGAAGACCAAAGTTCGTAATTTTTTAATGAAAAATACAAAGAAAAAAAAAGTACTAATTGTTGAGTACGGTCAGTATCTACAGTGCGCCGTCAGCCGATTGTCAGCCGCCCGACATTGAATCGGGCACCTAAGACTCGTGCCTGGCATTGAACCGAGGTCACCGCACTGCAGGTGTAAAACAACACAATAATTGCATTTATTCTGAATGGGTTTTTTTTTGTTATTTAAATTAAATGATAGGCTTGCAATTATATGAGCTAATTTATTGTTTGTAATTTTTGTATAGTAAGCTAATTCTAAGAACCTTTGTTATTTTATTATATGTAATTTTTGTATCATAAGCTAATTCTAAAATACCTTTGTAAGCTAATTTTATGTATAAATATCGATTAATAAAACATTGTCAGATATAATTCGACAGGGGAACGGCACAAAATCCCGACTTTCAAATTCCCGACTATACAAAATCCCGACAAAAAAAAAAATCGCATTTTTAAAAATTTTCGGATTTTCGTTTCGCAGTGAATTTTTTATTTTTTTTTGGCTGAAAAAAAAATTTAATCTTTAAATTTCTCATCATTTTTTTTTCCACATTCTTAAAAGAATGTCACTAAGTCACCATGTCACTAAGAAAAAAAAAACCAAGAAACTCACCAAAACACACTATGAATTTGTTAGCAAAATCGTTTGGTTAAGTGCATCTGATGAGAATCGAAAAGCGCTGTTCTTTGTGATTCTCATTCGGTGCACTTAACCACCGATTTTTATATCTTGTTCATAGTGCGTGCTTTGGTAAGTTCTCCGTTTTTTTGTTTTTTTTTTTTAGTGAAGTGTTGACGGTGAGTGATATCGCGAGGATGCTGTTAATGTCGAAACAACTTCCTTCCAAAATAATTATGATTCTTCAAGTATTTTGTGGTGAATATCATTTTATGAGAATCAAAAAGAACAGCGCTTTTTGATTCTCATCATGTCTAGTTATCCAAACGTACTGAGCCGTGTGATAAATCGTTCTTATGAGAATGAGAAAATAGTTCCGCGAAGGGATATAAAGATTTTCATACAAACCAAAAAAAATAAAATAGTCGCACGTCCATGACTTACAAAATACCGACTAATAGTTTAAAATTCGCGCGCGCGTCGGGATTTTGTCAGTCGGGATTTTGTAAGGCGGGATTTCATGCCCAACCCTTCGACAGTTATCAAAGACACATAATTTTCTTTCATTTCTAAGTGAGTCTGCTTGGAAGATTGCCGAATTCGTCTCAAATATTGGTGTTCTAGTTTGTACTGCAAATACCATCTGTAGTCACGGTACAGAACCGTCGTCTACTCCTACTTACAGTAAAAGCACTGTAAACACTAATCAACATTTTTCAAACAATCAATTTAACTTGTCTTATGATATACATTTCTTTATAAAAAAATTTTGAACTGGTTTTAATATATTTTTCACGAAGGGTAGTTCTCCCATCGTATGTGAACACTAGTGCACTACATTTGTACACCGACAATCGATTGAGAAAACCGAAACAAACAAAAGAGCTCTCGTCGTCTCTTTCATCCCTTCATGGGTATATGCAAATATCAAACATTAGCCACAGGATAATTTTTTATGCAGCTCCAGAGCCGGCTAATTTTTTGAAGTCTATATTCACCACACTAGTGTCCAAAATTAGCCAGGTGATAATATTTTAATGCAATTGGCACATGGCCTAAGTTTCCAATACTTTTTAATGGATTATATCTTGGTTGACTGATTTGAACCAACCTGCAACATCCTACTTTTTATTTATGTATAATGTATATTGTTGGAGTAATGAAACCTAATACCTACATCATTCGACAACTAGATGTCCACGCCAATGCCACCCCTGTGTTTGCGTTGGCTAACCTGACGACACGTACTCATCCTTCAGCCGTGATCAACTCAAGACACCAAATTACTTATGCTACAATTTAACTTCTTTTAAGTTCTGTTTCTTCAACTTCAACTTAATAAATATAAATTGTTCTTGTGTTCTTTTTAAATCTTATCTTTTCTTGTATGTTCTGTCTACACACGAACATAACAATTGGCGACGAGGATTAAGAACTGCGTGTAAATTAATTAAAAAAAAAAAAAAGAGAAAACAAGATGACGAACGAAGCGAAAATTCTGGAACTATTAGAGGTTCAATCCAAACTCCTGCAATCAATCATCGCTGGAAATAGAGGATCCACAGAGATTTCAAAATCAAGTCCAGAACTGCTTATGGATTCTTTAGCAAACAGCATATCAGAATTTTGCTACGATCCTGCAAATGGAATTACGTTCGAAGCATGGTTTTCTCGACACGAGGACATATTTTGTGTAGGCGGAAAAGATCTCGATTAGAGATCAGAGATGCTGTTAAATATGTTCGGTGCCAAGGAGTCGCTGTTCAGCACACATTACCGTTGCCTGCAGACAGTCAAAAATGCAGAAGAGGACTTCATAAGTTACGCAGCGCGCGTAAACAAATTGTGCGAGGATTTCAAGCTAAGTGTGCTAACATCAAATCAATTCAAATGTTTAGTATTTGTCACAGGCCTGCAGTCATCGGCCGAGGCAGACATACGCACAAGATTATTGTCGTCATTGGAGGATGATGCAACTTTGGACTTAGCAAAGCTGTTGTCGGGTGTGCAAAAATATCTTAGCCTTAAAACAGATGCAGCGCTAATCGAAAACACATCAACTTCAAGCACATCAGTCAATGCTGTAAAAAGAGAAAAGCATTATTCATCTCGACCAAAATCCAAGCATCAGCAACAAAGCAGTCATCCGCAAGGCAGTCAACCAAGATCCCCCTGCTGGAGTTGTGGAGAAATGCACTTTTCTCGCGATTGTCCATTTCAAGAGCACAAATGCCAAAAATGTAAAAAATTGGTCACAGAGAGGGCTATTGCAACTGTTTTTCAAAAACAAACAGACAGACGGAGGATAAAGTTGAACGAGGAAAACATTATCACAACCGCAAAAAGTTTTCACCAAGCAACAAGTCAATATACTGCAAAGTGAATAGCGTCAGTCATGCTAAGCGACGAAAATTTGTGTCAGTAGTTATTCGCCCTAACGATTACACTGGTAAGCACACACTTAAGCTTCAAGTTGACACAGGATCTGACATCAGCATAGTCGACATTTCAACATGGAAAACGTTTGGTCAGCCTGGATCAAAACTTGAAGGGACTCAAGCTAAAAGTGCATCGTTGGACAACATCAAGTTGATAGCTGAATTTCTGTGCGAAGTTCAGCTCAACGGGGAAGTTAAACAATGCAAACTTTTCGTTTCAAATATTGACACTTTGAATATTTTAGGTACTGATCTGTGCGAAATCTTTAACTTTAGGGACCAGCCAATCAGCGCAATTTGCAGTCGAATCATTCAGCCTACAAACAGTGATCGACAAGCTGCAATTGATAACATCCAAAAGCGATATGCTCAGCTGTTCAGAGAAGATTCGTCAATCTGTACTAAAACTGAAGTAGAACTTCATCTTAAACAAAATGCATCACCAGTCTTCAGGGCCAAGCGTCCAGTAGCGTATTCAGTCCTACCGTTTATTGAAGAGGAACTTCAACGACTTCAAGACCGCAATGTCATCACCTCAGTTGATTACTCAGACTGGGCAGCACCTATTGTGGTCGTCAGAATAGCATCTGAAGGCGTTCGAATTTGTGGAGACTACTCATCGGGTCTTAATCAGTCATTAGAGTCCCATCAATATCCACTTCCTCTGCCTGAAGACATCTTTGCCAAAATTGCCAACAGTCCATACTACACACACATAGACTTGGCAGATGCGTATCTTCAAGTTGCTGTAACACCTGAATCACGAAAGCTGCTCACCATTAACACCCACAAGGGGTTGTTCACTTTCAATAGGCTACACCTGGAGTCAAATCTGCGCCAGGGGCCTTTCAACAGTTAATGGATGAAATGTTTGCGGGTATAGATGGCGTTGCAGCATACCTCGACGATATTGTTGTCAGCGGAAAAGACTGGCAGGAGCACATGCGTAATCTAGATAAAGTTCTTCCACGTCTTTTGGATTACAATTTCCGAATCAAAATCGGTAAGTGTTCATTTTTTGTACCTCAAATTAAGTATCTTGGTCACATCATTGATGCGAATGGATTGCGACCAGACCCCAACCAAATTGAACGAATAAAAACAATGCCAGAACCAACAAATATTACGGAGCTCAGATCGTTTCTTGGAGCTGTTAATTACTACGGAAAATTTGTCAAACAAATGAGAGAAATTCGTGCACCGTTAGATACCTTACTTCGAGAGAACGTCAAATTTGAGTGGTCTGAGGAATGTCGGAAGTCTTTTTCAAAATTTAAATCCATTCTCGCATCAGATCTTATGCTTACTCATTTCAACCCAGCATTGCCTATCAAAGTCGCGGCAGATGCGTCAAATGTTGGCATGGGTGCATGCATCATTCACATTTTTCCTGATGGTACTGAGAAAGTCATCTCACATGCAGCCAGATCTTTAACTCCAGCCGAGACACGGTACAGTCAAATTGAGAAGGAAGCAGCCGCACTCATTTTTGCTGTAAAAAAATTTCACCGAATGATTTTTGGACGTAAGTTTTTTCTTCTCACCGATCATAAACCCCTCTTAGCAATCTTTGGTAGCAAGAAAGGAATTTCAACTTATACTGCCAATAGACTACAGAGGTGGGCACTAACGATGATGATGTATGATTTCGACATCAAATACATATCAACCAAAGAATTTGGTTTCGTCGACGTACTTTCACGTTTAATCAATAGAAATGTAAATTTGGACAAAGATTACATAATTGCTTGCACCAGATTTGAAGATGATGTTGCATTTACTTTAAAAGATACAATCAAGTCGCTTCCTGTAAATTTCAAAATGATACAACAAGCAACAGCAAATTGTAAAACCTTACAGTCAGTCATCCAAATCTTAAATTCAGAATGGAAAACATCAATATCAATTTTTGTTTTTTTTTAGTGAAGTGTTGACGGTGAGTGATATCGCGAGGATGCTGTTAGTGTCGAAACAACTTCCTTCCAAAATAATTATGATTCTTCAAGTATTTTGTGGTGAATATCATTTTATGGGAATCAAAAAGAACAGCGCTTTTTGATTCTCATCATGTCTAGTTATCCAAACGTACTGAGCCGTGTGATAAATCGTTCTTATGAGAATGAGAAAATAGTTCCGCGAAGGTATATAAAGATTTTCATACAAACCAAAAAAAATAAAATAGCCGCACGTCCATGACTTACAAAATACCGACTAATAGTTTAAAATTCGCGCGCGAGTTACGAGTTGAACATTAGTAGTTCATAAAAAAAACCGATTTTAAATTGGGCAGAGTAACGTTCTGCTAACTTTATTGACAATCAATGATGATTTGGACATTTTTACATTGCTATTTATATTGTTGTTTTGCTTACTCTTTACTTTTGTTTAGTGTTAAGTGTTACAGTTTCTGTGTGAACGGAAATGAAAATGAAAATTAAATATGATAACAATTTTTATACGAATGCTAATGAAATTTGAATATAATATCTATGGCAATGAACTTTGAGTATTTAGACTGTTGGGAATTGCAAAATAAGCAATATGAGAGTTTTTGCTTGTTACTTGTTAATTATTACTTGTTACGCATACGTAACTTCTCCCCCCTAAGAATGGAGCGAAGGGCAGAAGGCCTCTGGAGTACTTATGGCTGGAGCGGCAAAAAAAGTGGTGAATTTTGATGGTTTCAAGGTCTGGAACGTTCCTGTGGTGTATTCATCTTCTAATGTAGGGGTGTGTTTGTTTGATGTCATGGTATCGGTTGCTTCTGTTTGCTTCTTGTTTTTTACGACGAAGATAATGATGAGGATGCTGGATAAGAGTATTGCTAGTCCGAAGTAAAAGCTCATGTGGGCTCCTTTTAATTGGTTTTGTATGAGGATGATGGCGTCTTGCGTTTGAAAATGAAAGTCTTCCAATCTCTTCAGGTTAAGTGTCTTCAGTGTTGACTGGTTGACTGTTTGATAGTGGATAGGGTATACGTGTATTTCTTCCCAATGTGTTGTTTTTTGGTTATCGTAGGTGATTTCGTTTATAGTGACTTCGCAGTCTGAAAATCGTATCAGTAGTGTTCCTTTGACTGTCTGTTGGTTTTGTCCGCAGGTGGAATTTATGGTTGTGTCTGGTGTGTTGGTAAGTAGGATGTATCCGTCTTCTGGTTGGTTTATTTCGCTTTTAAAGTTGTCTTCTACGAGTTGACAGTATGCGTGGGTGTTTTTTAGAAGGTTGGGGATGCAGCTGTCTCCCTTGGATGTTCCTCGGTGTTCTGATGTCTTGCAGATGAATGTTTCCTCTATTCTCAGGCATTTGTCCTCGAAATATTGAATATTGTTAGAATTTAGGATAGCGTAAGGTTTAAAAGGTGGAAGGTTTCTTGTTTTTTCTACAGGGATTGGGATTAGGTGAAAAAGGGAGTATTCTTCTATATCTAATACAGGTATTTTAATATTAAAAATTATATTGGATGAGTTATAATAAGCTTGCAGTTCTAGTAATTCATATACATGTTCTTCTGATTTGATACTTATTGTCTGATTTACAAAAAGTTGTATATATCTGTCATTTCTTTAGGATCTAGTATTTGTTTGGATATAACATTCAGTTTTGCTAGCATTACTGCTTCTATTATGTTAGTTAAATGGTTATTCAGTAAGTCTATATTATAGTTGATATGGTTTAGGTATTGGAAGTGACGAAGGTATACTTCACTTGACTTTATTCTATTGCTAACTTGATTTTGTGAATATTTAAGGAAATTCTCTATTACATTTTGTTGTTCGTTTATGTGTTTGGTAAGGTTACTAAATCTTTCTATCATATTTTTATTTAAACTATGTTGATTGTCGATGCTGTTTTGGATAATATTTTCGTTTGTTTCTATGTTCTTTATGGCGTTGTTCAATGTTACTGCGTCATTGGCATCCATGTTACCAGTTATGCTCTTGATGATCGTTCCCAATCCGTTAATTATTCCTCTTCTAAGCCTGAGTTTGGGGGTGAGTGTTTGGAGTTTTGATTTCAATTCTCTCAATTTGAGGTCAAGAATGTCGGTGGTGTCTTTAAAATCTTCAAATCTATCAAATTCTATTAGGGTTCTCTCTATTTTGTCAACGTTCTCCTTGTAGTTGTCTATGTTGATAATGTGGAGTAAGTTTTTGTATGATAGTATTGTCCTAGCTGTTCCAAGTTTTATTGGGAGTAGTCCATTGTTGTTATTTGTCAGGTCAGTTATTTCTAGTTTTTGTCCCACTGTCAGTGTTATGGCCCTGAAATTTACGTTTCTTTTTTGAGTTTAGATTTATGAATTTTTTGGTTGTTCGAGGAATATATAGTAAAACGTTTATGTTTTTTGATTCGGAGTTTACTAAATCTCGGGGTAAGCTTATTTCTCCTACATTCTTTTCTGTATACTATTGAACCTTCTTTGTATTTCTCTGGTTTATTTCTATTGCTGTTTAATTTATTTAAATTTTGTGTGACTTTTAAACCTACTTGTTCTTTAATGGATGGATAGAGTTGTGCTTGAAATTCTTTTAGTTTTTCGAGATATTCATGGACGTTGTTATGTTTGATGTTCTTGAATTTATGGGTTCTGCCATAGAATAATTCGAAAGGTGTAAGCTTTGTCGCTGAATGAATAGAATTATTATATGTTACAAGGGTTTCGTTAAGAATTTCTTCGTGGCATTTATTTCGTTGTTTGCCATGGATAATTCGGTAAATTTCTGTAAGTGTTGAGTGAAGTCGTTCGACGGGTGCGTTGCTACTGGATTGTTGGTATGATGTTATGTGATGCGACATGTTATATTGTTCGCAGAAATCTTTAAAAATCATTGCTGTGAATTCAGCGCCTTGGTCTGTGATGAGTTTTTTTGGGATGCCGTGCAGGCTCATAAAGTGTTTAAATGATTTAATTATGGTTAGGCTGTTCCTTACCGGGAGGGTGTATGCAATAGACGTCAATGTGTACAATGTCTAATGGTTCTACAGGGTTTTCTGGAATTTTGTATTTGATTTTTGGGGGTGTTCTGTCATATTTTAGCGTTTGACAGGTCTCGCAGTTGTTAATAATTTTTGCGATTTTGGGTTTCATGTATGGGAAGAAATGTTCTCGCTTCAGATGAAGGAGGGTCTCGTTTATTCCCCTATGGTTGTTGTTAATATGGTAGTCGTTTATTATTTTGTCTTGTTCGTCTTCGTCAGTCACGTCGTTTACTATGTCCATGCATCTTATTAGTCGGAAGGTTTTGCTTCTGGCAAAGTATTTGGAATATACCGATTGAACGGTTCGAAATATGTTGTCGTCTACAGTGTAGATTGCAGAGAGTCTGTTTGGGGGAAGCCACTTTTTAAATATGTCGGTAATGAATTCTTCCGAAAAGTGGGAATTTTTACAAATTCGTCGCTGTTTGTTCTTAAAAATTATTTTGAGGGATGTGGAGGGGTTGCCATTAGTGGTTTCTAGAATCAGTTGTAAGTTAAATTCATTAAGGGGTCTTTCAGAGATTGCGATGCCGTCATTCAGATCTTCTTCTGCTGAGTGAATAGTAGCATTGTTTGAGCTCTCTGGTACCGATTCGTTGAGGAATATTTCATGGTTCGGGTTTCCGTTGGGTGGTTTAATTCTGCTTAAAGCGTCAGCGTTAGTGTTTTGTGTTCCTTTTTTATAGATGACCTCGTAGTCAAATTCTTCGAGTTTGAGTCGCCAGCGAATAAGTTTTGAGTTTGGTTCCTTGAGATTCATTACCCAAGTTAAAGGTTTGTGGTCTGTGACTATCTTAAATTTATGTCCGTACAAATACGGCCGAAAGTATCTGGTGGCCCAGACGATAGCCAACAACTCTTTTTCTACTGTTGAGTAATTTATTTCTGTTTGTGTGAGGGTTCTGCTGGCGTAGCAGATGGGCTTGTCGCTGCCAATTGGGCCTTGCGAAAGTATGGCTCCAATCGCGAAGTTGCTTGCATCCGTGGTGAGTACAAAGGGTTTGTTAAAGTCAGGGTACTGTAGTATAGGGTCATTTGTAAGTATGTCTTTGCAAAGTTCGAATGTCTTAATGTATTGGTCGTTGAGTTCGATTTTTGAACCTTTTTTTAAACATTGTGTCAGTGGTTTAGTTAATTTGGCGAAATCGCGGATGAATTTGCGGTAGTATCCCAAGAGCCCTAGAAAAGATTTGATTTCCTTCTGTGTTCGTGGGATAGGGAATTCTTTAATAACTTTAATCTTATCAGGATTGGGTTTTACGCCCTCTCTCGTTATGATGTGTCCTAAAAAGGCGGTTTCTTTGTGAAGGAACTCGGACTTACTAAGCTGAACTTTAAAATTTGCTTTCCGAAGTCTGCTGAATACTTTATTTAAATTCTCTATATGTTCCTGTAATGAGGTTGAAAAAAGAACAATGTCGTCTACGTAAACTAGGCATATCTCTCCAACTAGGTCTGTCAGCACATTGTCTATTACACGTTGAAACGTTGAAGGGGCATTTTTAAGGCCAAAAGGTATTCTTATGAACTCGAAATGGCCTCCTTCAACCGTGAATGCTGTTTTTGGAACGTCTCTTGGGTCCATCTCGATCTGATGGAACCCGCTTGCTAAATCTAATGTCGAGAAGTACATACATTTTCCGAGTTTATCGAGAATTTCATTAATGTTGGGAAGGGGATATTTGTCGTTTATTGTTTTTTCGTTTAATCGGCGGTAGTCGATCACAAGTCGCCATTTTTGTGTGCCGGATGCATCTCTCTTCTTTGGTACGATCCATACTGGAGAGCTCCACGGCGAGTAACTTGGTCGAATAATTTTTTGATTAAGCATGTCTTTAATTTGTCGTTGGACTTCTGCTCTATGAACAAACGGGTATCGGTATGATTTAGTATATATGGGAATGTCATCAGACGTGACTAATCTGTGCTTAATGGCATTTGTGAAGGTGAGCGGTGTTCCTTCTTTGAAGAAAATATCTTCGAATTGCTTACAGAGCTTAACAATTTCTTTTTTCTCTTCGAAATTTAAGTGCGATAAGCGTAACGAGCTGATTATGTCATTATCTGAAGGGGTGGGTTCGATACCTTCAGTTTCTAGGTCGAGTGTGTTGAGTTCGCAGAACTCTTCGTTTGTATATGAGGTAACTCTTAACCCATTAAGGACCGGAACATTTCAACGTTGGAATTTTATGGTGAAATTTTCAGGATCGTCTTATTTTGTGATAAAAAGCATTTCTGCAAAAAATTAAAAAAATTGGGCCAGTAGTTTTCTCCTTGTGTGCCGTGTGGTCAACCACACGCTGGGTCCCATAGCATGTTTGACTTTTTTTCAGAAAATTTTTTTTTTTGTTTTGTTTGTAAATGGTTAGTATTAAGGCAGATATTAAGAGCAAGTAATGTCGGAAGGTTAGTGTAACTAATTACAGGTAAGGACAGGTAAATAAAAAAAGCAACTTTTAATGAGTTTTAAATATTTATTTTAAGAATTTAAGGAATATTAATATTAATTTAAACTTATTTGTGCTTTTGCCTGCGTTCAATATAATATTGCTTATTTTCGTGAAATATTTTAAAGCAGTTCTCTGCGTGAACGTGCACATTGCATTTTTCACATATGAAAACGGTGGCTTTTGGCGTGCAAACAATACAGCGGCGTCGATTTTTAGTATTGAGTGGAGTGTGCATACCGGTCACACATGGTAGATTGCTCGGATGGTAGACTTGATCTGCTGCGATGTTATTTCCATTTTGCGGTTCATCGGTAGCAGCGGATTCTGCGCACACTGAATCCTCCGATGCAAGAAGTAGACTTTTGACGATGCTATTCTTGAAATCTAATTGGGGCATCGGTTTTGCCTTGGTAGAAGTAGCGACGAAGCAATGCAACTTCCAGGCATTTACCACAGCGCTGTCCAAACATTGCACCCATAATGGCCACCACCACTTTTTCCCTCTAATGCCAATACGATAATTAGCAACCCCATTATCGTGTAAATCGACGCCGCCCATGTGTCGGTTGTAGCTGTTAAATACATGTGGCTGTGGAACACCAATCCTTTTCTTTTTTTCTGCACTATATCGTTGCACATTTACCATTGGCTCAACAGTGTCGTAATTTGTTGCGATTGTCACTTCGGCATTGTCCATCCAACGAACCACCAAAATGTCATTTGCCTTATCGTATAAATAATCCGATTCGAATTTCCTTAAACCAATATCGCCTTTGACTTTCCTGCCTGTTTTTAATGTGGCACCAGAAATACGGTTAGACCGAACAGTGCCGGATGCACAGAAGCCACGTTCTTTCAACAAGCATAACAAGTAGTGGGAAGTGAAGAAATTGTCGAAGTGCACTGTGTGTTGCTGTGGATTGTCACAATGTCTCAGCAATTCCATAATGACGGATGCGCCGAGTCCCAATTGCTTGTCGTATTTGTCAGATGCACCGGAATATGGCAGAAACTGGAACATATAGCCACTATCCGAAGAAAGAACCCACAGCTTGTAGCCAAAACGAATCGGTTTACCACGAATAAACATTTTAGCAGAATGACGGCCAAAATATGGTACCATGGTTTCATCGATTGACAAATGCTCAGCCCAGACGCCAAATTGCATATAACGCTCGTTGAGCATTTTGAATAGTGGCCGCACTTTTGCAAATTTATCAGCCAATTCCAATGTGTCATTGTTTGCGATGTGAAAATTCGCTTTTAACCGTAAGAAGGTGTTTCGCGGCATTGTTTGGCTTACGATTGGTACGCCAAATGCAGGATCCGTACTCCAATACAGTTTCACATGCGGCACATGATGATACCCAGAAAAAAGGAGTATTCCGATGAAATGTAAAATCATATTTTTATCGCATAATTTGGCGATATTGCGTTGTCCAGCATAACGATTAGTCTCCTCTACAAGCATTTGAATAACATCATTGTCAAAAAATAATTGAAATAATTCAAACGGATTCTTTTCACCTGTAAAATAAGTAAAATGTATGTAAGTTAGTATAATTTATATGTTACTTAAATGTATTAAATAAGATATTTTACCAATTGCCTGGAGCATAGGACTTTGTTTTTCTTGCTTTAGTGGCTCGTGCACCGGGTGAATATTATATTTGAAATGATTTGTTCTTTTCCAATTCGCCTTGAATTCACTTTTTGGACGGTATTTTGTCTCAGGCTCCGATGTTGATGATTGTAGATCTACCACTTCCTCAGGTGCAGCATAGTCTTCAACATTTGATTCGTATACAACCTCAATCGTACCTACACACACGCACACGATTCGCCAAACACATTTAAACAAAAACGCAACAAAATACTTACCGGCAACTTCATTTAACGGGCTCAAATCACATGCAATATTCGTTGATATATGATCATCATCGATTAACTCATCATCCGATTCACCGACAACATTATCCGGCGGCAAACAAATCACCGTTTCAATTGTTAATTGTGTTTTACTTTCCAATGGCGGGTCAAAATCACGCTCTTCGTCGCTCCAGTTCTCGATTATATCTAATAACTCCTGATTAGTTATGTACTTTCGGCGCGACATTTTAGTTTAATTCACTATTTTTACACTTTTTATACAAATAAAACTGACTGAACTTTTTTATGAAATAAAAATAACAAATAATCTTAACGAGTCCAATATACCTGCTCTTCTTTCAACGGATATGAAAAAAGCAGTGAATTTGAATTAATTTTGCTTAGAGATTTGTATGGCTGTATTTGAAAGTTTCGAAAGCCTACTATTTCCAGAGATATTTTCAACTGAACCAAAACTGATGTAGTCCTCATACCTTTTGAAATCCTAACTACTCTATTTCAAAGTGAAATCAAAGTAACAGTATTCCAATGAAATACAGATTTGTTCTACATCAACAAGTCTAGAATAAGTGCCATAGATACGTATGTAAGTCGCGCCAAGCAATATAACGTCAAAATGCACACATAGTACTATGGGGCCCAGCGTGTGGTTAACCACACGCCATTTTTCGCCGACCGCTGGCGGCAGGTAAGGGTTACTGTGGTACTGGTAAGAATTACTAAAATTATATTTGGATATTTGCGAATACACACAATAACAAATAATCTAATTTTTATTTTTATTATTATTTTTTATTTTTTATTTAAAAAAATGCTTTTTTTGGACACTTTTTCTACTTGCCCAGGTGAACCCATGGATAGGTGAAAAATGTCCAAAATATATATTTTTGCATTCTCAAGATACCAAACCTAATTATAAGCCAAACAATTATTTAATTTTTTTTTTTTTAATATTTTTAATATTTTGTCAAAGTTAGCCGTGTGGGAGACCACACGCTGGTCCAAAATGGGTTAAGGGTTGTTCTAGAAGAAATGTTTTCTCTTCTTTGGATTTATTTACTACTTCGAGGATACTATACCAGTTTTTCGCGGTATAAATTCCTTCGGATAGTGTGAGGTCTGGTTTGATTTCTTGTGCCTTAACATAGATATCGCCGTTTTTAATATCTACGGGAAGACAGGTAATCATTTTGGAGCACGGAGGTATTGTAAAGGGTGATTTTTTAAGAGGTTGAGAACTTTTTTTAAAAAAAAAACAAAAAAAATTCGAAAAAATGAATGAAATATTTATTTGAATCGATAGTTTGAACCTTGCAATTTAATGTTTAAAGATAATTTCATGCAAATGTTGACCGCGGCTGCGTCTCAGGTAACCCATCCGCTGAGTCCAATTTTGGCATACTCTTTCACACATATCGGCCGGTATCTCACGAATGAATGCATGGATGTTGGCTTCCAGTGCGTCAATCGAAGCGGGCTTAGACATTAGCCTTGACATACCCCCACAAAAAATAATCTAATGGTGTCAAATCGCACGATCTAGGCGGCCAATTGACCGGCCCGAAACGTGAAATTAACTGTTCACCAAACTCGCCTCGCAATTGCGCCATTGTTTCGCGTGCTGTGTGGCATGTGGCACCGTCTTGTTGAAACCACATATCATGCAAGTCAAGAACTTCCATTTCGGGCAAAAAAATTTTCCACGTAGTGCTGTAACAAAGGCCTAACTGCTGGGAACGGCGCCGAATCGACATTTCGCGGTCTTCTGTCACACTAGCTGATACGGCCGCAATATTTTCTTCACTACGCACAGTACGTAAACGTGTTGGTGGTTTAATGTCCAACAAAGTAAATTTGGTGCGAAATTTGGTCACTATCTTCCGAATAGACTGCTCAGAAGGTCGAGAATGCCGATCATAAAATGGAAGCAGCGCGCGATGAACATTTCGAACCGAGCACGAATTTTGATAGTAAAATTCAATAATTTGCAAGCGTTGTTCATTTGTAAGACGATCCATGGTTAAATTGCAAACCAAACTGAAGCTGTTTGACAGTGACACAAGGTACTAAACACACGTCAGCTGTCAAAACCAGTGTTGCCAAAACCAAACCAGCTAAAAAATCACCCTTTATATTGTTGTGAAGTGGAGTTGGGTTTCAGTAAGAGGGGAATTTCTGTATAGAGGGTTAGAAGTACTTTATTCTTTAGGTCTATGTTAGCTCCTAATTGAGAAAGTATGTCTAAGCCTATAAGTCCGTCGAAGTATCTGTGGAATCTGAATACAAGGAATTTAAGTGTGCCGGGTTGTCCAAATTCTAGGAAGGTAGGGAGTGTTATTTCCTTGGTAATTTTGTGTTCGTTCAATATTGTCCTAATGATGGTGGGTTTTATCGGACGTACGTCATCGGGGTGGGTGAATTCTGGGTTGAGAAAGGATGCGGACGCACCAGTATCTATAAGGAATTTTAATGGTCTACCAAAGGGTGACGATATATGGATATAAGGCAGAATATTGCCATGTCTGTTAACGTCTATATATCCGATTGGTTCCTCGAGGCATTTATGTGAAAATTTCCGTCGTCCAATTCGTTCATTGTTTCTAGAAGATCTTGGTCTAATTGATCAAAATGTTCGTTGTCGTCTATGTTATGTTCAGGTAGTTGATTATTGTCGTTATATTCGTATATACTGTATGGTGGGTTTACTATTTCTGAGCGCTCTAGGTTTCCTAGGCCTATATGATTAATGTCTCTGAACCTAAACTGGTTACTTTGTTGTCTAGAAATGCCTGAGTTAATGTCCATTGGTTGCGGTCTTGAGAGTCTACGTGTTGAGTGTCCGGAAGCAATTTCCATTGGTTCGGGTTTGGTTAATGTGTTAGGTCGGTTGTCATTGAAATTTCGATGACCGTTATTTTGTGGGAAATTTGTCGGTTGTCGTTGTGGGAATTGAGGGTTATTTCTTGGGTAAGTTGTCAAAAATTGTGGTTGTTGTGGGATATTTTGGTTGGGTCTACCATTTTGTGACCAGTGTTTTTGTGAAAAGTTCTCATTAGTCCTATTGTTTTGAAACCACTGATTTTGAAAAAGGTTTTTATGTTGTTGAGAAGGCTGAGGTATATTTGGGAAACGTCTTGGCTCTTTCTGATGGGGGTACGGATCGTTTTTGAAATAGGAAATGTTTTGCTCTTTGAGGCAAAAGGCAAAAGCTTCTGGTAAGTCTTTAGGTTTCATAGCACGAATGGTGCTTCCCAGTGGCTCTTTAAGCCCTGTGAGGAATGTATTTAGAGACATTTCGGAATACAAAATTCGTTTGGCATCGATGACGTTTTTATGGGTTTCGTTAATTTGTATGTGGTTGTTCATGGCTGCTTGTATTTCGATTATCTCACTATAAAATTTTTCTATTGGTTTGTGAGCTTGTCTTAAGTTATGAAGGTCACGAATAAGGGATGTTTCGTTCCTTTTATCTGCGTAGTGTGTTATTAAATTTCCTTTAATTGCGGCCCAGTCCAATGGAGTACCATACATGTTAAGTATTTCGTTGGCTTGGCCTTCGATTTTGTTCCTTATGGCTCTAAGTATAATGGTAGCTTGTGGGGTTCCGCTTATGTTTGGCATAAGGGAGAGTAGTTCTTCAACATTGTTGATGAACTCAAATAATAGTCTAGGGTTACCGTCATATTTCGGTAAGTCCTTGACAGCGTCAGGAATTCTTAACTGACTAAGAATGTCAAGAGCATTCCTGGCGTTTGGTTCGTTCGCCATATTATTTATGGTATTGTTAATCTTAGAGGAAGCGAAAATATTATCCTTACAAATGTTTTCACTACTTAATTCTAGGCTTTCTTCTTCTATTTGTGGTAGGTATCTACTAGGTATTTTCTTATTATACGGTTTAAATTTTTTCCTCATTAAGGAGTGGAAGTAAAGGTGGGTAAACAGGGGATGTAACAATATTCGATTTCTTTGGACTCACCAAACGAGAATAAGGGTTCTCATGATTTTGTATTCTGGTCCTGTTGTTTCCTAATTATGGCTGCTCCTCACTTCACTTCACAGTTTTGGTGTTTTATTTATATCGATTAACCGTCGATGTTTTTGGATTTTGCACTATTTTACTTGTTGTTCACTTCTTATTTTTGTTTGCGTATTTTTTTTTTTTTTTTATTTGGTATTTTATCTGTATTTATTTTTTAGAATCGATTAACCGTCGATGTTCTTGGATTTTGCACTATTTTACTTGTTGTTCACTTCTTATTTTTGTTTGCGTATTTTTTTTTTTTTTTTTTTTTTTATTTTTTTTATTTGGTATTTTGTTTTATTTTAGGTTCACTCGGTGTTTAGAGAGATCAAAACTCTCGCGGTACTTAATATCACTGTTATACCGATATTCCGTCGATATTAGATTTAACTCTATGCTTCGGTAAACCGCCGAATTGCGAGGTTAATTTAAAAAGTACCGACACCGGACTACGACTGCGCCAGTTACGAGTTGAACATTAGTAGTTCATAAAAAAAACCGATTTTAAATTGGGCAGAGTAACGTTCTGCTAACTTTATTGACAATCAATGATGATTTGGACATTTTTACATTGCTATTTATATTGTTGTTTTGCTTACTCTTTACTTTTGTTTAGTGTTTAGTGTTACAGTTTCTGTGTGAACGGAAATGAAAATGAAAATGAAATATGATAACAATTTTTATACGAATGCTAATGAAATTTGAATATAATATCTATGGCAATGAACTTTGAGTATCTAGACTGTTGGGAATTGCAAAATAAGCAATATGAGAGTGTTTGCTTGTTACTTGTTAATTATTACTTGTTACGCATACGTAACTCGCGCGTCGGGATTTTGTAAGTCGGGATTTTGTCAGTCGGGATTTTAGCAGTCGGGATTTTGTCAGTCGGGATTTTGTAAGGCGGGATTTCATGCCCAACCCTTCGACAGTTATCAAAGACACATAATTTTCTTTCATTTCTAAGTGAGTCTGCTTGGAAGATTGCCGAATTCGTCTCAAATATTGGTGTTCTAGTTTGTACCGCAAATACCATCTGTAGTCACGGTACAGAACCGTCGTCTACTCCTACTTACAGTAAAAGCACTGTAAACACTAATCAACATTTTTCAAACAATCAATTTAACTTGTCTTATGATATACATTTCTTTATAAAAAAAATTTGAACTGGTTTTAATATATTTTTCACGAAGGGTAGTTCTCCCATCGTATGTGAACACTAGTGCACTTCATTTGTACACCGACAATCGATTGAGAAAACCGAAACAAACAAAAGAGCTCTCGTCGTCTCTTTCATCCCTTCATGGGTATATGCAAATATCAAACATTAGCCACAGGATAATTTTTTATGCAGCTCCAGAGCCGGCTAATTTTTTGAAGTCTATATTCACCACACTAGTGTCCAAAATTAGCCAGGTGATAATATTTTAACGCAATTGGCACATGGCCTAAGTTTCCAATACTTTTTAATGGATTATATCTTGGTTGACTGATTTGAACCAACCTGCAACATCCTACTTTTTATTTATGTATAATGTATATTGTTGGAGTAATGAAACCTAATACCTACATCATTCGACAACTAGATGTCCACGCCAATGCCACCCCTGTGTTTGCGTTGGCTAACCTGACGACACGTACTCATCCTTCAGCCGTGATCAACTCAAGACACCAAATTACTTATGCTACAATTTAACTTCTTTTAACTTCTGTTTCTTCAACTTCAACTTAAAAAATATAAATTGTTCTTGTGTTATTTTTAAATCTTATCTTTTCTTGTATGTTCTGTCCACACACGAACATAACGATTGGCGACGAGGATTAAGAACTGCGTGTAAATTAATGAAAACAAAAAAAAAAGAGAAAACAAGATGACGAACGAAGCGAAAATTCTGGAACTATTAGAGGTTCAATCCAAACTCCTGCAATCAATCATCGCTGGAAATAGAGGATCCACAGAGATTTCAAAATCAAGTCCAGAACTGCTTATGGATTCTTTAGCAAACAGCATATCAGAATTTTGCTACGATCCTGCAAATGGAATTACGTTCGAAGCATGGTTTTCTCGACACGAGGACATATTTTGTGTAGGCGGAAAAGATCTCGATGATGCATCGAAAGTGCGATTATTAATGCGCAAACTCAACCCAATTGCGCACGAGAAATACGCGTCATATATTTTGCCAAAACATACACGTGATGTAGAGTTCAAAGAAACTACAGAGATGCTATTAAATATGTTCGGTGCCAAGGAGTCGCTGTTCAGCACACATTACCGTTGCCTGCAGACAGTCAAAAATGCAGAAGAGGACTTCATAAGTTACGCAGCGCACGTAAACAAATTGTGCGAGGATTTCAAGCTAAGTGTGCTAACATCAAATCAATTCAAACGTTTAGTATTTGTCACAGGCCTGCAGTCATCGGCCGAGGCAGACATACGCACATGATTATTGTCGTCATTGGAGGATGATGCAACTTTGGACTTAGCAAAGCTGTTGTCGGGTGTGCAAAAATATCTTAGCCTTAAAACAGATGCAGCGCTAATCGAAAACTTCAAGCACATCAGTCAATGCTGTAAAAAGAGAAAAGCATTATTCATCTCGACCAAAATCCAAGCATCAGCAACAAAGCAGTCATCCGCAAGGCAGTCAACCAAGATCCCCCTGCTGGAGTTGTGGAGAAATTCACTTTTCTCGCGATTGTCCATTTCAAGAGCACAAATGCCAAAAATGTAAAAAAATTGGTCACAGAGAGGGCTACTGCAACTGTTTTTCAGACGGAGGATAAAGTTGAACGAGGAAAACATTATCACAACCGCAAAAAGTTTTCACCAAGCAACAAGTCAATATACTGACGCTATGCAGTCAGTCATGCTAAGCGACGAAAATTTGTGTCAGTAGTTATTCGCCCTAACGATTACACTGATAAGCACACACTTAAGCTTCAAGTTGACACAGGATCTGACATCAGCATAGTCGACATTTCAACATGGAAAAAGTTTGGTCAGCCTGGATAAAAACTTGAAGGGACTCAAACTAAAAGTGCATCGTTGGACAACATCAAGTTGATAGCTGAATTTCTGTGCAAAGTTCAGCTCAACGGGGAAGTTAAACAATGCAAACTTTTCGTTTCAAATATTGACACTTTGAATATTTTAGGTACTGATCTGTGCGAAATCTTTAACTTTAGGGACCAGCCAATCAGCGCAATTTGCAGTCGAATCATTCAGCCTACAAACAATGATCGACAAGCTGCAATTGATAACATCCAAAAGCGATATGCTCAGCTGTTCAGAGAAGATTCGTCAATCTGTACTAAAACTGAAGTAGAACTTCATCTTAAACAAAATGCATCACCAGTCTTCAGGGCCAAGCGTCCAGTAGCGTATTCAGTCCTACCGTTTATTGAAGAGGAACTTCAACGACTTCAAGACCGCAATGTCATCACCTCAGTTGATTACTCAGACTGGGCAGCACCTATTGTGGTCGTCAGAATAGCATCTGAAGGCGTTCGAATTTGTGGAGACTACTCATCGGGTCTTAATCAGTCATTAGAGTCCCATCAATATCCACTTCCTCTGCCTGAAGACATCTTTGCCAAAATTGCCAACAGTCCATACTACACACACATAGACTTGGCAGATGCGTATCTTCAAGTTGCTGTAACACCTGAATCACGAAAGCTGCTCACCATTAACACCCACAAGGGGTTGTTCACTTTCAATAGGCTACACCTGGAGTCAAATCTGCGCCAGGGGCCTTTCAACAGTTAATGGATGAAATGTTTGCGGGTATAGATGGCGTTGCAGCATACCTCGACGATATTGTTGTCAGCAGAAAAGACTGGCAGGAGCACATGCGTAATCTAGATAAAGTTCTTCAACGTCTTTTGGATTACAATTTCCGAATCAAAATCGGTAAGTGTTCATTTTTTGTACCTCAAATTAAGTATCTTGGTCACATCATTGATGCGAATGGATTGCGACCAGACCCCAACCAAATTGAACGAATAAAAACAATGCCAGAACCAACAAATATTACGGAGCTCAGATCGTTTCTTGGAGTTGTTAATTACTACGGAAAATTTGTCAAACAAATGAGAGAAATTCGTGCACCGTTAGATAACTTACTTCGAGAGAACGTCAAATTTGAGTGGTCTGAGGAATGTTGGAAGTCTTTTTCAAAATTTAAATCCATTCTCGCATCAGATCTTATGCTTACTCATTTCAACCCAGCATTGCCTATCAAAGTCGCGGCAGATGCGTCAAATGTTGGCATGGGTGCATGCATCATTCACATTTTTCCTGATGGTACTGAGAAAGTCATCTCACATGCAGCCAGATCTTTAACTCCAGCCGAGACACGGTACAGTCAAATTGAGAAGGAAGCAGCCGCACTCATTTTTGCCGTAAAAAAATTTCACCGAATGATTTTTGGACGTAAGTTTTTTCTTCTCACCGATCATAAACCCCTCTTAGCAATCTTTGGTAGCAAGAAAGGAATTTCAACTTATACTGCCAATAGACTACAGAGGTGGGCACTAACGATGATGATGTATGATTTCGACATCAAATACATATCAACCAAAGAATTTGGTTTCGTCGACGTACTTTCACGTTTAATCAATAGAAATGTAAATTTGGACAAAGATTACATAATTGCTTGCACCAGATTTGAAGATGATGTTGCATTTACTTTAAAAGATACAATCAAGTCGCTTCCTGTAAATTTCAAAATGATACAACAAGCAACAGCAAATTGTAAAACCTTACAGTCAGTCATCCAAATCTTAAATTCAGGATGGAAAACATCAATATCACCGCAAATTACACCCTTTTTCATCAGGAGGGAGAGCCTAGCTCTTATCGATGGATGTTTAATGTTTAAAGACCGCATAATCATACCAGCGTGTCTTCAAAAGCGAATTCTGCGACAACTTCATCGGGGACATCCGGGCATCGACAAAATGAAAACTTTTGCCAGATGTCACGTATATTGGCCGGGAATAGACGGCGACATATTATCTTTCGTGCGCCAGTGTCATGCTTGTGCCAGCGCAGCGAAGTCTCCGATAAAAACAACCCTTCAATCATGGCCAACTACAACATCGGCGATGGAGCGTATTCACATCGACATCGCAGGTCCCTGCGACGGTATGTACTATTTCGTCATTGTGGATTCGCATACTAAATGGTAAGAAGTGTTACAAGTCGCAAATATAACATCAAGCGTAATCATCAGCAAGCTGACAGATTTTTTTTCGCTGTATGGCGATTGTCAAACACTAGTTTCTGACAACGGAACACAATTCACCAGTGCTGAATTTCAAGCATTCATGAAATTACGTGGCATTTAACATTTGCGAACGGCTCCTTTTCATCCGCAATCCAACGGCCAAGCAGAACGTTTTGTGGATACACTAAAGCGCGCATTAAAAAAGTTGAAGCAGGAAGGAACAAGCAGCTTCGTTGCTACGGGCTGGCCAGGGGGGCGCAGCCCTCAGCGGGGCGCACTTTACAGAGCCACAAGCAAACAAAGTTAAAACATTATGCTACACATAAAAAAAAACGTCAACTTGATTATAATAGGCGCCCCCACAGATTAGAAATGGCGCCCCTTCCTTACGAAAGGGGTTACATGGATTACCTCGGGTAAAAATCGGCTTATTTAAAAAAAAAAAAAATTTATGTAAAAAATAAAATATTTCAATCAATCTATTTTTGGCCTTAAATATACACATTTGACATAGAGTTTCTGAAATGTTTGTAGAAAAATATTTAAAGCTCGGCCATTGCGACGCCATTTCCGCTGACCGCTCGGAAAAAAGGTGCTTGCGCGTTGACAGCAGAACTCATGACAGGATCAACTAAAGTAAAAAAAAAGATACGTATTTTAGTTAATACCTTAAACTAGAACTTGGACGAAGGAAGAAATAAAAAAGTAAAAATTGGATTCAACCGATTTTGAAAACACAGTTTCGGGAAAAACGCGTTTTAAATTTTGAGTGGCAATAAAACTGAGCCCAACTGGCGTTGAGTGCGCAACTTCCCAAGGCCCTATCTCTGAAACTAGCTATTACTACGATCGACTTGAAAATTTAGGACAATATTCTAGAGATGTTGTAGACATAAGACATAAGACATACGGCTAAAATTTGCAGCATGTGGAAATTTCTTACTCTCCTGTTAGATCTCTCTTCTGTAACGAACTACGAAAAATCTTCGTACGGGAATAGGGTTTGACTGATTTCGGTAGAATTTCGTAGTTTTAACAGTTTTGGATAGGTATGAGAACAGGCCTCATTATCACTTGCCTTATAGATTTTTTGAATGATTTCAGAAAAAATCAAATAGAGCTGTGTATTGATTTAGCAAAAAATTGTATAAACGAGCTGTCGATAGAACCGTAATTTTTTGAAAAGCGTAAACGAAATGTTAAAAAATGTTCGACGAAAGGGCTAAGGGCTTCAAACGTTTAAAATTCAGCTTTACTAGACCTGAGGTTCAGAATTTTTGATTTTCTTCCACAAAGCCATTTAAAAGAGTAAAACTTTTCTAACTTTTCAACGCATTCGATCCAAAAACCAAGTCTGTTTTTAAGTGAGGATATGTATTTTATCTCTTACTGTAAACGTGGTTATGGAAAATATCGACCAAATAAGCCAATTTCATCAACATTGCTCATCGTACAATAGTTCAACAAGCGTTCTAACGGATGCAGAAGTGGGCTGTTCGGCGAATAATATCAAGTTCGTTGCTCAATTCAAATAACCTGGATAAAACTTTTCCTCTGGAATGTTATCTCACTTCCGTGTGTAGAACACTTATGACTGTTTTCGACGAACGTCTTAGTTTATTTTCGAATGGAACTCGGAACCCCTCTGACCCGTACCTTTTGGGAAACACTGTACTAGACATAGGCACACTTATTCGGCAAATGGGACGGAGATTTCAAAGTTTAGCTGCCGTAGCTTCTGATTTTGGTTTCCTAATAGGAAATCTTAAGCTCCACTGAAGACGCTGCTGGTCTAGCATTTAAATAGAAAGATGATTTGGAAGCCAACTATATGTATAGTTGTGTTTAGCGATTGAAAGACCATATTATTGACAAATTGGCCTCAAGCTTACTTTTCAGGCTACAAGATTTTAAAATGCATAAATGAACGAACTCGTATTGTATTGTTTCCTACATAGTAGTAAGTAGGATAATTTTATGCTTATAAATATGAATACATAATTTAAATTACACTTTCAAAGTTATTGTGTTGTTTCTCTTGCTAAAAAATAAGTCTTGGGGCGCAAAATTCAAATCTTGCCAGGGGCGCTCATGACCCTAGCTACTACTGAACAAGTCAACAGAACCTAGAAACATTCCTACAGACTGACCGTTCTACACTGAATCGAGATGTATTAAATTTTAAATCGCCAGCAGAAGCATTTCTGGGTCGTAGAATGACAACATCATTGGATCTGTTGAAGCGAAAAGACAACACTACTGGCACTTCATCGAATGAAAAACAAAATCTGCAATTTAACAAACATCATGGTGCTAAGAAAAGACGTTTCCTTGCCGGGGACATTGTCTACGCCAATATCTACCGGAATAACAAGGAACACTGGGTACCAGGTACTATCATCGAGCGTAAAGGAACAGTCAACTATAATGTCCTCATAAACGATAAGACAAAACTTATAAGATCACATGCGAATCAAATCAAAGCTCGATATTCTTCAGGCATCGAAAAGGGCTCAACAAACGCATTCCTCGATCTAATAGATATGTTTCAACCAAATAAGCAGCCTGAAACAATACAAGATGTTACAGTAATAAACCACGAGAATTTAGATCCAGAAATCGCAGATGTATCTGAAGATGCTGCTAACGAATCAACTGCAGGTACTTTCGAATTCTTGGGATTTCCTTCAAGACCCCATACTCCTGAACCAGTATAAGTGACTTCATCAGGACAAGCTGTACATGCACCTGCCTGGATGAAGAATTTTGATCGCTCTTAAGTAAGGGAAGTGTTGGAGTAATGAAACCTAATACCTACATCATTCGACAACTAGATGTCCACGCCAATGCCACCCCTGTGTTTGCGTTGGCTAACCTGACGACACGTACTCATCCTTCAGCCGTGATCAACTCAAGACACCAAACTACTTGTGCTACAATTTAACTTCTTTTAACTTCTGTTTCTTCAACTTCAACTTAATAAATATAAATTGTTCTTGTGTTCTTTTTAAATCTTATCTTTTCTTGTATGTTCTGTCCACACACGAACATAACATATATCATACCTACATTACCTTCATAAAAAATATTAATTTCCCTCTGTAAATGAATTTAGGGTTATTTCATTGGGAATTGATTCTTGGGTATAATCTTTGTATATACCTTCCTATAGTAACGCCAAGAAATTCATTAGAAACGTTGTACCAGTATCCCGACAAAGCTTTGGCGCTTGAATCGGTCTAAAATGAAAACTGAATGAAAGCAGAACTCATGACAGGATCAACTAAAGTAAAAAAAAAGATACGTATTTTAGTTAATACCTTAAACTAGAACTTGGACGAAGGAAGAAATAAAAAAGTAAAAATTGGATTCAACCGATTTTGAAAACACAGTTTCGGGAAAAACGCGTTTTAAATTTTGAGTGGCAATAAAACTGAGCCCAACTGGCGTTGAGTGCGCAACTTCCCAAGGCCCTATCTCTGAAACTAGCTATTACTACGATCGACTTGAAAATTTAGGACAATATTCTAGAGATGTTGTAGACATAAGACATAAGACATACGGCTAAAATTTGCAGCATGTGGAAATTTCTTACTCTCCTGTTAGATCTCTCTTCTGTAACGAACTACGAAAAATCTTCGTACGGGAATAGGGTTTGACTGATTTCGGTAGAATTTCGTAGTTTTAACAGTTTTGGATAGGTATGAGAACAGGCCTCATTATCACTTGCCTTATAGATTTTTTGAATGATTTCAGAAAAAATCAAATAGAGCTGTGTATTGATTTAGCAAAAAATTGTATAAACGAGCTGTCGATAGAACCGTAATTTTTTGAAAAGCGTAAACGAAATGTTAAAAAATGTTCGACGAAAGGGCTAAGGGCTTCAAACGTTTAAAATTCAGCTTTACTAGACCTGAGGTTCAGAATTTTTGATTTTCTTCCACAAAGCCATTTAAAAGAGTAAAACTTTTCTAACTTTTCAACGCATTCGATCCAAAAACCAAGTCTGTTTTTAAGTGAGGATATGTATTTTATCTCTTACTGTAAACGTGGTTATGGAAAATATCGACCAAATAAGCCAATTTCATCAACATTGCTCATCGTACAATAGTTCAACAAGCGTTCTAACGGATGCAGAAGTGGGCTGTTCGGCGAATAATATCAAGTTCGTTGCTCAATTCAAATAACCTGGATAAAACTTTTCCTCTGGAATGTTATCTCACTTCCGTGTGTAGAACACTTATGACTGTTTTCGACGAACGTCTTAGTTTATTTTCGAATGGAACTCGGAACCCCTCTGACCCGTACCTTTTGGGAAACACTGTACTAGACATAGGCACACTTATTCGGCAAATGGGACGGAGATTTCAAAGTTTAGCTGCCGTAGCTTCTGATTTTGGTTTCCTAATAGGAAATCTTAAGCTCCACTGAAGACGCTGCTGGTCTAGCATTTAAATAGAAAGATGATTTGGAAGCCAACTATATGTATAGTTGTGTTTAGCGATTGAAAGACCATATTATTGACAAATTGGCCTCAAGCTTACTTTTCAGGCTACAAGATTTTAAAATGCATAAATGAACGAACTCGTATTGTATTGTTTCCTACATAGTAGTAAGTAGGATAATTTTATGCTTATAAATATGAATACATAATTTAAATTACACTTTCAAAGTTATTGTGTTGTTTCTCTTGCTAAAAAATAAGTCTTGGGGCGCAAAATTCAAATCTTGCCAGGGGCGCTCATGACCCTAGCTACTACTGAACAAGTCAACAGAACCTAGAAACATTCCTACAGACTGACCGTTCTACACTGAATCGAGATGTATTAAATTTTAAATCGCCAGCAGAAGCATTTCTGGGTCGTAGAATGACAACATCATTGGATCTGTTGAAGCGAAAAGACAACACTACTGGCACTTCATCGAATGAAAAACAAAATCTGCAATTTAACAAACATCATGGTGCTAAGAAAAGACGTTTCCTTGCCGGGGACATTGTCTACGCCAATATCTACCGGAATAACAAGGAACACTGGGTACCAGGTACTATCATCGAGCGTAAAGGAACAGTCAACTATAATGTCCTCATAAACGATAAGACAAAACTTATAAGATCACATGCGAATCAAATCAAAGCTCGATATTCTTCAGGCATCGAAAAGGGCTCAACAAACGCATTCCTCGATCTAATAGATATGTTTCAACCAAATAAGCAGCCTGAAACAATACAAGATGTTACAGTAATAAACCACGAGAATTTAGATCCAGAAATCGCAGATGTATCTGAAGATGCTGCTAACGAATCAACTGCAGGTACTTTCGAATTCTTGGGATTTCCTTCAAGACCCCATACTCCTGAACCAGTATAAGTGACTTCATCAGGACAAGCTGTACATGCACCTGCCTGGATGAAGAATTTTGATCGCTCTTAAGTAAGGGAAGTGTTGGAGTAATGAAACCTAATACCTACATCATTCGACAACTAGATGTCCACGCCAATGCCACCCCTGTGTTTGCGTTGGCTAACCTGACGACACGTACTCATCCTTCAGCCGTGATCAACTCAAGACACCAAACTACTTGTGCTACAATTTAACTTCTTTTAACTTCTGTTTCTTCAACTTCAACTTAATAAATATAAATTGTTCTTGTGTTCTTTTTAAATCTTATCTTTTCTTGTATGTTCTGTCCACACACGAACATAACATATATCATACCTACATTACCTTCATAAAAAATATTAATTTCCCTCTGTAAATGAATTTAGGGTTATTTCATTGGGAATTGATTCTTGGGTATAATCTTTGTATATACCTTCCTATAGTAACGCCAAGAAATTCATTAGAAACGTTGTACCAGTATCCCGACAAAGCTTTGGCGCTTGAATCGGTCTAAAATGAAAACTGGATTGTGTCCTGAAGTTTTATGAATGTCTCGTCCAAAAAAAAGCTATTTTTCAACGAAAAAAAAACAACATTAAATATTTATTTTTTGTACGACCGGCGCAAACGAATAGACTTTTGTGTATTTCGGGTAAATAAATTTGTTTACTGGTAGCCATATTTCATTTTTTTCCCCCCAATCACAATTTATTGTTCGTTGCCAAATATTTAAATCTCGCATCATAGCAATTCAATGTGATTTTCGTATTTAAGAATTGCTCTAATACTTTTACAATAGATTTCAAAATATGTAATTATGTAGGTATTTAGTTTTTAGAAATGATTGTTTTCAGTATCTGTTCTTCTGCGTATTTTTTCCTTTTGCAAACAGCAAATGGTGCCATACTTATTTCCCCATTCCTGCAAATGTTCATTCGGAACAAACCTGTACGTTTTGGATGCAGGGAAAACGGAGCTTGTGTTATTCACTAAGAAGCATAGCATCCCTCAAGTCAAGGACACACTTGAATTAGTGAGAAAATCCGCCTGAAAGAGAAAGCGTTAGGCTGTAAATGGGGAATTAGATTGTGCACAGGCTTTATAATGTGGTGGTCCGACCCATACTTATGTATGGGATTCTAGTCAGGTGAACAGCACTAGACAGAGTTAGCTTCGTAAATATAGTTAGCAAAATCCAGAGAACTGCCTGCATCTGCGTTACAGGAGCCATGCGAACTACCGCTGCTCTTGAAACAATGTTAAATATGTTATGCTTTCGTTGGACATTTATGGTAGGGACATAGCAGCAAAAACGGCGATGCGACTTAAAGAAACTTCACAGTGAGTATCTTCTAACTTTATGCACGCCAGAATATTCGCAATGAATAATCTAAATAGGGAAGTATACGAACTATATGACTCCGCTCCTAGATTTCAATGTAAAATGTTGGACTAATATTCCCAGCCGATAAGAATGGGTAGGAAATATCTGTCTTAATGACAGATCCGCATTGGAAATCTACACGGATATCCAGTTAGTATCTCTAAACCAGATATCGAACATATGAATGCCCACGCAGTGCTGGGTTTCTGGTCATAGTGATGTACCAGATAACTGTGAGGCAGACGAACTAACCAGAAAAGGAACAAAACTTGGATGTTTTATCACAGAAAGTGAACCCCATGTACCAATAGAAACAATAAACCAAAAAATCTCAACGCAAGCTCTACAACAGACTTATGAGAGATGGCGTAATCTTGACACGTGTAGCTGCGCCAGACAGGCTTGGCCACGGCTAAACCAACATAAAACTTGCCGCCTGCTAAAAGTAAACAGAGCACATATCGGCATACTAGTTGAACAGGTCATTGTGCAATAGGCAGATATGCCAGCAGACTAGGAATCCTCGCCAATGACTACTGTCACAGCTACATGGATGAGGAGGAGAAGTTGCCCAGCTCTCTCCTCCTTAAGAAAAATGATAATACTTCTTTGTTGACCTTCAAGATATTTCCTCAACAGATATCAATAAAATACGGAAATTCATCCAACTTTCAAAATGGTTCCAGGAGTAACGATGAGAATCGGCTCATGTGGCAACACAATGGACCTACTTTGGGCTTAGTGAATCCTACGAAATATGGGGATAGCCACCCAACCTAACCTAACCTTGTGGTGTCTCTGCTCTAGCGATGGCTACCTATTCAGTTCATCCCGTATGCTGGTGCTAAAGCCGAAAACGATTCAAATATGAACAATCAATGGGGCCTTGGAGGCAAAACCGTTTTGTCTCTACTGAACGGTGTAAATCTTCAAGAACATCAATCATTTTTTGACAACTCTTTTACCTCATTCATTCTCATGTGGCATCTTACATCGCTTAGTCATGTACGATACATCACTCAACAGATACGAATGAAATCAAAAGGGAGCTATCCGCGTTGGGTCATGTGACAAATATCCATAACATTCTCCCACCAAAAGACCTCTACCGATCTTTACACTAAAGATTGAAAATCAGGAAAATAATAAAGACATACATATATAACATAAGACAATTAGATACTTTAAGGCAGTATAAACTTCGAACCTCCTCGACTAAAGAAGGACATTGCCCAGTGCTTAAATTGTCAAAAATATGGGCACACAACAAATTATTGCAACAAACTTAGCTGAACATTTTAGAGTGACGTTTACTAATGACACAAATAACTCAGACATAAGCTTACCTACAACTTCTAGTTTCCAAAGCACTAATAGTTCTAACATAAAAAAGCTAACAGTAAAAGAAATAAAATACTACATTCAACACAAGATTAATCCAAAAAAATCTCTGGGTATGATCTTATTACCGGACAAATATTAATAAAACTACCCCAAAACGCACTTTTGTACCTCCGAAATCTATTTAACGCAATTTTTACTCTAAAATGCTTCCCAAAGGTTTGAAAAGTACCCAAAGTAATAGCAGTTCCAAAACCTCGAAAAGACGCTACTCAAACCGCTAATTACAAGTCAATAAGTTTATTGCCAATAGTATCAAAGCTATTCGAAAAAGTCCTAATAGATAGACTTCAACATAGAGACGAGCACTCAAATCTTCTTAAAGCAGAAGCTGGAGTTCCCCAAGGAATCGTCCTTGGAACTTTATTATATCTAATATATACATCCGACATTCCTACACCTCAGTCAAAAAATGCAATGATTGCGACATAGACAAAAGATAACTTGGAAACAACATATACTCACAAAACGTAATCAAATCAAGGACAAATTTAGACAACTACTTTGGCTGCTGAAAAGAAACTCGGTTCTATCTATAGACAACAAACTGCTCATTTAAAAGACGATTATTAAACCAATATGGACATACAGACTTCAGCTGGGGGGAACAGCGTGTAAATCAAATATAAACATCATCCAAAGACAGCTATTAAAAATGTTAAGAACGATAATAGCCGCTCCATGGTATATTTCCAATGACGACATCCATAAAGACCTCAAATTGTCGACAGTAATTGAAGAAATACAAAGGACAAGCACAAAAAAATAAATCCGGTTATTAATCCACCATAACAATTAAGTCAACTCAATCCCGCTACAAGAAATAACCCGAAAAAGAAGACTGAAGAGCCTTAGCATCAAACCTAACTTAAAGATATTAATAAAGTAATAACTATTGTAATCTTTACTTTTTGAATACTCGCTATTATTAAAAAACCCACCTTATTGTAAACAAAGGTATGTAAAGGCACTGGCCTTATACGCTATCATATCCTGTTATGTAACAACAATTACTAGGTGTCCAATATGTACAGATGTAAATAAATAAAGGAAACAAAAAAAAGAAACAGTTTTTGAAAGCACAAAACATATTTTCTTTTTTAATCAGTTAATTCACATTTAAAAGAAACCGACATCAAAAGGCGAATATTTACTTCAATGGTGCCGAAATAACGAAGAAATTAAAATCTTGACGAAAGCTTTTTCATACGGAATGAAATTAGCAAAGGCGCAAAAGCTCTCTGGCACTTTATTCTCGATTTGGTATTACTAGCGACATCTTGCAGCATAATGGTACTACTGGATTGGCGCTACTATAGTAATGTATATACAAAGATTATACTAATACTTTTAAAATTGTTCAGGGTAATAAAATGCTTTGATGAAATTGTAGGATGAAAGAGAGACGCACTAAGCGACAGGAAAAAATTAGCAACTCGTATTACACTGAGAACTGAGAGTAATTTACAGTTTCTCTATTGAAATGTGAAGAGCGATGCTTTGTTTTCCTGGCCAGAGTTTACATTTGTTGTTTCTCTGATAATATGGTACGACGTTTTCTTTCAAATCAACGTTGTGAGCAAAGCAAGGCAGTAACCTAAAGTTAACTTTGTCAACTTATTTGCTTAACAAATGAACCTCTTAATTGAAAACATATAGACCAGTGGCTCCCAACCAATGAACTTGTGTTCAAGTCAAGTTTCATGACCCGTATCCATTTCATTGCATAATCTTTTGAAATTTATAAAATGTACCTACTTCTTTTTACTACATTAACCAATTTAATTACTAGTTTCAAAGTAGAATTCAAAATTGCTGACATAGTATTTGATGGTAGAGCTTGTGGGTGTATTACGCTTTGGAAGTTGTTTCTAGATCTCGTGGTTACCTCTATTGCAAGAACAAAACACGACCATCAGTTAAAATAAGCAACAAAAATTCTGGATGCTTATTTTAACTGATGGCGATTGGGAGGGGACTGCGGAGGCGGACGCAGAGTGCTGATGCCGGCACGTTCGTTGGTATGGCGGATTTCGTAAATACCCAGCGGGAAATGGAAGCATACAATCATGCATGCTGGAGCGATTCCTTGGAAGGTTAGAAGGCATGACTCTCCGTATCCTCTTCCATATCCTTTTTACATTAGTAGGTCCGCAGAGGGAAGCAATACACACTTTTAAAAAGATTTTTGCGGAAGCACATCTCAGTAATTGCTTCTCAATGCATCACTTACCCATCGAATAGAATGTTTTCCTAAAAAATCAGTGCTTCCGAATACCTTCTCGGAAGAGCGCTTCCCAAATTTCCCGCTGGGTATTGACCTGTGTAGATCGTATACGTGTGAAGATGTTTGGGTGTACACATGCTTGTTATTTTGTTTGTAGCTTGATGTGAGTATTTTTTGTTTTTCATCGATATCGTGTAATTTGTAATTTCAAGAAGCGACCATAAGTTTACAATACTTTTTAATGGATTATACATGGTTGACTGATTTGAACCAAACTGCAACATGCTACTTTTTATTTATGTATAATGTATATCATACATTACCTTCATAAAAAATATTAATCTCTCTCTGTAAGTGAATTAAGGGTTATTTCATTCAGATTAAGTTTACTATACAGCGAGTTATGAAGTTAAATGTCAATTCTTTGGGAACTGATTCTTGGGTATAATCTAAGAAAAAAATCGTTCTACAGCAAGGGTCTGTCTCCAATGTGGACATCATTTATCGAGAATTTAAGAAAAGACCTACTTTGGTGTACCTTGACCCATGCTAACACAAATATCTCCGCTAATAATTCCTACATAAACTTCATTTAGGGCTTTGAGAAAATAGTACTCTTTTTAACGACTTTTAAATAAAATCGATATCTTTTTTGGCTTTCCAGATATTTTATTTTTAGGTCAGTTTCCTTTATATTGCCTATGCTAATTTTTACTTTCAGGTCGCTTTTTTACAAAAAATGCGTAATAAACATACCGTTTTATTATTTTTTTTCTTATGAACGTAACAATTGTAAACAAAAAAATCTGTGATGAGTTTGCTGAAAAACTCACAGATTTTATGATAGGTATGTACTTGGAAAAAACCGCAGCAGATAAAAAGCGAACATATGATTTTTTACCTACTTTTTTAACTACAGTTAACAATTAGTGCGATTTTCCAACTACATAATTCATAATTTTTCTGATTTGCCCAATGAATGCGTACTTATGAAACATGAAAGAATTCGTGTAGGTATTTTACTTCTGGATCTTACTGGATCTTCTTTACATGGATCTTTATTAATCTTTAAATCAGTCTCAAAGGAGCCATAACTTTTGCGGCTGCATAGAGTTACGCAAAGTCTTCAACATTTTATTGCGCTTCTGTTTGGCTCTCTAAAATGTATTTTTGTAGCTATGGTAGTTCAGAAGTTATATCACTTAAAGTGGTCTTACCATCAAATTGGAGGTGCCTTACTTCGACGGGCTATAACTTGGAGAGGGTTGAAAATAGACCCCCCAGTCATACGATTTTTTGTTTCCTAGAGCTTCAGGAATCTCCAGTTAAAAGATTATACCTCTTAACTGGGAAACCCTGTATGTTGATATCAAGAACAGGTTAATAGGCTATAATTTTGGATCCTGAGCCGCAGGGAAAGCACCGTTAATTTCCAAGAAAATTATTAAAAGAAGAAAATAATTTGCAGCCGATCAAATGAAAACATTTAATGAACATGGTCCTAAAAATTTCAAAAATATTTAATGGAGCGACAAATCGAATGTTTATTTATTTAGGGTGGATAGTTAATACTATAATAAAGAATACTAAACTAAAGAATTTAACCCTAGATTCATAAAAAAAACAACAAACATGGTGGGTTGGAATATAATGGTATGGGGGTGTCTCTTCTAGCATGATGCGGGGCCATTATTTTGGATAAATGATACGATAACGCAAGAAAAATGTATTGACATTTTGGAAACCATTATGCTGCTTTATGCAGAGGCTCACCTGCCATTGCTATGAAGCTTCCAACAAGATTATGACCCCAAGCATACCTCAAAAATACAAAGTCATGGTTCCAAGAAAAGCAAATCACTGTCCTCGATTGACTATCATAGCCACCTGATTTAAACCCAATCGAGAACTTGTGGAGTCATGTGAAAAAAAACTGCTGGCTAACAAAAAAGCTTCAAATAAAACCGAATTATAGAAACAAACCCCAAGCTGTCTTGGGAAAGCATTCCCGTAGAAAACTGTCAAAATTGCTTGGAGTCCTTGCCTCGTCGATATCAGAAATCATTGAAATATAAAGGTTATTTCACTAAATACTAGTAAAACCACAAATATTTCAGTATTTCTAATTTATTTCTTGAAAAAAAAAATATTTGTCTTTAAAAAAAATACGCCTATTATTTTTTCCACTAGTTTAAGTTAAATTTCCATAATTTCTTATTTTAAATGAATTTAAAGAAAATAATTTGTATGTTTAAATAACACTTACGTTTATACTTAATAAAATAACTGAAAAACGGATACCTAATTAGTCTTGTTTTCCATATTTTTACTTTTATAATGTTTTTCTTACACACACCTATTATTATTCATTATTTTTATTATTTTTCCACCACTGTATGTACCTACCTATTTAGATAAACTGAATACTCAATTCAGTATTTGAATAACTTCTTTATATTAAAATCAGTTGCGTCTGACATAATCTTTATGAACTATCAAATAAATCACGCAGTTCTATAAACTGCTGTCAAAGAAAATTGTGTTTTAGTTTTTTTTTTGTTTAGCTGCAGAATGTAAATCAGGGATGAAAAATTAGTTTTTGCAATTGTATTGCAAACTAAAAGCAAATTGTACAATTGCGTTCAATTGTACTTTTTTCTTTTGGCAGGTAAATATATGCTCCAATAGCGAGGTGCATTAGCTGCAATTTTTTTTTAATGGTTTGCAAGTTTGCAACTTGTTGGAGATTAAATTACTTTTATTTATTTATATTTCATTTATAAATTTATAAGCAACATCTTGTAAATTGATTTGACAGATAGATATGCAGGCAAATGTAATTATGGGCATAAAAATGTTGATTGGCTTATATACGGGACACATCAACCTAAATAAACATGCCAACCGACTGGGACTAGTGCAGCACAGCACCTGCCCGGGTTGCGAAGAAGAAAGTATCAAACACTTCCTCTGCGATTGTCCTGCTCTATGTTCATTAAGGCAAAAATACCTGGGAAGACATATCCTGCCCGGGCTGACATCGCTCAGATCTATCGATTTCTCGAAAACACTGGAGTTTACACGACACAGAGCGTTTTTCTTGAAATTACTTATTTCTTCCAACCTTTCCATTCCACAACACTACCCCCTTTCACTAACACACACCCCAACCCGTCTTTCTCAGCACCGTTACAGAGGGGAACACAACGGGCCCGACTTGTGGCCTACGTGAAGAGGAGCAATCCTCACCCTCATAAACCAACCAAGTTCTGCTGATATGGCGTCAGGTCTTATATTGTTGAAAGCTCCTTCTATACATTCTACACATGCATACTATTTATTTAATAAGATGATCTAAATCTAAAAGATATGCTAGCTACAATCGCCATTAATTATTTGAATTTAAATGGAATTTCAGTCTAATCATACTGTCAGTATCAGTATCATTGATTACGTTCGCCGATGTTTGTGGAACTCCATCAATCGCAGCAATAACGAGGGCTGTAATATGTGTAACATCCTCATCACCACCATTAGCTAGTAGTAAATAAAATGAAATTGTATTTTTTTTAATAGACACTAATTAAAATATCGACAATGACCAGCTCTTACTTCCTTCACCAATCAACTACAATGTCCGACTTTGAAAATATCTACATCAGTATGAAATGTCCACGCAATACCCCATCGTGTAGTGTTCCCCTGACAGAATTCTGTTGTAATGAAATTCTGTATATTTTTAGTTTTCAGAAAATCTGTTATTTTTGCTGCACTACTTTTGTGCCCCAACATTGTTGTGAACACTCGAATGCGCTCCGGAAAGCATTGACTTTCTGCAACAATCCCCTCTACAAATGCAACCTCGCCGCCTTCGCAAAACAATTCGTCAACATGACCAGTTTGACAGTTTTTCGGTTCTTTACGTTTCTCTGGATTCCGGTCAGCCTTAATTTGGTTGTCATTTACATTGTAAAATGGTGGATTGCATAGACAAAAATCGAAGATAGTATCTTTGTTGGTTTTTAGAAAATCACTTAAAATTACAGTCTTATTGATTTGCGGAAAGATATGCACAGTGTCTTCTAATTGGTTTCGTTTTATGTTTTCTCTTGCGAATTTTATGTTCTGGGTGTTGGACTCTAAGGCACTCATGGTCCAATTATTTTTCATCGCCGCAAGAAGTGCATAAATACAAGATGATCCACAACCTAAAGAAATTGATAAGATTACTAATTGGATTTAGAAAGTATCCATAGAACTTACCAATATCTATCCCATGAATGTCTTTTAACTCCAAGGCATTGACTATATCTTCTATCCAAAGTATATAGTTCAGTCGCAAAGGCAGAGTTGGAATCAAACTATTTGGGGCAAATTCAACATTTAAATCAAAGTATTCTTGTAGAAGGGTCGATGTTAAAGCGCGTAGCGTTTCTTCACTTTTAAGATTGATTATTACTTTACCATTTAGTGCCTGGGTTTGGACAAAACGAAAAAAAAAATCAACGGCCAATAAGTAGGTACCACGATACAAACTTACCAATTTGCAAATCTTTCGAAAGTTAGCATATTTTATGGCTAGCTGTGTGTAATCTGGTGGGATGATGAATATATTTCTTGGATGCATGCGCTTATTTTGCGACATAGCTTATAATTTAGTAAAAATTTAGAAAAAATTATTTGTTTTTTTTTGACAGA
The DNA here is from genome assembly GCA_949775065.1 of Brachyopa scutellaris. Classification (NCBI taxonomy): domain Eukaryota; kingdom Metazoa; phylum Arthropoda; class Insecta; order Diptera; family Syrphidae; genus Brachyopa; species Brachyopa scutellaris. The sequence continues at coordinate 106,000,336 of OX459112.1, forward strand.
ACAGCTAATCAATTTTTTGAGGTCGGGGACTGGACTCTAGTCAAGAAAATCTTGACTAGCCCACTAACAACCGCCAAAAACAGCTGACTGGTTGGTGTGGTTATACTATGTGGCTGTTGTTTGCTTGTTACACAAATGAAAATCCAAGTAAATTATGAAGGAGCATTTTTATTTTTTCTATTTTTTATGCAGTTCATATACTGTTGGATTATGTAGAACAATCGACGAACTCAGCAAATCGTTCACAGCAAAAAATGCAACTTGGCCTATGAAATAACTAATTTACATTCCGAACACATGTGTTACACATGTTACTTGCATAAAATGTCATCCTCTAATTCGTGCATTCATATTTCAAAGTTTGTTTTTGCTCTTCTTTTCTTTAAAAAACAGATTTGTTGTGCTGCAATAACAATTCTCCAAACAATTCCAAGCGAAAATAGAAAGTAGATGACGTTTTTGACATCTGAACTGTCAACTGAGCGCCTCCTATATGTGAAACAGGCCGTAATGCTCCGGAAAAATGTCAAATGCCACGTGCACCTCTTGGCTTACAGAAAATAGGTGTGTTTGGTATCTTTTTTGGCACACGGAATTGAAGTCTGTCAAATAGTAGAATCCTCTCAAAGAGAGAGAACTCCTCTCAAAGACAGAAAACTTGCACAAAAATAAACAAACGCTTTTCAAACAACACTTGGTCAAACCTATCAAATTGTTTTTGTTTTCCACTAACAATGAAGATAATGACATTTCGCAAACTGTCAGATGGCTGGTTTGACAGAGTTGGTCTTGCAGATAATTCATCGCAAAGAGAGAGCCAAATGAGAGTAAAAAAAATTAAAGCCATGAAACTGTCAGATTCTATGTAGTTTACGTAGAACTTTCCAAAACTAGCATGTTACCAAACAGACCTAATGTAAACAAATGTACTGCGGAAGCGAAGAGATCTTCTTGATTTAATTATGCCACATTTGTTGAATGAAAAGTTAATAGATATGACTTGCAAATACTATAATTTGCAATGAAATAAAGTGGTTTATGTGTTAATATAGATAGTTAAATGTATTATTTTAAAGAATGTGCTGTATTTCCGGAATGAATTTTCTCGAAAAATATACACCATCATAATGGAAGCCAAGAGCAATTTTTGATTTAATTATTGCACAAACCATAAATAAAATATGCCTAAATATGTTTTGATATATTTATATTTCGCAACTACACAAATTGGCTCACATTATTACATAAATTATTTCCTCGATATTTGAAGGAACGTTTACGAATTTGTATGGTAAATAATTTAGTGAGTTATTTTGCCGGCATATTGCAAGTTGGTTCACGTATGCACGGTATAGAAATATATTCCATAAATCCACTTTTCAGGAAAACTGTCCTAGTGATCACTTATAAACAGCAATCTTCTAGGTGAAGAAAATGATTCATACTTACTTATTTTATGTGCCACTGAAAAGAAAAGCCACCTTCTAGTACGAGAATGTATTTCCAATTCAAACATTAGGCGTGTTTTTTTGAAATGTAGCTAGCCAGTCGTTCATTAAAACGATTCCCAGCCAGCCGAACCCAGCTGACTTACCTCCAAGTTGGTATGTGTGATTTCGGTCATATGTGTGTGATTTCGATCAGCTGTTAAGTGTGAACTGTCAAAGTATTCGGCATTCAACCAAATCGATTTTTTGATATTTGTTGTGAAAACAATTAATTTCGGTAATTTATTTAATGGATAATTTATATAAAGTGATATGAAATCATAATATAGTGGATTATTTCTGTGAAACATCATTTAGTAATTGAAATTATTGTAATATTCCAGCCCAGTCGTGGGTTTTCTATCTCCTGTAGATAGAAATATAAAGGATTCGTTTTGGATAAAACCTTATTCTGTATTAATTTATTAAACGCAAGTCCTTTTTGAACAGTTTTACACTTTATTCAATTATCGCTTCTTATTTCCATAAACTCATCACAATGTCCTCATTCTCTTTATCTTTTACAATCGCTTTTCACAATCTCTTGATTATCTCTTTAACAATCTCAAATACAATTACTTGTCAATCACTTTTCCTTTACTATCGCACTATATCACTTTCCAAATAAACTCATAACTCTTGAGTCTCTGCTAACTGACTGACCGACCGCGCCTCCTGTTGGGGTGTATTTATACTTCAACCAAAATACTCGAACCTTCTGTAATGTTCTAGGACGAGAACCATCTAGATTCCAAATACTGGGATCGTAGAATTGGTTCCACATAGTGGAACTAAACGGTCTATAGCAGATACGTCTATTCTTGGCTAGATGGCGCTATCTTCGATAAGTTCCTTTTGGGCTGGATACAACACTGCCCCCCTCTTAAAACTTGTTCGTCCCGAACAAGATTATCCGCATCTCCATGTAGTCTGTCCACATGAACGATTTTCGATTTTGTTTCTTCCTCCTTCAATTCTAACTCCTCGTGCGACGTCCACTTTCTATTGATTCTTCATAACGACGTCCACCTTCTCCTCTCTCTTCTTGTTGACTTGACTACTCCCGAGTCCGATCAGTAGAACAAACATCGCATCTTTAAGTCCAACTGCATGCACTGGACGTCCCCAGCACCTCTCCATTGGGCTTCTTTCTTCTTCTTTCGGTGCGCCCAGTACACCAGAAATGCCATATGTGCCCTTATTTCTCTATTTGGCTTACAGTTCTTCTTGTCGGATACTAGAGTGCCTACAACCACCTTCGGCACTCCCTTCTTTGCTTACGGAGCCCCTACTGGAACTTCCAAAAACTTCGCTAGCAGACGCTTCGTTGAGCTGAAGTTGTTCCCGATTCGCTCAAGCTCCATAAGTCGTGTTACCAATATCCTCGCCAATCCGGAATCAATCGTCTCTCGCAAGGCGGTGGAATACTTGATGGTATCTGTCAATTCTTTCTTTACATCTGATTCGGATAATTTCTTTTGTTTCTCTTCATTATCCGGGAGTTCTTCGGTGGCATCATCATCGTCTTCTTCCTTTTGCTCAGTTTCTTTACACTCTTTCTTTGTTTCAACAGTAGCTGGAGCAACAATCTTGCTTCTAGATAAGTCTTCGGATAGAGCCATCTCTTCTTCATCTTCATCACGGGTCTCACTTAGTTCGTCACCCTCCTTTGTCTCTTCGGCGGCATCCTCACATTTGGTTCCCTCATCGTCAGGTACAACACTCCGCTGACTGACTTCAACCGTTCCTATCACCGCTAGAGTTTCTCCTGCCGCCGAAAGACCTGAAGTTTTAGATGAACTCTTGCCCAGTAGATCAACCCTGTGCAAAACGATTCCGCCACCCATTTTATCGTTGCACTCTCCAATGATGTTATCACCATCCCTCTCTTCCACCGCAGCTGATGCAATCGATTGGATTCCGCATTTATCCTCCTGCTTCGCTTTTGTAGCAGCAGCCCCAAGTGTATTCTCCGGTGACTACTTTTCCAGACGACCATTCTTGGCTTTCTCGTTCTTGGACTTTTCGATAAATATCCCGAATCTTGTCTCAAAGTTCTTATCCAGCTCATGGAATTTAGCATCGAGAGTAGTTTCCAGAAAATTCTTTAGAGAACTCTTTTGATCATCCAGCAATGTCATCAAAGTGGACATGTCTACTGGGGTACTTACTTCGAACATCGCTGTATCAGGATTTTCACCATTTTCTGTTAGAGCGTTTTGCAATCTCAGTACCAGTTCTTTTTTTGTTCCCATTGTGGGGAGATTCCGCTCGCCAAGCACTTCTTTCAGCTCTACAAGTTTTAATTCTTGTAACGATTTAAGACCCATTTTTTTTTTCAATAAATACACTTCACAAAAAGTCACTGTCTTTACTTTTACTTTTCTCGATCTTTCAAGACACACTGTCAAACTGTTTGACTTTCGTCTTTCACTTTCTAGATCCTTCGAGTCACACCATCAAACTGTTCGATTGGCGTCTTTCACTTTCTAGATTTTTCGAAACACTATTTCAGTTATTCGTCTTTCACTTTCTAGATATTTCTAAACACTCACTGCATAAGGCTTTATCCCACTTCTGACACCAATGTAATATTCCAGCCCAGTCGTGGGTTTTCTATCTCCTGTAGATAGAAATATAAAGGATTCGTTTTGGATAAAACCTTATTCTGTATTAATTTATTAAACACAAGTCCTTTTCGAACAGTTTTACACTTTATTCAATTATCGCTTCTTATTTCCATAAACTCATCACAATGTCCTCATTCTCTTTATCTTTTACAATCGCTTTTCACAATCTCTTGATTATCTCTTTAACAATCTCAAATACAATTACTTGTCAATCACTGGCCGTGTTTTTTTGAAACGTAGCTAGCCAGTAGTTGCTAGCAAAGTCAAATTTCACACGTAAAACAAATACAACAACCAGCTGGCTACAACTCTTGATTTTATCCGCAGCCAAAAGCAGCTGGCGAGGAATGTTGCGATATCTCATGGCAAGGTGGCGCTTAAAGCGATTTGTAGAACATTTGACAGACTGCCGTGTACGAAAATTATATAATTTAAATTACTAAATTATGTTTCACAGAAATAATACACTATATTATGATTTCATATCACTTTATGTAAATTATCCATTGAATAAATTACCAAAATTAATTGTTTTCACAACAAATAACAAACAATCGATTTAGTTGAATGCCGAATACTTTGACAGTTCACACTTAACAGCTGATCGAAATCACACACATATGACCGAAATCACACACACCAACTTGGAGGTAAGTCAGCTGGGTTCGGTTGGCTGGGAATCGTTTTAATGAACGACTGGTAGCTACGTTTCAAAAAAAACACGCCTACTGTTCCTTTACTATCGCACTATATCACTTTCCAAATAAACTCATAACTCTTGAGTCTCTGCTAACTGACTGACCGACCGCGCCTCCTGTTGGGGTGTATTTATACTTCAACCAAAATACTCGAACCTTCTGTAATGTTCTAGGACGAGAACCATCTAGATTCCAAATACTGGGATCGTAGAATTGGTTCCACATAGTGGAACTAAACGGTCTATAGCAGATACGTCTATTCTTGGCTAGATGGCGCTATCTTCGATAAGTTTATAGCGATCAAATTTGATAGCTATAATTATTTTGATAAATAAGTTGAAAACGGTTATTTATAAAAATTATTCAATATTTATTAAATAATAATCCAATGGAATATAAAGTCCTTAATTCTTGTCCCAGTCTTCTGTGTTCCGTTGAGACTGAACCGTCTTGTTTGAGAGTGTAAGAATAATGATTTGAAAAACGAGCCTCCACTCATTGGTCGAATGTTTTCTCGATTGGTCGTAGAACTTTCTATTTATTTCCTAACAAACAGAACTGGTCGAATTTCTCTCTTCTCTGTTTCGAAGTTTGAGTGTTCGAAAGTTTATTTGGTTTTGGGATGACAGCTGGAAATGGACGTGTATTAATTACACGCTACAAGTACTCCTCCCCGAGTGACAAGGTTACGGTAATTATGTATTTTGTTGAAAACGAACTCTTTTCGCTTGTGCATCTTTTGCAGAATATGTTTTCATCGGATTCTGTAAGCGTGCTGTCGTCAAAGAAGAAGAAGTTCCGTTCGGTTGCTGATTCGATTCAGTTACTGGACTTGATGAAGAAGTAGGAGACTCAAGAGCCTGAGTCTGAAAGTTCTCAAAAAATGCTGGCTTAAGTCTTTCGGTGGAGATTGTCGTCGGTACGCCTTTGACTTTGACTTTGAAGACGAAGTCAGACAATCTCTCCAGTATCTCGTATGGTCCATCGTAGGGTTGCTCGCATGGTTTTCGTACGGCATCTACTCGGATGAATACGTGTGTGCAGTTGAAGAGTGATTTGTGTGCAAATGGTTTCCGTCGGTTGTGATGGGCTGATGGTGTGGCTCGTAACTGTCTCATCTGTTCCCGAAAGGTTTCCAAAAATATTTGTGGCGCGGGTGATACTTCCTCATCAATGAAAAATTCTCCAGGAAGTCTAAGTGTGGTGCCATAGACTAGTTCCGCCGCAGTAGTTTTTATGTCTTCTTTAAAGCATGTTCGTAGACCGAGAAGCACTGTTGGTAATGTGTTTACCCAATCTGAATCATCTTGACACATGACGGCAGATTT